>CANTUQ010000063.1:4082500-4687500 GCA_947683425.1 Excoecaria cochinchinensis
ACAAGATCAAAATAAAAGACATGCATAAATCGGGACATTATTTCAGAAACATTGGTTCCTTCGCGCCTATTCTAAGGTTTAGGAACGTTGATTCCTCGCGTTTACTTGAAGAAGGTTCGAAGAGTCGCTTTGGTTGTTTGGAAGAAAATCGGGATGAGTGATCCCATTTTATTGAAAATTGACTCTTCGTTTTGATTGTGATAATTTTATTGTTGGGCTAAAACAAGGGACATTGGTCCCAATTTTATTAGTGAAAGTCCTGATTTAATTATAAAAGTATTTTTGTGACTTTTTATCTCACGCATGCATACATAAAATAAATATTTACAAATAAACACGTAACATATAAAGAGAGAGTCGAAAAGATCTCACCAAACCGGAGTGACCCTCCACGCGTTGCGACCCATCCGGGGAGTCGCGGGGGTGCTCAAATAACTCGATTCAAGTTAAACTCATACAAAAATTAACATCAAAAATATTAGTAAATATTCAAAGTAAATTAATCAAACAAATGCGAAATATAATAATAATAACAATAATAGTAATGCAACAAAATAAATCAAATTATCAACAGTAAATAACAATGCAACAATAAATAAAATGAACAATAGACATAATAATCATAAAAAAACCATATAATAATAATAATAATAATGATAATAGGATGGTAATAATGCAAATAATAATAATAATGAATGATAAATAATATGAAAACAGAATAATAATAATAATAATAATAATAATAATAATAATAATAATAATAATAATAATAATAATAATAATAATAATAATAATAATAATGACATTAACTATGAAATGCATAAATGATAGTAATGACAGTAAATACAAAAAAGAGACAGCAAATAAATAAGTATATAATGAACACTAATAATAATGATAATATTAATAATAATGATAATAATAATAAAAACAAACATATAGAGGCATGTTAATAATGATGGTAAGGACAGAATAACAAAACTAAGAAAAATAATAATAATAAAAATAATACTAACCTAATACGTTAAACGAAACCAGCAATCACAAAAATAAACATGAAGAAAAAAGAATGGCATGCCCACAGTGACTAAATCAAAGAGAATATTAGGCAAATGACATAGTATTTAATGGCAAAAAAAATGAAGAAGTATTTTACAATAATAAATAATATACAAACGAATAAATGAAATTGGCCCAAGAATGTTTACCCTCAGAATTTTTAGATCGGAAATAGGATGTCTCAATCCGTCCCCCCTTGTCGATTTTTGATGATGATAGTATTCGAAACAAGTGTAAAAATATGTGTTTTAATCAAATTAATTTAAGAAAATATTTTTGGTGGGTTGAATAAGCCAAGAAAATTAATTTCTCTTACTCAAATCAACCCAAGATTAAATATTTTGTGGTAACAAAACTAAAATTGAGGGGAAAATCTTGAAGATTTTTGAAGAATAAAATTTTTTAGAAGACAAAAAATGCTCCCTGGAAAGTGAAATCCTAGAGAGAAAAAGCCTAAGGAATTTTCTATCTAAAATTGCCGTCCTCCAAAATGAGGGGAAAAATCCTCATTTAATCTTGCCTTGGCCAAAAATAGAAAGGGACAAAATAGCTTTTTATTTTTGTTTAACCCAAAAAAGCATGAAATGGTGAAAGACCGAAGAAAATCAGACTGAAAAAAAAGCGGAAAAAAGAGGACAGGCAACAGGTCGCGCGGAGAAGGGCACAGCGCGCGCGGGGACGGTCGCGGCCACTTTGCCCAAATCACAATAGGGTCGCGTGATGGCAATTGCCATCACGCGACCACAAAATGGGAAAGTGGCTTTAAAAGCCACTTTCCCACGTTTTTATAAATTTATTTTTTTTTTATTTTTTTTTATAAAAACTTTTAAATCTTTTTTTTTCATCTAATTAAAATAATTGACTAATTTAATTAAAATAAATAACTAATTTAATTCCTCTTTTCCAATTAAATCAATTAATTAATTTTATTTAATTCAATTAAATTAAATAACTAATTTAATTTCTTTTTCTTTTTTAAATATATAAAGAATAACACTTTTCCATAATATTATTTTTAGAATTAATTTAATAATTATTTATAATATATTTTTATATATATTTATTTTTTATTTAAAAAAATAACGAGGGTCTCGACAAGAGAAACATCATTTTTGACACCTTTGTCTGTAAGTCGGTATCACTTTCATCATCAGGTAATTCTGATCTTGGACCACCTCAGGACCCGGTGTCTACAGTTGCCCCCAATTTTGGGGAACTCTAGGATTTAGGTGCCTAAGTGAGCCAAAATTCAGAAAAGAGAGGGAGAGATGCGTACCTGAGGCGGTCGCTGTTCGGAACTCGGTCTTGCCAGCTTGTCGGCATCATAGGATTACTACTGGTCACATGATTGAGGAACGTCAGCTTGTCGACGTGTAACTACGGCTGAGCGACTGATAAACACCAGCTTATCGGTGTGTGAAGGCGCCAGACTTTGGAGGACGTGATTGATGAAACACCAGCTTTTCGGTGTGTGAAACCACGGCTGAACGACTGATAAACACCAGCTTGTCGGTGTGTGAAGGCGCCAGACTTTGGAGGACGTGATTGATGAAACACCAGCTTGTCGGTGTATGAAACCACGGCTAAGCGACTGATAAACACCAGCTTGTCGGTGCGTGAAGGTGCCAGACTTTGAATAATGTGATTGATAGAACACCAGCTTGTCGGCGTTTGAAACCACGGCTGAGCGACTGATAAACACCAGCTTGTCAGTGCGTGAAGGCGCCAGACTTTAAAAAATGTGATTGATAGAACACCAGCTTGTCGGCGTGTGAAACCACGGCTGAGCGACTGATAAACACCAGCTTGTCGGTGCGTGAAGGCGCCAGACTTTGAAGAACGTGATTGATAGAACACCAGCTTGTCGGTGCGTGAAACCACGGCTGAGCGACTGATAAACACCAGCTTGTCAATATGTGAAGGCGCCAGACTTTGAAGAACGTGATTGATAGAACACCAGCTTGTCGGCGTGTGAAACCACGGCTGAGCGACTGATAAATACCAGCTTGTCGGTGTGTGAAGGCGTCAGACTTTCCTGCGAAAACAAAGGGGATTTGTATGCAAGGGTAAGTTATGCACGTGCATATGCATATGTCATGCAGGATGCAGGTGACACCATTCATATAAGTGGCCCAGTGGTCGAGGTGTGACAACTCTCGCTGAAGCGACTCGTGGCTTCGTTTGGTCGATTATGCCCCCAAGTGTCTGAAGGTGTTGTCCTGCCTTAGGGACTCTGGCTCATAATTTTTTTTCAGGGAGGATTGTTCGATGCATGCAATGAGTGCTTGTACCAGGCATTCGTAAAGGATTTGCGTTGCAAGTATGTATAGATTATGTACACAAAATGCGTGCGAAGAACTGCTTATGCAAGATATATAAAAAGTTCATGCATGCGTGAATGCACATTGAGGCATCATCAAATGCCATGCCCATGAGATGCATATGTATGCAATAATGCAGGAAAAGGATTCATCCAAGTGGATTTTGGGAACCCAAAGCCGATTTGGTCGTGATTTGCAATAGGATCGGTGCCCCCTAGAATTGCTTTTGAATTTCATGCCTTTAGGGGATTATGAGGCTCTCCTCTGATACCTGTAGTCATTATTTGAAGGTAGTGTGTCCCTCGTGGATTTTCACACTAGCTTTTCTTAGCGGGAGATGTGTCCTTGCCGGATTTTCACATAACCCTGTGCCTTATTTTTTGCCTGGAATGGACCCAATCCAATCCAGTGGCTTTTTTTTTTTTTGGGCAGACCGCCTGTCGCCAAGTTTTCACCCTGCCCTTTGGCCTAACTTTTGCTTAGAGCGCCAGTCATGGTTTTCATCTCTAACGGCCTTTTTTTTTTTTGGTGAGAGAAGTTGGAGTTGTTGCGAAAGATCTTTCAGGTATGATTGACATGTGCTTATGTTTCAAATTTTGGTTGTATGAGCTTGGTTTTTCATCGGGAAGGTGCTGTAGGGTTGGCTTCACGATGGGTAGCAAGATGAGTTGGCTGAAGTGCCTGAGTGGTGAGAATGGTAGAGGGTAGATAGTTGTTGTAAAAGGTCTTTCAGGTATAATCGGCGTGTATTTGCGTCTTAGGTCACGGTTGTCTGAGCTTGTTTTCTATCATGAGAGCGCTATAGAATTGGCCTCACATTTGATATCGAGAGGAGTTGACTGAAGTGCCTGAGTGGCGAGAGTGGCAGATGATCGATAGTACCAATGCGTTGATTTTATGCTAGAACCAGGCAACTTTAAGTGTGCAAAATGAACTGTCCTGATCACAGACTTCACCCTAAGTGCATGTAAGAGGAAAGTACTTGGCCCTACAGTGGATAAAAGGACCCCTCGGCTTGGGCATCTAGTTGGTGAGAGCGGGAGTAGAGTAGCCATTTAGATTTTACTTTTTATAAAAGAACTAGGGAATGATGAGTTGAACTGCTTTTACTTTATGTATTTGCAAAAAACTGTGTGCATTTCAGCACGATTTCTTTATACATAATCACCATTTAATATGGATTCAGAATGCAAAAGTTACATCTAATCTTGGAGTGGATCTTGTAAGCATCAGACTCCTGTTTCCAATCAGCCCTCGCGGGTTTTCTTGATTGAATATTTTCTCTCTTTTTTTTTTTTTTTAAGCCTCCGCCATGGACCCTCCTTCAGTTTCTCAGCATTGGTTGAATTCGCTTTCATCTTCATCTGCCGGGGGGACTGCTGCTTCTGAGGGTGACTCCTCTTGGTATCAAAGTCTTGGTCTTAACCCTTGTGCAGACTGGTCGAGGTAATGGGTTCCTTATTTGGGGTTTGAATATGAAGTTTCGCGTTTGGCCTTTGTTGGCTTTGGCGGGTCAACCCTGGAATGGCCTTTCAATGGCTGAGATAGGGTGACAAGTTGTGCTTGGATGATCTGGGGTACTTTTATCGGTTTTGGTGGTTCGAACCCTGGAATAGCCTTTCAACGGCCGGGATTGGATGGATAGTTTGTGGGTTAGCCTTTTAGATCCTTTTCAGTAGCTAAGAAGAATGACAATGTGCAGGCATGTGTAGATCAACAGGATTTGAGTGAAGCTTTTCTTCAAATAGTATTCCCTTGCCCCCTGATCAATTCTCTCTTCTTTTTTTCTTTTTTTTTTTATTTATTAAATTTTTTTTTTGATTTTTTTTTTGTTTTTTTTTATTTAAGTTTTTTTATATTTTTTTTTGCAACCCAATTTTTTTTTTTACAAGCTTTGCTCAAGTCCTCAATTTTACACATACGTGCACTTTTTATCTTAACCACTGGGACCATGTTGCTCAATCTAGTCGGGCATATAGTTTTAGCAAGAATTTTGGCTATAAGGGTTCTGGATGGTTAAGAGTCGATTATAATTGTTTTTAGGGTACACATTTCAAATGGTTGAGAGGAAAGGGTTCACGTTGTTTGGTTTTGATGAGTTGTATTCTGGTGAGTTATGTTTTCTTCGTGAAGGTCTTGAGTCTCATTTGCCTAACTCCTGATGTAGCTTTCGAAGCTTGATCTTATTTGGTGGCATCATATGCATCCCAGATGTCGTGGGAGTGCAAAGAAATGGCTTTCAACATTCGGTTCGTCGTCATGTTGGCGCGTGGAAGTAGTATTGATCTCAAGAATGTCTTTGTCAATTTTCAGCACGTCATACCAGGTCCAAGCAAAGGCTCTTTTTATTTATTTTATTATTATTATTTATTTTATTTTTTTATTTTTTTTTATCTCTCAAATTTCATCTCGCTTCAGGAGTCATAACAGATGCCATCAAGATTTTCTTTGGGTTCTCCCAAAGTTCCGAGATTGAATGGAATGGCATTAGTTGAACCAATGTCAAATGTAAATGTGCCATGATTATGCATAATGAAATCATAAGAAACATCACACAAGATAGCAAAACCATCCATTTCATTCAAGAAAACTATAATTAAAACTGTCATCATTAAATAGTTCAGAAATAAAAAAGAACATCTAAATAGCTACTTCCTTCTTCTCTTGCCAACGCGGACGCTGCAGTCAACGGCCTATTATCACTTTTGGGAACCATTCTCCTCACTTCTCAGCTCCTCATCAATTAAGTGTAGAATTTGCCTCCTCAGAATTCGACACTCGTCAGTCTCGTGCCCGGTACGCTGATGGTAGGCACAATACAGATCTGTTCGGTGATTGGGGCGCCCTTGGCCCCTGGCAGGTTAGGCCGGCATTGACTGTATTTTTCCCTTGCTGACAAAATGAGCGAAGTGCTTGGATAGGGGTTTTTTCAGTATGGCATAGTGACTCTGAGTCATTCCGAAAGTCGGGGTCCTTGTGGCTGTAAAACCTTCTCCATCGCCCCCTGCAAAACTTAAGCTCCCGTGACTACCCTGGCGGCATTCAGGATCTGTGATCTGGTTGCTATCAATCAGATCCTGAATCTCGTGCCTCAGCCTAGCACAATTATTCGTCATATGGCCAGTGTGTTGGTGGTATGCGCAGTACTCGCCTTCCTTGTGTCCGGGCTGCCCCCAGGTCTTTGCCAGCTTGGACGGCAATGGTTGTAACACCCCCTTTTTCATCAGCCTTTCCAGAACCCAAGATAAAGGTCTGCCTAAATTAGAGTAATGCCTCTGAGCCATCTCAACCATTGGCGCTTTCCCCATCCTTTTTGTACCTCTGTTGTCACCATAGTAACCAATTCCGAGACTTGCAGGGCTAGTA
The DNA here is from genome assembly GCA_947683425.1 of Excoecaria cochinchinensis. Classification (NCBI taxonomy): domain Eukaryota; kingdom Viridiplantae; phylum Streptophyta; class Magnoliopsida; order Malpighiales; family Euphorbiaceae; genus Excoecaria; species Excoecaria cochinchinensis. Next base: position 4,089,247 of record CANTUQ010000063.1, read on the forward strand.
ACGGCCCCATTGGGAGGTGTCCGGGTAGTTGCAAGCTTGGACCTCATGATCTCCTCCTCAAGATCAGCTAATCTCTTTTTAGTGTTTGCGGGACTGAGAGGACCCATCGGCTGTAAGGGCCCTAGTCCCTTCCCTCTTTCCACTTGCTCGATCAGTGAGTTGGGTGTCGTCTTGCCCCTAGGCTCAAGAGCGAATGGAGACATTACAGCCATCATCGTGTACTCCTTTTTGGTCGCGGCTAGCTCAAATCGGTTAAGTGTAGCTACAGTGACTTGAGCTTGAAGAATTAGTGCCGCGGTGTCCAACCTTTCCTTAATTGTGGCTGACAACCTCCCTTCAAGTTTTTCAAACTTTTCATCTAGTTCTCGGGCAATCATGACATGGGCCTCTTCAATCTGTCGCGAAGGACGAGCCATTCCAAATGTCTATGGATGCTCTGACTAAGACGGTAGATCTCTGCCAACCACTTCGAATTCTGCTTACTCTTCAGATAGCTATGAGGACCCCAGAACCTCCCCGGTGAATGGTGTATGATGGCTGAAAAATCAAAGGGGTTAGAATGATGCATGGATGACATGTGATGCATGGTCGTGCCATGCATATAGTCCTCAATGAGTGAAATGTCAATAGATTAGAGTGATATGATACAATGCATGGAAAAAATCATACGTAGGATGATATGTAAACAAGATATGCAGAGAAAAGGATGTATATAAGAAAAATGAAATGCCTATGTGTTTATATATATATTTTATTTTATTTTAACATGCATGGATGACGCGTGATGCATGAGCATGACGTGCAGAATTTACAACCACATGCAGACAGGTAGATCCTTCCAACCTTATCACTCCCACACACGGGGTTGTGCGGTCTCTTTCCTAGGTGGGCTTCATCTGAGGGTTAACAGGGAACCCATCGGACACGTATAGTGCACGGTGAAAAACCGGCAGCATAACAGTCTTAATCTAATGCGCATTCGTATGGGTTTTGGCCATTACGTATTTGGACAATTCAATCAAGTTAAGGTGGGCTCACCGGGGCATGAAAGCCTTTGATAAAAGACCACTTGACTTACTTGATTTTGTTTAATACGCAATGGCCCATGTCACAAGCATCATATTAAGGAACATACCGCCTAGGGGAAGTTTCTACTTGCCAGTACATGAGCTTTGGTCAAGGCGATGATACTTTAGGGCTACCCAAACATGATCCTTGCCGACGGGTCTAGCTCATCACGAGCATAACGACCGATCGGGTCACCATTTGAATATACCAAAAGGTACGAGGCTTGGGCTGGTGATTATCCTTAACACTTCCCTACAATGAGTGAAAGTAGGGTCATGCTACGAGAACGCACCGGGGTAAGATAAGGACCAACTAGCGTAAGTCTAAGGCTCTAAAATGATATGATACAATTTTCGAAAAGAGATAGAATTTCAAGTTTCAAAGACCCAATTATATATTTTAACCAAAGCACTTTCAAAGCGAAGTCTCAAACACAAAGTCCCTAGTGGAGTCGCCACTGTGACGCGCGCCGGACCCAGTACCCAGCAAGGGCCCTCGACGTGAATCCGACATTGGGATTCGAGGTATGAAGGTTCGCGTCTTTCGATCTTGGGCGCCATGAGACATCATCGGTGTATTCCTCCCAATAGAACATTGGGGAGAACAACCTAGCCTATTGACGCCTAAAGGCACCTTTTAGGTATTTGGAGTCGCCTCCCAATTTGCGTGAAATTGGGAAAAGGTTTCTCACCTCTATTGGTCTAAACTAGAGATACGGTATCCGGGACTTCCCTCTTATTTATGCCTTGGTTAATTATAAATGGGTTCTTAACTTCTTAAAATTATACCTCTCATCTCACGCGATCGATGCATTTTAAATTAAATAGCGCATTGCAAGCACTTAAAAAGCGATAAAGGAAAGCAATAAATAAAGCAGTAAAAGAAAGCGATAAATGAAAGCGATAAACACGCAAGCACGCAATTACAATAGAAATAGGGACAAAATACAACCCCATTAAAAGGAGATTAAAGATGTAAGTGGGACGGAATACAATCCCCAAAAGATAAATAAAGTTGCCCAAAAAATTAATTACAAGGGCCAAAAGGAAAATAATGTACATAAATTTAAACACTCACACAAGATCAAAATAAAAGACATGCATAAATCGGGACATTATTTCAGGAACATTGGTTCCTTCGCGCCTATTCTAAGGTTTAGGAACGTTGATTCCTCGCGTTTACTTGAAGAAGGTTCGAAGAGTCGCTTTGGTTGTTTGGAAGAAAATCGGGATGAGTGATCCCATTTTATTGAAAATTGACTCTTCGTTTTGATTGTGATAATTTTATTGTTGGGCTAAAACAAGGGACATTGGTCCCAATTTCATTAGTGAAAGTCCTGATTTAATTATAAAAGTATTTTTGTGACTTTTTATCTCACGCGTGCATAAATAAAATAAATATTTACAAATAAACACGTAACACAAAAAGAGAGAGCCGAAAAGATCTCACCAAACCGGAGTGACCCTCCACGCGTTGCGACCCATCCGGGGAGTCGCGGGGGTGCTCAAATAACTCGATTCAAGTTAAACTCATACAAAAATTAACATAAAAAATATTAGTAAATATTCAAAGTAAATTAATCAAACAAATGCGAAATATAATAATAATAACAATAATAGCAATGCAACAAAATAAATCAAATTATCAACAGTAAATAACAATGCAACAATAAATAAAATGAACAATAGACATAATAATCATAATAAAACCATATAATAATAATAATAATAATAATGATAATAGGATGGTAATAATGCAAATAATAATAATAATAATGAATGATAAATAATATGAAAACAGAATAATAATAATAATAATAATAATAATAATAATAATAATAATAATAATAATAATAATAATAATAATAATAATAATAATAATAATAATAATAATGACAATAACTATGAAATGCATAAATGATAGTAATGACAGTAAATACAAAAAAGAGACAGCAAATAAATAAGTATATAATGAACACTAATAATAATGATAATATTAATAATAATGATAATAATAATAATAAAAACAAACATATAGAGGCATGTTAATAATGATGGTAAGGATAGAATAACAAAACTAAGAAAAATAATAATAATAAAAACAATACTAACCTAATACGTTAAACGAAACCAGCAATCACAAAAATAAACATGAAGAAAAAAGAATGGCATGCCCACAGTGACTAAATCAAAGAGAATATTAGGCAAATGACATAGTATTTAATGGCAAAAAAAATGAAGAAGTATTTTACAATAATAAATAATATACAAATGAATAAATGAAATTGGCCCAAGAATGTTTACCCTCATAATTTTTAGATCGGAAATAGGATGTCTCAATCCGTCCCCCCTTGTCGATTTTTGATGATGATAGTATTCGAAACAAGTGTAAAAATATGTGTTTTAATCAAATTAATTTAAGAAAATATTTTTGGTGGGTTGAATAAGCCAAGAAAATTAATTTCTCTTACTCAAATCAACCCAAGATTAAATATTCTGTGGTAACAAAACTAAAATTGAGGGGAAAATCTTGAAGATTTTTGAAGAATAAAATTTTTTAGAAGACAAAAAATGCTCCCTGGAAAGTGAAATCCTAGAGAGAAAAAGCCTAAGGAATTTTCTATCAAAAATTGCCGTCCTCCAAAATGAGGGGAAAAATCCTCATTTAATCTTGCCTTGGCCAAAAATAGGAAGGAACAAAATAGCTTTTTATTTTTGTTTAACCCAAAAAAGCATGAAATGGTGAAAGACTGAAGAAAATCAGACTGAAAAAAAAGCAAAAAAAAGAGGACAGGCGACAGGTCGCGCGGAGAAGGGTACAGCGCGCGCGCGGCCACTTTGCCCAAATCACAATAGGGTCGCGTGATGGCAATTGCCATCACGCGACCACAAAATGGGAAAGTGGCTTCCACGTTTTTATAAATTTATTTTTTTTTATTTTTTTTTTTTACAAAAACTTTTAAATCCTTTTTTTTCATCTAATTAAAATAATTGACTAATTTAATTAAAATAAATAACTAATTTAATTCCTCTTTTCCAATTAAATCAATTAATTAATTTAATTTAATTCAATTAAATTAAATAACTAATTTAATTTCTTTTTCTTTTTGAAATATATAAAAAATAACACTTTTCCATAATATTATTTTTAGAATTAATTTAATAATTATTTATAATATATTTTTATATATATTTATTTTTTATTTAAAAAAATAACGAGGGTCTCGACAAGAGAAACATCATTTTTGACACCTTTGTCTGTAAGCCGGTATCACTTTCATCATCAGGTAATTCTGATCTTGGACCACCTCAGGACCCGGTGTCTACAAGTAGCCCTATTCTTTCCCCCTGTTTTGCTGCGTTTCTACTTTGGATTGCATCCCCTCACTCCGCTGTTCTCTATCACCTCGGGCCACCAGATCCTCCCTCTTTGAATGGTGATTATATAGTAAGAAAAGGAAGAAGGAAATTTGATAAAGAAGGAGAAAGACAAGGAAGTGGAAAATTGAAGTGATTCCAATGAAGTAATTCTGGAGGATTGGGACCGTTTTGCTAAAATTTAAGATTTGCAACCACTATATTCACCTTTTCTTATTGTTATTCTTATGTTTGAGATATGAATTGTGGCATGATATGAATTTTTGATAAAGATTAGTTGAGACTTCTAAAATAAATTGACATAATTTACTTTATTGAAATGACTGATTTGGTAGAAATATTTATAAATATTGAAGTGCTAAATTCATGAGTAATATCTGTAATAATGGAGGTTGGATTTTATTATTTGAATGGTAAAAGAGTTTTAAAATGATAAAAAGTTATAGTGTATGTATTTATATAAGTGTATAGGTATAAATATCTTCTTTGAAGATATGAAATAAATTATGTCGATAAGTTTGAGTTAAAGTTATTAATTATTATACAGGAATAATTAATATATATATATATTAAATTAGCTATAAAGAATTAAGTGGTAGGATCTGACATGTTAATTCATTTTAAAACAAGCAAGTTTAGTAATTATTCAAGTAAATACTTTGAAATACCATGTTATTAGGGACATGAAAATGATTGTTTTTGGAAACCGCAATGGAAGGCCATATAGTGCCGTAGAGTGAATGGAAAATCAAAAGACAACTGCAAATTGAGATTTTGATAAATATGATTTATTACGTGAATGAGAATGCAGTAAACAAATATGATTGAGGAATCATTATTGCCCTTGGTAATCAATAGGAAACATGGATGAGGGTATAATTGGCTAGCCATAGAGAGTAGAGAACTGCATTGAAAATTGGGATATATGTAGGTGTGATGTAGGCCGAACCCCATGAGGCATCCGCTTGGTTCTCAATGGTCCACTTTTAAGACTCGAGACCGAATAAAAGTTCATTTGATTCATGAAAGTTGGTCACTTTGCAATAGACAGGGAATTACCCCTATTCTATTGTTAACGATCAACCCACAATGGCATCTAAGTGGGCCTCAAGAGGTAGGTTTTGGAGTCATCACCCAATAAAATATTAGGAAAGGTTTAGTCTAACTTCATGAAGCCTAGACCAGAGAAGGTTCGTGACATCACTCTTACTTATACCTTGGTTAAGTTTATAAATGAGTTTTTAAGATTAAATTTCCACCTCTCCAGTTATACGATTCATGTAAGTAAACTAAAAATACATTTTAAATATACAAAGAAAGTGGTAAATAAAGCAGCAAATAAGTAAAACTAACTTATAATAGGAAAGGGCAGAATACAACCCTAATAAATAAAATGAAATAAATCATAAATAAAATGGAGAATTCATTTAAGGTGGAATCATTGGTTCCCGCATGCATACTTATAAATAATCGAAGAGTTACTTGAATAGTTTTAGAGAACCGAGGTAAGTGATCCCATTTTGATAAATAGAAATCCCTTCTTTAGTAGTGTTATTTTTCTTTGGATAAATATTAGGACATTGGCCCTATTTTGTTGAATAAATCCCCTTTTGTTGATAGAAACAATCATTAGGTGATCTTTTATATTAATGTGCACAAGAAAACTTTCATCACTATGGATACAAAATATACGGCAAAGCCATAAACAAAGTAAAAGGGAAAATAACCCCATAGTTCCTCTGGTGTCCTACCCTTCAAATCTCCATCTACAAAGAAAGCTCATAAAAGAAACACATTTAGGCCACCAAAAATAAAAAGAAGAAAATCATTATGAAGTCATGAAAACACTTAAATGAAAAAACTATTTTGAAATTAAAGTGAATAAAGATGTTAAGGCATAAAAAACAAGAAATAAAGACTACACATTTAAGAGAGAGGAGTTAGATCAAAATAGGGTAAAAAAGTATTAAAAGACAAAAGAAAATGCATAAAAACAAGCAAAGATGGCTAAATGAGGCCCACAGATGGGCAGATGTGGAAGAGACGAGCAGGAGAGCAGCGACAAATGGGATGGAGGGTTTTCACTTCGTCCCATCTGTCGCTTGAGATACGCCCGTCTGTCAAGCCTTCTTCCCTGTCTGTTGTGCCCAAAAGCAAGAAAAGTCCCTGAAGCCTCCATTAAAACACTTTCTAACTCAAAAAAGCAAGTACGGAGGACCTTTAACAAGCATATTTGACCCTAAAAATGCATCAAGATTACTTTTTGGACCTTAGAAGATTATTCATGCTAAGAAAAACATAAAACCACAAAAAAACACATATTCAAGAATCAAGGCACATCATGCTTTTTTTATTTATGTCTTCCATGGAATAATGGTTAGAGCCCAGAATATTTACCCTCAGAATCGTTTCCTTAGCTTTTGGAGAAAAAGAAAGTGCTTCAACCTCCTTGACTCCAAAATAAGTTTTTTAATTTTAAAGAGAAGATGTTTTCTCTTTCTAGAAAACTTTCCTCCTTTTTGTTGATTTCTAAAAGAGATTAATGCTCTAAATGAAGGTTTCAACTAGGAAAATCAATAAAAATGGTCTTTTTAACTAAATAAACCTTTGATTGTTCACTCAAAAAAACTCAAAATTTCCTCTTCCCACTTTCCTTCTTTCGTTACTTTTCTCAAAAATCCTCCCTGCCTTTTTCCTAGGATCCTATTTTTAAATATTCTCCACTCCTAAAAAAATCCCTCCTTTTATTGTACCTTTTCTCTTTCCTTTTATATCCATATTCTCAAGGCTAGGGTTTCCTTTTTTGCTTGGGGCAAAACTTCAACTTTGGGATCTTAGTGTGGTATGGATCCAGGGGAGAGAACAAACTTATCCCTTTTTTCTCGCTGCATTGAGAATTCTATAAAAGTGAGGGCAGACGGGCAGCCCGTCTCCTCACAAACGGGCGTCTGTTAAATATACTCTTGCCCTTATTACAAAAATGCCACCGACGGTGCCAGACACCATAGACGGGTGGATACGATGACAGACGGGCATCTATCAAAGGCACATCCGAAGATTTATAAAAATGCCACTGACTAGCATCATACGCTATAGACGGACATCAGCAATGACCAACGGGCATCACTCATCGATAGACAGCCGTCTGTCAACAAAAACTCAAAATTTTGTATTTAAAGCCATCATTTTAGCTCCTGTAAAATGCGACAAGCTAAGAGAGAGGAAAATCACTGAAAATACAAGAGTAAAGGATCAAGACCAAGCACTTCCATTCTTCCATTCACATCACAGACAACTCTTCATCATTGGGTAACCTCTGATCTGGGCTGTCTCGGGACCCGATGTATACAGTTGCCCCTAATTTTGTTGAGGTTAGTGTATGAGTGCCTAGGTAAGCCAAAATTCAGAGTAAGGGGAAGGGGCGCATACCTGAGGTAGTCCTTACCCTTTTGTTATGATGGGGGTAATGATGATCTTGATTGAAGGTTATGGCCTATGATTATCGCCACTGAGTCATTTCGAAGACTATGGTTAATCTTTATGGCACATGACTATTGCCATCGATTATCGCCACTGAGTCATTTTGAAGACTGTGATTGATCCATCTGGCATATGATTATCGCTGTCGAGATATCGTGAAGACTACAGTTAATCTATCTAGTATATGATTATCGCCATCAAGATATTAGCATATGATTGTCGCATTCGAAACATTAACATATGATTATTGTCATTGCTCCATTCTATAGACTATAGTTGGTCTGTCCGGCATATGATTGTTGCCCTCGAGACATCAGCATATGATTATCGCTGCTGAGCCGTTGGCATATGATGTCGCCATTGACTCATTCTATAGACTGCAGTTGGTTTGTCCGGCATATGATTGTCACCATCGAGACATCAGCATATGATTATCACCATTGAGCCATTGGCATATGATTGTTGCCATCGACTCATTCTGTGGTCTGTAGTTGGTCTGTCCGGTATATGATTGTTACCATCGAGACATTGGCATATAATTGTCGCCGCTGAGCCATTGGCATATGATTATCGATGGTTAATTTCACCCTTAAGTCATTATGTAGACTGCTGGAGTGTAATCCCTATGAGTTCAAAGAACTTTGTTAATTCATTATATTAATTAGATTTTTCAAAGGATAAACTTGTTATCTTGTTTGTTGAGTAATTTTTCATCTTTCATTTATTTTTTTTTTCATTTTTCCTCTCTTTTTCATTTCCATTTATTTTCATCATCATCATTTTTTTTATATTTTATTTATTCATTATGTATTTTCAAAATGAAGTAAAATTTGAATGAAACGTAATAAGCATTAAAAATGCGACTAAATATGAGAAGTTTGTACACAAAAAGGTATCTATATACAAATCTCCGTGAAATATGAACTGCAAAGGGGAATAATCCGATGGCTCATCCGGATCCTGGTCACTATCTGATATGTGGAACGGCTAGGCTCTAGAAGAAGAGGATTGATCCCTAGAGGTTGACGACCAATGAGTGACATCCTCTGGCAAGTATCAGGGGATCGTTAGATGCTCCGGCTTTGGAGGCTAACAAACCTGGACCTCTACCTGTCTCTCTGCAAATGGTCGCACACAAGTCCCCAAGAACCTCGAGAGCTCGGTGATGCCCCTCTCCAAGCCTTTGATAGACTGGGTTTGCTCTATCGCTTGTTGTCTAGAGCGATCCCTCGTCTGTGCAAACTAAGTGCCCATCTCCTCCTGCAGTTCTTTCACTGCTCCTGACACTCCTGGGATAGTGCCCTCTAGCATCTCGACTCACAACCTCATAACGGCGATCGACTCACCAACTAACTATAGAGCCTCATCAATCCTCTAGGAGGCTGCAGCCTGCGATGTCCTCAAGGTCTCTCTCAGCTCCTCGATAGCTTTTCCCTATTTGCTCAAGTGCTTTCCCTGCCTGGCCATTACCTTGTCTAGCACCCTGAACCTCTTCTCTTGACGCTGGTCTAGCGCATTTATGGCAGCAATCACCGCGACTATAATCTCTTATGCGGATGCCTGAATGGGTCTCTGAGTGTTTGTCTATATGGGCTCTGTCTGTGGCTACGGCAGTGGTAGAACCGTGGATATGGATGCCCCCGGGTAGCCATATGGAATGTACCTCTTGGATGCTCGGTACATATGAAGATGAGGGTGTGTGCCTCTGTGTCTCGAAAGGTATCGATTGTGAAGACAGGGTGCGAAGCATCTTCTCCAAATCCCTGTCAAGGTCTATGTCGTCTTGAGGAGTGTAGGTAAGCGAATGCATAGGCTGCAGTGCAAGCTCATCCAACTAAAGGGGGTGCGGCTATGCCTCCTATACTACAGGCTCTTCTGGTTGAGGTGAGTGTGGCTGAGTCTCTTGTGGAGCGCTCAGCGCTGCTGGGAGCTCTGGCAATCTATAGGCTCACCTCATCTCTTAGATGGTGAGGAGCTTGTATTAATTCGGGTGTCGGGGAATGGGAGCAATCATCCTCATGATGCATGCTACCATATGATCAACGTAGATATCCTCCTCTAAAGGCTCTCCGAAGTTGTCCTCTTGTGCCCCTAAGTGTAGTAAGAGCCTTGTCACCACTCCTCCTACACATATTTGCGCAGCAGGCTGATTGGCGAAATGAACCAAATTTGCCACTATCTCGTGGCTGATATCATTGTGTCGCTCGGCGGTCATGGCTCATAGAGAGGCTATCTCTGCTGCATTCAGCAATCCTGAGCTACCCATGTGGCTTAGATATGAGGAGGACAATACTCTCTACATATATTTGAAAATCTGAAATGAAAAGAGTGTGCTTTTTGCCGTATCGGGATGGTACGACACCCCTGGCAATGCGATCGCGGCCCAATGCTACTGCTCCACTGTCCACTATGCTGTAAATATCCCTTCCCCTGTTGGGAGCTGCATAGCCTCCTCAAATTGTCGTCGGCTAATACTATAAGACCTCCCTCTCAACCTAAAGGTGATCACTCCTGGCTCGATATTCGGCCTCTGAAACCCCCTATACTGCACAATGGTCAAAACCTCTATGGTGACCTCGAGATATATCTGATAGGCTTCCACGAAGAGCTGATTCCACCCCACTGCTGCAAGCAAAGCATTCGTGTTTGCTAGCATGCCCATTTCACCTAGGAATAGGCGGGACATGACTGTACGAGGGCTAGAGACTCATATTGGTGCCTTTGCTCTAGGGTCATCCACTCGGGTGTAGATGGTGTCTCAAGTACCTGCAGCTTTTTTTTTTGGAGGCATATGTAAAAAATAAAAATAATTACTCTGTGCAGCAGTTTCCACACAACAGTGATTCCCTCAAAAATTATTATTTCATTTATATATATATATATATATATATATATATATATATATATATATATATATTTATTATCTTTTTTGAATAAAATTTTAATTCATAAAAATTTCGGCTCGGAATGTGCCTACCTCCCTACACAAAAGAGTTCAATTTGCAATACAATTTATCACAATTCAAAAATGCCATCAATATTTCCAACTTGTATGGATTCCTAAACACACTTTATATTTATTATTACCTTATTTTTTAATTCTACCATCTCCAGTGCTACTGTTTGCTTTTCATGTTCATACAACAAAAGTTTCCCTTTCTTTTTTTTATCTTATTGTTATTTATTATTATTATTATTATTATTATTATTATTTTATGACTTAAAATTGGCGCTGCCAAAAAATGAATAAGAAAAAAAACACAACATTCTTGCCCCACTCGACCCACAATCGCATAAAGCATGTTTATAAGGCAAAATTATGCGAAAAGATGATAAAAGGATGGAAAAAATCACAGAAAACCGATCTATAGGATGCAAAGTGAAATTGCAAATAAAAATTGACAAAACTTGAAATAAATGGCTCCCTAATGTGTAGGTCCTTGTAGGATCGCTTGGGCTCAAACGGTGCACGAAATGGAGCAAAAACGAAGAAGAAGTCAACAAAAAATTGAGGGAAGGCGGAGAAAGAAGAAGAAGAAGACGAAAAAGAAGAAAAAGAAGAAGAAGAAGAAGGAAGAAGAAAGAAGAAAGGGGTCTATTTATAGTTACGACGTGATAGAAGGGCGGGCCGTCTAATGCAGCAAGTGACGGGCGCAAGCTCCGTCCCGTCTGTCATTCAAAATATCTATTTTTTATTTTTTATTCAAAAAATACTCCCTGAACATTCAAACTCGGCTTATACAGATGCCTATGCCACATTTCACGTCCAACCAAAATGAGTTTCCTTCTCTTTCTGCAAAAAATGGGCAAAATAAATATGCAACGAATGCACGTGTGCGTGAAATGCATGACCAAATAAGAATGCAGAAGAAAAGATCCATCCAAGCAACCCAAGGGTGACAGATGAGTTGGCTGTGACTCGCTAGCTAAGCCACGCCCGTCTATCGAGACATCTCTATAAAAAGGGGCTTGAATCTTGGAGTTTAAACACTCAATCCTCACGGCTTCTTGGATAAGAGCTTTTCCTCAGGTATTTTCTCTCTTCCTTCCTCATTTATTTCATTTTATTTTTTATTTTTACTTTTTTTATGTATCTCCTTTTCATTGTTCACATACATGTGTATATATAAATTTATATTTTTTTTAGACATTACTTACCTCGCACCATGTCGGCACCAACCCTCAACAAGATGCACAAACTCTTAAATGCCTCCAGAACTTGGGAAAACTCTACCTTGGCCCCTTATTTTGGCCTAAAATTTCTCTGAAGAGTTAAGCTCGATACTACCCTCCTGTTGGCTACTGTTCATTATTGGGATCCCTAGTTTCACGTTTTTAGATTTACCCACCAGGAGTGATGCCCCTTTGCTGAAGAATTTCAGCGATTGTTGGGCCGAGGTTTTCTCCTGGCACTCTCCTTTGTATTTCGAGTGTACACCAAATTATCAGCTGTCAAATTAGTGCCTCGTGATGCCCCTTTTTCCTTAGAGCTCCTAATTAATGCTTTGGATGACTTCTCTGATATTCCCACCTATCAAACCAGTGTGATTTTGCTGACTTGCATGGCGCGGTGTCTGACTATGACCTCACATGGACTGGGCGGCGATTGTCAAGTATTCGATGTTATGGAAGGCATACGATGTATGGACCCAAAGTGTACCCTAGAAGGATTGTAGTGTTAATTGCACTATGAGGATACAAGAGTAATTTTATAAGAATGATTTTATGGGATAAGTGAGGAGGTAATTAAAAAGAGATTAAATTTATTGAAAGAAATAATTAAGATGAGGGATTAAATGGGAGTTTACCAAGGACTACGTGGATTTTTGCCAAGGATTTAACAAGTGGCATGTGGTGGGCTTGTAACACCCCCTACCAATATGTAGGCGTAACAATCCTCAAGGAGTGAGAAGCCGTATGAGCCGTGTGTGTCACCAAGCAGATAAAGATACAAAGCATAAATTCATACATAATAACCATACATCATTACGGGAAAATTAAAACCTTTATAAGCATCAGAATAATCCATCATTACAATAGCAAAATTTGTTACACTAATGCTCGGATCAAAAGCCAGAATAAAATAATTACATATCCCAAAAGTATATAAATGCGGAAGCTTTACAAAATAATGGTATAAAGAGAGTTCTAATACAAAATAATCAATCATGCTATCAAAAATAAAGCCCTAACACTAATCCCTCTGTGTTGGCTTGATTGGCGACGACTCTCCCAAAAGAACACCATCCTCCGCACCTGCACGGATAAAACACCGTGCTAAGCGATAAACGCTTAGTGGGAAACACACAACGAAAGAGTGGACGGCCATTCACAATGGTCGTCAATGCAAAACACATACAATATGGCAAATGCGGATAATGATATCAGCTATATAATCATACTTGCATAATAAAGACATGCATTCAGAAGTTCACATCCACATTCGTTCACACTTTAATTGATTTCTTATACTTATCATTATACGCATCCAAATACCATATTCTTGTAATCATATCAAAGCAGAACAAAACAAAAAGAGCACCTGCTGACTCACAATAGTGGATAACGAGTAAATGCATAGCGTACCTTACGGGCACGAATCGAACGCATAGCGTACCTTACGGGTACGAATCAAAAACCATTTTATTTTTGTCGCATTCAAAACATTTTACAAATGGGGACCTTAAACAAGATCCAAAATGCATAAGGGGTTCGCGAGGAACCAAAGGGGGACCTTAAACAAGATCCAAAATGCATAAGGGGTTCGCGAGGAACCAAACGGGGACCTGATCAGGGTCCAAACAGAACTGAGGGATGCAGCTAAGAGACTCTATTAGGCATGCCTAACTATCCACTTACTTGACTCTAGCAGGTTATGCATCATTCAAATCATGTTTCCAAGAGTAATACATAATTATACTCATATTTATATCAATGAATCATAAATAAGACATGCATAACCCAATATCATTCAACAGCTTATAACATGCAATATCGTATACGTTACTTATTATTTGGCTAAGTTAAAATACCCATTATATCATTTGCACATTAAAAACACATAAATGAGGACTAAAGAACTCAAAATAGAAGAAAAAGAATTGAAAATACACATTTAAGTTTGAAGAAAACAGGAGGGATAGAAGCCTTGAGGGACATGAGTCGTTCTGAGGAGCATGACTCGTGCTGAGTCCCTTAGGCATGAGCGCGGGTCATGCTCTTGAGCACTACTCTTGCTCATGCTCTCTGCCAGAGCACGTCTCATGTTCTAGAACACGACTCGTGCTCTTGCTCTCACACTGCTCCCTCAGCTGGCGTAAAAGAAAAGAGAAAGCAGAAGAAGAGACACTCACCCTGGACACGACTCACACGCCCAAGCACGACTAGGACAAGCACCCAGACTTCCAATTTTTTGAAACCCTAACATCGTGAAATTCACCCAAAACCCAAAATTCCAAGAAATCATCCCAACTCAAATCCAAATCATTCTTACCTGGAATCAGCTTCCTCAAGCACGCAAAAACCAATATAAATAATACAAAATCACTTCCTTAACAATTACCCATCCAAATAGATATTAACTAAAACAAAACTTTGAAATATTAGAACCCAGAAATTAACAGTAAGCTCATTCAACTTCAATTCCATTCTCAAAGTTTCAGCTTTCATGCATTAACCACAATCAAACCCATTCATTCAAATCCCAACATGCATTATCAACACAGCAGGGAGCAAACACAATAAGAACACAGGAAATGAAGAAATTCCCAAACCTGTAATCCTAGCTTCAGTCACTTGGTTCCACTACTACCAGTCTTCTCTTTGCCTTTCGGGTCACGGGGAGGCTCAACTAACAGCCGACACACCAAGAACACACAAACAAAAACCCTAGATCAAAACCCAATCTAGAAATGCAAAGGAGAAAATGAACAGTATGAAGAAGATGATGAAAATGCAGAAAACTTTACCTAGCGGAGGTTGAGGAGCGATCAATTTCCACCACAAATCATTTAAATCAAATACTAGGACACAATTGGGAAGGGAAAAGAGGAAGAAGGAGTAATGAGGAAGAGAAAACGGGATGAGAGGCAGTAGAAGTGGCTACCCCTTCTTTCTCTCTCTTTTTACACCCATTTCCAAAAACCCTAGCCACATGTCATCCTAAGATTGGTGGAACTTGACCACTCACACTTACCAAGCATACACTACTCACACACAATGCACTCCCAACTAATGCACACCCTACAATGGTATGAACACACACACACATAATGCAATCCCAACATACTCACATCCTACCAAGGTGTGAGCAAAGCACACAACATAACTCACCTAAAATGCACTCTACTGCCATGCATGCACCCATACACTATTATTACCCATAAAACATGCAATATTCCCAAAATGCCCTTATGATATGCCGAACACATACAATTGCATGCACACACAAATGGGTTCATACTACTAGGGGGCAAATGGGGTGTGACAACTCTCTCCTACTAACAAGAATTTCATTCTCGAAATTCTCACTTGAACTGAATAAATGTGGATACTGAGCTCTCATCGGCTCTTCTGGTTCCCAAGTCGCTTCCTCGACTCCATGATGGTTCCATAACACTTTTACCAATGGAATTTGCTTACTTCTCAATTGTCTCACTTCTCGAGCTAGGATGGCTCTTGGTTCCTCATCATAAGAAAAATCTGGCTGCACTTGTACATCCTGAACCGACAAAACATGTGAAAGATTTGATCTGTACTGACGAAACATCGAAACATGGAACACATTGTGCAACCTCGCCAACTCCATCGGTAAAGCCAACCTATAGGCTACCGGACCAACCTTAGCCAAAATCTCATAAGGACCAATGAAGCGAGGACTAAGCTTACCTTTCTTTCCAAACCTAAGCTCTTTCCTCCAAGGCGAAACTTTAAGGAAAACCTTGTCCCCGACCTCAAACTGCACATCTTTCCTCTTCAAGTTAGCATAAGACTTTTGTCAATCCTTAGCCGCTTTCAAATTCCGCTGCACAATTCTAATCTTCTCCTCGGTATCCTTAACCAACTCTGGTCCAATCACTAAATGCTCAGATAGCGGGGTCCAACAAACTGGAGTTCTACACTACCGACCATATAAAGCTTTATACGGTGCCATACCGATGCTCGACTGATAGCTATTGTTGTAGGAAAACTCCATAAGCGACACATATCTGTCCCAACTACCTAGGAAATCCAAAGCACAAGCCCTCAACATATCCTCCAGAATCTAAATGCCTCGCTCTGCCTGACCATCTGTCTGAGGATGGAATGCCGTACTGAAGTTTAACTCGGTACCCAAAGCTCTCTGCAACTCTTTCCAAAACTTCGAAGTGAACCTTGGGTCCCGATCTGATACTATGGATAACGACACTCCATGCAACCGAACTATTTCATCCACATAGATACTGGCCAATCTATCCATCGGATAGTCCACTCTCACCGGCGAGAAATGAGCTGACTTCATAAGCTGATCCACTATCATCCAAACTGAATCATGCTTCCTCTAAGTCATAGGCAAACCAGATACAAAGTCCATGGCTATATCATCCCACTTCCACTCGAGAATGGATAAAGGCGTAAGCAATCCCAAAGGAACTTGATGCTCGGCCTTTACCTGCTGACATATCAAGCACTTGGACACAAAATCCACAATATCCCTCTTCATACCGGACCACCAATAAAACTACTTCATGTCCCGGTACATCTTTTCACTGCCAGGATGCATAGTAAAAACCGTACTATTCGCCTCTCTCAACAGCTGTTTCCTCAACTCCTCATCCTCAGGCACACACAAGTGATTTCTATACATCAACACTCCATCCATAACTGAGAAATCTGACTGCTTGCCTGATCTGACCTCTTGCACAATTCGTTGTAGCCTCTCATCATCCCTCTGAGCATCCACAATCCTCTGTCTCAAGGTAGGCTTCACTCTCAACTGAGCAACCAAAGCTCCATCTGGATCAAACCTCCATCTAAACCGTCTAAAAAACAAGACTGAAATCGACTTCTGACTCAAAGCATCAGTGACTACATTGGCCTTACCCGGATGGTAATCCACTATGCAGTCGTAGTCCTTAAATAACTCAAGCCAACGACACTGTCTTATGTTCAACTCCTTCTGCATGAGAAAATACTTCAAACTCTTATGGTCCGTAAAGATCCTACACTTTTTCCCATACAGATAATGGCGCCAAATCTTCAGAACAAAGATAACAGCTGCCAACTCCAAATCGTGCGTCGAATAATTCCTCTCATGTGGCTTTAACTGACGAGAAGCATAAGCCACAACCTTACCTTCTTGCATCAAAACACAACCAAGATCGACACCCGAAGCGTTACTATACATTACAAACTCCTTACCCAAGATGGGTTGAGTAAGTATAGGAGCCTCGACTAGCAACTTCTTCAGCCGCTCAAAACAAGCCTGACACTTATCCGACCACTCAAACCTAACGCCTTTTCTTAACAACCTCATCATCGGAGCAGCACTAACCGAAAATTCCTTCACAAACTGACGATAATAGCCTGCTAAACCGAGAAAACTGCTCACTTCCGGAACATTCCTAGGCACTTTCCAATCAACTATTGTCTCAATCTTAGCACAAATCATTCTTACCTGGAATCAGCTTCCTCAAGCACGCAAAAACAAATATAAATAATACAAAATCACTTCCTTAACAATTACCCATCCAAATAGATATTAACTAAAACAAAACTTTGAAATATTAGAACCCAGAAATTAACAGTAAGCTCATTCAACTTCAATTCCATTCTCAAAGTTTTAGCTTTCATGCATTAACCGCAATCAAACCCATTCATTCAAATCCCAGCATGCATTATCAACCCAGCAGGGAGCAAACACAATAAGAACACAGGAAATGCAGAAATTCCCAAACCTGTAATCCTAGCTTCAGTCACTTGGTTTCACTACTCCCAGTCTTCTCTTTGCCTTTTGGGTCACAGGGAGGCTCAACTAACAACCGACACACCAATAGCACACAAACAAAAACCCTAGATCAAAACCCAATCTAGAAATGCAAAGAAGAAAATGAACAGTTATTCGCTATCATCACTTAAATGTAATTCATTATCACTATCGTCTTCATTTTCTGAATAATTAGAATCAAATTTGCTTTCCAATTCAGATGTAGACCTAGATTCCTCGTCCGATGCAATATCAACCAATTCATTATCGACGTTGTTTAAAGGCTCATTATCTTCATATGGCGTGCTTTCATTTATTTCATGACTCGCCACTTCATCTTCCTGAAAGGCTTCACTTTCAATTCGTTTATTTTGTCGATTAGCTTTCATTTCAAATAAGCCCCTTGATTTTACTTTGCAAACTGCTAACCAATCTTTCTTATCTCGCCTTAGGCTAGGAAACGGAAGATAATACACCTAAATCGCTTGCATGGCCAACACAAAAGGTTCAAAATTAGGAAGTCTTCTTCTTTGATTTATCTCAACCAAGTTGTAGCTGTCTTGCACTTTTGTTCCAACATTAAGTGTTGGATCAAACCATTTGCACTTAAATAGCACACAACGTTTTATTGGCAAGACGGGGTATTCAATTTCCAATATCTCTGTAATTTTTCCATAATAATTCATCAATTCACCTTGAATGCAAACTCCACTATTTTTAGTAGCCTTGTTATGACCATGAGATTGCGTATGATATTTGTAGCCGTTCATGAAATAAACTGGATAAGATTTAACAGTACGCAATGGTCCCTTCGCAACATCAGATAAGAAATTATTTTCAATTATATGCGTCGATGCCTACATAATGTAATTGCATTTAGTCATTTTAATCAATTCACGAAATACAATATATGTCTTAAATATATTTGAAGTAAACACTTACATATGTCTTGAACCATAAATGAAAGTGCTTTTCGACTTTCTTATTTATGTCATTTTGTGTTATATGTGGCATAAGCTCCTTTAACCATTACTCATATAAACTGCATCGGACAACAACATAACTTACATATGATATTAATGGTATTAAATAAATATTCACCTAGTCAAACAAGTAACACTTACTACATAAATGGTTGAATTCTTCTGGTAGAACGTCCGTGTAATCGACCAGGATATGTGAAAATAGCTAAATTTCCATCATGCGTACTTGTTTGGAATCCGTCGTCATTACGAGGAACCTTGCGGCATCTTGTGATGACGTGTGGCTTAAAGTAATGAGAACAAAAAGTACTAGCTTCTTCAACCAAGTACGCATTACATATTGAGCCTTCTACTCGTGCTTTATTTTTGACATTTTTTTCAAGTGATACAGATACCTACATGGCAATTGTGGCTAGTTAATAATAACTTACCAAATTAATCGATCGTATGTATATCAAAGATTTAGGCTTACCTTTCGAAGGAATATATCCATCTATATTGAACGAGTCCTGCCAGTTTGGCCTCATGTGCTAAATGTATCGACAAATGCTCCATAATGTCAAAGATGCTCGGAGGAAAAATTCCCTCTAATTTGCAAACTATGACTGCAATTTCATTCTCTAGTTTTTTCATGTCAGCCATCTTTATCTCAGACGAAGTCAAGTTTTTGAAAAATATACTTAACTCAGTTATAGCTTCCCAAACTCTCAGGGGCAACAACTCGCGAAAAGCAACTGGCATCAACCTTTGTATGAATATATGACAATCATGGCTTTTCATTCCGAACAATTTATACTTTCTCATGTCAACACACCTTGCTAAATTTGAAAAATAACCGTCTGGGAACTTTATAATTCGCAACCATTCGCACAAAACTTCATTTTGCCTTTTGTCCAATGTGTAACACGCTTTTGGATACTTGCCCATTCGGGAATCTCTGTCTAATTCACTTCTTTTACAATACAATTTCAAATCAGTACGCGATTTTGCATTATCTTTGGTCCTCCCTTCAATATTCATTATCTTGTTGAATACATTTTCGAAAATATTTTTTTCGATATGCATCACATCCAAATTATGTCGTATCAAATTTGATTTCCAAGAAGGCAAATCCCAAAATATAGAGCGTTTTCTCCAACCAAAGTTTTTAGAAATGCTACTGTTGAGTTCTTCAGCTTCAAGTTCTGTTACTTTCAGCAAACCTAATTTATCAATCTCTTGTAGGATTTCTTCATCCGATCTATTAAGTGGAGGGGGAGCATGGACAACTTTATTCTTAATGAATTTGTGTTTATTCCATCTAAATGGGTGATTTAGAGGAAGAAATTTCCTGTGACTGTCAAACCATGAGATTTTACACCTATTAGTCAAATAAAAAGCATCTGAGTCATTACCACAGTAAAGACAAGCTAACTTTCCCACTGTGCTCCAACCTGATAGCATAGCATATGCAGGAAAATCGCTCACTGTCCACATCAAAGCTGCTCTCATCATAAAATTCTGTTTGCGTGACACGTCATATGTATAGCACACCGAATTCCCATAATTGCTGCAATTCAGAAATCAATGGTTGTATGAATACATCAATTTTCTGCTTTGGATTCTTCGAGCTCGGCACAATTGCTATTAAAAACATGTAAGCCTCATTCATACATATCCATGGAGGCAAATTATAAGGGACTATTATTATTGGCCATGATGAATATTGTTGTCCTGATTGCCTAAAAGGCTGAAAACCATCCGTGCTTAGACCCAATCTAACATTTCAACTCTCAGCAACGAAGTCGGGGTAA
Source organism: Excoecaria cochinchinensis (assembly GCA_947683425.1). Classification (NCBI taxonomy): domain Eukaryota; kingdom Viridiplantae; phylum Streptophyta; class Magnoliopsida; order Malpighiales; family Euphorbiaceae; genus Excoecaria; species Excoecaria cochinchinensis. The sequence continues at coordinate 4,109,912 of CANTUQ010000063.1, forward strand.
ATGTCATTAAAATGCTTCCATGCAGCTGCGTCTGATGGATGGCTCATTACTCTATCTGCCTGTTTGTGTTCATCATACCATCGCATGTGATATGCAGTAACATCGGATGAATACAGCCGCTGAAGTCTTGGAGTAATAGGAAAGTAATACATCCGTTTCCATGGTACTAATTTTTGCTTCCTATTACCACTAATCGGCTTGAACCTTGGTTGATTACAAAATTTGCAATCCATTAAATCCACATCATCTCCCCAATAGATCATACATCTGAGTCGACAGCAATCAATATTTTCAACAAGCAAACCCAGACCCCGAAGCAACTTCTTCATTTCATAAAAACTTTCAACAATTTGATTGTCCGATGGCAACGATTCATTGTACCAAGCTAGGATTTCATTTAAACTCCGATCAGAAATATGACCTTCAAATTTAATGTTCAATATTCGATCTACGGAGCTTAACTGTGTCATATTATCACATCTTTGCCATAATTCCTGGTCAACAGCATTAAGTAAGTCAAAAAAATTTTTGGCTGTTGGGTTCGGTTCCTCTTCTTCATTCCCACCAAAATTGGGTTGAAATGTATTTCCTGTTGCATCATAAACCATTTGAGCATAAGGATTTTAAGGTGCAAAAACATTGCTTGCCATCAAATTTCCCACCCCCCTATGCAACTCAGATTCAACCATCTCTGGTGCAAATTCCGAATGCAATTCAGATTCAACTATATTCGGCCCAAATTTCGAACTTCTGGACATGCTACATATTATTGGCTCTCCATGCCTTGTCCATTCAAAATAATTGGGCACAAATCCCTTCTTCAGCAAATGTAGATGCACCTCCTCCGTAGGAAGATAACACCTATGTTTACACTTTTTGCATGGACGTCTAATTTTCAAACCGTCCATATGTGCAGGCTGAGCGCTTGCATTCTCAATGAAATATTGAACGCCTTTGGCATACTCAAGATTAATGTAACCATCAGGCGTTAGTCTTCTATGCATCCAACTTCTGTCGAAATTATTCATTATTATTAAACTGTAGTGTACCAATCAAAAATACATAATTAGTACCAAATTAAATACGCTGACAACTATATATAATTGAATTCATGCATGACAAATTAAATTGCTTACATATATTACAATGCGTAAAATTCTGTGGAAAAATGGGCAGAGTTTCCCTTATACGGGTCCCTATCCCTCTGTCAAACAGTAGCAAATTTAACACTTCCATAAAATGTCAACCAATCGCAACTCCATAACAAAATCAATGCAATAAGAAATTTTCCCATCCACCTCAAACATCTAAATTTAACGAAAATTCACCAACAGTTGTGAATATATTCCTTAAAGTTATATGCCGTTATTACAGTATCATTAATAATTGCACAGTCGTTACTGTCGAATTACAACATAACAATGACTTACACATTTTTATCTCATTAAAACAACATATCTCTAACACATAGATGGTATTAAAAAAATATTAAAAATATTTTTAGTATTTTTAAAAAAATATTTTTAATACATAACACACTTACCTCGACTAAAGCTGCCGATAAGCTGCGATTGTTCGGCATGTACAACAGGGATTGGCCGATCCGGATGCGGTTATGATAGGTACATGCAATAACAAATAAATTATAATTTATATATATTACATTTTTCTTAAGTATGACACATTCGAAATACAAACTTGAATATAAATTATATTCATATCATCATACATAAAAAAAAAAAATTAAACAAAATTTTTCAAAATTTAAAAAAGCCCGAATTTCAATTTGTAACACCAAAGCCTCTAAATTATAAAAAAGCCCTCCAAACCAATTGAAATTGATTTTATTTGATGACTGGTATATTGAGTTTTCAGATTTGCCTATCATATTTCCTCTTTCATTTTCCTTTTTCCTCTCATTTTCTCAAATTTTTCATTTGATTTTCCACTACAATAAATTATAAAGTATTTGCTCTTTTGTAGAATGCGCTCAAATTATCCCTAATTTAAATTACCTAAGTTTTTAAAAATCTTTATTATACTAATTTCTCAGACATAAATACATCAAATTAATTTGATTTAAATTTATTAGTAGACCATCATTGCAAATTAATATGGAATTTTGTTTACAGTTAATATATGTATATATTCTAATTAAAAATCTTATTATTTCATTATTTCCTATAGTTATATTTTATTTATAGTTTTTCTACTTTCTAATAACATATTAATTATATTTGATTTCAATATCTATTTAAATTGAATAATAACCATTATAAATCAATTAACATAAATTATAACAAATTACATTAACAAATATAAATTAAATTGAATAATAAAAAAATATAAAAATATTAATCCTTCAAATAAATTAACACATAAATAAATTAATACATTAAATAAAAAAAATGCAGAAAAAAATTATTTACCTAGAAATGTAGATCTGGCCGGCGGTGGGGATGAACGGCAGCGGCTGCAGCGGCGGGCGGGGAAGCAAGCCGAATCGCCGGCGGGGAAGAAGGGGAGAGGCAGCGGGGAAGAGTGGGAGCGGCGGTGGGGAAGGGGGGATAAAGGAGAGAGGGGAGGAAGGAAGGGAGGGGAGCGGGAATGGAGGGGAGGCAGGGCGGCGCACGGTGCCGAGGAAGGGGGGGAATCGGTTGGCTGTGGGGAGAGGGCGGCGCACCGCACCAGGGAAGGGGGGGGGAATCGGTCGGCTGTGGGGAGAGGGGCGGCGCACCGTCTGCCAGCGAGGGGAGGGGAGGGGAGAAAGGAGGGAAAGAAAGAAAGGGAGAGAAGGAAAGAAGGAGAGAGAAAAGAATGAAGTGGGAATAAAAAATAGAGAAGGAATTGTCATTCCGTGTCTATTTAGAGACGGAACGCAAATTTCATCTCTAAATAGAGATGGAAGCTAATTTCCGTCTCTATTTAGAGACGAAATTTCGTTCCATCTCTAAATTTAGAGACGGAACATGCGTTCCGTCTCTAAATAGATCGTCTCTATTTAGAGAGGAAAAAATAATTTTCGTCTCTATTTAGAGATGGAAAAACTTTGCGGTCTCTATTTTTGGTCTCTAAATGTGGCGAAAATCAATCCTGCCAATATTAGCAACCGAATTTTGGAGACAAAAATTTTCCATCTCTAAATAGAGACAGAAAAAGGTTTTCGTCTCTAAATAGAGACGAAACCTATTTTTCGTCTCTATTTAGAGATGGAAACTGTTTTTCGTCTCTATTTAGAGACGAAAACTATTTTCTGTCTCTATTTAGAGACGAAAAAATTTTCGTCTCTAAATTTTCGTCTCTATTTTATAGTTTTCTTGTAGTGGGCCAACCCTTCACATCTAGGGCCCGGTCTTCGGCATCCACACCACGGAGCCAGCCAGTACATGTATCATATGATGAGGAGGACCCTGATGAGCCCTCGGACTATCGCCCTCTGTAGACTGTTCAGGGAGCCCATTCTCATTGCATTTTGTTTTATTTGTGTACAAAATATGCTGTCATTTAGTGGAACATTTATGTTTACATTTTGACTAACTTATGCTTATATTCTGTTAAATCTATATTTCATGCTGTATATTCGGCCATGATTAACATCTCATTTACATTTTTCAAGCGTTTGATAACACGGTAAAAAAAAAGATAATAATAATGCAAAAATTGTTTAAAAGATAACGAACAAATCAACTCGCAACGAATTGATCGAATCTTTTGTAACTCAGGAACATGAATGTGATGCCCGTTCCCTAATGACAGACTAGCTCAGCTAATCTTGGTTAGAGAAGGCCGTACACACACAACAAACACATGCTTAACCTGAATAATAAAATTTCATCACATACAATCTCAACTCAAGCATCACATGCCAACTACTTATAGTGCACTCTTCATAGCCACATGCATTGCACACACTTATTTATACTCTTAGGTCAACATTTATAGTTATCAGATTACTACATGCCTTTACATACCCGATACATATTCTGATTATACAAAATCTTATACAGAAACCCCAAAATATCAAACCCGGAACCTACACTTTCTATTTCCTACTGTTGACCGTACAAAATGCGGGGACGTCCTCCACTCGCCTCTTGTCCGTACCTGCACGGATTAGAGTAAATCCATGCTAAGCGATAACGCTTAGTGGGGACTCATATATAACAAATAATTTATTACACATCAGAAACACCATACATTACATGCTAGAAGACATGCCAGAACAATTATTATCATAGCGTGTACCATTTTAAGCATAGTAAGGTTCGTTACTATATTCAGTCAAAAGCATCAACCACTTATTCACATATCCACATCACATGCTTTATTATATTACAGTCACTTCCATTTATTATTTGATTAGTCAGTTAGCCTGCAATTCAATGACGCGGATAATGGGTATCGCATTGGTACCACTCAGGTACTAGAATCTCATCGAGATTATACTTATGCATGGGTACCCTCAGGTACCGGAATATCATTCCACTTATAATAAAATCTAGCAAGGATTATTCACATTATTTTTGCATTGTGATTCCCATGGAATCAGACACATTAAACGCATGGGGCTACAGCACTTGACCCTATAGGCATGCCTAACTATCCACTACTTGACTCGCAGGCTTAAGTTGTTAACAAATCATTCAGTTCACATTGATCCCTTTTTACATCACATACGTAGATAGCCCATACCACATTCACTTTACACATTCGCATTAGCACATAGCTAAGCATTACACTTGCATACCCATTATGCTTCCAATTCATTTTTTTCATAGTTAATATTCACATAATTGATTGCATTCAAGAACCATCACATAGTATGCAAATGTACATTACCTAATACACACATAACACTTACTCATAATGTTCTTCATTCCAGCTTAAAGCCTTACCGTTAGAAAATCCAAATACACTAAGGTTATATTGCCAAAACAGGGTAGGTCACGGTCACAATGAATTTCATTGTCACCGTGACATGTTGAAGTTCAAAACAGAATGCAAACTGGGGACAGGTCACAGTCACAATCAATTCCATTGTCACCGTGACATGTTCCCAACTCTCAGCAGAATGCAACTTGAGGGTATGTCACGGTCACAATGAATTTCATTGTCACCGTGACATATTCTCACATTGCAAAACAGAATGCTCTCTTAAGTACCTCACGGTCACAATGAATTCCATTGTCACCGTGACATACAAAAATCCAGTAGGCAGAATTGGACTCAAGCATATCTCACGGTCACAATCAACTTGACTGCCACCGTGACCTATGCAAAAACACCCTAACATAGTTATGCTTTTCAGTCCATCTCTTCCTTCTCATTAAGACTTCAAATCTCACTCTCACTTTTGGCAATCAACCCATAAACATCAACCACATAGTCAATTAGTACATACCTGTTTTCCCTTCTTGTTTTGACATTCATTAATAACATGAATCATAATCATTCTCAAGCACTTTATCACTAAGCATGTTACTACTACAATCTTATAATCTATCATCACATAATTCATGCTCAAACTTCAGTTTCACATACACATACAATTCAATTCAAATCTCTACTCAACCAACACAAATCACACAATTACACAATTAAGGTTTGTTCCCAAACCTTATCGCCTTAGCTCCTAGTCTCGACGGACGCTCGTTCCCCCAATTATTGCTTTTCCTTTATCCTTCTTCCCTTCTTCAGCTAGCAAAACCAATTCAAATTCTAGGATTGGACACAATCCATCAATACTCACCCAATACCAAATCAAATCAAAAAAAAGAGTAGAAGATGAAAACACTATGCACTTAATCACTTACCTCTTAGGTTTAACCCTTAACTCTTGAGCAACTTATCATCTATATGCTTACACTTCTTAAGGCCTTTCTAAAACTCACTCTCATGCAAGAAAGAAAAGAGAAGAACACAGAAAATGACTGGATTACACAAATGAAGCTCTTCTCTTCCCTTAGCTCACTTTTGCATGCAACGTTGGAGGTGGCACTCACTCACAAAGCCACACGGAATCCACTAGCAAAACCTGCCTCTTTTAACCAATTCCTTACATTATTTTATTCTTAATTAACCCTCCATTAAACTTATTAATCAGCCTTTAACTCATGCTTATTACAACCATATATAATTACCATTTAATCACTCAGCTATTCTTCTTTCTTTCAATTAAGTCCTGCCTTCATTTCAATCTAGTCCAAAACTCACATTCGATACACACACACATGCCAATTTAAGTTAATTCATTTAGGGTACAAATTCGGCCATGACAATGAATTCGCATTGACCCAAAGGTGGTTAACGATGAAACAATTCAAATGCCATACAAACCGAGATGAGGTTAGTGGGGCACACACGATAAAACAGATCGCAAATAGAGGATGCAAGTAGACAACGCTTCACCTCACATTGCGCAGGCCGAGATGAGGTTAGCGAAATAGATCAACCGCCACGCAGACCGAGATGAGGTTTATGGGGCACACGTGATAGAATATATCGCAAATAGAAGATGCAGTTAGACAACACTTCACCTCACACCTCGCAGGCCGAGATGAGGTTAGCAGAACAGATCAGCCGCCACGCAGACCGAGATGAGGTTAGTGGGGCACACGCGATAAAACAGATTGCAAATAGAGGATGCAGTTAGACAACACTTCACCTCACACCTCACAGGCCGAGATAAGGTTAGCAGAATAGATCAGCCGCCACGAAGACCGAGATGAGCTTAGTGGGGCACACTCGATAGAATAGATCGCAAACAGAGGATGCTGTTAGACAACACTTCGCCTCACACCGTACAGGCCGAGATGAGGCCAGCAGAACAGATCAGCTGCCACGCAGATCGAGATGAGGTTAGTGGGGCAAGCGCGATAGAACAGATCGCAAGCAGAGGATGCAGTTAGACAACACTTCACCTCACACCGTGCAGGCCGAGATGAGGTTAGCGGAACAGATCAGTCGCCACGCAGACCGAGATGAGGTTAGTAGGGCACACACGATAGAATAGATCGCAAACAGAGGATGCAGTTAGATAACACTTCGCCTCACACCGCGCAAGCTAAGATGAGGCCAGCGGAATAGATCAGCCACCAGGCATATCAAGATGAGGTTAGTGGGGCAAGCGCGATAGAACAAATCGCAATCGAGATGGGGTTAGTGAATACAGCATCTCACAGACACCGTGCAAGCCAAGATGAGGCCAGCGGGACAGATCAGCCACCGTGCATGCCGATACGAGGATAGCGGGGCATACGCGATAGAAGAGATCGCAATGAGATTGTGGTTAGAGGACACCACATCGGACAAACACCGTGCAAGCTGACCAGAGGCGAGCAGGATAATGCAATAGAAAAGATTGCAAACGAGCCACAGTCGGATAGCACTGCAGCTCAACGGCAACAAATCGCAATATTCCACACGGCAATAAGGTAAGGACTGCCTCAGGTACGCATTTTTTCCCTTCTTCTCTGAATTTTGGCTCATCTAGACACTAGTGTACTATTTTCCCCAAAATTAGGGGCAACTGTAAGCACCGGGTCCTGAATCAGTTCAGATCAGAGTTACCCGATGAAGAAGCTAACATTGGTTTCACATAAGTGATGAAAGTTATGGGTGCTCATTCTCCAATTTTATGAGGATCGGAAGTTTTTTGTGAGAACAGGTGATTTCGGAGAGTTGAAGCCTTGAAAATTGGAATTTTTGGTCCACAGACGGGCAGTATAGGCCGTTGCTCGCGCAAGGGGCCCGTCGCTCGTTGTCGAGCGCCGGCTGTCGCTCGGCGCAGAGCCCGCCGCTCAATTGAGCGATGCCCGCCGCTCGATCCGAGTGGTGCTTGTCGCTCGCTTGAGTGATGCCCGTCGCTCGACCCGAGCAGGGCCCATCGCTCGCTTGGGCGGTGCCCGTCGCTCCACCTAGTGATGCCTGTTGTTCGATCGAGCGACGCCCCGCGAGTGGCTGTTGCGCCACGTGTAAGGCTGCCAGTCAAATGACCGCTGTTGCCCTTTCCTCCGATAGTTGTCTGTCATCCACCGATGCCCGTCAATCGTTGATTTTGCAGCCTTAACCGCCGAATTTTGGGTGAGATTTGCGGGGATTTACAAAATATCCAAAATATCTTTTAAATCTCTAAAATCTTTTCAAATATTTTTAAAGGATTGGATTTGATTTTGAAATATTCTGAATATCTTTCAGTTTTGATTTGATTTCGGAAAATGCTCTTCAAATCTAAATTTAAAATTTAAACTTATTTGAAATTTATTCCTAAATCTACAAATAGGGGAAAGGGATTCAGTTTTCAGGGTCTGAAAAATTCTTGATTAGAAAACTTTTTAGAAAACGAAAAATTAGCAATTTTCCATAGAAATTTTATATTTCGACTTCTACAAAAAGAATTTTCTTTCAAAATTTCTTTTTTTTTATTTTATTTTATTCTCAAATTACGCTAATCCGAGGAAACAAGATCCATTCGTTTTCATCAATTTAGCTAGTTTAGATACTCGTTGCTGTCAAAATTCCAAGAAAGAGAAAATAATTTTCTTCTCTTGGTTTATTTTTTTAAGTGAGGTTTTTGCAACCAAAAATATCTCTTGATCCCATGATCACAATCTGATCCTTGTAGAACTCGAGGAGTCGAAATCTTGCAATGTTCACCGTCACGAGGTAAAAATCCGAGGGTAAATATTCTGGACTCATTCCTTTGAATTAAATCATTTATGGAGATTTCTTGCATAAAAATCCCCTTTTTATTCAAATTAAAAGAAAAAAAATGAATTTAATTTTGGGTTATCATTCGAAAGTAGAGGCGACCGACGGGCGTAAGGACCACTGACGGTCATCGCTTAATTGAGCGACGGGACGTCGAGGGTCGACCTTACGCCCGTCTGTCGCTCCAAGGGACACCCGTCGGTCATGCGTCTTGGGCCGTCCCTGGGCCTCTTTTCCATTTGATTCCCTTTCTTCTTTTTCTTTTGTTTTAAATGGTTTTCTTATTCAATTTCTTCCATTTTTCCTCCTTGCTATTTAATTTCATATTTATTTTGGTTCTTTAAATTTACACTAATGTGTTATTAATTTTGTGAGTTATTATTTTGAATTGGTGGGTGGATCTAGAGCCATTTGGTGTAGAAGTTACTGCCAAGACTTAAGGGTCTTCTCCTGGGTTCATTCTCTGGACTTTATCCCTTTTTTATTTTTATTATGAATAATGTTTTTTCCTTATATTATACCGCTAATGTAAAAATGGCCAATTGTTTTTTTACTAATTAAATTGGGATTTCCCTTATAAATTGAGGACCAATGTCCTATTTTTTCTAACAAATAAAAATCGACGCCTCAAAACCATTTTGTAGTAAATGTGCATGCGAGGACCAGTGTCCCCACTACTAATTTATATCCCGATTTATGTATGAATTGCTTGCAATTTATAATGGGGGTTGTATTCCGTCCCTAGTTTTGTTGTAATTTATTTTACGCACTTTATTTTAATTATGCTTTATTTACTTATCGCTTTCCCTGAATGAACATCTGCGCTTTAATTTAACTGCATTAAATTGAATGAGAAATGGGATGAAACGATAAATTTGAAACTCAATTATAAACCTAACCAAGGTATGAATAAATGGGAAGTCCCGAACCTACTATGGTCTTTGGGCTCAATGAGGCGAGAGGGCCATCTCAGCATTCTGTTGGGGTGGAAGCCTCTAAGACACCTCTTGTATCCCGTAAAAGGATCAAAATTGTACAGTCCTAGGCACCACGAGGCGAGAGGGCCATCCTAATGTTCTATTAGGGTGGGTGCCTCCAAGACACCTCTAGTTTTCCCAAGCGTGAGGCTAGAGGATCATCCTATCATTAGGGTAGAGGCCTCCAAGACACTTCTGGCTTGCCTATAATGGACATAGCTGTGCTGTCTTTGGCTCACTGACGCTAGACGACCTTTCCCAATGTTCTACTGGGTGGCGACTTCAAGAAACCTCCTTATTGGCCAAAATGGATGCACTTGTAATTTCTTGCAAGTTTTCATGAACCTCATCCCGAAGGCCCTGAAAGCGGGCGGTTCGGGGTACCCCAGGGTTCGGCGCGCGTCATAGCGCCGAACCTAGCAAAGGCCCTCATTGAACCGGCTTTTAGGGCTCGAGGGATTGGTTCGCATCTTTTTGATCTTGGGCATCATGAGTCATCTTGGATGCCTCCTTTCCAATAGAACATTGGAAAGGATCATCTAGACTCACAATGCCTTTAGGCACCTTTTGAGGTATTTTGGACCCGCCACCCAATTTACAAGAACTTGGGAAAGGTCTCTAACCTCTATTGGTCTAAACCAGAGAAGGTGTTCGGAACTTTACTCTTATTAATGACTTAAATTTATAAATGAGTTTTTAAGAAATTAAAATTCCATCTCTCATCTCACGCGATTGTGCATTGAATTTAAAGCACATTGCAAGCATATTGGAAAGCACTAAATAAAGCGATAAATAAATAAATAATAAAGCAATAAGTAAATAAATAAATTATAAAAATAACATAATAAATAAAAAATGGGACAGAATAATCCCCCAAAATGAATAAAAGATGGGACAGAACAATCCCCCAAAATAAAATAAGAAGGCATAAATAATAATCTTGCCCCAAAAATTAATTACAAGGGCAAAAAAAGAAAAGAAGAAAAATAAATAAACACATTCAAAATAAATGTTAATTAAAAATGCATCATACATAAATCGGGTCATTTATTATATTTTAGGAACATTGGCTCCTTTTTATTAACTTTAAAAGAATTAGAGAACTATTTTTTTTTTGATATTGATTGATAAAACTAGGATGAGTGATCTCATTTTATGAAAATTAGTTCTTTATTTGATAGTGAGATTTTATTGGTTAAAATAGGACATTAGTCCAATTTATTAGTAGAAATTCCCAAGTTATTAGTTATTAAAAATGTGATTTTCTATAATACGGATAATAGAAAATATATTTTACATACAACACATAAAAATAATAGAATAAAAGAAAATATGAAATTTAAAATGCAAACTCTAAGTCAAAGGTCCTCGATTCTCCTAATTCTCCATCTCGTGCGCAAATATGACTCACATAGATAAACAATTTTTGAGACAATACAACAAAAATAAAATAAAATGTTAGTAAAGTAATTAAGTAGATAATATATAAGAAATAGTCAAATAAAGATTAATAAATAAACAAAACAAATAAGTCAATAAAAATAATCAAACGGTGACAAATGATTCGATGATAACATTAATAATTATTAATAGAGATAAATTGAATAAAAGATAAAAATTAATAAAATAAATTAAGACAGAAATTAACAATGAAAAATAGAGCAAATTATATTACACACATGCAGTTTTGGTAGCTTCCTACGTTCGGGCACTTGGAAAAAAAGTACATATAAGGTGCTACGAAGAGGTAGCATGGCTGCTCTACTGGCCGGTCAGTGGGCGGGGTTAAGGGGCAGCACCCCGCGAAACTTTTTCAATTTTGTCAAATAAATAATATAAACAAATAAATTAATTGAATGAAATAATTAATTAAAACAATTAAAAGATCAATCAAATAAATAATCAGTTAAACTAATTAAATATAAATAAAGAAAACAAAATGAAGAAAAAGGTAGCATGCAGGAAAACAAAGAGAAAACGAAAGGATTAGGACAGTGAAGAAAACACAGTTGTGTTTCCCCAGCAAAGCGTCGGGCAGTGCAGGAACATAGCTGTGTTTCTTGAGAAACACAGCTGTATTTTTGCTCTGTCAAGCAAAAATAATCCTTTCACCGGAAGAAACGCTGATTTTGACTCAAAATACTAGAAAACAACAAGATCCAAACACCATAGAATGCAATAATAAAAATAAAACAGAAATGGACTAAAAAAATAGATTAAAATCATGCATTTACACTGGTCGGTCAGGAAAAAATAGGAAAGACGAAGAGGGGAAGAACAAAAGAAGAAGAGCCGACAAGGGGATCACGACTCGTGAATGCATTTCACGACTCGTGAAATGCATTCACGACTTGTGAATGCATTGCACGAGTCGTGCAATGCATGCACGATTCGTGCAATTCGGGAGAAGAGATTCAACGGCACAATCCAATTGGGAAAAGCAAAATCCAACCGGAGAAACACGATTCAAGCAAAAATAAAGGCAAAATCCGATCGGCGACCAAAAACAAATCATGACTCAAACACCCTAAAACTCAGAGATGAATAGAGGAAATGATAACAGACCAACAAACGCAATCATGCGATCAAAACGTGCAAAATATCATGCAAACATGTTTAATGAATCATAATGATAATAAACACGATGAACAAATTAATAACATCAAGCAACAACCTAAAAAAAGCATATACAATGAGGAGAAGTAACAGGTACTGCAAAACTAAGTAAAGAAATAAGAAAGAAAGAAAGAAGAAGAAGAAAGAAAGAAAAGAAAGAGAGATGGCTATTCAGTATTTACCCTCAGATATGATATGTGATCTACAGATAATGAAGTTCTGGTTTTCTTTTGGTTTGCTCAGAATGCTTTAAAAACCAAAAAAACATTTTTTGGACTCTCCAAGCTCCTCTCTCTGTGTTTTCTCTCTTTTTCGTTTAGCTCTTCCAATAATTTTTTTTCCCTCCTCTCCCAATTCCTTAACTTTTTCTTTAATATCTCAGATAGGATTTGATCTTTTCTCACTAAAACCAACTTAAACCATGCCTTCCCACAAAATCTCCCCGAAAAAATAGGATAGGAGGAGCAGAAGCGCGTGAAGCAGGTGAGACGTTCATCTCACCTGCGAGATGGGCCTCACATGGTGAGGCTGCATCTCACCAACGTGAGGCTTCATCTCACATGGATGAGATGGGCCTCACCCCACAGGCCCCAGGAAACCCTCTCCTACAATTTTTTTTTTAAAAAAAATAAAAACATATTTTTCGAGGAAATCATCACTTCGATCTGTCTTTTGCCCGTGAACAGGCATCATTTTCATCATAGGGTAACTTCAGTCTGAGCTGCCTCAGGACCCGGTGTCTACACATGGTTTCCCATCAGCGACCTCAATATCCATGACTTATTCGGCCTTAAACCATGGCTTATCTTAACTGGAAACTAGCACGGGCTTCATGATGACTCTCGCGGGGTTATCCCATATAGAAACTAGGGTTGCGATAGCATTTGCTAATTGGTTCTCATCTCTAGGGACATGGTTAAAAGTACAAACTTCGAACTGGCCACTTAATTCCTTTAAGCATTCCGCATACAACAATAATTGTTCCTCTTTGATAGACCATTTGCCTTTAACCTGATGGATTACCAAGGATAAGTCCTCGAAGACTTCAACAGATTTTGCCCCCACGGCCAAAATAGCTTCTAACCCAAAAAGACAGGCTTCACACTCAGCCTCATTATTGGTGGCCTTATGTCTCAGCTTCTTAGCTAGGGGAAGCTTTTCACCTTCTGGGGTTATCAAAATTACTCATGCTCCAGCACCTACTGTTCACTACCCCATCAAAATACACCTGCCACCCTTTTACTGTAATGGCTGTTACATCTTCGTCTGGGAACTTGTATTCAAATTGATCACTTTCGATAGGATGTTCGGCCAAAAATTCCATGATTGCCTGGCCTTTGAAGGTTTTTTTGGTTATGTACTCCACATCAAACTCTTAAAGCAATACTAGCCATCTCTCTATTTTTCCTAGCAAGAAGGGTGCTTCCTGAAGGTATCTGAGTTTGCTTGGAGACTGCCTGAACCTTGTAAAAATGAAAGTAATGTCTTAACTTTTTCAAAGCCAATATTACTGCTAAGCAGATCTTTTCTACCTCAACAGACTTGGCTTTGTACGGAAGGAATTTCTTAGTAAGGTAATAAACTACAAATTCAACCACAAACTCATCCTCTTTGGCCATTATAGCGCCCACAAAGCTCTCCTCTATTGCTAGGTAAAGGATAAGAGGTTTGACTGGCTATGACGGTCACAAAATTGGTGGGTGCAAAAGGTATTCCTTGATAGTGTCAAAAGCCTTCTGACAGTCGTCATTCCACTGAATTGGTTGATTCTTCCTGAAGAGCTTGAAGATCTATTCACACACTGAAGTCAGCTTGGAAATAAATTGACTGATGTACTGTAGCTTGCCTAAGAAGCTTATGATCTCTTTCTCTTTTTGGGGTACCGGCATTTCTCTAATTGCCTTAACCTTATTGGGATCCACCTTAATTCCCCTCTGACTTACAACATAACCCAACAGCTTACACGTGGTGACTCCAAATATACACTTTTTAGGGTTAAGGCAGAGGTTGTATTTGTCGATTTTATTGAAAAACTTCTTTAGAGCTCCAAAGTGACCCTCTTAAGTAGCCGAATTGATCATCATATCGTCAACATATGCCTCCACCTCCTTGTGGATCAGGTCGTTAAGAATTTTGGTGGCCATTCTCTGATAGGTTGCTCTAGCATTCTTCAACCCAAAAGGCATTACTTTGTAAGCAAACGTTCCTCATTCGGTGATGAAAGTGGCCTTGATGCGGTCCACGACCTTATTAAGAATTTGGTTCTACCTGGCATGTCCATCCACAAAGCTATACATCATATAGGTGACTGCACTATCTACTAAAAGATCGATATAAGGCAATGGGAAGTCGACTTTTGCGCAAGCCTTGTTCAAATCCTGATAGTCTACTCACATTTAAAGCCTCCCATCTTTCTTGGCCATGGGGACAACATTAGCAAACCATGTGGGATACTAAACTTCCAAGAGGAATGTGGCTTTTACATATTTGTGTACCTCTTTCTTGACCTTATCTGCCCACTCTAGTAGGAGCCGTCTGAGCTTCTGCTTGATTAGCTTGCAATCTAGATAGGTGGGAATGACATGTTCAGCGACTTCTCGATCAATTCTCGGCATGTCCTCGTAGGTCTAGGCAAAGACTCTTTCATACTTTTTTAAGATTCTCTCAAAATTTTCTCTATTCAGGAGTTATGTCGGATGCTATTAAAATTTCCTTTGGATTTTCCAAAGTCCCGAGCTTAAATTTGGTAGTATTAGTAGAGCTAATATCAAATATGAATGATTCATACGGGTGATCATGCATAATGAAATCATGGGAAACATCGTACAAATAAGTAAAGTTATTCACCTTATTAATGCACTCATAATTACAAACATTATTATCAACAAGCTTTGGAATAAAAAGTACATCTAAGAAATTACCGTCATTTTCGTCTTCTACTAGTGCCGATGTCGAGGCCGCTGGTCCATCGCCTTGACTGCTTGTGATGTTTAGCTCTTTAAATCCTAGCGATATTGCTTCCACTTCTATCTTCTCCTTGCTCTTCTCTTGGTTGGCCAATAAGCTTTTAGTGCCAATTTTCTTGGGAACATCCTAATCTCATGCAATGCTCTAAATCATGATCTCTTCCCCACCGAATCTTCTTCATTAACCATGGCCACATGGAAGCCACTAAAGGTCTTGTTCGAGATCTCCAAAACAGAGACTTGGTTCTCTCTAGTAGCCATGATGGTCATAACTTGACCTTCAAATGGAATTTTTATCATTTGATCTAAGGTAGATGACACTCCTCCTATTTTATTGAACCATGGCCTCCCAAACAGGACTAAGAAATTACCGGGAATCGAAAGGACCACAATGTCAGCCTCTGTTTGAACTGGCCATGTCTTCATCATCACTCTAAATGTCCTTAATGCGTATCTTCTGGAATTATCGTAAGCCGTGATAGTGAGATCGGACTTACTCAACATGTTCTTACTTAACCCAAAAGCGGGTATTACCACAAGAGGACAAATATTGATGGAGGAGCCATTATCCACCATCATGCAAGCATTATGCTTGCTATTGACCTGTGCTTTGATGTATAATAGGCGGTTGTGATCATAGCACTCAGCTGGTAGATCAGCATCAGAATATACGAGGCTTTCCACGGAACTTCCTTTCACTAGTCCCAACAACTTAGTAGGCGAGATAGTGGTGGCGACCGTAGACTCGCACAGCGCTTCTACCAATTTTTTACCGTGGCTTCGGGATTGTCTTAGTAGGTCCCATATCGCGATTTGATCCGATGTTCTTTTTGGATGCTTTATGACTTAGTCTTCTTCAACTTCTTCTCTGCAGCTGAGGGCACTGAATCTAGCGGCCTTTCTATTTTTGGTACTACCCTCCCATTACATGTGACGGCTTATACATTTCCCTTATTCTCTTCGCCCTCAAAATCCTACAGGTTTTCTAGTTCTTCATGGTTTTCTGCTTCACTCTCGCTAGTTGAATCCCAATAGTTAATCATGTCTACTCGAGACTCACTCGCTCCCTGCTCTAGATGGGTGATAGCCACATACTCATTTCCATAAAGGTCCATTAGGACATACTATTCAATCAAGTTAGACCCTATCATGAAAACCAAAGGAGGGACGGCGTTGTATTGGGTCTTTTTCTTCTTTTCTTTTTTTTTAGATCCGTGATCTGTTTAGTGTCAATGAGATCTTGGATCTGACTTCTCAGTGTCTTACAATGGTCAGTTAAATGACCGGTGTGCTGATGGTAGGCACAGTACAAGTCCCCTCTTCAACTTCTTCTCTGCAGCTGAGGGCACTGAATCTAGCGGCCTTTCTATTTTTGGTACTACCCTCCCATTACATGTGACGGCTTATACATTTCCCTTATTCTCTTCGCCCTCAAAATCCTACAGGTTTTCTAGTTCTTCATGGTTTTCTGCTTCACTCTCGCTAGTTGAATCCCAATAGTTAATCATGTCTACTCGAGACTCACTCGCTCCCTGCTCTAGATGGGTGATAGCCACATACTCATTTCCATAAAGGTCCATTAGGACATACTATTCAATCAAGTTAGACCCTATCATGAAAACCAAAGGAGGGACGGCGTTGTATTGGGTCTTTTTCTTCTTTTCTTTTTTTTTTAGATCCGTGATCTGTTTAGTGTCAATGAGATCTTGGATCTGACTTCTCAGTGTCTTACAATGGTCAGTTAAATGACCGGTGTGCTGATGGTAGGCACAGTACAAGTCCCCTCTGTGGTTGGGGTGACCTTCACCCGCAGCTGGTCTAGCTTGTAATGGCTGCAATTTCCCCTCCTTCATTAACCTCTCTAAAACTTAGGATAAAGGTCTGCCCAAATTCGAATAATACCTCTAGCTTGTATCTGTGATTGAGACTTTTGTTGTCCTTTCAGCCCTATTACTACTGCTCCCAACACTGGCTAGCTTGTTTACCCCTTGGTTTCTGAAATTCCTCTTAGCGTAACTTTCCATCCTAGCTTTCTTTGCTAAGTGTTGCCCTTCGACCTCTATAGCAATTTCTTTCAGCGCCTCCCAATATTTAAGTCCCTGCATCTTGACCCCATCCCTCAGGTACGGGCATGCATTCCTAATAAACAGCCTGATTTGGTTTGATGTGTCAGGATTTCGCTTCATCTCCGTCACTTTGTTCCTCCAGCAAGTCAAATACCCATAAAAAGATTCCTTCGATTTTTGTTGTAAGAGTTCCAAGTCTTTTAAGGTGACCTCTATCCGCATGCTACAGTCATATTACTTAAGAAACTCCTCAGTCAATAAATCCCTATCTTTCTTTGCCCTTCCATCTAGGCCATGATACCAATCAATAGCTGAACCGACAAAGCTTAAGCAAAAGTACTCTATCTTCTATTTTCTTATCAAGATGGTGCCCTTTATTAATAGGGTGTACTATTTAATATGCACAGAGGGGTCAGTGGTCCCGTTGAACTTAGAAAAACTGGGCATTTTGAACCTCTGTGGGAGCAATTCCTTACCGTCTAGATCCCTGTCCTCCAGGCTGATCCCTTTTTCAACTAACAGCAAGCGAGTAATCGTTTTGATCTTCTCCTCCATCTTTCTCATGACATCGTCTTCCACCTTGGTTGCCTTACTCCTCACAACTCCAGGGATTATTGGCTCGTCTTCCTCATCTGCCATAAAGTCAATTTCTAGGTTATGAATCTTTACTCTTCTCTATTCAACTGTTCTAGGAACAGTGATTGTCTGTTGTGTTGTAACTACTACAAATGGAGCCTCCCTGTAGATAATAGTTCAGCTTGCTCAACAGTAGGTGCTATTGGATGTTGTCCAACATTGGGTGTCATTTGAGTTGCCAAATTACCCATTGCAGCCATTATTCTCCTTTCAAAATCCTTCAATCTTCGGTCTGCCTCCTAGGCGATCACAGCATTAGTTTTCTCTACCATTTTTAATTTCAAAAATTATCCCGAAGAAAAATTTGAGCTTTCGTCCACTAAAATTGGATCTGAACCTGGTACAGGTACTAACCCTAATAGTTCAAAAAGTAGGTTTCTGATAAGTCGGTCATCAGATCCCCTGGACCACTTGGATGACTCAATGATGGCCGCAAAACTCAACAGGTTAGGATGATGCATGAATGCAATGTATGGCATGGTCGTGCTTATGTAACATTGGCAACCACATACAAGCAAGAAGAGCCTCCTAACCTTATCGCTCCCACACCGGAGGTCATGCAGCCTGACCGGTGTTTAGCAAGTGCACTAAATTAGCAAGTAGTAAAGCGAGCAAAATTGTGACCCGCGAATATCGTACCCAAGGGAAAGGAATTTAAGAATTAATTTGTTAAAATTATGCTAAAGAAAATCCCAAATTTTTGAATGAGTTTTTGGCTTAAAGATATTAAACTATGAAATTACTTGATCAAACAACTACAAATAAAGCAAATAACTAAAGAAAAATAAATTGTAGAAGTAAAAATAAACTCAAACTAATAATATTGCGATCAAATTAATTAAAAGCCTTGCCAAGGAATACCTATTCTCCCCAATATTACCATGCAATTACTTTAACTAAATAATCATATATGCAAATTCAGTGAACAACCTAGCCTACACCTTAGCCTATCATTCCAGATTCAGCTTTTCTAAAATATGCACCTACCATTTCGGATTCAGCACATAAATTAGTTTCAAACAAGTCTTAAGTTCTAAGATTAGATAATCCTACCATTCCTAAACCCATTTATCCCCTTCAATTCTGAACCTATTAAAATAGAAATCCACAGGTTTAACTACCATTCCAGATTCATTAAACTAGCAGAAAACTAACAGAAATAGAACAGAGCATGTGTAAGTTGAATAAATCAAATACAATCAAAAGATCATCACACTGAATCAACCTCAAACTTGCATTAGAATCAATCACATACAAATAAACTTAGAGAAGATAAAACTGAAGCATATGCAGAAATTAATCCAAACAGAGCATTTACATGGTTATTGGGGATTCAAGGCATCCCTCAATAAGGAAAAGAACTACTCACTCATTATTGAAATAGAAACTAAAATACATAAAGAGAAATTGATATTACCGATTTAAGATCTGAAAATGAAGTTCTTACAAAAGTATATGGATGTTCTTCAATCTAAATCAGCTATTACAACTTTGAATATAAAGGTAACTATAGAATCTAAAGCTGAAAGTGTATTGAAACCAATAAAAACTAAGTATTTAAATGCTCAAAATGAAAAATCTAGGTTACAGAGAAAAACAAAATACAAACAAAAGTTGTTTTGAAAAATAATCTAGATCCTCAATTTTTGGACTTCGCCCTATATAGCAGTTCAGGTTACATGGTGGTATGAAATTCCTTACCGCCGTGTAAAGTCGATTTATAGCAGAAAGTGGAAAATTACACGGCTGTATAAAAATCCTTACGGCTGTGTAAGTAACTACTAGACAAAAACTTTAAAAGCATTCTCAGTGTACACGGTGGTAAGGCATTTCAGACCGCCGTGTAAACTGCTTCTGGACTGCAACTTGATTTCCTCTTAATTTATACGGTGGTAAGGTGATTTCTGCCCACCGTGTAAAACTCCTTCAAATCTCTGAAATTCCCTATCACGCGGCAGTATGAAAATCCTTACCGCCATGTAACATTCCATGCACATGCTTCCTGGCTTTTTATGGCTACACGGCTGTATAAAATTCCTTACCGCCGTGTAAATTACCTAAAATCTGCCAAAAACACAATAAAAGCTCAATTTAGTCCATTTAAAGATCTAAAATTATTTTAAACAAAAACAACCTAAAATAACAACTACAAAACTCAAAAGTAACCTAAAAATTGACATAAACAAAGCATAAATTTGAACTTATCACGGTCTTTTTCCCTAGGTGAGCTTAATACATAGGTCAACGGGGAACCTAATGGACACGTATGGTGCGCGGCGAAAAATCGGTAGCATAACCTCTCTTATTTAAAGCATATGCATTAAAGTTTTGGCCATAATTTATTTGGGCATTCCAACTGAATTGAGACGGGCTAATTGGCGTATGAAAACCTTTAACGAACAACCCTCTAATTAAATTGGATCTGTTTAAGACGCAATGGCCTACATAGCAAGTAAGGTATTATGGTATTTACAACCTAAGGGAAGTATTATTTGCCGTTATATGAGCTTGAGTTAGGTAATGATACTTTAGGGCTACCCAAGTATGGTCCCTGCCAACGGGTCTAGCTCATCACGAGCATAACGACCAATCGGATCACCATTCAATATACCAATTGGTAGAAGACTTGGGCTAGCGGTCATCCTTATTACTTCCATATACTGAGTGAACATAGAGTCATTCTTTGGGAATACACCGAGGTAAATAATGCCTAACATAAGTCTAAGGCCCTAGCATGTATGCAATTTCGAAAAGAGATGGTATTTTAATTTTAAAAACCCAATTATATTCAATTTAACCAAGATACTTTAGGAGCAAGGTCTCTTGATTGCCCAGCAGAGTCGCCACTGTGACGCACACCGAACCCCGCGAGGCATCCGCTTGTTTCTCGATGGTCCGCTTTTAGGACTCGAGATCGGATGGAGGTTTATTTAATTCATGAAAGTTAATTGCTTTGCAATAGATAGGGAATCACCCCTATTCTATTGTTAACGATCAACCCAAAATAGCGCCTAAGTAGGCACTGAGAGGTAGGTTTTGGAGTCTCCACCCAATAAAACATTGGGAAAAGTTTAGACTAACCTTATGAAGCCTAAACTAGAGAAGGTTCGGGACATCACTCTTACTTGTACCTTGGTTAAGTTTATAAATAAGTTTTTAAGATTAAATTTCCATCTCTCCCCTCAAACAATTCATATAAGTAAACGAAAAATGCATTTCAAGCATATAAAGAAAGCGGTAAATAAAGCAGTAAATAAATAAAACTAACTTATAATGGGAAAAGGAAGAATATAACCCCAACAAATAAAATGAAATAAATAATACATAAAACGGGGAATTCATTTAGGGTGGAAACATTGGTTCCCACATGTATACTTACAAAAATCGAAGAGTTCTTTGAATAATTTTAGAGAACCGGGCTGAGTGGTCCTATTTTGATAAATAGAAATCCTTCTTTAGAAGTGTTACTTTTGTTTGGATGGAGATTAGGACATTGGTCCTATTTTGTTGAAAAAATCCCTTTTTTTAAATAGAAACAATCTTTAGGTGGTCTTTTACATTAATGTGCACAAGAAAACTTTCATCACTATAAATATAAAATATAAGGCAAAGCCATAAACAAAGTAAAGGAAAAATAACCCTATAGTTCCTCTGGTGTCCTACCCTTCGAATCTCCATCCACAAAGAAAGCTCACAAAAGGAACACATTTAGGCCAACAAAAATAAAAAGAAGTAAATCATCAGCAAAGTCATGAAAACACTTAAATGAAAAAACTATTCTGAAATTAAAGCGAATAAAGATGTTAAGGCATAAAAGACAAGAAATAAAACTACATGTTTAAGGGAGAGGAGTTAGAGGAAAATAGGGTGAAAAAGTATTAAAAGACAAAAGAAAATGCATAAAGACAAGCAAAGGTGGCTAAATGAGGCCCACAGAAGGGCAGATGTAGGAGACATGGGCGAAAGAGTGTCTCGCCTGTCGCTTGGGAGATGCCCTTCTGTCAAGCCTTCTTCCTGTCTGTCATGCCCAGGAGCAAGTCCTTAAAACCTCCATTAAAACACTTTCTAACTCAAATAAACAAGCACGGAGGATCTCTAACAAGCATATTTGACCCTAAAAATGCATCAAGATTACTTTTTGGACCTTATAAGACTATTCATGCTTAGAAAAACATAAAACTACGAAAAAATAGATATTCAAGAATAAAGGTACATCATGCTTTATTTATTTAGGTTTACCATTGAATAATGGTTAGAACCCAGAATATTTACCCTTAGAATCGTTTTCTTAGCTCTTAGAGAAAAAGAAAGTGCTTCAGCCTCTTTGTAACACCCCCATACCCCTGGGAAGGAATATCGGGGTGCCACAAGGCAAACACACACATACTCGTACACATGCATACAGAAAGGTGGAAGCGATAACAATAAATAAAGATACGAACATTCTTTTGGGCCAGACATATATTATTACTAAAATAATATACATATTACAAAATAGTCTTCTGTACTTAATACATATTCATTTCTGGTACAAATACAAAATAGTTAACATTTACACTATGATACTATACTTTCTTATATACATAATGATGTTACTCAAAATATAAGAAACTCTATCTTATACAAGCTCCTAGTGGCCATGACCTGCAGATGCGCACTCACTGATCCAATCCTGCAAACCTACACGGGAAAAACACCAGTGCTAAGCGATAACGCTTAGTGGGGATAAACAGAAGCAAAAGACTTCGAACGAAGTCACAAATATAACACAGGCATATCAATAGTCATGTCATATACCAATAATCATGTATACAATCTTGTAAGCAAATACCATCATGCTTTAACCCATTCATGTACAAAAATCCAAATATGGCACACGATGTCGGTACATGTCATGTTATATTCATGTATATCTATAACAATCTCTATACATATGCAAGTCTCTACTACACTTCTTGTACACTACAAACCATATAGTAGCCAGAGAAACACTGCAAAATATAAAGTAGCCTGAACTCTCAACAATGGTGGATGCAGGCACATTACAAAACAGAAGACCGAAGTCTCAAAACAATCTCTCTATCTCTATCAGAATGACCATATCGGAGGTCAGCCGCTTGGCCCAAACAGGGCCGAATTGGGCAGCTGCACTCGGTATCCCTTTATAAGCATGCTTATCTATCCACTACTATGACCGTTCAGGCTCAACATAAAGACTCTACAAACTGAATCATATACATTGCATGTACTCTAATGTTCATTCAAAACACTCTACACTATTAATTAATCAATGCACACTCCATTATACATGTTCACAGGCTCCATACATTATGATTCAATATACTATATCATATGCACTATAATCACTCAAGCATTATATCATGCCTTAATCATATATGACCAATATCACATGCCATGTCATGTTCAACAATTAAAAAGTATGTATACATTTAATTTCATTATTAAACTCTTATGCCAAGCTTTAATTACCTATAAATTCAATTGACAACCACTCATAAACTCATTTCATATGGTTAGAAATGAGTTGGACAAGCTATTGGAACTTGCAATGAAGTTCGGGTGCATTTCGGGAAGAAAAACACTCAAAATATGCAAAGTAGGGCATGGTCACGGTGGCAACCACTTGGTTGTGACTGTGAGGTCCAAATATATTCAATTCTGCCCCATCTAGGCATTGGTCATGGTGGCAAATAATTGGTTGTGACCGTGACATACCAAAAATAGCAAAACAGAAGCGAACACTCATGACTGCTTCACTACTCTACTTTGAACAGCCTAAACCAACGTCTAAAACTCATTTTTAGGAAAACATCTCTTCTTAACAATTGTTCCCTAGGATATTAAGAATCCAATGGGACAAATCTAAGGTTAATTTGACATCTATAACATCAGATATGATCTAAATAATCTGACCTGCTCAAATGAACCGGCCAAAGTAGAGACACCTCTGTTTTGGCCAATTTTTAGGGTTATAGAGCAAGAATTTTCTCAAGGTAATTTCTGATACTTTTATAGAAATAGAAGTCATGGTTCTAATGGCTCAAGATTCACTCAATTTAGAGGTCCAGAACTCTACTTATGACAAAAACACTTCACAGAGGTCAGATGCAAAATGAGCAGAATTTGCCAAAACCAAACTTTATCATCTTCACACACTCAAATGATCAAGTCACATACTCATAAACATATACACACACATATATCATAAACATATATACACGTATACCACAAAAACACTGCAAGCAATCAAACTAAACCGAAATTAAAATCACACACGATCCCAACCTCTACGAAGCTCAATCTCTGTTCTCTATTCGTTTTCGATCTTCTCCTTCCCTTTATCCAATTTCTTGTCCATAGCTTCAGCAGAATCATATAGAAAACACTTGAGTTAAACTTCTTCTCACTTTAAATCAAAAACAGAAAGAAAAAGGAGGTCAGATCGGAAAACCATCCAAACTTACCTTCTGAAGAAACCCAATCAAGCCCTACTACACTCTCTTCAAACCAATCCAAGTGGTTCACTCAAATAACCAAGCAAATGAAGAAGAAAAGGAACCAAGAAAATGAAGAAGAAAAGGAAAAGAAATGGCAAGAAAAGGGTCACGGCAGAACCAAAGGAAAAAGAGAAAGGAATGAAGGCTAAAGCAAACAAAATGAAAAAGAAAGAAAAAACATAGGAAGGCAGATGGTCAATCCTCATCCAAGTCCACCAAACCCATAAATGCCATTTACCAAATTAAATACATGTATATCTCTTTAACAAATACATGTATTTAGATAAGACAAAACAAATATTCCATGCCAAGTGTCTCTTACCTATAAAGCCACTTGTCACTCTAATATAAACAACACACTTAAGTCTCTTGCCAAGTGTCACATTCTCAAGTTGCCATGCGTCACTCTCCTATAATGCCACTTGTCAAACTCCTATAATGCCACATGTCCATAACACATCAACTAATCCAACTCAATTTAGCCAAAACTTCTAGGTTCAAATCGGGGTGTTACACTCCTTGACTCCAAAATAAGATTTTGAATTTGAAAGAGAAGATGTTTTCTCTTTCTAGAAAACTTTACTCCTTTTTGTTGATTTCTAATAGAGATTAATGCTCTAATAAAAGGTTTCAAATTGGAAGATTGATAAAAATGGTCTTTTTAACCAAATAAACCTTTGATTGTTCACTTAAAGAAACTTAAAACTTCCTCTTCCCACTTTCTCTCTTTCGTTACTTTTCTCAAAAAACCTCCTCTGCCTTTTTCCTAGGATCCTGTTTTTAAAAATTCTCCCCTCCTAAAAAAATCCCTCTTTTTATTTTACCTTTTTTCTTTCTTTTTATACCCAAATTCTCAAGGCTAGGGTTTCCTTTTTTGGTTGGGGCAAAACGTCAACTTTGGGATCCTAGTGTGGCAAGAATCAGGGGGAAAGATCAAACTTATCCCTTCAAAGATACTCTTGCCCTTATTATAAAAATGCCATGGACAGGCGGCAGACGCCACAAATAGGTAGATATAATGACAGACAAGTGTCTGTCAAAGTTGCATTCGAAGATTTATGAAAATGCCACCGACAGGCCCTAAACGCCACAAACGGATGTCAGCAATGACCGACGGGCATTACTCATCGACAGATGGCCTTTTATCAACAAAAACTAAAAACTTTGCATTTAAGGCCATCATTTTAGCTCCGGCAAAATGCGATAAGCTAAGAGAGATGAAAATCACTGAAAATACGAGAGTCAAGGTTTAAGACCAAGCACTTTTGTTCTTCTATTCACATCATAAACAACTCTTCATCACTAGGTAACCTCTGACCTGGGCTGCCTCGGGACACGGTGTCTATAGCGAGTTATTGAAAACCTATAAATTTATCATTGTTACTGCTATTGTTACTGTTACTCATCTCTCGTAGTCCCATTGGATTATTTTGAGCAATAAATTATAAATTATACATACACACACACATACATACATACATATACATATATATATATATACACACATACATGCATACATACATACATATATATCATCATTAATTATGTTTTAGAATGCATTGCCGGTGAATTTAACTATTGGCTTGCATTACTGATATATTGAGACTGATAATGTGTATATTGATACAATCAAGTGAAAATTTCATATAAGAATAATGGCAAGAATTTATTTTCTTGGGATTTGATTGTGCTTTATTTGCTTTTTATATATATATATATATGAAAATCATTTATAACTTTTAATAAGATTTTTGTTGTGGAAAAGTGAAATTAGTGGTTGCCACTAAGCAATTTGCTTAGCGCATGGGATTTTATTTTTGAGCGTAGGTACATAGGTTTTTGAGCTTAAACACAAGCTAGGGATCTATCAGGAAGTATGGAGGAGTTCTTTTACTTTAGGATAGATGCTTAGACTTAATATTTCTTTTTGACATTTTCTTTTGGAGCATTGAAATTTGAACTATCGAATGGCTTATTAAAAGTTATTTTAGAATTTGAATTGTAGTACATTTTGGCTGATGAATTGTGAATATTGAAGGATATTATAAATATATGGATGTAAGAAGGAAAATGGATGTTTTAGTTCTTTATTATGGAAAGTGTATGATTTAAAAGGATAAGTTCACAACTGCTAGTAAATGTTAATTCCGTTTACAAATCCAAGGAAAGAGCAGGTGTGATAACATTCGGTACCTGGCCCTTATTTGACTGGGTATGGGTGTTACATTTAGTGCAATCAGAGCTGAGGTTTAGGCAATCCTAGACCTAGATTTGAAAAAAGATAATAGCGAAGAAGGGTAAATTGCATTGTTGTATATGTGAAACGTGGAATTTGGTTTCTTGTGATGTAGATAAATGTGTACAAATTTATGGTATGTGAATAAGCAGAGTATGGAGATTTGGGATATATTTTATATAAAAATTCATTTCTTATATTATCTTCAGATTGGACATGGATTCGGGTACTATAGAAGCCGGTCGGTAGGAGGGAGAAAGTTAGGGTTTTGCTACTATTGAGGGTACTGATAAAATGCAATCCTCAATACAGACTCCTCATGTACCACCATTTCCACAAGCTTGGATGGAATTTTACCAAACTATAACTGAAACAATGAGAAGAATGGTGGAGGCTATGTGTAGACACCGGATCCTGAGGCAGTCCAGATTAGAGGTTACCCCATGATGAAATTAACGCCTTTTCATAGGCAAAAATGTAGGAAGTGATTATTTCCTTGTCAAATATGTTTTTTAGAAATAAAAAAATATAAAATATAAAAACTAAAAATAAAAATAAAAAAGGGAGCTTGGGAACTATAATATTTTAGTCAAAGTTGTCTCTAAAAAAAAAAAATTGGCCGTTTACGGCAGCCGGCGCGCGTGCCAGGCAAATAGGGCGCTCGCCCCTGCGCTGCGCAACATGCGCGAGGCGGGCAAGGCGCCTCTCGCCCGTGCGCGCATGACGAGCGAGGCGTCGCTCGTCCATCCTCGCTTGCAAGCGCGCGGCGCGCGCGCTGCCAGCCCATCACTCGCTAGCGACGGGCGTCAGCCGCCGCAGTCCGCCCAAATTCGCCGAAAATGCAATTTTTGGCCTTTTTTCATGATTTTTTTTTCCCAAAATTGATTTTTCATTCCATTTTTTGGTATTTTCATAATTTTTTCAATTTTTAAAATTAATAAATTAATTTTTATTTATTTTATTTTATTTTATTTATCCTTAAGATAAATATCAAAGATTTAATTTTATCTTTTTCTGAATTTAAAAGGATTTGATTTTATCTTTAAATCTAATTTGAATTTAAAAATATTTGATTTTATTTTCTAAAATCAAATTTGAATTCAAATAGATTTGATATCTATCTTTAAAGATAATTTAAATTTTAAAAATATTTGATTTTTAAATTTGAATTTTAAAAAGATTTGATTTTTTAAATTTAAATTTTAGAAAGATTTGATTTTTAAATTTGTATTTTAAAAAGAGTTGATTTTGAATTTAAATTTCAAAAAGATTTGAATTTTTTATCTTTATACTCATTTACCCTATAAATAGGAGGTTGGGGATCGAGAAAAAGATTCAGATTTTTTTACTTTCATTTCTTCTTCTTGAATAGAATTCTCTCTACATTTTTTTAGTTTTCTTCTTCAAATAAATTTCTTAAGGTTTCAAAAATCAGTTTTCAATAGAATAATCTTTCTTGAGACAAAGACAATAATTTTTTGTTCTTGAAAATTGTTATTTTCTTTCATTATTTATTTTTAAGCAGCTTTTTTCTTGGAATAAAACTCCAACTTTTATTTTTTTTTAATTCTAATTTTGCAGATCAAAGCAAGGAAATCAATCATATTTTCCCTTCATCAAGTTCGAATTCTGAGGGTAAATATTCTGGGACTAATCCTACTTTTCTTTTATTTTCTTATTTTATTTATTCACCATCATTTTATCAACATGTAGATATTTATGTTTATTGTTTATATATTTATTTTCTCTAATATTTCCTTTATTTTCATTATTTTATTTCATTGTCCCACTTATGTGTTATTTGTTTTTCTTGTGAGTTTTTTTATTTCTACTGAATATGGGGCGCTGAAAAGGGGAGCCCACTAGGATGATTCGGGGACACCAATTTGGTTCATTTTCTTTACCCTATCTCCTTTTGATTTATTTTTATTTCCAATGGGATTTTCTGCAAATAAATGGGATTTTCCTAAATAAAATAGGACCAATGTCCTGATTTTCTGTCCAAACAAAATGGATATCTCAATATTGTTTTTTCTCTAAATACACATGCGAAGACCAATGTCTCCATTATTAATCGAATATCTCGCTTTGTGTACGTTTTCCCTTTTTCTAATTTACAATGGGGATTGTATTTCGCCCCTAGTTTTGTTGTAAGCTATTATATTTTTGATTTGGTTTATTTTGAGGTTAAATTATTTAATGCTTTCATTATATGATTGATCTGATGCTTTAATTATTGCATTAAACTGAATGAGAAAAGGAATGAAATATAAAATTCAAAACTCAATTATAATTTAACCAAGGTATGAATAAATGGAAAGTCCTGAACCATCTCTGGTCTTAGGCTCAACGAGGTTAGAGGACCATCTCAATGTTCTATTGGGGTGGGGTCTCCAAAATATCTCTTGTTGCCCAAAATAGGCCCAATTTGCGTTGTCTTAGGCTCCACGAGATTAGATAATCTTTCCAGTGTTTTATTGGAAAGAGGTGTCCAAAATATCTCTGGCCTGCCCAAAATAGACGCATATCATCGTCTTAGGCTTCATGAGATTAGACGATCCTCCCAATGTTCTATTGGAAAGAGGTGTCCAAAATATCTCTGATTACCCAAAATAGACACACAAGCGCTGTCTTAGGTTCAGTGAGGCTAGACGATCTTTCCCAATGTTCTATTGGGTGGCGACTCCAAAACACCTCCTTGTTGCCCAAAATAGACGCCCTTGTAAATCTCTTACAAGTTTTTATAAATCTCTCCCGAATGCCCTAAAAGCGGGTTTTCGGGGAGTGCGTCACAGTGGCGACTCCACTGGGGACTTACTTTGAGACTTCGCTTCGAAAGTACCTTGATTAAAACATATGACTGAGTTTTAATTTAAAAATTTCATCATTTTTCGAATTTGCATTGCATCTCATTAAAGCCTTAGATCTATGCTAGTTTGGTCCCTCTTTTAACCCCAGTGCGTTCCTGAAACTCGACCCTACATTCACTCAATATAGGGAAGTGTTAAGGATAATCACCAGCCCAAGCCTCGTACCATCATGGTATATTAAATGAAGACCCGACCGGTTGTTACGCTCGTGATGAGTTAGACCCGTTGGTAGGAACCATACTTGGGTAGACCTAAAGTATCATCACCTTGGCCAAAGCTCATGTAATGGAAATAGATACTTCCCCTAGGTAGTATGAACCATAATACTATGCTTGTTGTATGGATTATTATGTATTGGACAAACCTAGATAATTTGATTGGTCACCTAATAAAAGGCTTTCATGCCCTGATAGGCCCATGTCGATTTATTCGGACTGCGTAAATACACAATGGTCAAAACCATGCGTATGTACATTAGATAAGAGAGGTTATGCTGTCGGTTTTCCATCGTGCACCATACGCATCCATTGGATCCCCTGTTAACCATGGATCAAGCCCGCATAGGAAAGAGACCGCACAGCCTCGTGTGTGGGAGAGATAAGGTTGGAAGGGTCTATTTGCTTGCATGTGGTTATGGATGTTGCATAGCATGCTCATGTATCGCATGTCGTTCATGTATGTTAAAAAAAACATATACATTTCCTTCGTGCGTGTGTATATCCTTTTGTTTGCATTTTATCTTTCACATGTAAATATCATCATGTGTATAATGTTTATTTTTCATGCATCACATGTATGCGATCCCTAGATCTTTCAGTCATCGATAACCATTTGTATAGCATGATCATGCATTACATGTCATTCATGCATAAAAAAAACCATGTACATTTCATTTTGCGTGTGTACATTATATTATATGCATATAATCTTTACATGTACATGTCACCATGTGCATAAATCTGTTCCATGCATTGTATACACCATTCTAACCTCTTTCATTTTTTTAGCCATTGTATACCATTTATTGCACAACACGACCAGGCATAGTGTGTCATTTATACATCATTCTAACTCCTTGCTTTTCAGCCACTGTAGACCATTTGCTTGGGTGGTTGAGGGATCCCAATAGTTGTCTAAAGAGCAATCAGAGTTTGGGTTGGCTTACAAAGATTTAACATCCTTACCAGAGCTTCTTAAGGTATTAGAAATGGTTGGCCCTTCGCAACAGAATGAAGAGACTCATGCCCTAATTGCCCAAGAGATGGATAGAAGGTTCAAAGAGCTTGGAAAAAAGGATGTTGGCCCTGGTTAAGGAAAGAATGGATGTCATGGCGCCCGTTCTTCAAGCTCAACTTATGGCGACTACTACCCTCAACCAAGTTGAGCCGGCCATTATCAAGAAGGCCTATACCGTAATGACCACAATGTCTCCTTTTTCTTTTGAACCCAGAGTCAAGGTGCCCTTTATTTTGCCAGTCGAGCAATGAAGAGGCAAGAAGCCTGCTCTAGAGTACGATTGTATTCCTAAAAAGGAAGACATTTCAGTAGTGATGCAAGCTCTAAATAGTAAATCGTCAAGGGCAGAATATGATTTAAGGTGATATGAGCTTAATTGAGGTATAATTTAGTGTATATTTTGTATGAGTTTATGAAATTAATCGTGAAACTATGTGTATATTTGATGCCATATGTGTTAGTTTATGTTTATTTGTATTAGATTGCTTATTTTTGCGTTTACTGGTGTTTTTAGGTGAAAAATGAAGCATATATGTGGAGAGGAGCACGAAAGCAGAGAAGACAGATGAGTAGAAGAGCAAAGAAACAGGGTCATGACTAGTGATGCTAGATCACAAGTCGTAACTGGCAAAGAAGAACGCAGAGGAAGGAGGAAAAGAAGAGGAGGAGCTGTGAGAGTAGGGTCACGAGTCATGAACCTCAATCACAACTCGTGATGACACAGAGAGGCCAGCGTGATGCGAGGAAAGAAAAGAGAAAGGGAAGAGAAGGCGAGACGTGAGCACCAGTCACGACTCACACGCAAAGTCACGACATGTGATTGGAGGTTGCGACTCGTGAGTGGCCAGAGAGAAGAGGAAAAGCAAGAGAGAAAAGATAGAAGGAAAAGCCAAATCCGCGTTCTGTCGCGAGCGCGACAGTCTCGCGATCGCGACAGAAGTGACCGTTGGAGCAGTTTTTCTTGAAAAGTCATCTGAAGGGGCACCTAACTTCATCAATCTTTACAACCATTTGCAAGGGACACATCCAAAGGACATAATTCTTAGAATTCTATAAATATATAACGTTATCTGTAAGGAGGATGATGATTATTAAGTAATTTTCTGTATTTTAGTTAAACAGTTTCTTTTCTCTAGTTAATTTTCTTAGTTAGTTTTCATGTTTTGAAGAAGAAGATCAAAGAGAAGAAAATCTATTTGAAGAGTTGAGAAAAGGGTTGAAAGACTTCTATCTTAATCTCTTATCTTTTATTTCTTCTTTGAACATATAATGAATACTAATTTAATGAATTTGTTCATTATTAACATTCTTTAATTCCATCTACTTTAAGAGTCTTTGAATGCAGATTTTCTATCAGTATATTTTGCATGATCTTTATAAGTTAAAGTAGATTCGAAAGACTGTTTTAACTGAAATCTAATAGAAATTCATAATCAAGATATATTTTGAGAGATCGATATATTGAGATAGTTGCTAAAGGTTGGTGTTTATTCTTAGAATATGTAATTAATAACCTCTAATTTATTAATGAAAATTGTGAGTTAGACTTTTAATTGCATGTTTTAGGCATTTTAATTTATGTCGAAAGAGTAAATTAGAACTTTAGTTCAACTTGGCTTGTATGAAAAGATGATTATAATTAATTGGAATGATGGAATCAAGTTCATTATTTAAGTTCTACATTGAACATTTTATTTTCTTCTGATGAACATGAACTAGGGTTAATTAGTTTATGTAGTAAGATAGTTTAGATTTAAATCACCAATTAATTGATCATTGTAAACAAAGTTAAAATTGAGTAGTAAGAGTGTGTAAATCACTTTCCTCGTGGGATCGACATCTTAAGTACTATTCCGGTACACTGTATACTTGCGGTAATTAGCATCTATAGAAAATGCTCAACATAAGGTCAGGCTCAGGTCCGCACTTAGGTGAAACATTGGAGGGGTCTTTGATTCAATTACAAGAACAAGTAAGAAAGGCAGAAGGAACAGAACCTTCACAGTCAATAGGCATCCCTAGGTCCTCAAGCACGAAAAAAGAGCTAGCTGATCTTGAAGAAGAAATTATGAAGTCCAAGCTTGCTGTAATGCCCATTCCTGACCACTTAAAGCTCAGCTAATGTAGTCGAGATGATCATCACACCGCAATCAATCCCTCATACACTTACAATGTCAACACATTCAGAAAACCTGTACAAATAAAATTCGTTCATATCACACTCGCATGCATCGAATCATTAATACTCTTCACATGCCAGATCATGAACACTTGCTTCCACACAACTTCATATGATTAACATTACAGACTTGATTAACTAACATATTACATATTTTAGGTTACCCAAAATAAAAATTAAATGCTCATATGATATAACAGAAAATCTACCCAAAACCTATGCTATCAGCAACCCTAGTGTGTTGAACCTTGCCAATGCGAAACTATCCTTCAATACCCCGCTTTAGAACCTGCACGGATCAAGAAACCCGTTCTAAGCGATAACGCTTAGTGGGGAACAATACACAATACGATAACATGATATATACACACATTCATGTAGCATGTTATAGCAATTACAAGCACATAACAACTTTCATGCTCTACACTCAATATATATATATATATATATATATATATATATATATTTAATGTGCACTTACGCAATATTATTATCACAGTAACTGTTAGACAAGCACATATAGTCATGCTTCTACTATCTGCCTCATTATCATATTATAACTTCATTTTAATATAATTATATCATCCTACACATTTTGTTTATATATATATGTCTATTTGTTTGATGAGTCATAACCTCATATTTACTTCTCATGCTAAACTTCTAATATTGCATACAATGTCATGTTCAATAATTAAAAGAAAACATGTGTACATTTAATTCCATAATTAAAATATTATGCCATTGAATCATTTACATGTAATTTCAATTATTTAACATTCATATACTCAATTCATAATATTAGACATGAGTTGGACAAGCTATAGGAACTTGTAGTGAAATTCGGGGTGCATTTTGGGAAGAAAAACACCCTAAATACACAAAAGTGGGAAGGGTCACAGTGGAAATGATTTTGTAACACCGCGAATACACCCTAGTTGGATCAAAATAAGTTTAGGGTGTAACGAAAACCGAATGTGGTTGAGATATGAACGAAAGTGTTAAAAAGGACACAACCGTAATTAATTCGAAAGTTTCGGCGAGTTTCGGTTAGTGGGACGATTATATCACCGTGCCTTAAACGACACGAAAAGAATTATTTTTGGTAATTAAAAATGTGTCATTGGATAATCAAAATGGTTAAGTGTAGTAAAGGACGTCATCGGTATTAAGTGAAAAGTTAAGGGTATTTTGGTAATTTGCCAAATTGTGACTTAAATAAAACAAATAAGAAGATTTGTATGCCAATGTTTTAATTGGATATAGTTATTTGTCAAATGTATGAAGAAACAAAAGAATAAAGGACTAAATTGATATTAAACATAAAAATCTAAGTGTAGCCAATAGGAGCTTGACATGTGGCTCATTGTAGGCCAAGTTTATATAATTAGCATGAGGGAAAAGAGAGGAGCAGCCATCCACTCCATTTGGGCTGAAGAACAACCTATCTTTTCTTCTCTCTTTTCTTCTCTCAACTCATGCATAAGGTGGCCACTAAAGGAGAGGGTGTTCAAGTCAATTGTTGATGTAGTTTATAAAGAGAAAGGTAAGATTTAGCTTTTGTTATCATCTCTATCCTTCTTCTTTTGTTTAAGAATTTAATGTATGAGATGGAGTATAGTTTTAATGTAAATTTTGATGTGTTTTGGTTGAGGAACATCCAGCCCAAGAAAAGAAGAAAGAAATAGGGAGTGAAGTAAAGGAAGTGATTGGGTGTCTTCAAGTGGTTTGGAAACTCTTTATTTATGTATGATTTTGAGTATATTCATGTGTTATTTAAGTAATTTGAATGTGTTGATGATGATCTTTGATGATGGTAGTGAGTGTTGGTTTTAATTTGATAAAAAGTGGAAGTGAATAGGATTTTGGTGAGAACTGTGTTAGGTTACACTTGACCCCTCTTTGGTTATTTGGCTGTATCTGGAGTTTTATAACTCCAAATGATATAAAACCAGTGCCATTAGAAATCTAAGACTTGTATCTAAAATTTCAAAGAATAACTGGAAGTCAATTCTGGTTCTAAGACCCTTGGAAATGTTAAAAACGAAGTGTCTCTGTTTGGGTCAGGTTACCAGAATAGTGTAGATTGTTTAGTTTATATATGGAGTTATAGATGTCCAATTGACCTAAAATTTGTCCCATTTAAAATTTAACA
The DNA here is from genome assembly GCA_947683425.1 of Excoecaria cochinchinensis. Classification (NCBI taxonomy): domain Eukaryota; kingdom Viridiplantae; phylum Streptophyta; class Magnoliopsida; order Malpighiales; family Euphorbiaceae; genus Excoecaria; species Excoecaria cochinchinensis. The sequence goes on from CANTUQ010000063.1 coordinate 4,145,076, forward strand.
TCCCAAAGATCATTTGTTAAGAAGGACAATTTGTCTAAAAATGAGTTTTAGAGGTCAGTTTAAGCAGTTGAAGTTTGAAGTGGAAAGCAGTCCTGACTTTTGGCTTCTGTTTTGCTATTTTTGGGTATGTCACGGTGGCAACCATAATGGTTACCACCGTGACCAATGCCCAAAGGAGGCAGAATGCTTAATTTTGGACCTCACAGTCACAACAAATTCATTACCACCGTGACCCCTTCGATTTTGACCATTTTATGTGTTTTTCTTCCCGAATTGAACCCGTATTACACCGAAACTTTCTAGGATCTATCTGATGCATGTTTAGGGTTATTAAATGAGTATAAAAATAGTTATCCCTTGGGATATATGCATGAGTAGGATTAAGATTAATGGTAACTTAATAACGCAATAATGTGTAATGGTATAGAATTGAATGGGGTTAAGTTTAGTAACGTTTAGGGAGTTTGACACCTTAATCTATATAGGTATGTGTAGTATGAATAGGTATGTGTAACAATAAATTAAAATTAAGTATATATAGGAAAAATATAGCAATTGGAATGAGTTTGTTAATGAGGATATGAATTTTAGGTAGTTGTACAATAATGTTAGATTTTACATAAGGAAGCTATGGTCATTTTATGAACGAGAAAGATGTATGAGAATATGACTTGGCGTTCTATGAAAGTGTGAATTGATTTAGGTATTATTAAAACATAAAGGTTATGCAAATATTTAATCGGCTCATGTGGATATAGAAATATATATATGATAATAATAGACATGATTTAATGTATTAAACTTATGACTTCTTATTTGTATGGAGACCAATAGTGGAGATATCAGGTAAGTATGTGTGTGTCTATTAATATGTTATAGGGTGTGTTCTTGCTCTAATTGTCGTGACTATTGATTGCTTTATGTTAAAATGGATAGGTTATGTACAATTGAGTTACCGCAAGAGTATGGTATAAAATTTAATAGAATTTTTAGTTTTAGGGAATCTTTAATTAAAGAGGTAACTATTTACTTAAATCAGTAATAAAATTAATGTTCGAGTTGAGGATTGAATTAGGTGCTTTACTATGAAAGATTAATGTGAGTTGTGTAAAGGTTTTTGAAGTGGAAGATGGTTGTATTCTGGGTTTTTGGCGAGTGACATGGCGGTAAGGACTTCCTTACCCCTGTGTGATTGCATTTTGGAACTTTGGTCTGTCGAGTTACGCGGCAGTAAGGGAAAAACCATACCGTCGTGTGCCTATTACACGGGGGTAAGACTTTGGCCATACCGCCGTGTAAAATGGTTCTGTCCCCGATTTTGCAAAAATTTCAAATGTATCTTTTTCAGTCCTTTTTCCTTTGTTTTGGGTTCTTTAGTCTTGTACTATGTATTATTAATTAGTAAATGAAATTAAATGGCATTTTAATCTAGTCAAATAATAATTATTGTGAATTGTATTGCATGCTATATATCTTGGAATACAAGCGGGTTATATATGTTTTATTTATGATTCCTTGATATAAATGGTATGTGTAGTTGTGTGTTATACTTTGAAAACATGACTTACTTGATGCATGACCTGCTAAAGTCAAATAAGTGGATAGTTAGGCATGCCTAATAGAGTTAGTGTTGCTGCAGCTAGTGTATAATTTGGACCCTGATCAGGTCCCCCGACTAGATCTTTGTGATCCCTGTGTACTGAATCTATGCAAAAATGTTTTGAAACAAAAATTAAAAGACTGTTTTGATACCTTCGGGTATCTATGTGTTATGAGAATAATGTTGATACCTTCGGGTATCTATGCGTACTCATTATCCACTGTTTTGGTTAAGCAGGTTTAATGTTGTTAATATGTGAATTTCAAAATAATATGGATTGTGATGACTGATATACAATATGCCAGCATATGAAATAGTACGACTATTGTGCTTTCATGTCTTAACTTATGTTATGAGATTTCGATGTTTGATTGTATCATAAACAAGGTACGTGAAATGAATTTTGGTAACTTAAACAATTGTGAACAAAGTGATACGTATAAGATATGGAAAAGTGTGACAATGTGTAAGTGACTTTTTAATGTCAATTTTCGAAGTAAGTAAATACGTTTGATGGTCTATTTGAGGGCATTCGATTTATTATAATTGATATGACTGTTATTTTAGTATGTTTTTATTTGAGCCTTTTGTGACGGCCATTTCCAGTGGTCGTCTATATTTATGTGTTTCCCACTAAGCTTTATGCTTAGCATGGATTTTCTTTAATCCATGTAGGTACTATTGATTGGATCATTCGAGAGTCTTCCCGCAGCAGTCCTGGCCAATGCAAGGTTATGAAGAAATTTTAGGATAGGATTTGTTTAGGTTTAAGAATGTATGTTAGATGTGTAATTCTAGAATTATAAGCTTTGTAAAGCGTAACTGGTTATGTAATTAATGTATCTATAGTAAACTTCGAGAAAGTATCTTTGTAATGTGTTCGTGTAATGAATATATGATTAGCTATAAATGTGTTTTCGTTAATGAAAGAAATTTTATAACTCAGTTTTCAGCTTGAAAGTTTATTAATTTTTCATATTGTGGCGGTAATGCCCTCGACCGTCGTCGTGAACCATCGGATCACGGTATGGTTTACTACGTACGGGTAAGGGGTGTTACAATTTTATTGTGACCGTGAGATCCAATTACATGCAATTCTACCTTGTCTCATCATTGGTCACGGTGGCAACCATTTGGTTGTGACCGTGACATACCAGAATTAAGCAAAGCAGAAGCAAAACTCAGGACTACTTCACTACTCTTTTTTATTCAGCCTAAAATGACATCTAAACATCATTTTTAGGCAAAACTACCTCTTAACATTTATTCCATAGGATCTTAAATTTTAAATGGGACAAGTTTCAGGTCATTTGGAAATATATAACGTGATATATGACCTAAACAATCTATACTGTTCCATGAACCCGCCAGAATAGAGACACTTATATTTTTTCATTTTTAAGGGTCTTAGAGTCAAAATAAATTCAGGATCATTTCTGGGACTTTTGAGGAATTGGAATCAAGGTTCTTATGGCGTAAGAAACACATAATTTGGAATTCTCAAACTCTAGTTATGACCAAAATATTACACGGAGGTCTGGTGAGATATAAGCAGAATTTTTCCCTAACACTAGGGTTCATACTTTGGTTGTGATCTCATAACAATTCAATCATCAATTTCAACACAAATCAATTATATATTTCAATTATATCATCTATCAATTAACACATATTCACACACAATTTCTCTAACCATATATTCACATATCAATTATACACCTTAATTCCAAACTAAACAACTTATACTCATCACTTAAGCAAGATTAACACATAAACACATATATCCCAAACCTTATTATCCTTTGCTCCTACTTTGATCACTTAACGCTTGCTTCACCACTCTTTGCTTTTCCTTTCTCCCTCTTTGATTCAATGACTACAACCATACCACCTCCAAAATTGGGAGCAAAAGATTACTACTCATCCAATGCACAAGAAGGAAGAAGAAGAGCAAATCAATCTTAATCACACTTACCCGAGAACTCAGTTCATTTCCAACCAATTAACCATCCAATTGAAGATCTAAGTTTAAGATTTGAGAGAAAAAACACAAAAATAAAGATGGGAAAAATCAAAGATAACAAGTGCAGGAAAAATGAAGTTTCTCTCACCTCAATCCAATTTATTGCATGAGCTGCACAAGGTGGCACTGTCTCTTGAAGACGCCCGGATTCCACTTAGAGTCCCTTATTCTTTATTAGCTTAATTAAGTCCAATTAGCTCATAATTAATCCACCATCAATACTTCCTCAATTAAGCCACTTAACTTATTTCATTCTTTCAATTAGGTCCTTCTTTAAAGTTAAATTTAGTCCCACATGTCAAATTAGGTCATCCATACTTTCTCAATTAACTAATTACTACCAAGGTATAATTCCGGCCATTACAACTCTCTCCTCCTAAAAAGAATTTCGTCCGCGAAATTCATACTTAAACCATCATAATTGAGAATATTACTCTCACTTAACTGCTTCTGGTTTCCATGTCGCCTTGTAACCTTCTAAGATGCCCCCAAATCATATAGAATCTAACGTTCCGCTTCCACTTTGGAACATGATACCCCTTTTCAGGTCGTTATTAGAAATGTTTCAGATTCCCATATATCTTATTATCGCTAACACGCATAGTATATTTTACACTTCATGTATTAGTCCTCCTCTAATTCCCTTCTCATACGTCTTCAGGTACAGTGTCCCATCTTTATTCACTGAATCGCCAGTCTTGTTTCTACTTCTAGCTGACTGCAAAATCTATTGCAACTTGAAATCACTTTTCCACTCATTTATCAATTCATTTCTTAGAATAGGCTTTGCTTGATTGTACCATCTGAAGCAAATCTTTAATTAATCCCTCATTGCAACAAGGTTGCAACTGACTTTTCACTTAATGCATCTATTACCACCCTGGCCATACCCATATGGTAATCCATATTGCATTCATAATCTGCAAACCATTCCAGCGATTCTCTGAGCGAGCAAACTCTTAAGTCCCTTATGGACAGTAAAGATCTTACTTTAAACACCATATAACAATGTTGCCAAATCTTTAAGGCAAATATTATTGCAACTATTTCCAACTCATGAGTCAGATAATTCTGCTCGAGGAGATTCTTTTACTTCTCAGCATAAGCTATCTCGTTCCCATCCTTAGTTATTCTATCTCCCAATTCAACTTTGGAGACTTCGCTCTTCATATTATACTCCTTACCCCAAGTGGGTTGAATGAAAACTAGTGTTCCAACTGATGTTCTTTTTACTACTCAAATTGACTTGGAACTCAACCAACCACTCCATTTAACTTTCTTACACAATAATTTAGTGAATGGAGATATGATTACTAATAACTCTTCCACTAAACAACAATTTTACCTTGCTAATTCCATGGATCTGTATAACTCGGGTACATTCCTGAGCACAATTCCAATTCACCACTGCGTCAATCTTAACAGATTTCACCTTGATATCCCCAGAAGAACAACGTGCTCCAGAAAAGACATTTCTTTTAACCAAAATTCTCATTTACTCAGGTTAGCATATAACTGGTGCTCTCTTCCAGATTCAAAAACGTGGTTTTCAAATGCCACACATACTCCTTATCTTTTTTTTTTACAACAACAACATTGGTATTCCTTACAGAAACACATCATAAGATTCTCTTACTATTGGAATATCCTGAATTCTCATTCATTCTTTTCTTTTTTTTTTAATCCACATCAAGGCTAAGGAAGTCACATATTCTTTTCCTCTAACAATGATAAACTTTCCTTGCCCACATCACATTGACTGAGAAATTAAAATGTACACTTCTCACAACCACATCAACTTCCCGACACTATGAAACACAACGGTTTTTTTTTTACCTTCTACCTTTAACTACATCTCGGTGCCTACTTAACCAATTCATGGCCAAGATCATACCCAATCAAATCGACTGAGGTAGTTTGACCCTAAATCCCTAAAGGGTATCTTTAAACACTTTGTTCGCATTCACATTTTTTCCTTACAGGCTAAATACACATACCACATCATCTAAACTTTTAGCAACATATATCTTATCACACAACTTCTTATAGTGAACATATAAATACGTAAATCCAAAGTCAATTCATACAAATATTCCCATATTAAAAAGTAAGAATATACCCGCTATGATCTCAAGCGCATCTTGCTCCTTATGAGCCTTCATTACATGAGCTCTCACTAGTGTTGCAGTCGGTTAATTAACGGACTCTGATACTGTTCCACCTCTGGACTGGCCACCCCGACCATGTCCTCTACCTCCGTCTTGGCTAACTGGAGGCAAGTTAGATTCGTCTCTGCTCATGTTCTATTGATTTCTCATCACCTCTTATGATGTAAGACTGTTAGCCAGGAAATGTTCTTTACTGCCACAACTGAGATATGCCCCAGCCAACCTCCAACATTCACTTCGATGTCGCTTATCACCATGGAGACATTCTGGTACTTCACTCCTATTACCTGATACACCCTTTCCAGTACTAGATGCATAAGAGAATCCTTGTCTCCTACCCATGGTAACTGGACTATTGACTGACTCTGCTGGATAAGTCATATAGGAATCTCTTGATCTCTTGCTTGAATGTGATCCACTTCTGTTAGAATCCTTTCTTTGCATTCTCTCTTTTTGAATCTCTAATGTCCTCTCTGCTCTCATAGCTGCCTGTACCATCTAATAGTAACTCACAGTTTGAGATATAATCATAGAGATCAACAGTGCTTTGATTTATTCATTCAATCCCTCTTCAAATTGCTGATATCTAAATTCCTCAGTTGGCACACTAGGTGTCGCGTACTTACTCAGTCTACAGAATTCTTTCTCATACTCAGCTTCAGACCTACTCTTTGCCTCAAATTCAAAAGCTATTTCCAATTTGCCTCTTGGTATGCCTTAGTTACATACTTATTACGGAACTCTTGCTCGAAGAATTTTCCATATAATCGGTGTTGGTAGCATTGGATGCCTTATGACTAGCTTCCATCAATCATATGCTACACACTAAAGTAGCAATGCCACACATAATCAGGAAGGCACCTTAACTCCCCTAGCACCCTTTGAACTTTCTCAATCCAATACTCGGCTTTGTCTGACTCATCAAGTCTAGTTCCATGGAATCTTCCTCGCTCCATGCTTTCTCATAGATTTCAGTGGAACTTTTGGTGCTGTCATTCGATCTAACACCTTCAACATGCCTTGAGATATTTTGAGTAAGGCTTCCACCGGTGTCATTGGCACATCACGATCCTCATTAGCTAGTTAAAACTGATCAAACCCAAATATCTCAAGTTCACGAGGATTAACACTCTTCGCAGTCACTTCTCTGGAATTGTGAGAAAGACCCATCGATTTAAAACATAATCAAGGACGTCCGCATTAGCTCAACACAACTATACACATCCTAGCTACCCAATTACCCAGAAAAGACTAAACCTATGATCTGATACCACTACTTGTAATACCCATTCCTGACCACTTGAAGCTCAGCTAATGTAGTCGAGAATGGTTGTCACACCGCAATCACTCCCTCATACACTTACAATGTTAACACATTCAGAAAACCTGTACAAATAAAATTCGTTCACATCACTCTTGCATGCATCGAATCATTTATACACTTCACATGCCAGATCATGCACACTTGCTTCCACGCAACTTCATATGATTAACATTAAAGACTTGATTAACTAACATATTACAAATTTTAGGTTACCCAAAATAATAATTACATGCTCATATGATATAATAGAAAATCTACCCAAGACCGATGCTACCAGCAACCCTAGTGCGTTGACCCTTGCTAATGCAAAACTGTCCTTTAATACCCCATTTTAGAACCTGCACGGATCAAGAAACCCGTGCTAAGCGATAACGCTTAGTGGGGAACAATACACAATATGATAACAAGATATATACACACATTCATGTAGCATGTTATAGCAATTACAAGCACATAACAACTTTCATGCTCTACACTCAATATATGTATATATATATATATTTAATGTGCACTTACGCAATATTATTATCACTATAACTGTTAGACAAGCACATATAGTCATACTTCTACTATCTGCCTCATTATTATATTATAACTTCATTTCAATATAATTATATCATCCTACACATTTTTTTATATAAATATGTCTATTTGGTTGATGAGTCATAACCTCATATTTACTTCTCATGCTAAACTTCTAACATAACCTATTCTTATTTTCATTAATATAACCTTCATAAATGACCACATAATTATCACATTCCAGCATCCACATAATATTATTATAATATATTACACACCTTGATTTATACAAATATTCATATATATACACATATATTCATGCGAACGAATCGTGACCACATAATTGTATCACATGCAAACTTTAATACATTGCACTCATATTCTCATTGATATGATATTCTGTACCAAGTCACATTATTATTAACTTATTATTATTAACTTTGCCTGCAACTCAAAGATGCAGATAATGGGTATCACATTGGTACCCTGAGGTACAGTAAATTCAGTGTATCCGTGGATACTCGCATTCACTTTAGTACCCTAAGGTACAATATAATTCAACACATTCAATGTTTCACATTGAAGAATCCAGCAAGGATTCAAACCGCATTATGATTCCAGAGGAATCGGACGTATTAGGCTGCAGCACTTAGACCCTATAGGCATGCCTATCTATCCACTGTTTGACTCGCAAGCTAATTATTAATCCAATTATTACTCGCAATTCTCATAAAGAATATCAACATCACAGCATTACAATAGAATCAACATTACTTTATGGCTCACTTCACAATTCACCATCATGGTTAGCATATTCACATGGTATAGTTCATTCATATAGTATTATATGTTCGCATAGTAAGGTACTCATGTACTTTCTTAAAGCAACATTATGGTATAAGTCATCACGTAAAATAAACTCGCATCATCTCATGCCTAGCATATACCAATGGCTTAGAAAGCATACTCACATTTCAATATACATTGACTCATTCTATGGATCCCAACAATATTGCTAAGCTTCATTAAGCAATATCTCTTTCATGCATCTATCATATACTTAACACCTTATGATTCAATCATGTATGATTAATATCGCATACCATATCATGTTAAATAATTACAAGAAAACATGTGTATATTTAATTACATAATTAAACTATTATGCCATTGCATCATTTACATGTAATTTCAATTATTAAACATTCATATACTCAATTCATAATATTAGACATGAGTTGGACAAGCTATAGGAACTTGTAGTGAAGTTCGGTGTGCATTTCGAAAAGAAAAACACCCTAAATACACAAAAGTGGGAAGGGTCACGGTGGCAATGATTTTATTGTGACGGTGAGGTCCAATTACATGCAATTCTGCCTTGTCTCGGCATTGGTCGTGGTTGCAACCATTTGGTTGTGACCGTGACATACCAGAATTAAGCAAAACTCAGGACTGCTTCACTACTCTTTTTTGTTCAGCCTAAACTGACATCTAAACATCATTTTTAGGCAAAACTCCCTTCTTAACATTTATTCCCTAGGATTTACATTTCAAATGGGACAAGTGTTAGCTCATTTGGAAATACATAACGTGAGATATGACCTAAACAATCTATACTGTTCTATGAACCCGCCAGAATAGAGACACTTATATTTTTTTCCATTTTTAAGGGTCTTAGATTCAAAATTCATTCATGGTCATTTATGGGACTTTTCTAGGTATTGGAATCATGGTTCTAATGGCGTAACAAACACTCAATTTGGAGTTCTCAAACTCTAGTTATGACTAAAATATTACACGGAGGTCTGGTCAGATATAAGCAGAATTTTTCCCTCACACTAGGGTTCATACTTTGGTTGTGATCTCATAACAATTCAATCATCAATTTCAACACAAATTAATTATATATTTCAATGATATCATCTATCAATTAACACATAATCACACACAATTTCTCTAACCATATATTCACATATCAATTATACACCTTAATTCCAAACTAAACAGCTTATACTCATCACTTAAGCAAGATTAACACATATATCCCAAACCTTACTATCCTTTGCTCCTACTTTGATTATATAACACTTGCTTCACCACTCTTTGCTTTTCCTTTGTCCCTCTTTGATTCAATGACTACAACCATACCACCTCCAGAATTGGGAGCAAAAGATTACTACTCGTCCAATACACAAGAAGGAAGAAGAAGAGCAAATCAATCTTAATCACACTTACTCGAGAACTCAGTTCATTTCCTACCAATTAACCATCCAATTGAAGATCTAAGTTTAAGATTTGAGGGAAGAAAACACAAAAATAAAGATGGGAAAAATCGAAGATAACAAGTGAAGGAAAAATGAAGTTTCTCTCACCTCAATCCAATTTATTGCATGAGCTGCACAAGGTGGCACTCTCTCTTGAAGACACCCGAATTCCACTTAGAGTCCCTTATTCTTCATTAGCTTAATTAAGTCCAATTAGCTCATAATTAATCCACCACCAATACTTCCTCAATTAAGCCACTTAACTTATTTCATTCATTCAATTAGGTCCTTCTCTAAAGTTCAATTCAGCCCCACATGTCAAATTAGGTCATACATACTTTCTTAATTAACCAATTACTACTAAGGTATAATTTCGGCCATTACACTTGCAACTACCTGAGTACCTCTAAATAAAACTATTACTGGCCGCGCAAGTCTAAGAGTGGGTTGTTATGATAATAGCAGTGGTGCCCGAAGGATAGAAAAAGTACCAACCGCGAAAATGAATCAAAGGCATTTTTTTAATTTAGGTAGATCCTGATCTTGGGTCTTTAAGAGGCTAATGAAGGAGGGGATGTTACAGCCATTGTCGGCTAGACCTGCTAGAAACCACGGACAGCCCAATCACAAGGGGGATCAATATTGTTCCTTCCACCAACACACCGGGCATACCACAGATGATTGCAAGGCCTTGAGACGTGCTATTTAAGATTTGATTGATTCCAAATAGATCTTTGACCCAGAAGAGCGAGGATAAAGAATAAGACAGATTAAGTGCCTAAGTGGGAAGGGGAGGATGGTTCCTAAGGACGATAATGGACCATCAACTACAACATCTGTGTTGGCAAGAACGAAAAATTATTAGCTATTTAGAATGTTCTTTTTTATTTTTGAATTGTTTAATAATGACATTCTGGTTTCATTAATAAGATGAACATTTTTTTCTTACCTGTGTAATATTTCTTATGATTTCACTATGCATAATCATGAGTATGACTCATTCACATTTGACATTGATTTAATTGATGCTACTCCATTTAATCTCAAAACTTTGGAGAACCCAAAGAAAATCTTGATAGCATCTAATGTAACTCTTAAAGATAGATCAAAATTTGAGAGAATTAAAACAAAATATAAAACAGTCTTTGCCTGGACCTATAAAGACATGCCATGAGCCGATCATGAAATTGCTGAACATGCCATTCCGATGTTTCCATATTATAAATTAGTTAGGCAAAAACTCAAAAGACTTAGGCCAGAAAGGGCAGAGAAGGTTAAAGAAGAGATCAGCAAGCAAAAACGAGGTTAAAATTTCTTGTCGAAGTTCAATACCCAACTTGGTTGGTCATTGTTGTCCTAATATCGAGAAGAGGAGTGCGTGTATGTGTAAACTATAGGATTTGAACGAAACTTATCCACAAAAAAAGAACAAAAGAACCAAAAAAATAAAAAAAAAGGAAACAAAAACAAAATAAAAAGAAAAGAAAAACAAAAAAAAAAGAGAGAGAGAGAGAGAAGGAAAAAAAATTGATATGTAGGTGGCCAAAAATTGTTGATATGGGGCAAAGAAAAGTCATAATTGGGGCAAGTTCTGTTCAAATCCTACTAATCTACACATACTTGTACTTTGCCATTTTTCTTGGCTATAGAAAAAGTACCAAAAGAATGATTCACAAACTGTCTACTTGGTTTATCTGCATAAGGGTTGTACTATACAAACGGCAAGTCAATGACATTCATTTGAGATGTGTGGACGAGAAAGGAGCTAAGAAGGTTATGGAAGAAATTCATGCCAGAATTTGTAGAGCCTATATGAACGGTTTAATGCTAGCAGGAAAGATCATGAGACAAGGGTTCTATTGGCTTACAATGTATACGGATTGCTTGAGCTTGGAGAATAGACATCATGGGGGAAGCATGTCCTACGGCCTCCAACAGACATAGGTTCACCATAGTTACTATCGCCTACTTCACCAAGTGGGTAGAAGCCGAGTCCTTCAAAGTCGACTCTCAGGTATGGACAAGTTCGTCGAAAGGAATCTGATAACGAGGTGCAATTTATGATTGAAACTAGAAAGCTACTGTAGAAGTATGGCTTTGAGCATCACAGGTTTTCATCATATCACCCGCAAGCTGATAGGACAGTAGAGGTTACTAATGAGAATGTTAAGAAGATTTTGGTCGAGATAGTTCAGAACTACGAGAATTGGGCAGAGAAGTTGCCTTTTGCACTTTGGAGCTAGAAAACCATCGTTAGAACCTCTACAGGAGCCATGCCTTATTCCTTGGGACGGCAACAGTGTTGCCTGTTGAAGTAGAACTCAAGTCTTCAAGGGTAGTCATGGAAGCTAAAAATCTAGAAAATGATTGGAACCAACAACGATTGTTGCAGCCAAACATGATAGACAAGAGCAAATTGCGAGCATATTATTATAGCCAGATTTACCAGAAAAGGCTTGCTCGATCATTCAAAAAAATTCAGAAGGCAACCACTGAAAGAGGGAGATTTATTCCTTAAATAAATGAGACCGAGAGTTCCAGACATATGAGGGAAGGTCCATTTGTTCTTAAGAAGTAGTTATCCAAAGGGGGCAGCGCTTCTGATAAATAGTGATGGGAAAGAGTTCAAGGAGCCGATCAATATCGACAGACTCAAGAGGTTCTATGGCTAAAGACTAAAAATTAAAAGAAGAGAATAAAAGCTCCGCGGGTCGAAAACCAAAAAATGGCAGCCTTGCTAAAAATGGGCACCTCATTAGGGTGAAAACCGAAAAAAGGCATCCTGGGCAAAAATTAGAGGTTCAAGAGGAAATGTCCAATCAAGAAAATTCGAGAGGGCTGATTGGAGACAGGAGTTTGATGCTTACAAGATCTACTCTGAGATAAGATGTAGTTTTGCATTTTAAATCGATGTTAGATAATGATCATGTATAGAGAAATCATACCTAAATGTACACCATCTTTGCAAATACATTTGTTCATTATTTTCTAGTTCGTTTATAAAAAGAGAAACATCATTTATTACTGAATGTATGAAATCTAAATGACTACACTCTGCTACTATTCTCACCATCTAGATGTCTAAGTCAATGAGTTCTGTTATCAATTACGAGACTAAGCACCTACCTCTTGAATGCATTAGTGGGAGCAAAGGAATATTCCCCGATATATGGTATAACAGTCTTCAACAGCAGCTTGCCTAGAGGCCATGGTGTCTGGAGGTAAAAGCCGAAGATAAAGGTCCACCTTCGAAAAATAGGGATGCCTCATTACATCGTTAATCCCTCTGAACTATCGACTATAATGGGTTGTAATGTAAAACGCAGCCTCATTAAGCCCTAAAGAACCCGATCCTCATCCACTGCCTCACCCAATGCAGCAACACATTCATCAAGAGAGGCAAAAGAATGCAATCGATGCTTAGGGAGAAGATACCTCAGTGAATAACTGCCAATTACTCTAGAATGGGGCTCTGATAGTAGTTTCAATAGTCATACCCTTAAAATAAAACAATAAAAAAAATAAATAAAAAAGATTGTTAGACTTAAAACCCGTAATTGGCTCTCTAAGCAAAAGTTAGGCCAAAGGGCAGGGTGAAAACCTAGAAACAAGCAGTCTGTCCTACAAAAAAAAATGAATAAAAGCCGCTGGAGTGGGTTGGGTCCATTCCAAGCAAAAATTAGGCACAGGGTTATGTGAAAATCCCCAAAGGGACGCATTTCCCACTAAGAAAAGCTAATATAAAAACCCACAAGGGACGCACTACCTTTAAAATAATGACTTTTGAAGCCTGGAGCAATAAGGCGGCATTTCTTCCCTTTAGGCATATAGTGCATAACTCAAGACTCGAGTTAAAGTTTTAGGGACAAAATGCCCATTGACCTGGGGGCAAAGATGGGCACGGGTCAGTTCTCTTTGAAAAGATTATGGGTCAGAGTCCCTAAAGTCAAGACGGTGCTTTTCTAGATCCTTGAGGGTATCAGACAATGTGAACAGTCGAGCAGTACCCTCAACGAATCCCTTAACCATGTAGGATGTGGTCTATCCATTTTTGCATCTCACATGCATCTCGCATATATAATCTTTTGCATATCATTACTTTACACGTGCATAGCCTTTCATGATGCCCAACATGCATTCACACATGCTTGAACTTTGTATATATTTTGCATATGCAATTCTTCGTGCACATTCCGTGTACCTAATCTTTACATACATATAACGCATAATTTTTTGCACATGTTTAGCATGCATATCATAAGCATACCACGTGCATTCAATCCTTTTACATGTGTAGTTGCGCACACATAATTTTTGTACATTAATCCTTTGCATGTGTTTCCTGTATATAGTTTTGTATGTATATTTCAAACACATTGATTCCATACAAACACACAATATTTTGTATACATTGCTGTGTACATGACTCAGGGGGAAAGGTTTGAATAGACCTTATGCGCAAAGATGATCCAAGAGATGGGTTCAGCTCAATACTGTCGGATACTATATTCGGCATAAAATCATGTGCGTTTGTATAGAGGGGGAACACCCAGAAGAACAAGCCTATTCATGCACACCATGCCAGGGGCAATCAGGTATGTTTCTCTATCATAAGATGTATGCTCACACACATCACATAATAAGTGTACAAAAATCCAAATTCAAATGTACAAAAAATACAAATTCTCAAATAAAAACAACAAAAACAAACAAAAAATGAAAACACGAAAAACAAAAAGAAGAAGATATTTTCAAGGCCTTGAAAATCCAATATACTGTAAAAATTCAATTACATCCAAAATGTGAAAATCCCAAAAATTTATAAAAAATAAAAAAAAAATCATTTTAAGGGACACCAAAGACATTGAAACCTATCCGCCTGCAGGCAAGCAACAAAACCTCCAATCTAATTTCCTCTGAGGAGGCTCAAATCTAATTTCCTCTCTTGAGACTCAAATATAATTTTTCTCGGAGGAGGCTCAAACCTATTTTTCTCTCTGGAGGCTCGAAATTAAAGCCTCGCAGTGAGCATCTAAGTCTCTCTGTGAGCATTTAAGCCTCTCAGTGAGCACAGATTATCAAAGTCTCTCACCCTCTCGAGAGGCACACAGGTCTTTTCAATAAGGACGCTCTGGTTAGAGATGATAGAGGGATCAGTATCTGGTATGTCACAGTCGATAAGGGATCTCTAAGAGGATGATATCTCAACTTTGCAAGAAGGTTATATCCACACTTTGAAAGTTTGGAAAATAACTCGATGCAATCAAGGGGAAGATGTTCATATTCCACAAATCCTTCTCTAGGGAACAACCAACCGTCCTTCAGGGGGCACCCCTTCTGACATCGACCCCAACGGGTATGTACTGCCACAGATTGGAAAGTGGTTAGCAGGGAGAAACCGTGCAAGCCGAGACAATACTAATGGGGCACCTGTGATAGAACAAATCACAACGGAATTGTATTTAGAGAACACTGCATCTCACAGACACCATGGAAGCCGAGATGAGGCCAGCGGGACACATGCGATAAAATAGATCGCAACAGCGTTGTAGTTAGAGAATACTACATCTCACAGACACCGTGCAAGCTGGGATGAGGCCAGCAGGACACATGCAATAGAATAGATCGCAACAGGTTATAGTTAGAGAGCACTGCATCTCACAGATACCGTGCAAGCTAAGACGAGGCCAGCGGGACACGTGCGATAGAATAGATCGCAACAACATTGTAGTTAGAGAACATTGCATCTAACAGACACTGTGCAAATCGAGATGAGGCCAGTAGGATACATGTGATAGAACAAATCGCAACAGAGTTATAGTTAGAGAACACTGCATCTCACAAACACTGTGCAAGCCAACATGAGGCCAGCGGGACACATGCGATAAAACAAATCGCAACAGGGTTATAGTTAGAGAACACTGCATCTCATAGACACCATGCAATCTAGGATGAGGCTAGCAGGACACATGCGATAGAATAGATCGCAACGGGTTGTAGTTAGAGAACACTGCGTCTCATAGACACCGTGCAAGTCGAGACGAGGCCAGCGGGACACATGCGATAGAATAGATCACAAAAAGGTTGTAGTTAGAGAACACTGCGTCTCATAGACACCGTACAAATCGAGATGAGGCCAGCAAGACGCATGTTGATAACTTCAATTTAGTATGCAGTTTCATTAGTCCTTTCATGTGATTTTTGGGTTCTTAGTTGTGTTTATTATTTTATTATGGTTACTTTTGGGTAATTTTGTGAAATTTAGTTAATTTAGGTTTTTATGCTTTTTGGAGAACATTTTAATAGAGTTTGATTTTGGGTTGCAGGAATTTCAGGTACATCACGGCCACAACCAAATGGTTGTGACCGTGACATACAATTTTGTCAAAGGCAGAATGCTGGTTATGTGGACCTCACGGTCACAACCAAATGGTTGTGACCGTGATATAGATTCTTATTCGGCATGTTGCAAAGAGGAATTACCTCACGATGGCAACTTTTCTGGTTGTCACCGTGGCATAAAGATTTCCAAGGCAGAATCGAGGGCTGAAGTATGTCACGGTGACAACAAATGCCATTGTCATCGTGACATAGAACTATCCAAGGCAGTAGCTGAAATCAGGCATCTCACGGTGGCAATAAAATTGGGTATCACCGTGACCCCCTCCTGTGCATCAAGGCAGATTCGTTTTTTCGATAACCTCACGGTGACAACCATTTGGTTGCCACCGTGACCTATGGTGCCTCATGGTGACAAGCATTTCATTGTCACTGTGACCCCTCTGGATCTATAAATACTAGTTTCCTATTTGGCTGCAGGGGAGATTAATTTTTGGTCTGTTTTTAAAATAGGGTTTTTAGATCTGGAATTTTTCTAAGCTTTTCTTTTGTTCTTAACATTAGGGTTTAATTATTTCCTTGATTTTTATATTACAAATAGAGAGAATTCCAATAAAAACGCATTGATTAAATTTAAATACATAGCATTTTTATTCAGATTTCCATAGTTTTGAGTTATTTTTCCATGGAAGATTCGAAGAAGAAGATTGAAAAACGTGGGATTCAATCGGGATTTCTTCCACAATGAATTTCTGGGTTTATTCTATCCTTTTTCCTCTATATTTTATAATATTGTTGTTTGGGGGATCTTTGAATCCCCTACCCATGATGTGAATTTTGAACATCTGTTGAATTTATATATATGAATGTATGGTTTATCTCACTGTTACTTATTGATTAATTTATGGAATTTATTTTCTCAAGTTATTTTCCAGCTTTGATGTATGGTTTTTATCATGTATCTTTGTTGGTTATTAAGCTTGTATGGATTGAATACTATGAATGTTTATATTCAGTTTTTCTATCATGTATGCTGTATTTTTTTGGACTACTCCGGAATGGGACTATAGATGTGCAGCATTCTATGGTTTAAGTCTAGAGTAGGGAGTGAGATAAATGAGTTTTGGGTTGTTTGGCTTGAAATGGGAAAGCAAACCGAACTTAGGATTTTAGGCATGTGCTTAGGCTAATTGTATGGCTTGCTCCAGAATGGGATGTCATTCAATTAGAGTAGCCTGCTCCGGAATGGGACGCTTAGGTTAAGAGGGTTATCCCGAATTCATTCGTATATGTTTTTCAGATTAATTTAATTAATATTTTGGTATGGAGTGAATGAGAGAACTCGAGCAACGTTTCTTTTATATTGATTTCTTCACGTGTTAATTTTCCTTAGATTAATTCTTTCCGTAAAACTTCTGTCAGATTAATTTATTAAGTTTTACTTACATAATTTAAGCTATTTAATTCCTAATTTAATTAATAGATAACTCATACACACAACAAACTGGGAATTCTTTAGCATTCATTTAATTATCTTAGCTTGCACGCACAATCCCTCATTTACGATAACTCGGGGTCCTAATTATACCCTACTTTATTACTTGCCGATTTAGTACACTTGCTAAAATTGCAATAAGTTTTTGGCACCGTTGCTAGGGATTGGCATTGTTTGTGAGTGGCGTTCTTTTTCTTATTTTATTTTTGCTTATTCTTTTTTGATAATCTTGGTGCATGAACAGATTGAGAAGAGATCAAATAGCACCTTACGATCCTAAAATTGAGAGGACTTTATATCAATGAAGGAGAGCTACTAGAGAGAATAACATGGACCCAAATCCTCTTATTGATGAATTTCCTCCCGAGGGCACAGGAAGAAATTCCGGGTGGATATAGAGAAGAGGTGCCTAGGCAAAGGACAATTAGGGACTACGTTGTACCAAGATAGAATGAAGATCATAAGATAATTGGGAGCACAATTTGAGATTAAACCAGCAACCATCACCATGGTACAAAGGAATCAGTTCTCTGGATCAGATTTAGAAGATCCTGCTCAGCATATTGATATATTTTTAGAGGTTAGCGACACGGTTCAGATTTTGGGTATGACTGCTGATGCAATAAGGCTGAAATTGTTTCCTTTCACATTAATTGGAAAAGCAAGGGAATGGCTTCAGATGTTGCTAAGCTAATCAATTAGGTCATGGGACCAGTTGCAAGAGAAATTTCTGATGAGATTTTTCCCCCCTACTAAGACTGCAAATATTTGCAACAGTATTATGGGTTTTCACCAGATGAATGAGGAGCCTTTTCATGAGGCTTGGGAGAGGTTTAGGAGGCTATTGAGAAGCTGTCCACACCATGAGATAGTTGTGTACTAATTGATGATAATATTCTATGCTGGAGTTACACCACAGACAAGGTCACTATTGGATGCATCATTGGGAGGCTCTTTCTTGAATAGGCTGCCGGAAGAAGCTTTCCATTTGTTGGATGAGATGGCAGCAAATGACTCTCAATGGGCTACTCCTAGATCAATTCTGAAAAGATAAGGGATACATAATGTGGATGAAGTGGTAATGCTAAAGGCACAGTTAGAGTTGGTGTAGAAAGAGTTGAGTGGGTTGAAGGTACGTGATGTAGCCTCTATTTCTCAAGAGAGTGGGCTATATGAAAGCGGGCAATATATTCAAGAGGGTGGAGCAATAGGAGATGTGAATGCTGTAGGAGATTATCGAAGAAATGGCCCCTATAGTAATACATACAATCCGGGTTGGAGGAGTCACCCGAACTTCTCTTGGAAGGATGGAAATCAAAATGCTTCATCTTCCCAACCACAAGCAAGAGCTCCCTTCAACTAAAGCATTCATCATAACCACAGCCATTCATACTAACCTCAAGCATCAACTCATTACCAAACCCTATATCCACCACATTACCACCAAGGGCAAGGTTCAAACCAGTCTTAACCTCAAGCATACCACCCACCAGGATATCAACCAAGATCGCCTGTGCAAGAAAAGAAACCTAATCTTGAAGATATGCTAGCTAGCTTCATGAATAGTCAACAGCAGTTTGTGAATAGCCAGCAACAATTCATGGCTAACTAAGAAGCGAGGTGGAAGTCCCAAGAGCAATGGAACCGGAATCAAAATGCTTCCATGAGGAACTTGGAAATGCAATTGGGCTAGCTTGCAACTTCTATGTCTCATAGACAACTAGGGACTTTTCCTTCGAATGTGGATCGAAATCCCAAGGAAGAGGCAAAAGCAATTACATTAAGAAGTTGCAAAGAGCTAGCATAAAGAGAAGAGAAAGGTAAAATTTCTTCACTGTCATCGAGTAAGGAGGAGCCAACACGGAAGGTAAGTGACTCTATCTATAGGGTAGAGTTAAATGAGAATGCTCTTATAATTGATAAGGGTAAGAGCTTAGTGAACCCCAATATGGAGGATCTTGACATAAATAGGTTGCCATTTCCTACTGTAGCTAGGAAAGAAAAGAAAAATGAACAATTGGCCAGGTTTCTAGAAATGTTTAATAAACTGCACATTAATTTACCTTTTACTGAAGCCTTAGCTCACATGCCAAATTCATGAAAGAATTATGTTCAAATAAAAAGCAATTAGAAGGGCATGGGACTGTACAGCTTACAGAAAATTATAGCACGATAATCATGAACAAGATTCCTGAAAAATTAGAGGATCCAAGTAGTTTTACTTTACCCTGTAAAATTGGTAAAAATTTTATTAGAAGTGCTTTATGTGACCTAGGTGCTAGCATTAACTTGATGCCACATTCTATATGCAGGAAACTTAATCTTGGAGAGCTCAAGGAGACGAGAATGAGACTCCAACTTGCGGATAGATCGGTAAGGAGACCCAAGGGGGTAATTGAGGACCTGTTAGTGAAGGTGGGAAAATTCATTTTTCCTATAGATTTTATGGTCATGGAAATGGAAAAAGATCAAAGGGTACCACTCATTGTGGGGAGACCATTTTTGAATATAGCGAAATCTTTGATCGATGTACATGGTCAAACGGTTACCCTACGGTTCAACAATGAAGAATTAGTGGTAGACATGAACAAAGCTCAGAAGTATCCGTCAAGTGATATAGAGGAGTCTATTTATTTTATAGATAAGGTGGACGAATGTGTGGAGGAAACCCAAGAAAATGTGTTGCTAAAAGATCCATTGAATGTGAACTTAATACATTCCTTGGAGGATGAAGAATTGGATGAGGGAAGAGGAGAAGTAATAGCAGCCATAGAGAAAGAATGTGGAGAGAAGATATTACAGAAAGAAAAGTTTATCCCGCAAGAGGGAGATAAAAATTCTGAACTTAAACCCCTTCCTCCTCATTTAAAATATATGCTTTTAGAGAATGAAACAAAACCAGTGATTATTTCTTCTCTATTGACAAGGTTGGAGGAGAAGATGCTGCTTGAAGTGCTGAAAAAGCACAAGGATGCAATTGGATGGGAGACGTCGGACTTAAAGGGGATCGACCCAAGCTACTGCACTCATCGGATCCCGATGGAGGAAAAATGCACACCAGTAGCTCAGCCACAAAGGAGACTCAACCCAGCTATGCAAGAAGTGGTAAAAAAAATGAGGTACTCAAACTCCTTGATTCAAGTATAATCTATCCAATCTCAGATAGTAGATGGGTTAGCCCGGTGCAATGTGTTCCTAAAAAGGGGGGATGACAGTGGTGAAAAATGAGTTAGATGAACTTATTCCAACTCGTACAGTTACGGATTGGAGAGTTTGTATTGATTATAGGAGATTGAACAATACCACTAGGAAAGATCATTTCCCATTGCCATTTATTGATCAGATGCTAAAGAGGCTAGCGGGGAATAGGTTTTATTGCTTTTTAGATGGGTATTCAGGATATTTACAAATCCCCATAGCCCCTGAAGATCAGGAGAAAACAACCTTTACCTATCGTTATGGCAAATTTGCATATAGGAGAATGCCCTTTGGATTGTGTAATGCACCGGCTACGTTTCAGAGGTGCATGATGGCAATATTTCATGACTTCATAGAGAAATTTATGGAGGTGTTTATGGATGATTTCACCATTTATGGGGGAGACTTTGAGAGCTGTTTAGAGCATCTTGATTTGGTGTTAGGAAGGTGTGAAAAAACCAACTCAGTATTGAACTAGGAGAAATGTCACTTATGGTGAGAGAAGGCATTGTGCTAGGGCACAAAATTACAGAGAAAGGGATAGAGGTAGATAAAGCCAAGGTGGAAGTTATTGAGAAACTACCACCCCCAACAAGTGTCAAGGGAATCAGGAGCTTTTTAGGGCATGCAGGGTTTTACCGTAGATTCATAAAAGATTTTTCAAAAATTGCAAAACCCTTGTCCAATTTGCTGATGAAAGATGCTCCTTTTGATTTTAATAGTGATTTTATGCTGGCATTTAAAACTTTGAAACAGAGGCTTATTTTAGCCCGGGTGATTATATCTTCAGATTAGAATTTGCCTTTTAAACTAATGTGTGATGCTAGTGATTTTGCAGTAGGGGCAGTGCTCGGACAAAGGCGGGAAAAGGTGTTTCATACAGTTTATTATGCGAGTCATACCTTGATAGGAGCCCAGGTTAACTACACCACAACTGAGAAGGAACTTCTTGCATTTGTCTATGCTTTCGAGAAGTTCAGGCCATATTTGCTAGGCGAAAAAATTGTGGTGTAGTCCGACCATGCAGCCTTGAGATATTTATTTGCTAAGAAGGAGTCAAAGGCAAGACTGATTAGATGGGTGCTCCTCTTGTAAGAGCTTAACTTGGAAATTAAGGATAAGAAGGGGGCAGAAAACTTTGTGGGGGATCATTTATCGAGATTGGAGAATGAGCACATTGAGAAAGGGGAAGTTTTAGATTTATTTCCTGATGAGCGTATTTGTGCTTTATTTATGTGTGAAATTTTTGTACCTTGGTTCGCTAATATAGCCAATTTTCTTGCAGGAGGATATATGCCAAAGGAATTCACATGGCAGCAAACGAAGAAGCTGAAGGAGGATACAAAGCACTACATTTGGGACGACCCTTATCTATTTCGCCTATGTGCTGATCAAGTGATAAGAATGTGCATTCCAGATGAAGAGAAAGGAGAGATCATCAAAGCTTGTCACAGCGGGGAAGCCGATGGACATCATGGACCAAATAAGACGGTATCAAAAATTCTCTCTTCTGGTTTTTATCGGCCTACAATGTTCAATGATGTTAAATTATTTGTGCAAACTTGTGATAGATGGCGATATTTCTAGGAGGGATGAGATGCCCTTAACCAATATGCTTGAGGTGGAGTTATTTGATTTATGGGGGATAGTCTTTATGGGACCTTTCCCGGTATCCTATGGGTTTGAATATATTCTAATGGCAGTAGACTATGTGAGCAAATGGGTAGAAGTCGTAGCCACTAAGACCTGTGATGCCAGGGTTGTGTTAGAATTTCTGAGAAAGAATGGAGCCCCTAGAGCCATTATTAGTGATGGTGGTAAACACTTTGTTAACCACCAATTTAAAGCCTTACTGAAAAAATTTGAAGTTAGGTATAAGGTCACTACCCATTATTATGCCCAAGCTAATGGTCAGGTTGAAGTGTTAAATCGGGAATTGAAAGCCATATTAGAAAAAACAATTAATGAATCTAGGAAAGACTGGTACCTTAAGCTAGATGAAGCTCTATGGGCTTATAGGATAGCATTTAAGACACCGATAGGGATGTCTCCCTTTAGGTTGGTATTTGGGAAGTCCTATCACCTTCCAGTAGAGTTAGAGCATAAGGCTTATTGGGCCACCAAATTCTTGAATTTTGACCTCGAAAATGCAGGAAAGTGTAGGTCTTTGCAGATGAATGAGCTAGAGCAACTCAGATTTTGGGCATACGATCATGCCACAAAATACAAAGATAACACCAAGAAGTGGCATGATCGAAAGTTGATAAAGAAGGAATTTGTGCCTGGGATGAAAGTGCTTCTTTATGATAGCAGGTTGCAATTGTTTCCCGAAAAACTGAAATCGCGGTGGAAGGGACCCTTTGAAGTTATGGGAGCGAAAAAATTTGGAGTAGTGACATTGAGGCACCCGAGGGGTGAGAACGAGTTTAAGGTAAATCGACATCGCATGAAGCCCTATTTTGAATCGACATTTGATAGTGCTTCAGCGATTGTCACCTTCGTGGACCCTTGATGGTATTTAAACGTCCAGCTATGGACTTGTTAAATGCAGAACTATATCTCAAACTTTGTTATTTTATATTTATTGGTCCTTCTTAGGTTGTTAGTAGTGTTTGTTTTTGTCAATTTTTGTGATTTATGGTTTTAGTGTAGCTATGTTTTTGTTGGAGAGTTTTCAAATTTTTTAGCTTGAAGCATGGTGAGATTGTAAAAAAAAAATTTGGAAATCTGTAGGAGGTCACAGTGGCAATGAAAATTGTTGTCACCGTGACCAGAGCATATTTGCATTCTGGATTGTAGTTTGGGACATGTCACGGTGGCAATGGATTTGGTTGTCACCGTAACCAAATGGCAAGATGCATTCTGTTTTGAAGTGTGCACATGTCATGGTGGCAACCAATTTTATTGTCACCGTGACCAAGGAAAAATTGCATTCTGGATTGTGGTATGTGTTATGTCACAGTGACAACCAATTTGGTTGCCACCATGACCAAATGGTAGGATGCATTCTGTTTTGAAGTTGGAATATGTCATGGTGGCAAGGGATTTCATTGTCACCGTGACGTGTGGAAGGTTACATTCTGTTTTGCAAATCGTGGTATATCACGGTGTCAACCAATTTCATTATCACCGTGACCATGTGGCGATTCATTTCTGGATTGAAAAATTTGGGTATATCACGGTGGCAACCGTTTAGTTGTGACCATGACCACCACGAAATTTGTTTTAAAAACTCATTTTTTCGTGCTTTATGTTTCACTCCACCACACTTTTCACTCTCTAGTTTGCACAATTTTCATTTTCTCTTAAACTGTCGTGCTTTATTTCTTCCTTTGGGCTACAATTTCTTCAAGTCTTCAACAAGTAAGTAATTCTTCACTTTCTTCTTCTACATTTTCATTTAATTTTTTTTTTTTTGGGGTACTTCTCTGTTCGTGTTTTTCTTCCTTGCTATTCTTTTGATGCATGAATTTAAAGACCATTTAGAATTTTCTTCTCTTTATGCTCTGTGTGACGCCCATTCCCTAATGACAGACTAGCTCAGCTAATCTTAGTTAGAGAAGGCCGCACACACACAAACAAAACACAAGCCTAACCTGAACAATAAAATTTCATCATCTACAAACACAACTCATGCATCACATGCCAACTACTTTAGTTCATACACCATAACCACTCATAGGACATGCATACATATGGGGGTAACATTCATAGTTATCACATTATTACATGCCTTTACATACCCGATACACAAAAAGCTTATACAAAAATTCCCAAGTAACAACCCCAAACCTACACTATCCACTTCCTATCGTTGACCGTACAAAATGCGGGGGCGTCCTCCAGTCACCTCTCATCCGTACCTGCACGGATTAGAGTAAATCCATGCTAAGCAATAACACTTAGTAGGGAACTCATATATAACAAATAATTCATCACACATCAGAGACACCATACATTATATGCGAGTAGACATGCCAGTACAATTATTATCATAGCAAGTACCATTTCAGGCATAGCATTGTTCATTACTATATTCAATCATAAGGCATCAATCACTTATTCATATATCCACGTTACATACTATATTATAACCCAATCATTTCCATTTATTAATTAGTTGGTTAGCCTGCAATTCAATGACGCGGATAACGGGTATCGCATTGGTATACCACTCAGGTACTAGAATCTCATCGAGATTACACTTATGCATTGGTACCCTCAGGTACAAAATATCATTCCACTTATAATAAAATCAAGCAAGGATTATTCGCATTGTTTTCGCATTGTGATTCCCATGGAATCAGACACATTAAACGCATGGGGCTGCAGCACTTGACCCTATAGGCATGCCTAACTATCCACTACTTGACTCGCAGTCTTAAGTTGTTAAACATTTTATTCAATTCACATTGAACACATTTCGCATCACATATGTTGTTGACCAACATCACATTCACTTTATACATTTGCATTAGCACATAGCTATTTTCTCCTCTTGCATACTCATAGCATTTCCAATCTCATTCTTTCATAGTTAATAATCACATATTTGATTGCATTCAAAAGTCATCATGTTTATGCAAATATACATTACTTTATACCCACATAATACTTACTCATAATGTCCTTCATTACAGCTTAAAGCCTTGCCATTTAAAAGTCCAAACACTTTAGGATTATATTGCCAAAACAGGATATGTCACGGTCACAATCAATTTCATTGTCACCGTGACATGTTCCCAACTCTCGGCAGAATGCAACTTGAGGGTATGTCACGGTCACAATGAATTTCATTGTCACCGTGACATATCCACACTCTACAAACAGAATGCTCTCTTGGGTACCTCACGGTCACAATGAATTTCATTGTCACCGTGACATACAAAATCCATTAGGCAGAATTGAACTCAAGCATACCTCACGGTCACAATCAATTTGATTGTCACCGTGACCCATGCAAAAACACTATAACACAGCTGTGTTTTGTCACTAGCACAGTTGTGCTTTCCAGTCCAATTCTTCTTTCACATTAAGACTTTAAATCTCATCCTCACTTTTGGCAATCAACCCAAATACATCAACCACTTACTCAATTAGCACATACTTGATTTCCCTTCTTGTTTTGGCATTCATCTTTGGCACAATTTATAATCAATCCCAATTCACACATAGCATACATGCTCTCAAGCAACTCATTCACTAAACACATCTCCACAAGCAACAAATAACTAGTAACACAATTCATGCTCAATGCCATCATTCCACATACACATACAGCTCTTATCAAAGTCTCTATTTGACCATTACAAATCATACAATTTACACATTTAGGGTTTGTTCCCAAACCTTGTCGTCTTAGCTCCTAATTACGACGGACGCTCGGCTCTCCAACTACAGCTTTTCCTTTATCCTTCTTCACTTCTTCAGCTAATAAAACCAGTTCAATTCCAGAATTGAACATAATCTATCAATTCTCATTCCAAACCAATTCAAACCAAGAAGAAAGAGTAGAAGATGAGAATAAACATTCATAATCACTTACCTCTTAAGTTTAACCCTTAATTCTTGCTCCAATTAACTATATGCATGCACTTCTTAAGGCCTCTCTAAAGCTCATTCTCACGCAAGAAGGAAAAGAAAAGAACACAGAAAATTTGACTGAATTACACAAATGAATCTTTTCCCTTTCCTTAGATAACTCATGCATGCAAAGGTGGATGAGGCATACTCACAAGGAGCCACACGGATTCCACTTCAATATCTGCCTCCCACTAACTGATTTCTTACATTATTTTATTCTTAATTAATCCATCATTAGATAAACAAATCAGCCAATAATCCATTCCTAACTTAATCTCATATATATATACCAATTGGCCACTAAACTTTTCACTCAGCTTTCAATCAAGTCCTTCCAACCTTCCATTTAAGTTCAAGTTACACATTCCATTTCACTCACATGCCAAAATTAGGTCAATACTATTAGGGTACATTTCCGGCCATGACACTCTGAATTCGTGTTGTGAGTGCTATCAATTCTTACTTCCTTCTTCATTTTCTTCTTTGTCATTGCAAACATGAACGGATGTGGAGTGGGAAGTTAGGGCACGTATTGTGTGTGTGATTTGGATGTTGATTTTACTTAAAAATCTTAGCTGAAATTTGAAATTGTTAGGCTCTAACTGTAACACCCCAACTCATACGTGGACGAACCCATCCGCAAGGGAGTAGGGAGCCGTACGAGTAGGTGTGTTACCGAACAGAAACGATACAAAACATATATAATTACGAAAGAATTAAAACTTTAAGGAGTAAAAACTGAACATACATAATTCACGAATGCGCATATTTTAAACGAAAGCATAAACACATACATACTTCACCAATGCACGTACACCAAGCAGATACATATAGATATGTAAGTTTACCACCATGCAACAGAAGTTACAGACAGACGATAAAATAGAGGAAATCCTTAATAACAAATATTTACATCGCCCAAGAAGCGAGACAAAGCATACTAAAATACGGAAGAATTTAAAACTTGAGAAGTAGATTTGGACATGCATACTTCGCAAACGCGCATACACTAAGCAAAAGCATACAGTTGTGAAAACTTACAAGCATACAATAGAAGTTATTCTCCAAACATCGCCATACAAATATTTACATGATCCAGAATATTATATAAGTATCTTTACATAATAATACTTATACATATTTTACAGAATTACAAAATCCAAAATAAAGAAGCTGGACAAAAACCAAAACTCCTAGCTCCTATGTGGCTGACTCTGCAGATGCGCGACTCGAACAGAAGCAAACCTGCCACCTGCACGGGGAAAAGAACCTGTGCTAAGCGATAACGCTTAGTGGGGAAAAAAGTACGAAATATAGATGGCCATTCACAACGGTCGCCAAGGCATACCACATACACGAAGGTGAATACATAAAATCCTGACAGATAAATATACATGCTTGTTTAGTATAGCCTTGCACTCAAATGTTCTTAACCACGCTCATATACTCATATTATTAACACACCCAATTATTATGCCAAAATCATTATATTTATTCAAACATATTTTTGATATGCCAAAAGTTATAATCCAGCCCATACCCAAGAGACGATGTCAAAACACCACATTTCCACTGCGTAAGCCTATTACAAATTATCATGTCATGAAACGTAAACATATAATAACATACTGTAATTACTACAATAGCTAACAATAAGGAGCTATATAGCATCGTATTAAATTTGTTACATATGTTGGTTCAAGATCACATTCATAAGTATACAAATCAGTATACTTAATCTTAGTAATTAACAATACATATTCACGTTTATATATATAGACTTCAACCATAGTATTCAGTAATTCAGATTCGCATTCACATTCATATTAATTTATCTCATTACTATACAGAAGTGTAGTATCCATATTATGTGATACACCGACTTCACATACACATACTATACACAAGACCATTTACAGATAACCACAAAGGTGCAATATACAGGTCAGAGTTACACTTAACCCAATCAGAGATTTATAATCACATTCGAATTCACAACTGGATCACATGACCGAAATCTTCCACATTCGGATATCATATTCTCATATTCATATCAGATAGAGCAAACAAAATACCTGCTGACTCAAAATAGTGGATAACGAGTACTGATGGGGAGACCTCATGAGGGAACACATAGCCCGATCTCTGATCGGGGAAACCTCAGAGGGAACACATAATATAATGTACCATACAGGTACAAGTCGGAAGGCAATATTGCATTGCACAGGATCTTAAACAAGATCCATACACATACACATACACATAATAGGGGTTCACGAGGAACCATTCGGGGACCTGATCAGGGTCCAAATCGTTCAAAGGGCGCTGCAGCTACACATACATAGACTCTATTAGGCATGCCTAACTATCCACTAGACTGACTTTCGCAGGTCATGCATCATTCAAATCATGTGTCACATCAGACAATATATAAACATCATCATACTATTCATTTTACAAAGCATATGATATAGTTCCATCAACATACTTTAGCACTATTCAAGGTTCTAAGATTTATCAGAGTCAAATATGGAAATATTATCATGCCAATCGTTAACGTAACACTCAAACTTTGTTTTTAACAATTAAACACTTTTTACAAAAATAGGGTAGGTCACGGTCACAACCAGGTTGGTTGTCACCGTGACATACCAAAACTTTCGGCAGAAAGCACTCTTGGGGGTACCTCACGGTGGTAACCCATTAGGTTGTCACCGTGACATACCATGAACCCAAAACAGAATGCAAATCTGCGGTAGGTCACGGTGGTAACCATATTCATTGCCACCGTGACATACCAAACCCTCAAAACAGAATGCAAATCTGGGGTAGGTCACGGTGGTAACCACATTCATTGCCACCGTGACATACCAAAAACCTCAAAACAGAATGCTATTCTTCACACTTATTCATATCATTCATACAAACTATTTATACATTTACATAAACACTTACTTACCCGGTTTGCCACATTACAGGTCTCTGTTTAAAAAGGGAAATTCATAATCTAAAAGCATTAAATCACCTTAATCATTATCATATTATATAGGCACTCAAGTAACCACATGAACCGTTAAAATATCATAAATACCTTGCATATACATATTCTAATAACATTTATTACCAATGCATGCATCGTATAATATTGTTAGGCAATTACTTTAATCACGTATTCACTGCCCGTATCCCCTATATACATTTTTCCATTAAATAAACTCAATTCATGATTATGCATACTTGTTCATATCATACACGATCAATACCACAGGCACATCCTGTTCGATAATTAAAAGCATATATATATACATTTAATTTCATTATTAAACTCTTATGCTATAGCTTTAATCACTTACAATTTGGATTAACGACCACCTACATACTCATTTCCTAATGTTAGAAATGAGTTAGACATGCTATAGGAACTTACCATGAAGTTTGGGTACGTTTCGGGAAGAAAAACACTCAAATTATGCATATTAGGGGGTGGTCACGGTGGTAACCAATTGGTTGTCACCATGAGGTCCAAAAATGAGCATTCTGCCCTGCATTTTCATAGGTCACGGTGGTAACCATTTTGGTTGCCACCATGACATACCAAAATATTGCAAAACAGAAGCAAAATTTCGGGACTGGTTCACACCACAGTTTTGTACAGCCTATATTAAAGTCTAGAACTCATTTTTAGCCAAAACTTCCTTCTTAAAAAATGATCTATAGGATGTTAACTTCCAAATTCAACAAATTACAGGTCAATTGGACATCTGTAGATTCAGATATGATCTAAACAACCCACAGTGCTTCTCTGAACCCGTCCAAAGAAGATAGGTCTACTTCTTGACCATTTTTCGGACACTTAGAGTTACAATTAGCTCAAACCTATTTCTAACACATTTGTAGACATATATCTTAGCTTTCTAAAGGTACTGATTTCATATCATTTGGAGTTCTATAACTCCCGAATCAGTGTAATAACCGAAGAAAGGTCCAGTGTATTCTAATCCAGTTTTTCACCCAAAAACCTATTCACATGCAACAATGAGTCCTTTGAGCCAACACTCACTACCATCATCACAAATCATCACAATACACTCAAGAAGCTTGTATCATACATGAATATACCAAAAATTCATATACAGATAAAAGAAAGTTCCCAAACCTTAGCTCCTTTGCTCCACTAGCTTAAATGGTAGTACTTCCTTGCTCATAT
Source organism: Excoecaria cochinchinensis (assembly GCA_947683425.1). Classification (NCBI taxonomy): domain Eukaryota; kingdom Viridiplantae; phylum Streptophyta; class Magnoliopsida; order Malpighiales; family Euphorbiaceae; genus Excoecaria; species Excoecaria cochinchinensis. Next base: position 4,175,799 of record CANTUQ010000063.1, read on the forward strand.
ACTCTTCCATAGATTCACCACTCAAATTTCCTCATCAAGAAAATACATAACATTAATTAGGGTTTCTAATTAACCAAAGAGGAATTGCAGAAATCAAAAAGTTATAACTTACCCTTCTACCTCTAATCTCTCATAAAAGTACTTGAGCTACAATCCATTATACACAACTTGGGCTTGCAAGAAGAGAGAGAGGGGCTGGCGTGGGATGAAGAAGAAGAGGAAGGGAAAAGGAGAAGGCAAAACGTGAAGGAGAGGGGAAGTGAGCAGAAATCTGCTCTCACTCTCTCTTAATTAAGTCAAACTTATCTCAAATGCCACATGTCCTCCTCCTATTGGCCCTCAATAGATTTTTATGATATTTCCCCTTTTTGGTCCCTTAATTCCTTTTTAATCCTTCCTTCACATAATACATAAATATAATTTTACATTGGCCCACAATTAAATCTTATCCCCTTCAATTAAGTCCTAAATTAATACCTTACAAATTTGCAATTGGCCGCACTTGCCGAAACTTTTGCACTAATGCCGAATTCGTCCTTTCGACACACTTAAAACCACAACTTACATACATTCGGCATATAAATGATCCATTCTCAAAATTTAGCCCTCATATTTATTTATTCCACTCAATTAAATCTCTATATGTAAAATTACCGAAATACCCTTGGCTTTCTTTTTCTTAATTCTGATCATATCTTTCCTACTACTTAATCACTCCGACCATCACATCACACGATTTCGATTATCAAAATCCCCAAAAATACACAAATCCTTCTAGGGTACATTTCGGGGTGTTACACTAACTACTAGGTTATGCATATTATTGCTTTCAATTACAATTTTGGGTTGTTGTTGGTGCCGATGGTTGAAAATTATAGCAAGTTTATTTGATGCATATCAGGTGTTTGACAAAATGCTCCATGAATAATTTTCCAGATTTTTGCATTTCTTGTCAGGGTGGAATACAGAGTTTAAGTTGCCTTTGTGTTTAATTGGGCTATATGTTGTCATTGAACATTCTTGATTTCTTTTGAATTGATTTATCTCTTATATATTCAAGTTTGCATGTGAGAATGATTATGCTTGGTTCAAATGAGCTTGGTTATTGATGATGATATTTAGGGCCATTGCTATTTAATGCACTTATAATGCTATTAAACATGGTCATTTATTTTCATGTAGTGGCTCCTAAGCGTAAGAGTTCCACTATTGCTGCTAGTTCATCTAGCCAACCATCCAGTCAATCCTCTGTGGATATATCTAAGGTTTCGAGTTGGGTGCCAAACAATAAGAAGGCAAATTATGCGCTATTCACAAAATGCACATATATTCCAACTGGCTACTTGGATATGGATTTATTGGGGAAGTTGGGAATTCGGAACGAAGTCCAATGACTCATTGCCAATATTAGCTCGGAGAGACTATTTGTGCATAATGGGAAGGTCTATCTAGATTTGATAAGAAATTTTGTGGCTACCGTTAGCTGTAGGATTGGCCAAGACCCTGCCACGGATCCTGGCACTGTCTCATTCTTTTTGGAGGGTACAGAGTACGAGATCTCTTTTGTGAGATTTTCAGAGCTGCTTTCCTCCCTTTGCACTAGACTGCTTCGAAGGTTATGATAAGGATAGTGCTTGGGCCACTATCAGAGACACAGTGACAGCCACTACTTATGTATCGGGGAAGACGAAGTCCCACCACCTCAATGGCCATGCCCTGCGAATCCTTCATAGATTTTTCTCTATGTCATTCTTGAGTCACGTGGATTAAGTGGGGCAGGTGAACTTACCTGAGGCGGTTTTCTTGGCATGTATGATGAGGGGAGTTCGAATTAATGGTGACACACATTTATAGCATAAATTGGAGGAGCTGCAATGGAATCCAAAGAAAGTTAAGAAGATATTGCTGGGTGGATGGGTGATAGTGATTGCTAGGGTTGTACATCACCCATTTAGAAGAACCCGACCACTACCTTCCATTGCAGTGATTGACAAGAAAATGTTGAAGAATATGAAAGTGGCGGTGGATGATGCGACAGGGGGACATGGATATCGGTTGACCACCAGAGAGGAATATCTACAGAGAGTGGAGCGCGGATTGGGTGGTTTACCGCGGGAGCAGGAGGAAGATCCTGACGAACCAGCTCCTCTAGCTCCAGAGCACGATCAGTTTACCTCTCAGCAGTACACTTTCTGATGGAGTGTATGGATTTTATCATTGCATCACAGGCAGACCTTCAGTCCTAGATGGATCAAGTACTGATGGGACTCACTGCATTAACAGCACGCTTCGATGCGCAATTCCCACCACCACCGGAGAGTTGAGCAGGGAGCTGCCCTATCCTATGTTTTTACTTTTATTTTTTTTTTTTTTGATGATGTTGATTTGCTGAGGACAGTAAAATTTTGAGTGTGGGGTAGGGGGAGTAAAACTAACAATCTTATGGTTTGTAAGAATGAGTAAATTACTATACTTTGCTTTTATTTTAAATTCCCTACATTTTAGTTTATTTTTGCATGTTTTATTTTATTTTTTTTAGTTATTTGTGTACTAATTTGTGGTTGCCTGAATTTTCCTATCTTAGCCTAGTTTGCCTCTAGTTATTCCTGATGTGAATGGTTTGAACTATAAGTCGTGAATGGATTATCTTAAAAATTGATCTTAGCAAGAGAGTAGTTGTATGGTTTAGCGGCAAATTAATCTCAGTTAGTCTTATATCTTGTAATTTTCTATCTTTTGCGCACTATAGGCTTGTTTGCAAAAAACTTGAAAAAAAATTCGGTGTGTGAAAGCATTTGAGTGAAGGAATCTTAGGATAATTAGAATCTTCCTCATCACCCTTCGAAACAATATAACTACTTAAGCAAGTTTAGGACATGACCTAGGCAAAATTTTTCTTTGGTAACCACTTTAAATGACTGTTGACTTACATGTATGCATAATTGCCATTGCTAGCCCCGTTGAGCTAATTTGGTATGCTAAAGGCATACTATCCAATTTTTTTTGTTACACTCATATTTTACCATTTAACCTAAATGCTTTTGCCTATCATTTCTAAGAATTGGCCACTCTAGGATAGGGTTAGGATAACATTGAAAGTTGAATAAGGGTATTACTGTTAAGTTAGTTTGGGTGTGAGAAATATTGTGATACTGTGGGGTATTGCCTAGTATATTGTTAATGTTCCCTTAATGAAGTCCAATTTTGTTAGAAATTGAAAGTTGTGGGTATTTCACTATATTCATCTGAAAAAATTAGGCTAGCTCATGGTTTAAATTAAAAAAAAATATAAAACAAATGAATGAAATAAGATCATTGAGTGGAATTTTGAGCTAGTTATATATAAAAATATTCAAGTGTGGGGTACCCTCAAATAGAGGAAAATGTTTACACAATCAAAGATGGTCGGCTTTTAGAGAAGAAATTCATTAGGGACATTCGTCTCCTCCTTTCTTGTGGTTTAGTGTTTTTCATTTTGGGAAACTTTAGTTGAGTTTTGGCAACTGTGGGTACATTGAGAGTGGATCAATATAAATTTTTGTTCAGAACGGGTAGTGATGTATGTAGGTAGAGTGGCTGACTCTTTGTTCGATCTCCTTAACTATTCTTGTTAGCCAATTTCCCAACCTAGCATTTTAACCTTGGAATAAGTCCTAGTGATCCTATTCTTAACTTGAGTTGTTTAGTGGAGATGACCCGTGTGGTTCTGGTACTAAAGGAGAGGCTTATGGTTGTCCTGAGTTTCAAGTGCAAAACCAATATGCAAATTATTTGCTGTTCATTTTCTTTGCTCAATGACTTGAATGCGCTGGTTGTTTTGTTTAGAAAAAGGGGAAATTATTTTTTTAGCCTAGACACACACATGAAATTACTTGATATAATCTAACTTAAAGATTTGTGGTTAAGACTCTTCTCCTTAGTGTTATGATTGTTGTTTGAGTTTTCTTATTCCGAGTTAGAGTTTGAAATTTCAGGAATGTGGATAATTCATTTACTCGAGGGCGAGCAAAGTCTAAGTGTGGGGTATTTTGATAACTTCAATTTAGTATGTAGTTTCATTAGTCTTTTCGTGTGATTTTTGGGTTCTTAGTTGTGTTTATTGTTTTGTTGTGGTTACTTTTGGGTAATTTTGTCAAATTTAGTTAATTTAGGTTTTTATGCTTTTTGGAGAACATTTTAATAGAGTTTGATTTTGGGTTGCAGGAATTTCAGGTATCTCACGATCATAACCAAATGGTTGTGACCGTGACATACAATTTTGTCAAAGGCAGAATGCTGGTTATGTGGACCTCACGGTCACAACCAAATGGTTGTGACCGTGACATAGATTCTTATCCGGCAGATTGCAAAGAGGAATTACCTCACGGTGGCAACTTTTCTGGTTGTCACTGTGACATAAAGATTTCCAAGGCATAATCGAGGGCTGAAGTATGTCACGGTGACAATCAATGTCATTGTCACCGTGACATAGAACTATCCAAGGCAGTAGCTGAAATTAGGCATCTCACGGTGGCAACAAAATTGGTTATCACGGTGAGCACCTCCTGTGAATCCAGGCAAATTCGTTTCTTCGACAACCTCACGGTGACAACCATTTGGTTGCCACCATGACCTATGGTGCCTCACGGTGACAAGCATTTCATTGTCACTGTGACCCCTGATAGGTGCCTAATTGAAGTAATATTTAGCATGTGTTTTGTGTAAATTATAAAGTTAAATATGTAACTATGTATATTTTCGTGTTATTCATATTAGTTTATGAGTTTATGTGCTTTGTAGGTTGATCTATATGAAAATGGAAAGAATGAAGCATAATTGGGAAATAATAGATAGAACTGGGCAGAGATCAAGGATGCTCACGAGTCGTGAATGGGAGTCATGAATCGTGAGGATGCAGGTATAGAAAGGAGGTTGAAGAAGAGAGGAAGGAGCTGTGAGAGTAGGATCACGAGTCGTGACCCTCAATCACGACTCGTGATGATACAGAGAGAGCAGGGTGAGAAGAGGAAAGAAAATAAGAAGAGAATAAGAAAGGGAAGAGAAGACAAGACGTGAGCAAAAGTCACAACTCACACGCAAGGTCACGACTCGTGAAAGGCCAAAGAGGAGCAAGGGCAAGAAAGAAGAAAAAGAAAGAAAAGAGGGGAGTTCCATGTTCTATCGCGAGCGCAACAGAACTATCCGTTGCGACAGTTATTCTTGAAAAGTCATCTGAATAGGCACTAACTTCATCAAGCTTTGCAACTATTGTAAAAGGACATCTTCAAGGGACACAATTCTTAGTATTTTATAAATATTAACGTCAAACTAGAATGAAAATGAAAGAGAATTTTTATTAAGTTATTTTCTGTAGTTTGAAAAACAGTTTCTTTTCTTAGTAAAATTTCTTAGTTAGTTTCATGTCTTGAAGAAGAAGATCAAGGAGAAGAAAAATTTGTTACAAGGGCTGGAGGAAATTGCACAAGTCATCTTTCTCATTACTCTTATCCTTTATTTCTTCTCTGTAAATTACTGAATATTACTTCAATGAATTTGAATGTTATTATTATTCTCTACTTCCATCTATTCTAAGAGTCTTAGAATGCAGAATTTCTATTAGTACTTTTGCATGATCTTTATAAGTTAAGATAGAGTCGAGAGATTATTTTAACTTAAATCTAATAGAATTTCATTATCTAAACATAACTAGAGAGATCAGTGTAACACCCCAAATCGGGCCTAGTTGGATCGGCAAACTAAGTCAGTTAAGTGAAGGGTATTTCGGTAATTTATGCATGAGTAATATGTATAATAAGGATTTATTTGCTAAGAAATTAATTAAATAAATTAAGTCAATGAATTATTATGGTGTGCTTGTAGTGTATGGTAGTAGGATGTTTGTGGGCTAAGAGATTTTATTGTGTGGTTTATGAGCATGGTGCCTTGGAGATATTTGCATAAAAGAAATAATTATCAAGTGGATTATGGGTATGGAACTAAAGATGTAGGATATTTTTATGAGAAGTGATTTAGTGTGTGTATGTGTATGGTGACTTGAATTGAGAAGTCAAAGTGAATCATGTGGACCTATAGGAAGTGGACAAGTGGAATTGGTAGGTGTGCATTAAGTGTGAAAAGAAAGACAAAGTGAAAGTAAGAGGAGTCCATGTTTTTTTTGCCCTTTCATCTTCCCAATTCTCCATTTCTTTTCCTTTTCTTCCCTTTCTTTGCTTAATCTCTTGGTTTTGAGTGAATTAGAAGTGATTTGGTGGAGCTTGGGAAGTAAGATTGAAGAGGTAAGTTGGGGTTTTTAGGGTTCCTACATTTGAGTTCTTTTTCTTCTTCTAGTTTTGTTTAAGTTATGGTTTGAATTAAGAATTTTGGGTTTGTTTGTACAAGTGATTGGTGATAAGAAGAAGCAAAGTAAAGGAAAAGAGAAGATTAAAGCTTGAAGAGAGAGCAGCTATTGTGCAACAAGAGGTTTGGGAGTTTGATTCCTACCTTTGAGTTTTAATTTGTCTATGCCCTAAATTCTTCATGGATTATGAATATACATTTGGATATGATTTCCAATAAATTGAGTGTTTTGATATGAGTCTTATGCATGTATTTGTTTAGATAAATTTATTAGTAATGCATGATGTTGATTAAATTGAAGGTGTGTGAGAATTGGAAGTGAAATGCATGACTGGGTAAACTCTGTTCAATTCTCATCTGACCCTTGTGCAATGTTTTTGTCTTAAGTAGAGTTTTCGAACTCCAAACCATGTGTTTCTTGAGCCATTAGAACAATTACTTCCATTGCTTTAAAAGTCTTAGAAATAGCCTTGGCATATTCTTGCTCTAAGACCCTGAATTTTTGGATAACACCGTAGTGTCTCTTTTTGTGTCGGGTTGTTTGACCAGTGTAGGTTGTGGAATTCTTATCTGGAGTTTTAGATGTCTAATTGACCTGAAACTTGTTGCTTTTGAAATTTAAGACGTAGGGGAACATTTGTTAAGAAGACTACTTTTCCTATAAATGAGGTTTAGAGGTTGGTTTTCACGACACTAGTTTGTAGTAAAAAGCAGTCTGTTAAGGTAGCTGAGGTGAGCCTCTGTCGCGAGCGCGACAAGGGTCGCGACCTCGCGACAGAAAAACATGTTTTGAGCCTTTTCTTCTCTATTTTTGAGTCTAGGGTTGACCTGGATCAATCCCGTACCTTTCCCATCAGTTATTATGCATGTTTAGGGTAATTAAATGGATATATAAGTAATTGTCGTTGGGAAAAATTTAGGAGTATGATTAAGATTGGTGATTTAGCTAGTAAATAATAGTAGATATAACTTTGTGAAGGATGAGGATTAATATGTGTTGATCTCATGAGTAACCTAAGCATGATATATCATATGTTTGAATGCATTTCACATGGGTGCGATTGAAATGAATGACGAGTAATGTTGTTATGATAGAGTGTGTGAATGGATATTGTTAGTGGTATGTTTTATCGAAACTCTTGATACGGATGTGGTGTTTATGTTTTCAATGACGTGTGGCTTGCCGAGATGAGGTAAGTCGACATTTTGATGCTTGGTTTAAGAATTGGGTGTTGTGAAGAGGGAATTTTCTGCAGAATTCTTGTAAGGGTTAGAATTCCTGACTCTGTCGCGAGCGCAACATCGTCGCGAGGTCGTGACAGATCCCGGTGAAAGCAACCCTTGCACGCGTCTGAATGCTCCGCTGAGCCGTGCAGCAGAGCCTCTGTCGCAAGCGCGACGGAGAGCTCGGTTGCTGAATTGTTGGGTTGGCAGCTCACTGTCGCGAGCGCGACAGCGAGATGCCCTAATTCCCTCGCGAGATCGCGAAGGTTGCCATGATCGCGACTTGGGCCAAGTTGCCTCTATCGCAATCGCGACATCCATCGCGATCGCGACACTCCTGGTTTCCAAATTGAGTTTTTGTTTGTGATGCCAATGTGTGAATTCCGAACTTGTGATGCCTTTAGGTTTATTCTTTGACTATTTTATGAAGTATGTTAATATAATTGAATGTATTATGCATATCTATACTTACGATCTCTCTCTAAGATTATTATGTTATGCTTAAGTGTAAATTGTATGATGCATGATTGACTTTATGAACTTATTCATATGTCTCACCTATTGCTGATTATGTACAATGATATAAATTATGTGATTTGAAATATGATTTGTATGATGCATGACCTGCGAGAGTCAGTCTAGTGGATAGTTAGGCATGCCTAATAGAGTCTGTATGTGTAGCTACAGCGCTCCTTTGAACGATTTGGACCCTGATCAGGTCCCCGAATGGTTCCTCGCGAACCCTATTATGTGTATGTGTATGGATCTTGTTTAAGGTCCTATTTTGGGAAATGATTTTGAAATATGGAAAGTGATATTACTTTGCGATTTGTACCCATAAGGTACAGTTTGTTACTCGTTATCTACTATTTTGAGTCAGCAGGTATTTCGTTTGCTTTATCTGATATGAACATGAGAATATGATATCCGAATGTGTAAGATTTCGGTCATATGAACCAGTTATGAATATAAGAATGTGATATCAGTATGAATATGATTTTGGGATATGTCAATGTGCTTACAAATCTCCGAGTAGGCTTAATGTAACTCTAACCTGCATAATGTACCTTTGTCCTTATCTGTAAATGATCTTGTATATAGTATATGTGATTGAAGTCGGTGTGGCATATAATGTTGACACTACATTTCTGTATAGTAATGTGATAAATTAACATGTATACGAATGCAAGTTTGAATTACTGAATACGACGGTTGAAGTAGATGTATATTAATGTGAATATGTATTGTTAATTATTAAGACTAAGTATACTGATTCGCATACTTATGAATGTGATCTTGAACTAGCATATGTGACAAATTTTATACGATGCTATATAGTTCCTTATTGTTAGCTATCGTAGTAATTTCGTTATATTAGAATGTGTTTATGTTCTTGGCATGATAATTGGGTATGTTAATCAAATGTGTATATGACCGCAGTTAGGAACATTTGGAATGCGTGGCTATTGTATAAAGCATGTATAGTTATCTGTTAGGACTTTATGCATTCGTTGTTGTGTATGTGTTATACTTTGGCGACCGTTGTGAATGGCCGTCTATATTTTTGTATATTCTCCCTACTAAGTGTTATCGCTTAGCACGGGCTCTTTTCCCCGTGCAGGTGGCAGGTTTGCTTTTGTTCGAGTCGCGCATCTACAGAGTCGGCCACATAGAAGCTAGAAGTTTTGTATCTTGTTCAGCTTTTTTAATTTGGGATTTTTGTATATCTGTGTAATATGTGTATGTAATAATAGGTAAAGATTCTGATGTAATATTTTAAGCTATGTAAATATTTACACATTTATGTATCTTTCTTATTAGGTTTCTGTTGTATGATTATAAGTATGCATGTGTGTATGTTTTCTCTTAGTGTATGTGCCGTGGCATAATATGTACGTTCAGCTTCCTCTCTTTAAATTTGAAATTCTTCTGTATTTTTATATACTTTGTATTGCTTCTGTTCGGTAACACACCTACTCATACGGCTTCCTACTCCCTTGCGGATGGGTTCGCCTACGTATGGGTTGGGGTGTTACAATCAGTATGTTGAGATAGTTGTTATAGGTTGGTAAATAATCTTAAAGTATGTAATTAGAGTTAACTAGTTCACTAATGAGAATTAGGAGTTAGTGCTTTAAGTGTATACTTTAAGCATTCTAATTCATGTCGAGAGAATGAGTTAGAAATATATTCCAACTTGGCTTGCATGAAAAGATGATTATTATTAATTGGAATGATGGATCAAGTTCATTATCTTTAGTTCTTCATTATATATTTTGTCTTCTTTTGATTATCATTAACTAGGTTTAATTAGTTTATATGCTAGAGTAGTTTATAATCAACTCACCATTAATTAATCATTGTAAGCAAGATTAAAATTGAGTAGTAATAGTGTGTAAAATTCATCACATTCCTCATTGGGATCGACATCTTTTGAACTATTTCGGTACACCGTATACTTGCGGAATTAGCACCTTAAAATATGCTAACAAGTTTTTGGCGCCGTTGCCGAGGAATGGATTATTTTTGCCATTATGAATCTTGATTTATGATTTTGGATTACAATATTTTATTTTATTTTATTAGTAGTTTGTTCGTTTTGTTTGACTTTTTGGTGTTGTTTTTATCTACACAGGATTTGATAGTTCATGCCGAGTACAAGAAGTTCTCAAGAAGATCTTGAACCGTTGAATCCTGAAATCAAAAGATTTTTGTCAAGTAACCGCAAATCCAATAAGAAGAAGAATAAGCATAAGAGACATATCATGGCTGAAGAAGGAAATCCACCAAGATTGATGGACTTTGCCACACCCGCATTGAGTGGTGCTCAACAAGGTGTGGTAAGACCTATGGTAAATGCTAATCAATTTGAAATTAAACCTTCTCTCTTACAAATGATTCAAAATAGCATACAATTTTATGGATTGGCAAATGAGGATCCTAATGCTCACGTGGCAAACTTTTTAGAGATTTGTGATACCTTTAAGATTAATGGGGTTTCGGTTGATGCAATTAAGCTTAGGCTTTTTCCTTTCACTTTGAAGGACAAAGCCAAGGCTTGGTAGAATTCACTTATGAGGGGATCTATAACCACTTGGGACCAATTGGCCCAAGCATTTCTGTCAAAATATTTTCCCCTAGCCAAAACTGCCAAAATCATAAAGGATATCACTACTTTTGTGCAAAATGATAATGAGTCTTTGTATGAAGCATGGGAAAGGTTTAAGGAATTGCAGTGAATGTGTCCACATCACAACCTCCCAAGGGAACTATTGTTGCAAACCTTCTACAATGGGGTGAATCCTACCACAAGAGGTACAATTGATGCTGCAGCTGGTGGGTCTTTAATGAGGAAAACTACTGAAGCAGCTTTTGAGTTGTTGGAGGAAATGTCCATGAATAACTGTACGTGGCCTACTGAAATAGTAAGGGAGTCTAATAATTCTAATACTAGGGGGGTACATTCCATAGACTCTATGGTTGCATTACAAGCCCAAATTGAAGCATTGACTCATAGAGTTAATAGCTTAAGTATGGGTGGTAATTCATCCAATGCATGCAATGTTTGTGCATATGAGTGATAATTGCAATTTAGGCATGATTAGTAAGGAGGAACAAGTTAATTTTGTCCAAGGCCAAGGATGTGGGAACCCTTATTCTAAGACATTTAATCCCGGTTGGAGGAGCCATCCTAATTTGTCATGGGGAAATAATAATAACAACCAAAATAGGGGTGTGGGATACCAACAACCACAAGATAGATTTTGAGCATTTGAAGGGAAGATTGATAAATTCATTGAAGAGATTAATTTTAAGATGAGTTCTCAAGATGAAAATCAAAAGAAGCTTGAGGCTAAAATTGACCAAATCACTAAAAATCATGCTTCATCTATTCATAATCTTGAGGTTCAATTGGGCCAATTAGCAAGTTCTTTACCTTCTAGAAATTTAGGATCTCTTCCAAGTAATACAGAAGAAAATCTTAGAGACCACATGAAACCATAATATTTTTGTTCTCTTGTTTAGGTTGCTTAATTATATTTTCTTTCTATGTGTGTTTTATGTTATTTTAAGTTATTGTACTTTACATTGTGTATTTTTCTATTATTAACACATTTTGTTTTAATTTTACAGGTTAAAATAGTAAGATTAGGTATTGTTTTATTGATTGTTAATACATGAAAAAAAAATTTGCAAACGTGATATTCTGTCGCGCACACGACGACAATCGCGCGCGCGATAGAATGTACCAAGTTTGTGCTTGAGGCTTCTGTCGCGATCGCGGCAAGCATCGCGATCGCAACAAAAGGTAATGCTAGCAGGGTGTGCGACTTGTGATGTTAATTCGCACGCTTGCCTTGGTAAGTGGGGCTGCTTCACGAGTCGTGAAGATGTCTCACGACTCGTGAAGTGTGACTTAATTACAGGTACGTCTTTTCTCTTTTGTTTTATTTACTTCTTATTTTTCTATTAATTTGCATTAAATTTTCTTTTTACTCAGAATACTATGTCTTAATTTCAATTAAATTCACTTAATTTAAAACTAAACCCTAAAAACACAAGATTAGCAATTAAAGAGGGAAATTTTAATTTCAAACCCTAACTTCGTGACTTTTCAAATTCTAAAGGTCCCTCTTCTATTGATTTCCTTTAACTTTTCACTTTTACCTACACTCATGAGTCGAACACCCATCAGATCACCATTTCATATTCTTTATTTCTTCTTCCTTCACACATATTTTTCACGCGTTCACACTCTATTTTTCCTTCGTTGATCTCGTTATTCCAGTATTCTATTTCTACTCATTATCTTCCATGTTCTTAGGGTTTACGGAATTTTAATGCTTGTGAATTTTGGTATCTCAAACATACCATTTATCTCCTTGTCGTGATTCTCTTCTCTGCCATATTCGGGTTATTGCATTTCCTTTCATTTTTATTTTTCTTTGTTTTATTTCGATACTCTATTTTTTGGTTTCCTTCAGCAAATTTCTATCTTCCTATAATCTCTATTTAACAAACACAATGGTCAGAACAAAAAACCCATCTTCTTCACACATTGAACAAGCAAGACAGGAGGTTGAAGAGGGTGATATCTCTGCTACCTTTGGTGCTGGATTTTCCATATTTTCTGTGGATGAAGGTAGCCGATTTTTTGCACTTCATGACAGACCATTTTCGCAATGTAAGTATTTTTCATCAGATTTGTTAGAGCAGGTGGGCATGTTAAATACTGTGAATGAGATGTTGGCTAACTGTGGTTTCCTTAGATTTGCCAATATGCATGAAAATATTTATCCTAATTTAATGCTTGAATTTTATACAACTTTGAAAAAGAATGAGGATAATGAATACTAGATTGATTTTCATTTGGATGGAAAAGCACACACTCTTACTTATTTTATGATGAATCGCATATTTGGATTTTCACAATCTAGTTTGTTTAACTCACCTAAATCTTTTAAACCTGATGTATTTTGGTCATTCTTAACTGGGTTGCAAACTCCGTATCGAGCTCAAGATGCTAAATCTATGTTTATTAAAGATTTGCAATATTGGATTTTGCATAAAGTTTTTGCTTCTTTGATTTTCAATAAGTCTAAATTTAATCGAGTTTCTTTACATGAACTATTTTTGATGTGGTGTGTGCATAGAAAAAAGGATATATGTTGGTCCTATTGGGTTGTAAATCAGTTGTTGAATTGTGTTAATCGACATGAATCTCCTATCATACATGGGCATATTATTACTTCTATTGCTAGAAATTTTGACATTGATCTTCAAGTTTATCATAGAGATCGCCCTTGTATGTATTTTACTAAACATCTTTTTGTACGTGGAGAAGTTGTCAATAATAATTTTCAGGAAATTCCAGCTCGCCTTAGATCTTATTGGAGAGATATTGCAGGCCCTTCTGCCCCACAAGAAGCAGAAAATGATGAGGAGCCTAGTGGAGATGCATCTATGCATGAGGTATATGCAGCACCTGATGTTGGGTCATCTAGCCACAATGTGACTGCTATGCTTGAGCAGCTTGTGCAGAACCAGCAGACTATACAGGATCAGCTCTCATCTATGTCTAGACGCCAAAGGTGATTGGAGTATAGGGTGGATCATTTCATCGCTCAATCTTGATTTGAGGGTCCATCACCTCCACCTTTACCATGAGCAGGGAAGTTTTTCTTCTTTTTGTTTTATTTCTTTCTTTTACTTACTTATTTTGTTTCATTTCTTCATATTGAGGACAATGTGTGTTCTAAGTGTGGGGGAGTGAGTGTGTTTGTTTGTTTGTTTTTGTTTTATATGTTTACATATGTTTAATATGTTAATTGCATGCTTGTTTGTGTATCTTTGTTTCTCAATTAGGCTTGATAGTGAGCTTTATTAGAAGGCATTGTTCACTTGGTATGTTATATAGGTTGTTAGATTATTTATCTTTTATGCTCATTTTTATCAGTTTTTCAAAATTTTTTGGTATGTGTTTTAACTCTTTCAAATTATTTTCTTTTACTTTTTTCAACATTATTGATTATTTAGTCTTTTTACTAACTATGTTTTTAAAGTTAGAATTTGCTCATTTAGTTTAAAATTTTAGGTTTCTAGTTGCTTATGGAAACTATAGCCATAATACTTACCCTTTGTCTTTTCAATAATGGATGAGGACTTAGAAAAAATAAAATAAAATCACAAGTGGGATGGAGCATAAAATGCACGGGTCAATTTCACTCATGGTCACTCAACTTATCACTTATCGCGCAAAAGTAACCGACTTTTTTTTTCTTACTTAAATGTCACTGAACTTTTAACATTATTGCACAAAAGTCATGTTGACCGGAATCCGGCAACGACCCTTGCCGGATTGATGACTTTTTTGCAAAAATGTTAAAAGTTCAGTAACATTTAAGTTGAAAAAAAAAAGTTAATTACTTTTGCGAGATAAATGATAAGTCTAGTGACCGTGAGTGAAATTAATTTAAATGTAGCATTTGTTGAACTTATCAATCCGATAAGAGTCATCGCCGGATTCCGGTTAACATGACTTTTGTGCAATAATGTTAAAAGTTCAGTGACATTTAAGTAAGAAAAAAAAAGTCGGTTACTTTTGCGCGATAAGTGATAAGTTGAGTGACCATGGGTGAAATCAACCCTAAAATGCACCCACAGTTTTCAAAAATAATTAGCAAGATGTATATCCAAAATTGCAAAAAAAAAATATGGGATGGAGCGTAAAATGCACCCATATTACTTTCTCTTGCTATACATAGGATTAAATGAAGAAATATACCCATGTAAAAAAAAAGAAAGGAAAAAAATATGATGAAAGAAAAAGAAAAGTTTAAAAATGCCATGAGATTGGCTTAAGGGTAAGTGAGCTCAAAACTGTCCTAAACGCAGCTAGCAACTTTATAATTTTTTACTTTACGATCAAATTTCTCTCTTTAAATCGTGTTTAGTTTTTTGAGACTTATACTCTTAATGTTGGAATTAGTAAAATTAAGTGACTTGTTAAAATTTTAATGCATGCTTTGAAATTTGATTTACTAATATTTTTGAGTGTTTGAGATATTTGATCTTTTCAATTATATTATATATGCTGAATGGACAATGCTGTATAATAACATTTACTGATTGTTGAGTTTTCCTATTTCTTTTATCTTGCTTGAGGACAAGCAAGGGTTAAGTGTGGGGGAATTTGGTAGGTGCCTAATTGAAGTAATATTTAGCATGTGTTTTATGTAAATTATAAAGTTAAATATGTAACTATGTATATTTTTCATGTTATTCATGTTAGTTTATGAGTTTATGTGCTTTGTAGGTTAATCTATATGAAAATGGAAAGAATGG
Organism: Excoecaria cochinchinensis; assembly: GCA_947683425.1. Lineage (NCBI taxonomy): Eukaryota > Viridiplantae > Streptophyta > Magnoliopsida > Malpighiales > Euphorbiaceae > Excoecaria > Excoecaria cochinchinensis. The sequence continues at coordinate 4,191,204 of CANTUQ010000063.1, forward strand.
AGCATAATTGGGAAATAATAGATAGAACTGGGTAGAGATCAAGGATGCTCACGAGTCGTGAATGGGAGTCACGACTCGTGATGATGCAGGTATAGAAAGGAGGTTGAAGAAGAGAAGAAGGAGCTGTGAGAGTAGGATCACGAGTCGTGAACCTCAATCACGACTCGTGATGATAAAGAGAGAGCAGGGTGAGAAGAGGAAAGAAAAGAAGAAGAGAAGAAGAAAGAGAAGAGAAGCCAAGACTTGAGCCAAAGTCACGACTCACACGCAAGGTCACGACTCGTGAAAAGCCATCACGAGTCGTGAAAGGCCAGAGAGGAGCAGGGGTAAGAAAGAAGAAAAAGAAGGAAAAGAAGGGAGTTCCATGTTCTGTCGCGATCCTTGCGAGCGCGACAGAACTATCCGTTGCGACAGTTATTCTTGAAAATCCATCTGAAGAGGCACCTAACTTCATCAAACTTTGCAACTATTGTAAAAGGACATCTTCAAGGGACACAATTCTTAGCATTTTATAAATATTAACGTCAAACTAGAATGAAAATGAAGGAGAATTTTTATTAAGTTATTTTCTGTAGTCTGAAAAACAGTTTCTTTTCTTAGTAAAATTTCTTAGTTAGTTTCATGTCTTGAAGAAGAAGATCAAGGAGAAGGAAAATTTATTACAAGGGCTTGAGGAAAGTGCACAAGTCATCTTTCTCATTACTCTTATCCTTTATTTCTTCTCTGTAAATTACTGAATATTACTTCAATGAATTTGAATGTTATTATTATTCTCTACTTCCATCTATTCTAAGAGTCTTAGAATGCAGAATTTCTATTAGTACTTTTGCATGATCTTTATAAGTTAAGATAGAGTCGAGAGATCATTTTAACTTAAATCTAATAGAATTTCATTATCAAAACATAACTAGAGAGATCAGTATGTTGAGATAGTTTTTATAGGTTGGTAAATAATCTTAAAGTATGTAATTAAAGTTAACTAGTTCACTAATGAGAATTAGGAGTTAGTGCTTTAAGTGTATACTTTGAGCATTCTAATTCATGTCGAGAGAATGAGTTAGAAATATATTCCAACTTGGCTTGCATGAAAAAGATGATTATTATTAATTGGAATGATGGATCAAGTTCATTATCTTTAGTTCTTCATTATATATTTTGCCTTCTTTTGATTATCATTAACTAGGTTTAATTAGTTTATATGCTAGAGTAGTTTATAATCAACTCACCATTAATTAATCATTGTAAACAAGATTAAAATTGAGTAGTAATAGTGTGTAAAATTCATCAGATTTCTCGTGGGATCGACATCTTTTGTACTATTTCGGTACACCGTATACTTGCGGAATTAGCACCTTAAATTTTGCTAATAACCCCTCTGGATCTATAAAAACCAGATTCCTGTTTGGTTGCAGGGGAGATTAATTGTTGGTCTGTTTTTAAAATAGGGTTTTTAGATCTGAAATTTTTCTAAGCTTTTCTTTTGTTCTTAACATTTGGGTTTAATTATTTCCTTGATTTTTATATTACAAATAGAGAGAATTCCAATAAAAACGCATTTATCAAATTTAAATACATAGCATTTATATTCAGATTTCCATAGTTTTGAGTTATTTTTCCATGGAAGATTCGAAGAAGAAGATTAAAGAACGTGGGATTCAACCGAGATTTCTTCCACAATGAATTTCTGGGTTTATTTTGTCCTTTTTCCTCTATATTTTGTAATGGATCGTGAGTAGTCTCATTGTTGTTTGGGGGATCTTTGAATCCCCTACCCATGATGTGAATTTTGAACATCTATTGAATTTATATATATAAATGGATGGTTTATCTCACTGTTGCTTATTGATTAATTTATGGAATTTATTTTCTCAAGTTATTTTCCAGCTTTGATGTATGGTTTTTATCATGTATCTTTGTTGGTTGTTAAGCTTGTATGGATTGGATACTATGAATGTTTATATTAAGTTTTTCTATCATGTATGCTGTATTTTTTTGGACTACTCCGGAATGGGACTCTAGATGTGCAGCATTCTATGTTTTAAGTCTAGAGTGGGAAGTGAGATAAATGAGTTTTGGGTTGTTTGGCTTCGGAATGGGAAAGCAAACCACTCTTAAGATTTTAGACCAGTGCTTAGGCTAATTGTATGGCTTGCACCAAAATGGGATGTTATGAAATTAGAGTAGCTTGCTCCGAAATAGGACGCTTAGGTTAAGACGGTTATCCCGAATTCATTCGTATATGTTTTTCAGATTAATTTAATTCATATTTGGGTATGGGGTGAATAAGTGAACCCGAGCAACGTTTCTTTTATATTGATTTCTTCACTTGTTAATTTTCCTTAGATTAATTCTTTCTGTAAAACTTATGTCTATTTAATTTATTAAGTTTTACTTGCATAATTTAAGTTGTTTAATTCCTAATTTAATTAATAGATAACTCATACACACAACAAACTGGGAATTCTTTAGCATTCATTTAATTATTTTAGCTTGCACGCACAATCCCTTGAGTACGATAACTCGGGGTCCTAATTATACCCCACTTTATTACTTGCCGATTTAGTACACTTGCTAAAATTGCAATACATGTGATAGAATATATTGCAACGGGATTGTAGTTAGAGAACACTGCATCTCACAGACATCGTGCAAGCCGTGACAAGTCCAGCGAGACACATGCGATAGAACAAATCGCAAGTGGATGGTAGTTAGAGAACACTGCCTCTCATACCAATCAGAAACCGCACAAGCCGAGATGAGGCTAGCGAGGCACATGCAATAAAACACATTGCAATCGAGTTTATAGTTAGATAACACTACATCTCACGACACTCGGTTATTGGGCAGGCCGAGACAAGGTCAGCAAGATGAAGGTGGCAAAATGAATTGTCGAAGGGTTGTGGTAAAATACACTACAGATTAGCAGCGAGGGGGTTACCAACTTGAACACACCGCGAAAGGTAAAGGGCTGCCTCAAGTACGCATCTCTTTCCTTCTTCTCTGAATTTTGGCTCATCTAGGCACTAGTGCACTAGTTTCTCCAAAATTGGGGGCAACTGTAGACATCGAGTCCTGAGACAGCCCAGATCAGAGGTTACCCAATGATGAAATTAACGCCTATTCATAGGCAAAAAAGTAGGAAGTGATGATTTTCTTGTCAAATTTGCTTTTTAGAAATAAAAAAAATATAAAATATAAAAACTTAAAATAAAAATAAAAAAGGGAGTTTGGGAACTATAATATTTTAATCAAAGTTGTCTCTATAAAAACCAAAAAAAAAAATTGGCCGTTTGTGGCAGTCGGTTCCGTCGCTCGCGCTAGCGCTCGGGCGCTCGCCCCTGCGCTATGTAACATGCGCGTGGCGAACGAGGCGCCGCTCGCCCGTGCGCGTACGACGGGCGAGGCTCCTCTCACCCCGCATGCGTGTGCGATGGGCGAGGCGCCTCTCACCCCTCGTGCGCGTGCGATGGTCGAGGTGCCGCAGTCCGCCCAAATTCGCCGAAAATTCAATTTTTGGCCTTTTTTCATGATTATTTTTTCCAAAATTGATTGTTTATTCCATTTTTTGGTATTTTATAATTTTTTTAATTTTTAAAATTAATAAATTAATTTTTTATTTTATTTATTTTATTTTATTTATCCTTAAGATAAATATCAAAGATTTAATTTTATCTTTTTTTGAATTCAAAAGTATTTGATTTTATCTTTAAATCTTATTTGAATTTAAAAATATTTGATTTTATTTTCTAAAATTAAATTTGAATTCCAATAGATTTGATATCTATCTTTAAAGATAATTTAAATTTTAAAAAGATTTGATTTTTAAATTAGAATTTTAAAAAGATTTGATTTTGAATTTAAATTTCAAAAAGATTTGAATTTTTTATCCTTACCGTCATTTACCCTATAAATAGGAGGCTGGGGATCGAGAAAAGGATTTAGATTTTTTTACTTTTCATTTCTTCTTCTTGAATAGAATTCTCTCTACATTTTTTTAGTTTTCTTCTTCAAATAAATTTTTTAAGGTTTCAAAAATCAGTTTTTAATGGAATAATCCTTCTTAAGACAAAGACAATAATTCTTTGTTATTGAGAATTGTTATTTTCTTTCATTATTTATTTTTAAGCAGCTTTCTTTCTTGGAATAAAACTCCAAATTTTATTATTTTTAATTCTAATTTTGCGGATCAAAGCAAGGAAATCAATCATATTTTTCCTTCATCGAGTTCGAATTCTGAGGGTAAATATTCTGGGACCAATCCTACTTTTCTTTTATTTTCTTATTTTATTTATTCACCATCATTTTATCAACATGTAGATATTTATGTCTATTGTTTATATATTTATTTTATCTCTGATATTTCCTTTATTTTCATTATTTTATTTCATTGTCCCACTCACGTGTTATTTGTTTTTCTCGTGAGTTTATTTATTTCTACTGAATATGGGGCGCTAAAAAGGAGAGCCCACTAGGATGATTCGGGTGCACCAATTTGGTTTATTTTCTTTACCCTATCTCATTTTGGTTTATTTTTATTTCCAATTTATTGTAAATATTACATTTAGCTCGCTAATGTAAAAATGGCTAAAGGTTTCTACAAATAAATGGGATTTTCCTAAATAAAATAGGACCAATATCCTAATTTTCTTTCCAAACAAAATGGATATCTCAATATTGTTTTTTCTCTAAATACGCATGCGAAGACCAATGTCTTCATTATTAATCGAATATCTCGCTTTGTGTATGTTTTCCCTTTTTGCTAATTTATAAGGGGGGTTGTATTCCGCCCCTAGTTTTGTTTTAAGCTATTATATTTTTTATTTGCTTTATTTTGAGCTTACATTATTTATTACTTTCATTATATGATTGATCTAACGCTTTAATTATTGCATTAAACTGAATGAGAAAAGGAATGATATATTAAATTCAAAACTCAATTATAATTTAACCAAGATATGAATAAATGGGAAGTCCTGAACCATCTCTAGTCTTAGGTTCAACGAGGTTAGAGGACCATCTCAATGTTCTATTGGGGTGAGGTCTCCAAAATATCTCTTACTGCCCAAAATAGGCCCAATTTGCATTGTCTTAGGCTACACGAGATTAGATGATCTTTTCAGTGTTTTATTGGAAAGAGGTGTCCAAAATATCTCTGATTGCCCAAAATAGACACACACGCGTTGTCTTAGACTCAGTGAGACTAGATGACGTTTCCCAATGTTCTATTAGGTGGCAACTCCAAAACACCTCCTTGTTGCCCAAAATAGACGCCCTTGTAAATCTCTTACAAGTTTTCATGAATCTCTCCCGAACGCCCTAAAAGCGGGTTTTCGAGGCGCCCCGGGGTTCGGCGCGCGTCACACTACGCCTCATTATTAGCCTCAGCCGCCACCTCCTCCACAAAAAGGAAACTATGAAAGAATGAAAATGTTGGGGGCCACATATTTCTATAGTGATGCATTTGTCATTCCACAAAAAGCAGAAGAATGGGTCTAAAAAGTAAAAAGGATTTTTGATCATATGAAGATCTCACCAGCAGAAAAGCTAGACTGCACTGCCTTTTTACTTTAAGGTCAGGCTCACGAATGGTGGTTGGCCATCTCTAGAGATGTATTATAACCTGGTCCCACATGGGACTTCTTTTTAGATTAGTTTGAGAAGAGATACATCAGGGGTCAATACAAGAAAGCCATGGAGAGAGCATTTCTTAATCTGAGATAGGGAACTAAGACAGTAACTGAGTATCTAAGAGAATTTGATAGATTAAGTCACTACGCTCCATAGCCTATAGCAACGAAGGAAATGAAGCTACAGAGATTCAAAGATGGGTTACATACTGACATTAGACTGGGTCTAGTGGAACATAAATTTTTAGATCTTGGAGAATTGTTTGAGACCGCTCTTGAAATAGAAGAATTAGAAGCTGAAGAAAAGAATAGAAAAATCAGAAGTCAGCAAAAAAGGAGTCAAAGGCAGTCTGGCTCAACTACTCATGCTAACAAGAGATAGAAAGGTTCCCAGCTAGTAGCACAGTCACAAGTTTATTCTCAGAGACAATCACAAGGTTAAAGAAGCTCAGCCAATTCAGGCCAGTAGACCATATCCATAGCCAGCACACTTGAGGGTGCAAGTAGGATGACTCCTATATGTGAGTATTATGGGAAACAGCATGCAAGTGAATATTGGAAAACAATGGAACTTGTCTTAGATGTGGCTCTAAACATCATCATATCAGAAAATGTCCTAAAGCTCGGACCTCGATAGCTTCACAATCTAGAGAACTTGCTTTTACTCAGTGAGGCAGAGGTAGCGGAAGTGTTAGAGGTGATGTTTCAGGAGCTACCACTCAAAAGAATTTTGCACAGACAGTCGTGGGATCAGATGCAAGGGCCCCAGCATGTACATATGCTATCAGAGCTCGAGAGGAGCAAAATGCACCGGACATCATTATTGGTAAATTTTTTCTTTTCGATCATGATATTTATGCATTAGTGGACCCTAGCTCCGCACATTCATATATATGTACAACTGTAGCACATGGGAAGGGCTAGAATGTTAAAAATTGGAACATGAAATCCTTGTAACTAATCCTTTAGGACACAATGTACTGGTAGATAAAGTATATAAGAATTGTCCAGTTCAAGCACAGAACCATAATTTCCCAGCCAATTTGATTGAATTACCATTCCATGAGTTCGATATAATTCTTGGAATGGATTTGTTATATGCATATCAAGTGATGGCGGATTGCCATTTTAAATGGATTATGCTAAAAACCATCAATGATGAAGAGATTACTGTAGTAGGTGAAAGATGATATTTCATTTGCAATGTGATATCTCTCACCAGGGCTAAGAAGTTGGTGAGAAAAGGGTGTGAAGCCAACTTAGCATGTTTCTTGAAGTTAAAAAGGAAGAACCCAAAATCTAGGATATTCCTATAGTGTGTGACTTCTAGGATGTATTTCTAGATGAATTACCAGGGTTATCACCGGAGAAAGATTGACTTCTCCATCATTGAGATGCCTGGTACAACACCGATATCTATTGCACCTTATAGAATGGCACCCACTGAACTCAAAGGATTGAATATACAACTACAAGAGCTTCTTGAAAATGGTTTTATTTGCCCTAGTGGGTCTCTATGGGGCGCATTTGTGCTTTTTGTCAAGAAGAAGGATTGGACTCTGAGACTTTGTATTGATTATAGGCAACTAAATAAAGTTACTATGAAGAATAAATTCCCATTGCCTAGAATTGATGATCTCTTTGATCAACTCAAAGGTGTTAGTGTCTTTTCCAAGATTGATTTAAGATCCGATTATCATCAATTGAGAATGAAGAAGTCAAACGTACCTAAAACAACCTTCAGAACTAGATATGGGCATTACAAGTTTTTGGTGACACCTTTTGGGCTCACAAATGCTCCAACAGCATTTATGGACCTTATGAATCGTATCTTACATCCTTAATTATATTAGTTTATAGTGTTTTTTCTTGATGACATACTGATCTATTCAAAGAATCGAGAAAAACACTCAAAATTGTTTTACAGACTTTGAGGGAAAAATAACTTTATGCTAAATTCAGTAAATGCGAGTTTTGGCTAAGTGAGATACCTTTCCTTGGTCATATTGTGCCAGCTGATGGGATTAGGGTGGATTCTAAGGAGATTAAAGCTATATTTGAATGGAAACCGCCAAGAAATTCCATGGAGATTCGAAGCTTCTTAGGCTTAACCGATTATTACAGAAGATTTGTCAAGGGGGTTGCAGCCTCTTTGACTAAGCTACTCCAAAAGAATGTGTGACGCGCGCCGGATCCCCCGCGGCCGCCCGCTCGACCGCCCGCACGTGGGCGATCGGGGCATTTGTGGGTCCGTCAACAGCTTGCGATAAATCGCAAGTGCGTCTATGTTGGGCAACAAGGAGGTTTCATGGAGTCGCCACCCAATAGAACATTGGGAAAGTTTCTCTCGCCTCGGAGAGCCTAAGACTTGCACATTTTATCCATATTGGGCCATGAGGCCTAGGATTAACGTCTAATTCTCGTGACACAAGAGGTGTCTTGGAGGATAACCTCTAGCCTCTTGAGCCCAAAGACCAGAGCAGGGTTCGGGACTTCTCATTTATTCGTACCTTGATTAATATTATAATTAAGTTTTAAATTCATTGTTTCATCAACTTTCCACACAATGCAATTTAAAATTAAAGGCGCAATCATTCATATCAAAAGCGGTAAATGTAAGCAAAATCCAAAATAAAGCATTCAAAAATAAATTACAATAACACTAGGAGCGGAATACAACTCCCATTTATAAAAGTGAAATACATGCATAAAACGGGTTATTCATTGATAGTGAGAATATTGGTCCTCGCATGCATATTTATTATGAAACAATTTTGATGTGATGATTTATTTGGGTATGAAAACTAGGACATTGGTCCCCTTTTATTTAGAAAAAGAATGTCAAGTTAATTAATAGAAACATTTTAGTGATTTTCTTTTTAGCGAGCTCTAAATAAAGAATTTTACAAGAAAAATTATATGGCAAAATTAAATAAAATATTACAAATAAAGCAAATAAATAAACCAAACGAGCCTTTTTTGGACCTCCCCGATGTGCTCGCAAAAATGCCCAAGCGAAAAATGAGTTTAGACATAAAAACAAATACAAATAAAATAATGTTAGTGATTAAATCAATTAAACATACAAAATAATGAATAACAAATTAAAATAAAATAAGATGATATGAAAAGAATGATGATGGAATCAAAATGTTAACAAACCAAAATAAAATGAGAAACATGGATTATATGTGACAAATGATTAAATGATGTGATGAAAATAAAATAAAACATGTTAATTAATTAGTACATGAAAATATACACATGATGAAAATAATGATGATAAGTGAAAAATAATGAATGAATAAATCATAATAAATCAATCATGTAACAATGATAAAAAATAATAATAAAAATTAGTAAACAAAAGAATGATGAAAATAATAATGATATATAACAAGGTTAATTGATGTGTTCATAATTAATACAAACTATTTACATGGCAAAAAGATTAATTTAAATTAAATTATTATTTGCATGTTAAAAATAATGAGGAATCAAAATAAATTATTTACATGTTAGGAATTAAAAAAAACAATATTCACATGAATAAAAATCAAATCATATATAAACAATTAAATGGAACAAATATAAGATCAATACAACAAATGAATAGATGAAAACAATAAATAAATCAATAAAAACAATAAAATATACATGAACAAATTAAATAAAATAAAATAGAATAGGAATTGAAATTGAGCCTAGAATATTTACCCTCAGAATATTGGATTTAATGAAAGAAAAGTGATGATTGATTTCTTTGTTTGATGATTCACAATATTAGAGTGAAATATTATGAAAATGTTGGAAGTTTATTCCAAGAAACATGGAAAAATGATCAAAAATTCTTTAAGAACAAATAATTGATACCTTTGCCTAAAGAAATGATTTTGATCAAAAAAAAAGTTTTATTGATTAAAATAAAGAAAAATTGATTGAAGTTTTATCAAATAAAAATTAGATTTTGATGACAAACAATTATTTTATTTGTCTCAAAATTAATTTTTTATCAAAAAAAGATTCAAAACAAAATCAATGAAAAAAGTTTTATTGAACACAAAATAAAAGGTTAAAAACAATTTTGAGAACAAATAATTATTCTATTTGTCTCAAAAATTAAATCAAACAACAAAACTTCCTCTAAAAAATATGTTTAGAAGAAATTATGTTGAAAAAAGAATGAAACAATTGATTTTCTTTTTGATTTTTGGTTGGGGAATAAATCTGGAATTTTTGGTGGAAGAAGAAGATGAAGATGAAGAGAAAAATCTGGTCTAAAAAAATGTGGAGGGGGGGAGGAGAGGCTCTTTTGATTTCATCATAAACTATTTATAGGATAAAATAGGTTGCCCTAATTTAATTAATGAAAAAAACCTATTTTAACCCAAAATTATTTTATTTTTAATGATAAAATCAAGTTTTATTATTTAATTACCTAAAAAAAATATTTTAGAATTTAATTTGAAGTCAAAAACCCCAAAAAAATGGGATAAAAAACGGATTTTTCGGTGAAAAAATCGGAAAAAAGGCTGGAAAAGAGGAAAAGGGTATCAGACCCTGTACCGACGGCCAGGAGGCCGTCGCCATAGAAGGCGCCGCCCGTCGCTATAGAGCGACGGGCACTCACGCGGCGAGGCGAGAATCGCGCGAAGTCCGCGCGCTGGCGCTCGCGCACGAGCGCTCCGTGCGGCGCTCAGCGTGCGCGATGCTGCGCGCGCCTTTAGCGACGCGCAGCATCGGCGACGCTGAGCGTCGCCTTTTGCGCTCGCTGCGCGATGGGCGCCTGGGCGCCTGCGCGCTGGGCGCCCAGGCGCCTGCAAGCTGGGCGCCAGCGCGCCTGCGCGCTGCCGCGCCCGACACTCGCGGTCCGAAAATTTTTTTTTTTATTTTTTATTTTTTTTAAATTGACTAAAAAAACCATAATTTTAAGCCTCCATTTTTCAAAATTAATTTTTTTAAATATTTTTTTATTATTTTCTAATTTTTCACTCTAAAATGCAAATTTGACGAGAAAATCATCACCTTTAACCTTTTAAGCCTGTGAAGGCAATTATCATCATTGGGTAACTTCGATCTAGGCTGACTCAGGACCCGGTGTCTACAGAATGCTAAATTTATTTAGAGTGAGAAATGCCAAGAAATTTTGAAAAGTTTAAGGTGATGTTGACTGAGCCACCTATTTTGACTCAACCAGTACTGGGAAAGGATTTTATGATTTATAGTGATGCCTCACATAATGGATTAAGATGTGTTTTAATGCAAGAAGGGAAGGTGATTGCTTATGCATTTAGGCAACTAAAACCACATGAAAAGAATTATCCAACTTATGATCTAGAGCTAGCAGCTATTGTTTTTGCTCTAAAAGTTTGGAGGCATTATTTATGTGGGGAAAAGTGCAACATCTACATTGACCATAAAAGCTTTAAATACTTGCCTACTCAAAAAGAGTTAAATATAAGACAAAAAAGGTGGATAGAGTTAATCATAGATTATGACTGCATCATTAATTACCATCCAAGTAAGGCAAATGTGGTAGCAGATGCGCTTAGTCAAAAATCCATGGCAGGTAAATTTTATAAGTAATAAGTGAACATTCCTAAAATTTTTGTTCAAATAAGATTGTATATAAATTCTAATTATGGTCTTTCATGTATAGCTTTGAGAGCTATGAATGTCAGACTAGTGTTAGCAGATGATGAAGCTATTGTAGCTGAACTGAGGCATAGGCCAACCTTATTATAGCAAGTCAAGGAGACACAAAAGCATGATGAAAAGCTTACTACAAGCCTTAAATAAGTTCAAGAGGGGAAGGATAATGAGTTCATGATTAAAAAAGATAATTGCCTATATTACAAGACATAATATGTGTTCCTACTGATGAGGAAACAAATTATGGAGGAATCACACAACAGTTTTTATGCCATGCATCAGGCAATACTAAAATGTATCAAGATTTGAAAACTCATTATTGGTGGCCTGGGATGAAGAAGGACATAGCAGAGCTCGTCACGAGGTGTCTGACTTGTCAACAAGTAAAGGCTGAACATCAAGTTGACTATGGATTTTGTCATTGGATTACCATTGACCAGAAAAAAGCATGATTCAGTGTGGGTTATAGTTGACAGATTAACAAAGTCAGCACACTTCCTACCAGTCTGAACCAACTATCCATTGATTAAATTAGCAAAATTGTATGTTAATGAGAAAGTATGATTACATGAAGTGCCTTCTTCTATTGTATCAGACAAGGATCCTAGATTCACATTGAGATTTTGGAAAAATCTTCATGAAACTTTGGGCACAAAGTTAAATTTTAGCACTATTTTTCATCCTCCAACAGACGGACAATTTGGGAGGGTGATACAGGTAACTATTAATAATTAAATTAAGAATATATAATGTTAGAAATTATAATAATCATGTGATACTGGTACAATAGGTACTGGAAGATATGTTTAAAAGTTGTGTCATTGATTTTAAGGGTAGTTGGGACAAATATCTTCCATTGGTTGAATTTGCCTACAATAATAGCTACCAAGCAAGTATTCAAATGGCTCTTTATGACGCATTATATGGAAGAAAATATAGAACTTCATTATGTTGGACCAAGCTCAAGGAGAAAAAGATATTGGGTCTATAATTGATAAGGAAGACAAAAGAAAAAGTGAAGATTATCAAGGAGAGGTTGAAAGCGGAGTCTAACCGTCAGAAGTCCTATGTTGATTTGAAAATAAAAGATATAGAATACGAGGTTGGTGATAAAGTTTTCATGAAAGTGTTAAGATTTGGCAGGGCAAGTTAAGTCCTAGGTTTATTGGACCATACGAGATTTTAGAGCGTGCGTGTTCAGTGGCCTACAAACTAGCTTTGCCACAGGAATTGGAGAAAATTTATAATGTTTTCCACGTGTCTATGCTCAGAAGATATTGATCGGACCTATCTCATATTGTCAAACCTAAGATTCTGGAGATTCAACCAAACTTGACATATGAAAAGGAACCCATCCAAATCTTAGCACGAGAGACAAAGCAACTAAGAAACAAAATAATACCACTAGCGAAAGTACTCTGGAGAAATCATAATACAGAAGAAGCCACATGGGAACCAAAAGAGATCATGAGAAAGACTTATCCGTAACTATTTAAGCCATGTAAATTTTGAGGACAAAATTTCTTTTTAGAGAGGAAGAAATGTAATGCCTTGAAATATAAATAACCCGATAAATTGGGCATGTAAATAAAAATTTATTAATTAAAGAATAAAAAGGAAATAATGTGCCAAAAAAAATAATAGAAAGGTGAAATAAGTCAATTGGGGGTTAAGATGAATTAAGGAGGGATTAAAATAAAATTTACCAAAAACCTACCCCAACTTAGCCCAAAACTACATCATTTTGTCCCTTCTTTCTTTTTTCTTTTCTTTCTTTTTTTCTTTTCTTTCTTTTCCTTCTCTCTTTTCTTTCTTCCCCGATTTCCAGCCCTCATGCCTCTCCATCTCTTTCAGCTTTTCAGCCACTTCCCCTCTCCATCTCCGCCCCCTCCGTTCACTGCCACTATCGTTGGTCCTTTCCTCTCTTTTCTTCCTTTTTGCAAGCGACAACCCGAAGCATCCAGTTCGCCAATTTTGCCTTTATCTCTTTCGTCTTTCGCCACTCTTGGTACACTCATCATATTTCTGGTTACTTGCAGTGCTTGGTTCTTTCTCGATTTAGGACACTTGGCAAGCAAATAATCCTTGCTGCCACACCTAAAGCAGGCTCTCGTAATCTTCCTGCATTTTCCCCAGTGTTGCCTCTGGCAATGCTGACATTTCAGTGACTCATGGGTTCTCTTACTTGATACCATCTCCTTTCTTAGTATTTTTCCTCTTCTGACCTCTATTCTTAACAAAATCCGTAGAAGCTTGAGGGGCCGTCAATCTATCCAAAATTTGAATCAACCCTTGTATAACTTCGAAATTATCAGGAATAACACCGGGACTTGCAGCTGAAGGACTCTCAAGAGTAGGCTGATCAACTCTTACCCGATTCACTCTGCCGGTTGTCTCGCCCGCAATCTCACTCAGATCAGACTCCCTCTAAACACTACACAACCAACATCTGCATTAGGCCATGACTCTATACAAACACTTACACCTCTAGACATTTATAGACCAGAACCATCTACCTAAGCTCTGATACCACTAAATTGTAACACCCCAATACCCCTTGGGAGGATATCAAAGTGTTACACGGACACATACACAAAGACACTAACACATGCATGTACGATAACGAAAACTAAAGCGAAAATAAACACCAAATACAAAATAATAGAACGAAATAACTCTAGGGTCAAAATTCATTTTATAAAGATTATACATATTACAAAAAGATATTGCTCTTATTACATTACATTACATGATCGCTTTCTGTACATACTTACAATAATCATTTACATATAATTACTATGCTCTTCTATTACATAATGATGTACTCAAAACATCAAAACTCTATCTTATATAAGAAGATCTTAAAACAAGCTCCTAGTGCCCATGACTTGCAGATGCACACTCCAAGATCCGATTCGGTAAACCTACACGAAAATAAACATCTGTGCTAAGCGATAACGCTTAGTGGGGATGAAATAAAGCAAAGGACTTCTTCCGAAGTCACACACATATCACACACATCACTTATATAATCATGCTCAATACAAATCAATAATCATATAATCTATATAATCTTGTGTTCACATGCATATAAACTTTTATTCATTTACAGGTCATATGCACATAAATCACATGATTCACATTCATGGTCATGCTTAATATTGAACAAGATCACATATTCACATACATATACACTCTTACTCTCATACAGATCATGTATACAAAATAACATTCTCATGCAAAAGCATACGTACAGAACAAGACTTAGACATCAACTCTTGTACACTTCAACACGTAAAATAGCCTAAATGCCTTTAGTTGTGGATACGGGCACAATTAAATACTATCAGAATTTACAAGTAGAGACCTAACTCAAAATCTTTTGAATACACAAGGTATCCAATCCGGGGGCATAACTAAGGCCACAGAGGCAGCCGCACTCTAACCCTTTATAAGCATGCTTATCTATCCACTACTATGACCCTTCAGGCTTAACATAAAGACTCTATACCTTATATCATATACAATACATCACTTAAGCATTATAATAAGATTCAATCATATATAATCAATATCACATTGCATCTAATGTTCAACAATTAAAAAGCATGTAAAATTTTGGTTCCATTCTTAAAGTCTTATATCATAGCATCATTTACATATAATTCAATTGGAAAAACATTCATATACTCATTTTACATATAATGTTAGACATAAGTTGGACAAGTGGTAAGAACTTTCGGTGAAGTTCGGGTTCAATTCGGGAAGGAAAAAGTACATCTTAGGCTGAAGGATGAGGTCACACGGTGGTAAGGCATTCGATATCGCCATGTGGGATGCTAAAAAGGGGTCTTTAGGGGGCAGAATGGTTTTACACGGCGGTGAGAAAGTCCTTACTGTCGTGTAAACCTATTCTGCCTCAAAATACAAGGCAGACTCTAGATAGACTTTATGGCCAAACTTGTTTTGCATTTTTCACATAATTAGAGACAGTTTTAGGCAAAACTTCCTTCTTAACAATTGTTCCTTAGGATGTTAGATTTCAAATGGCATAGGATTTAGGTCATTTGGACATCCATAACTTTAGATATGAGCTAAACAACCTATACTGCTCCAGTAACCTGACCCAAGTAGAGACACTACGATTTTAGCCAAATTTCAGGGTCTTAGAGCAAGATTTTTCTCAAGGTCATTTCTAATACTTTTATAGGTATGGAAGTCACGGTTCTAATGGATCAAGAATCACTCACTTTAAAGATCTGGAACTCTACTTATGACAAAAAAATTACACGGAAGTCATATGAAAAATGAGCAAAATTCACCAAAATCATACTTTATTATCACAACTATAGGGTAACCCTTCTAACATCATCAACACACATACAAATGATCAAATTACATAATCATAAACATATATATATACATATATCTCAGGAATACTGCAAGCAATCAAAATGAACAAAGTAAAAGAAATCACACACGATCCCGGCCTCTAGGTAGCTCAATCTCTGTTCTCTACTCGTTTCCAATCTTCTCCTTCCTTTTATCCAATTTCTTGTCCACAGCTTCAACAATGTCATACAAGAACACTTAAATCAACTCTCTTTTCACTTTAAATTAAAATAAGAACCAAGCAGAAGAAGAAGACCACAAACTAATAAAATCACGTTACTTACCTTCTCAAGAACTAACTCTACCCTTCACAACTCTCTCTTCAACTAACCCAAGTAACTCACTTGAAGAGCAAACCAAAAGAAGAAGAAAAGAAACAAAAGAGATGGAAGGGCAAAAGAGCACGGCAGAAACCAAAGAAAAAGCAAAAGAATATATGCCAAAAGCAAAGAAAAACTGAAGAGGAATAAAGGGGCAGCCAGTCAACCGTCATCCAAAAATAACTATTCTCATTAATGCCACTTACCTCATTAATTCATCAATTATCTTAAGCCAAGCCAAGTGTCTCTTCCCTACAATGCTACTTGTCACACTAATTTAGGCAACACAACTAAGTCTCTTGCCATGTGTCACACTCTCAGGCTGCCATGTGTCATTCTCCTACGATGCCACTTGTCAAAATCCGATAAAACTTTGCCAAAACTTCTAGGGTTCAAATTGGGTTGTTACAAAATGGACATAATTTACTTTATTAAAATGACTGATTTGGTAAAAACATTTATACATATAGTGCTAAATTCATGAGTAATATCTGTGATAATGGAGGTTGGATTTTATTATTTGAATGGTAAACGAGTTTTAAAATGATAAAAAGTTTTAGTGTATGTATTTACATAAGTGTATAGGTATAAATATCTTCTTTGAAGATATGAATTAAATTATGTCGGTAAGTTTGAGTTAAAGTTATTAATTAATATGCAAGAATAATTAATATATATATATATATATATATTAAATTAGCTATAAATGATTAAGTGGTAGGATCTGAACAACATGTTAATTCAATTTAAAACAAGCAAGTTTAGTAATGATACAAATAAAGACTTTGGAATACCATGTTATCAGGGTCATGAAAATGATTGTGATTTGAAACCAAAATGGAAGGCCATATTGTGCCGTAGAGTGAATGGAAAATCAAAAGATAACTATAAATTGAGATTTTAATAAATATGATTTGTTATGTGAATGAGAATGCAGTAAACAAATATGATTAAGGAATCATTATTACCCTTGGTAATCGATAGGAAACATGGGTGAGGGCATAATTGGCTAGCCATAAGGAGTAGAGAACTACATTGAAAATAGGGATATATGTGGGTTATTAAGAACCTGCAAATTTATCACTGTTACTGCTGCTGTTACTGTTACTCATCCCGTGTACCCAACTCGCGTAGTCCCATTGGATTATTTTTGGAAATAAATTATAAATTATACATACATACATATATATATATATAGTATGGATGAGTTCTTTTACTTCAGGATAGATGCTTAGACTTAATATTTCTTTTTGACATTTTCTTTTGGAGCATTAAAATTTGAACTATCGAATGGCTTATTAAAAGCGGTTTTATAATTTGAATTGTAGTTCATTTTGGTTGATGAATTGTGGATATTGAAGGATATTGTAAATATATGCATGTAAGATTGAAGATGGATGTTTTAGTTCTTTATTATGGAAGGTGTATGATTTAGAAGGATAAATTCACAACTGCTGGTGAATTTATCCCCTTTATGTTGATGGTTTGAGAAGGATGGGAAAACTTGACAATGCATTGGATTTATTATGGAGTTGGGATGTATGGATGCCTTATAGAAGTGTTAATTTGCAATTGTTTAACAGGGGAATAGAGACTTGAATAGGGGAAACTTTTTCCATTTTTCAGCATAAATCTGAGAATTATAAATTAATAAAAGTATAGAAACTAAATTCAGTAAATGTGAATTCTGTTTATAAATCCAAGGAAAGAACAAGTTTGGTAACATTCGGTACCTGGCACTTATTGGACCAAGTATGGGTATTACACTTTAAATATCATTCTCATCCATGCATGAAGATTTGTGAAATGTGTTATTGAAAATAAAAACATCTTTTTTAAGGAAAACTTATTTTCCTCATGTTTTAAGTTAAAAATGTAAATGTGTTATTGAAAATAAAACATCTTTTTTAAGGAAAACTTATTTTCCTCATGTTTTAAGTTAAAAATGTCATTTTTAATAATTTCTTTTAGTCTATGATTTACTCCTAAAAACCCCAAAAAATGCAATCATGCTATTGCTCATAAAAATTTGGGTTGGTTGGAGAAAGAGATTTGAGCCTTGACTAACTAGTTAAGGATTTTTTTCAAGTGTTTCTTAACTAGTAAAGAAGCCCACAAAGCATTTCTTAAATAGACAATCATCTCTGGTATGACTTGCCAGACATATATGGCTGAAGCAATTATGCCTAGGTATAGCAGCTTGACTGGCCAAACAAGCCTACCTTTACTAGCCAACCATTTATTTCTGGACAGTTTTTCACCTTTTGATTCTTTGAAACTAAGTCATATGCATCCATGCATTTTATATAGCATGCTTGTATATATGATCCTTAGAATAACATAATGCCATGATCAAGCTAAGCATGTTGCTATTGTTTGAATAAAAGTTTCAAAGCATGTTGATAATGCTTAGGCTAAATACATAAATTGACACTCCAACTTGGCACTATTTTTCATTTTAACACTTTAACTCTCTTTCTAACCTATTCAACACTCTTATTTGTCAATTTTGTAACTATTAAACCTTTTGTAACACCCCTTAACCACCCATAGAGCTTTACTACAACGGCTATAGAGTGTCACACACAACAACATGAGAACACGAATTAACATTCACATAAAAATCAGGATTAATAAATTTTTCTTTCAAAACAACACTCAATAATTTTTCTTTCAAAACAACACTCAATATTATTCTGAAAATCCATGTGTTACAATACAAAACAGTTATTGTAACACCACCTACCTATACGTAGGCGATCCCATCCGGAAAGGAGTGAGATGCCGTATGGGTAAAGGTGTCACCACACAGATACAGGATAAACATACATTCGTACACAAACATACCTACCGAAATACAGGTAATTAAAATTTTACAAAACCATTCATGAAAGAAGCTGATCATGCATTAATATAACAGAAAACATTACATTACTATTTGATTAACCCAAAGGCACAAAAGATAATTACATATCCAAAAATATACATATGCTGAAGCTATTACAAAACTAACATAAGAGAGTTCTATACAAAAAGAATCATCAAGCTACGAAATTAAGCCCTACACTAAAAACCTAGTTGTGCTGGCTTAGCTGCGGCGACTCTCCCAAGGCAACCCTCCTTCCGCACCTGCACAGGTAAACACACCGTGCTAAGCGATAAACGCTTAGTGAGGAAAAACACACATGAAAAGGACGGCCATTCACAATGGTCGTCAAACAAAACACCTTTAAGTGGCATAATCAGAAATACATATTAGATATAAATATGAATATGCAAACACAAATAGTCATACATTTGATATACATAACAGGCTTCATATTATCTCATTAATATACATATTCGGATAATACATTCTCATAATTATCAAAACAATTCAAAGCAATTAAGCACCTGCTGACTCAAGGTAGTGGATAACGAGTGAAAGAATAGTACTTTACAGGTACGAACCGATTACGGACAGTATCTTACGGGTACGAATTGAAAACCATCTTACTTTATCATTTGCAAAAAGTTTTATTAAGGGACCTTAAACAAGATCCAAACACATTAAAGGGTTCGCGAGGAACCAAACGGGGACCTGATCGGGGTCCAAATTGAACTGAGGCTGCAGCTAAAAGACTCTATTAGGCATGCCTAACTATCCACTATACTGACTCTCGCAGGTTATGCATAAACCATTAAATCCAATTCATAATATCCAAAGTCTCATTCATATATCACTCATAATTACCCATTCATATAATTCATAGCATTAATCTTGCATGTAGTCCAAAAACATCATCATTCAAAGATTCGCACACAAGCATGCGAGAAAAGAAACCCAGATGGGCAGCAGAGCTGTCGCGCTCGCAACGTCTGTTGCACTCGCGACAGGAGCTAAGCTCCCCGCGCATCGCGCCCGCGACAGATCTCACAATCGCGAGAAGGAATGTGTAGCCGACTCTGTCGCGATCGCGACAGAGAGCTCCCTTCGCTATAGCGGGCTCGCGATAGCGCGAGCTAGCAGCGCAGCCACCAGCGCTTTGTCGCGCTCGCGACAGAGAGTGGTGTCATGCCACAAAGATCGCTACAGGACGAAGGCTAGAACACCGGCCTCTGTCACGATCGCGACAAATACGAGTTTTCCAAAATCTGCAGAATTCTGCAGATTTCCTTCTTCACCAAAATCACACATAAATCACTCCACTTGGTCTCTTACCTCAATTCCAACCATCCAGCACCCACAACAAACACAATATAACATATACCACAACATATATACCAAGAATTCCAAATAAATCATACCAATAACAACATCAATTTACCCAATTTGAAATATCAGCACTATTCATCATCATCACTTTCAAGATCACAACTAAATTCATTAAACCACAATTGAACTTCCTTAGCACATCTAAAACAAAACCCATAACATTTGAACCACAAAACACATCAAGATCACCATAATTTCAAGAAATTCATCAAGAACACATATGGACATTTTCATATTTAAGAGCATAAAATTCCCATACCTTGAAATCCTTTGCTCTTAATGCTTAGATCCACTAGATCCAACCTTCTCTTTGCCCTTTGGCTCACGAGGAGGCTCAACTAAGTATCAAACCATCAAAACACACAAACACAAAACCCTAACTTAGATCCAAACCAGAAAATGCAAGGAAGAAGGTGAAGAAGATGAAGATGGAAAATTTAAACAATAACAAAATAAATGCATGAAACTTACCAATCAAACCCAAGGAGCAATCAATTCCCACCACAGAAGCTTGAACCCAAGCTAGGACACCAAAGTGGAAAGAGAAGAGGAAGAAAGGAGGTAAAGAGAAGAGGGAACGAGATGGAGAGGCAGAATTCCCTGTTCTCTTTTCTCTTTCCTCTTTTAATTTCCCCTTTTCCAACCTAGGCCATGTCCATTTCCTAGTGGTGGAAACCAATCACTCACACACTACATGCATATGTTACAGACACTCAATGCTCCCTCTCACCATCACACCCTATATGATATGCTCACACCTAAAAACCATACAATGCATCACACACAAAAACAACCCAACTTAAACATACTCTATTATGCTACACTTATGCGCATGCAATCACACCCAATTCACTCACACCCTACAAGTGTGTGAGCACACACACACACACACAAGCACAGTCCCAAAAACACACTCTAACACCATACATGCACCCACATGCTAACAAAACTCTTAAAACATGTATTTCTACCCAAAATGCCCTTAATACATGTCAAAACTCATATAATGCACATGCACAAACATGGCTCATACTACTAGGGGGCAAACGGGGTGTGACAGCTCTCCCCTACTAACAAGAATTTCGTCCTCGAAATTTTCACCTGATCTGAACAAATGCGGGTACTGAACTCTCATCGACTCTTCTGGCTGTCAAGTTGCTTCCTCAACCCCATGGTGACTCCATAACACTTTAACTAGCGGAATCTGCTTCTTTCTCAGCTGTCTCACTTCCCGGACTATAATAGCTCTTGGTTCTTCATCATACGAAAAATCAAGCTGAACTTGCACCTCTTGCACTGACAAAACATGCGACTGATCCGATCTGTACCGACAAACCATTGAAACATGAAACACATCATGCAACTTTGATAACTCCATTGGCAAAGCCAATCTATAAGCCACCGGGCCAACTCTAGCCAAAACCGCATACGGTCCAATGAAGCGAGGACTAAGCTTCCCCTTCTTTCCGAACCGAAGCACCTTCCTCCAAGGCGACACTTTAAGGAAAACCTTGTCCCCGACCTCAAATTGTACATCTTTCCTCTTTAGGTTGGCATATGACTTTTATCGATCCTTGGCTGCCTTCAAGTTTCGCTACACAACTCTGATTTTTTCCTCTGTATCCCTTACCAATTCTGGCCCAATCACTGATTGCTCGGATAGCTCGGTCCAACAAATCGGAGTCCTACACTGCCGACCATATAAAGCTTCATACGGTGCCATACCGATGCTCGACTGATAACTATTATTATAGGCAAACTCCATAAGCGACACATATCGGTCCCAACTACCTGGAAAATCCAAGGCACAAGCCCTCAACATATCTTCCAGAATCTGTATAACCCGCTCGGACTGCCCATCTGTCTGAGGATGGAATGTTGTACTGAAGTTCAACTTGGTACCCAAAGCCCTTTGCAAAACCTTCCAAAACTTAGATGTAAACCTCGGATCCCGATCTGATATTATGGACACCAGCACTCCATGCAACCGAACTATCTCATCCACATAGATACTGGCCAACCTGTCCATCGGATAATCCACTCTCACTGATAAGAAGTGAGCTGACTTTGTAAGCCGATCCACTATCACCCAAATTGAGTCATGTTTCTTCTGAGTCAAAGGCAACCCGGAAACAAAATCCATGGCGATGTCATCCCATTTCCATTCAGGGACGGATAAAGGTGTGAGCAATCCCGAAGGAACTTGGTGCTCAGCCTTTACCTGTTGACATGTCAGGCACTTGGACACAAAATCCACTATGTCTCTTTTCATACCGGACCACCAATAGAACTGTTTCATGTCCCTGTACATCTTCTCACTACCAGGATGCATAGTAAAAATCGTACTATGCGCCTCACTCAATAGCTGTTTTCTTAACTCCTCATTCCTCGGAACACACAAACGGTTTCTATACAGAAGAACCCCATCTTGAACTGAGAACTCTGACTGCTTGCCCAAACTAACTTCTTGTACAATTTGTTACAGCCTTTCATCATCACTCTGAGCATCAACTATTCTCTGTCTCAAGTTAGGCTTCACTCTCAACTGAGCCAACAAAGCCCCATCTGAACCAAATCTCCATCTAAACCGCCTCAGAAATAAAGCAGAAATCGAATTTCGACTCAAAGCATCCGCGACTACATTGGCCTTACCCAGATGGTAATCCACAATGCAGTCGTAATCCTTAAATAACTCGAGCCAACGACGTTGTCTCATATTCAACTCCTTCTACGTGAAGAGATATTTTAAACTCTTGTGATCCGTAAATATCCTACATCTCTCCCCATACAGATAATGGTGACAAATCTTTAAAGCAAAGATCACAGCCGCCAACTCTAAATCATGTGTCAGATAATTCCTTTCATACGATTTCAACTGTCAAGAAGCATATGCCACTACTTTACCCTCCTGCATCAGAACACATCCAAGGCCAACACCTGAAGCATCACTATACATAACAAACTCCTTACCCGAGACGGGTTGAGTCAGTATAGGAGCTTCGACTAGCAACTTCTTTAACTGATCAAAATAGGCTTGGCACTTATCCGACCATTCAAATCTAACTCCTTTTCTCAATAATCTCGTCATCGGAGCGGTAATTACTGAAAAATCCTTAACAAACCGGCGGTAATAACCTGCCAAACCGAGGAAACTCCTCACATCCTGCACGTTCCTAGGCGCTTTTCAATCAACTATCGCCTCAATCTTAGCTGGATCCACTTGGATACCCTTAGCTGAAACTATATGGCCTAAAAATGACACTACCCGAAGCCAAAAATCACACTTGCTCAGCTTAGCAAGCAGCCGATGATCTCTCAAAACTTGCAAAACTAACCGAAGATGCTCCTCGTGCTCATTCTCATCCTTGGAATACACCAAGATATCATCTATAAACACCACCACAAATCGATCTAAGTATGGCCTGAACACTCTGTTCATCAAATCCATGAATGCCGCTGGAGTATTGGTCAAACCAAACGGCATGACAAGGAACTCATAGTGGCCATACCGAGTCTGGAATGCAGTCTTAACCACATCCTCATCCTTAACACGTAGCTGATAGTACCCCGACCGAAGATTTATCTTGGAAAACACACCTACACCCCAAAGCTGATCAAATAAATCCTCGACTCTAGGCAGCGGATACTTATTCTTCACTGTAACCTTATTGATCTGCCTGTTGTCAATGCACATCCTCAAGGATCCATCTTTTTTCTTAACAAACAAAACCGGAGCTCCCCATGGAGATATGCTGGGTCGAATAAACCCCTTATCTAATAGCTCTTGTAGTTGAGTTTTTAGTTCCCTCAACTCTACAGGAGCCATCCGATAAGGTGCTTTCGATATAGGTGTGGTACCCGGCATAATCTCTATGGACAACTCAACTTCTCTCTACGGAGGCAACCTAGGCAAATCACTCGGGAAAACATCACTAAACTCCCGTACCACAGGGATATCCTTAATCCTTACTTGATCCCTCTTGAAATCCAAAACCACAGCTAAGAAAGCCTCACAACCTTTCCTAATAAACCTCTTGGCTTGCATCGCTGAGATCACATTACTCACAGAACTAGCACCCAAACCTCTTACAAACACTGGAAATCTGTTTCTATCCCGAAGCATAAAGGTCTTCCTATGGCAATCAACCACAGCCCGATACTTACCCAACCAGTCCATATCCAAAATCAGATCAAACTCTTTGAAAGGCAACTCTATCAAGTCCGCAGGAAACTCAACTCCCTCAACCAACAGGGGACAACTCCTATAAACTCTACTCACATTGACACTATGCTCTAATGGATTGGTCACACATATCTCATAGTCTAACTGATCTACCACATGCAACTTATCAATAATCTTATCTGTGCACAAATATGAGTGTGTGGAACCAGGGTCTATTAGAGCATACAATTCAGTATCATGGAGTAGGAACTTACCAGCAATCACATTAGGGGCATCCTGCTCCTCTCTAGCTCTCACAGCATAAGCTCTGGCTGCGACTGGTGGGGGACGCTCAACTGTCTCCGAAACAGCTCCATCTCTAGGTCGATCGCCTCGACCTCTACCTCGGCCCCTACCACGGGCAGCCTGCGTAGCATTTGTTCCAACTCATCTAGCCTCTCTCTGTGGACCTGAATCCTCACTCAACTGTGGACAACTAGCCAGACGGTGCTCGGTGCTTCCACATCTAAAACACCCACCAGTGAGCCACCTACACTCACCCCGGTGAGCCTTACTGCAGTGCGACAAATAGGTATAGCCTCAAATCTATCACCCCTGCCAGAACCAGACACAGCTGCCGAACCCTGCCTCCTACCCCTCGTAGTTGAACCGGATGATGACTGATCTTGTGGATCTCTTGCTCTTTTAGCCGAAGACAAAGAAGAAGAACCACCCCGAGATAGATTCCTTCTCTGAGCTCTCTCTCTTAACACTGACTCTGACCTTTCAGCCATCACGGCAGCATCTGCAATCTGATAGTAGCTCACCCCTGGCGTGCTCATCAAGGAGATCAAAGCTACCCTTAAGGACTCATTCAACCCAGCCTCAAAATGCTTGCATCGAAAATCATCGGTCATGACCCCTCGCGGAGCATATCGGAACAACCGATTAAACTCTTTTTCATAATTCGAAACCGACATAGCCCTTTGCTTCAAACTCAGAAACTGTGCCCATCTCGCATCCTTGTAAGTCTGAGTTACGTACTTCTTCGTGAATTCCTCAGCAAAGAACTCCCATGTAACAGGATCGGGCACCTAAGGTTGTCTGCACACCAGCTCCCACCATTCGTACGCCAATCCTTGAAGCAAGGCCACAGCACATTCTGCTTGCAGATCCGGAGGACACCTCACTTCCCTCAAAGCCCTCTTCACCTTATCTAGCCACCTCTCTGCTAACTCTGATTCATCCAACCCTGTTCCATAAAAGTCTTTGGCCCCAGCTTTTCTTAAGTTCTCCATGGGAGGCCTGGGGGAAACCACTCTCTCCAAGACCCTTGCCATGTCCTATGACAGCCTGAACATGGCTTCAAAAGGCATGGCAGCGGCCTCGGGCTGGACCCTAGCAGGTTGAGCCGACACTGTAACAGAAGGATCCCTAGCTTGAGGGTTCACACTTTCAGCGGACTCCTCAAGCGATCCGCGAGCAGAATTAGAAGCCATCTAAGCAAACAAAGAGAACCGCATCAGCCAACACAGCCCTACACATATACACATTCTATACACAACACACTTTAACAACACCCAGAAACGCCTAAACCGGGCTCTGATACCACAACTTGTAACACCCCTACCTATACGTAGGCGATCCCATCCGGAAAGGAGTGAGATGCCGTATGGGTAAAGGTGTCACCACACAGATACAGGATAAACATACATTCGTACACGAACATACCTACCAAAATATAGGGTAATTAAAATTTTACAAAACCATTCATGAAAGAAGCTGATTATGCATTAATATAACGGAAAACATTACATTACTATTTGATCAACCCAAAGGTATAAAAGATAATTACATATCCAAAAATATACATATATTAAAGCTATTACAAAACTAACATAAGAGAGTTCTATACAAAAAGAATCATCAAGCTACCCTATACTAAAAACCCAGCTGTGTTGGCTTGGCTGCGGCGACTCTCCCAAGGCAACCCTCCTTTCGCACCTGCACGGGTAAACACACCGTACTAAGCGATAAACGCTTAGTGGGGAAAAACACACATGAAAAGGACGACCATTCACAATGGTCGTCAAACAAAACACCTTCAAGTAACATAATCAGAAATACATATTAGATATAAATATGAATATGCGAACACAAATAGTCATACATTTGATATACATAACAGGCTTCATATTATCTCATTAATATACATATTCGGATAATACATTCTCATAATTATCAAAACAATTCAAAGCAATTAAGCACCTGCTGACTCAATGTAGTGGATAACGAGTGAACGAACAGTACTTTACAGGTACGAACTGATTACGGACAGTACCTTACGGGTACGAATCGAAAACCATCTTACTTTATCATTTGCAAAACGTTTTATTAAGGGACCTTAAATAAGATCCAAACACATTAAAGGGTTCGTGAGGAACCAAACGGGGATCTGATCGGGATCCAAACTGAACTGAGGCTGCAGTTAAAAGACTCTATTAGGCATGCCTAACTATCCACTATACTGACTCTCGCAGGTTATGCATAAACCATTAAATCCAATTCATAATATCCAAAGTCTCATTCATATATCACTCATAATTACCCATTCATATAATTCATAGCATTAATCTTGCATGTAGTCCAAAAACATCATCATTCAAAGATTCGCACACAAGCATGCGAGAAGAGAAACCCAGATGGGCAGCAGAGCTGTCGTGCTCGTGACAGGAGCTAAGCTCCCCGCGCGTCGCGCCCGCGACAGATCTCGCGATCGCGAGGAGGAATGTGTAGCCGGCTCTATCACGCTCGCGACGCTGTCGCAATCGCAACAGAGAGCTCTCTTCGCTAACGCGGGCTCGCGACAGGTCGCATGCTCGTGATAGCACGAGCTAGCAACATAGCCACCAGCGCTCTGTCGCGATCGCGACGCTGTCACGCTCGCAACAGAGAGGTGTGTCACGCCACAAAGATCGCTACAGGACAAAGGATGGAACACCGGCCTCTGTCGCGCTCGCGACAGATACGAGTTTTCCAAATTCTGCAGATTTCCTTCTTCACCAAAATCACACATAAATCACTCCACTTGGTCTCTTACCTCAATTCCAACCATCCAGCACCCACAACAAACACAATATAACATATACCACAACATATATACCAAGAATTCCAAATAAATCATACCAATAACAACATCAATTTATCCAATTTAAAATATCAGCACTATTCATCATCATCACATTCAAGATCACAATTAAATTCATTAAACCACAATTTAACTTCCTTAGCACATCTAAAACAAAACCCATAACATTTGAACCACAAAACACATCAAGATCACCATAATTTCCAGAAATTCATCAAGAACACATATGGACATTTTCACATTTAAGAGCAGAAAATTCCCAAACCTTTAAATCCTTTGCTCCTAATGCTTAGATCCACTAGATCCAACCTTCTCTTTGCCCTTTGGCTCACGAGGAGGCTCAACTAAGCATCAAACCATCAAAACACACAAATACAAAACCCTAACTTAGATCCAAACCCAGAAAATGCAAGGAAGAAGGTGAAGAAGATGAAGATGGAAAACTTAAACAATAACAAAATAAATGCATGAAACTTACCAATCAAACCCAAGGAGCAATCAATTCCCACCACACAAGCTTGAATCCAAGCTAGGACACCAAAGTGGAAAGATAAGAGGAAGAAAGGAGGTAAAGAGAAGAGGGAACGGGATGGAGAGGCAGAATTTCCTGTTCTCTTTTCTCTTTCCTCTTTTAATTTCCCCTTTTCCAACCTAGGCCACATGTCCATTTCCTAGTGGTGCAAATCAATCACTCACACACTACATGCATATGTCACACACACTCAATGCTCCCTCTCACCATCACACCCTATATGAATTGCTCACACGTAAAAACCATACAATGCATCACACACAAAAATATCCCAACTTAAACATACTCTATTATGCTACACTTATGCACATGCAATCACACCCAATTCACTCACACCCTACAAGTGTGTGAGCGCACACACACAAGCACAGTCCCAAAAACACACTCTAACACCATACATGCACCCACATGCTAACAAAACTCTTAAAATATACATTTCTACCCAAAATGCCCTTAATACATGTCAAAACTCATACAATGCACATGCACAAACATGGCTCATACTACTAGGGGGCAAACGGGGTGTGACACTTATAGTCTTTATTTATTATTCACTTTACAAAATATAACTTTCTTAATACAAAAACTTAGTCCCCTTACACATTACTAACTATAGTTACACATCTTATAATATTACAAATATTCTACATATACAGCGGTTCCTAATGTGTTGGTCGTTGGCGATGCAGGACTATCTTCCAAACATACTATCTTCAGATACCTGCATGGATTAAACATCCATGCTAAATGATAACGCTTAATGGGGAACAGAATACAATAAACAATAACATAATGTTAAAGTATACTCAAAAAGCATGTTATAACCACAACAAGGTTTATGATATCTATCATGCTTTATACTCACTATTTATAGGCCCACACACTGGATAATCACATTAGAATTCACATTATCACTTATTCTTCACATGAACATCGCATTCTTATCCATATGTATATACATAAGATTATAATTTCTTAATTATTAACATAAAGATATTTCAACGCAATAATAATAGAATCATAAAATTTCCATATTTTAGAATCAACAAATGCACATAGATATAGATGATTCAAGTACATATCATGGTATGACAATCACCTTTCTGTTACACCATCTCTTGGCTTTCACATGCTCATTACAATCGCACACAATAGTTGTCGCATAATTTCAAATCACTCCATTAGTTCGCATATTTATTTTAACCTTGCCTGTAACTCAAAGACGTGGATAACGGGTATCGCATTGGTACCCCAAGGGTACAGTAATCACATTGGTTGTCACACCCCGTTTGTCCCCTAGTAGTATGAGCCCATTTGTGTGTGCATGCATGGTATGTGTTTGGTACGTCATAAGAGTATTTTGGGTAGAAATGTATATTTTAAGGGTTTTGTTAGCATATGGGTGCATGTATGTTAATAGGGTGTGAATTAGTTGGGTTGCATTTGGGTGTAGTACTCACATGGTTGTAGGGTATGAGTAGTTGAGTTGTGGTTGTGTGCTTTATCCACACATTAGTAGGGTGTTATAAGTTGGGATTTTATTATGTGTGATGCATGCATTTCACTTGGGTGTGAGTGATTAATCTCCACCACTAGAGAGATGCTAAGTGTCTAGGGTTAAGAAAGGATGAGTAAAAGAAGAAAGAGGAGGGAAAAGGCAGTAACTCCATCTTCCTCCCGTTCTCTCCTTCTTCACCTCATCTTTTCCTTTTTATTCTTCATTTGAATGCCCTAACTTGGATTCAAGCTTTTGGTGGTGGAAATTGATCACATCTTGCAATTATTTTAGTAAGTTCTCTACATTTGTTCATCTTGTTCTTCTTCTTCTTCTTGATTTCTGGGTTTAGATTTAACTTAGGGTTTGTATTTTAGGTGTTCTTTGGTGTGTTGTGCTTAGCTGAGCCTCCTCGCGATCCCAAGGGAAAAGAGAAGGCAGGGAGTAGTGGAACTAAGTGATTAGAGCTTCAGATTTTTAGGTTTGGGAATTTCTGCATTTCCTGTGTTCTTTTTGTGTTTGCTCCTTTTGTTAGCAATCTGCTGTGTTGATAATGCATGTTGGGATAATGGATGAGTGGGAATTGAAGTTGATTTGAGTTTACTGTCATTTTCTGGGTTCTGATACTGTGAAATTCTAATTTAACCTAATCTGTGTTTTGAGTGTGAAATTATTGAAGGAAGTGTTTTTATATTGTTCACGTTGGTTTTGTGTGCTTGGGAAAGCTGATTTCAGGTGAGATTGAAGTGGATTTAAGTTGGGATGGAATTAGGGTTTTGAGAAATCGCGATATCGGGGACTTTTTCCTTCAAGACGTGAAGAGAAGCACGAGACGTGTCCCTTAGACACGACTCGTGCAGCTCCTCACACCTCTATCCCTTCTCTTCCATATTTTTGCTTCCTTTGTTTGTTGTCTGTGTGCTTGACCTAGTCGTGCATGGGTGTGTGAGTCGTGTCCTCCTCATGCATCTGGGTAAGTGTTCTTTCTCTTTCTCTTCTCTTTCTACGCCTTCTGAGGGAGAGAGAGAGCAGGAGCACGAGTCGTGCTCCTGGAATATGAGTCGTGCTCCTGGCTGGAAGCCGGGCAGGGGTCGTGCTCTGGAAGCACAACTCGCGCTCCCCTGCTGGGAGCAGGAGCACGAGTCGTGCTCCTGGAATATGAGTCATGCTCTTGGCTAGAAGCCGAGCACGGGTCGTGCCCTGGAAGCACAACTCGCGCTCCCCTGCTGGGAGCAGGAGCACGAGTCGTGCTCCTTAAGCACGACTCGTGCCCCTCAGGGCTCCAGCAGCACAAGTCATGCTCCTCAAGCACAACTCGTGCCCCTCTAGGCCCCTATCCCTTCTGTTTTTATCAAACGTATTTGGGTCCTTCTCAATCCTTTTTCTTCTGTTTTGAGTTCTTTAGTCCTCATTTATGTGTTTTTAATGTGCAAATGATATAATGGGTATTTTAACTTAGCCAAATAATAAGTAATATATACGATATTGCATGTTATAGGTTGTCGAATGATATTGAGTTATGCATGTCTTATTTATGATTCCTTATTATGAATGTGAGTATAATTATGTGTTACACTTGGAAGTATGATCTGAATGATGCATGACCTGCTAGAGTCAAGTAAGTGAATAGTTAGGCATGCCTAATAGAGTCTCTTAGCTGCAGCCTCAGTTCTGTTTGGACCCCGATCAGGTCCCCGTTTGGTTCCTTGCGAACCACTTATGCGTTTTGGATCTTGTTTAAGGTCCCCCTTTGTAAAATGTTTTGAATGCGACAAAAATAAAATTGTTTTCAATTCGTACCTGTAAGGTACGCTACGCGTCCGATTCGTACCCGTAAGGTACGCTATGCGTTTACTCGTTATCCACTATTGTGAGTTAGCAGGTACTCTTTTTGTTTTGCTCCGCTTTGATATGATTATAAGAATATGATATTCGGATGCGTATAATGATAAGTATGAGAAATTAGTTAAAGTGTAAATGAATGTGGATGTGAATTTCTGAATGCATGTCTTTATTATGCAAGTATGATTATATAGCTGATATCATTATCCGCATTTGTCATATTGTATGTGTATTGCATTGACGACCATTGTGAACGGTCATCCACTCTTTTGTTGTGTGTTCCCCACTAAGCGTTTATCACTTAGCACAGTGTTTTATTCGTGCAGGTGCGGAGGATGGTGTCCTTTTGGGAGAGTCGTCGCCAATCAAGCCAACACAGAGGGATTAGTGTTAGGGCTTTATTTTTTATAGCATGTTGATTCTTTTGTAGCGGAACTCTCTTTATACTATTATTTTGTAAAGCTTTCGCATTTATATACTTTTGGGATATGTAATTATTTTATTCTGGCTTTTGATCCGAACATTATTGTAACGAATTTTGCTATTGTAATGATTGATCATTCTGATGCTTATGAAGGTTCTAATTTCCCCGTAATGATGTATGGTTATTATGTATGAATATATGCTTTGTATCTTTATCTGCTTGGTGACACACCCTGCTCATACGACTTCTCACTCCTTGACGATGGGTACGCCTACGTATGGGTAAGGGGTGTTACATTGGTATCCGTGGATACCTCACATTTGCCTTGGTACCCCAAGGTATAGAAATATCAACATTATCAATAATTTCGCATTGAGGAATCCAGTAAGGATTCACATCGCATTGTGATTTCAGAGGAATCGGACGCATTAGGCTGCAGCACTTAGACCCTATAGGCATGCCTATCTATCCACTACTTGACTCGCAGGATAAATTATTAATCCGATTATTCTCATTGTCATAGCAAATATAACATTATAATATCATTCAGTTATACCTCATCCCATTGTTCACATACATTGTAGTTCACATCACAATTACTTTGCCATGGCAATTGCATAAGATCGCATATACATATATATATATATACACATACTTAAGATATATCTCATATATACATTTACATGTTTACATAATCACATGCTAATCATAAGATTGAAATCACATTCATGCTTAATTATCATTCATAAATATGCTTTAGCAAAACTTAAAGCAAATAAGAAAACATTTCAATCATATAGAGGTATCGCGCTCGCGACAGAACTGGAATTTCTGATTCTAAGCACTTCAACCCTCACTTCTCACATCTCATTTTTCACCCTTTTTGCATGCAACTCTCATGGCCTGTTCTAGTCCCATTTTTATCCAATATGATCTATTAACAATTTATTTATGCATTTGTTATGAATTCAATGATACTAATTTTAAACATCTCCCCTATACACATTCTCCATGCATTACTATTTAATATTTCAAATTTCAATCATCTTAATTCCAATTATGCATCAACCTAAAATTCAGTTTGTCGTATTAGTTATCTATTCAATCATGCCCTTTAAGTCTTCCTAGGCATATTCTCAAATCAGTCATTTATTTTTAGCATATTGATACATTCATAAACTATTCAATAAAGATGCCAATAATTCATTTTCATTAGATAACTAATTAAGCATTGTTTGCCAAAGGTCCATCTTACACTACTTGCAATGCTATGATTTTACAATTCAGTTTTGCCAATTTACTCACTAATTCGATTGTACCTATCAACGACTTCTTAAACCAAATTCCTAACAATCCAATTTACATGCCAACTAACATATCATATTTATACATATTCACTACAAACATATAGTCATACTCCTACACATCTCATTCATTTCAATCATGTTCATATTTTTCCATATACAATACAACCTCATTACACACATACATATGATTCATATTCACATTAAGAAAACTCATTTCATTTAATATTCTTCATATGTATAGAACTTAACCTCAACCCATAATTATGTATACTTATTTATATTATACATGCTCATATAGATTAAGGTATTACAATTCTCAAATATCATTCAACTTAACTAAATTCTATTTGATATAGTATACATTATTACCTCATTAGGTTACTACCAATCTTAGTTATATTCTTGTGTATTTTTCTAGTGATAATTATTCTTACAATCATTTAATAATCCTCAACACACATTGGATAAATCTTGGAATGTTTCGGTGTAATACAAGTTCGATTCGGGAAGAAAAACACATAAAAATATACAAATTAGTTGAGGGTAAAGGTGGGGAATTGATTTATACCAACCATGGGCTCTAAAATAAGAAGAAAATCCTTCATATGAATTGTTTTATTACGCTCGCGACAGTAGCTACCATCAGGTGTTCTATGAGACTGCTTTCCACCCTAAACTTGCATCGATTAAAAAAATAACAAAAACTCATTTTTAAGAAAAATGTCCTTAAAAATTGTTCCCTAGGATGTTAAGTTTCCAATGGAACAAGTTTCAGGTCATTTGGACAGTTAAAACATCAGATATGATCTAAACAATCTATACTGTTCTGATGAACCCACTAGAATAGGAATACCTATATTTTGGCCACTTTTTGGAACACTTAGAGCCAGAATTAGATCAACCATATTTTAGAAATTTTTAGGTGTGGATCTTAGGTTTCAGCTCCATTTTGAAGCAACCCATTTAGAGCACTACAACTCGATCTATGGGCAAAAGAGTCACAAAAGGTCAAGAGAAACCTACACAGAAAATTACCCTACAGGTACATTTTTCGCATTTCATGCACATGACTTCTAAAACCAACTTTAACGGCATTTTTAACCAATATACTCCACTAATAATTTATTCATATATATGTTAACTTACATATGGCATAATTCTCATCTCAATTTGATTAAAACACAAGGAGTTATGGCCCAAGGAACATAACATGCTCCAAAAGGCCCTCCTACAGAATTAGCTACACTTTAATTCACTTTTACAGACTTTTAAGCCCTCAATTTAGCTTGATCATTTCTAAGACCATTATAGATACACATCATAGGAACCTAATCCCATCATCCCCATTCATTTTTATAGTCATACATCTCAAGTTATAACACTTACAATTAAGGTAGGCCAAATAAACCTCAAGCCAATTGTACACTTCCAGCTCATTAACTACAAACTAACCTATTTAGTATCATTTAATCATCATACTCATAATACACTTCCCTAACTTAATCATGCACAATACAGCACATACACTTCCTTAGCAAAGTTCATTCATTAGAATAAACACAGCAATTCATAGTTCATTCGAAATTAGGGTTCAATCTTAGGTCAATCAAACTCATGATATTCATTATCACTCAACATGTTCATTTCCTCAATTCAACACACCACAAAACACAATTTACACTCTTAGGGTATAAAAGACTCATAGAAATCATCATTCTTCAATGCATTCTTTTCTTCAATTTAAACATCTCATAGCATAGCACAAATAGTCTTAACAGATAGTCAATTAATTTACACATACAAAACACATTTAGTTCCCAAACCTCAATTTCCTTAGCTCCACTTAAGCTCACATGGCACCTTGATCATCAATCCTCTTCTTTCCCTTTCCTTTCTCATAGCCACCATCACATGCATAGCCAAATTCCATAATTGGAAACAAGGGGATTAATTCCCATCTCAAAACATAAATGAAGAAGGAGTAGAAGAGGATGAAGAATAACCCAATTAAACACTTAGCTTGCTAACTCAAAAACTTCACTCTACTACTCACTCACTTGATCACCCAACAGAAATTATGCAATTAGAAGTTGAAGGAGATGGATCACGTAAGAAAGAGGAAAAAGAAGGACAGAAATTTTGAATGGAAACAGCTGAAAATCACATGCAAAGAATGAGGTTTTCTCTCTCCTTCAAAGCTTATATTGCATGTGGGAACTAAGGCAGCTCATGCCACTTGGATTCCACTATCTCTTCTCCCCAATGCATGCCAATCTACCTCTTTCTCCTCCAATGCATGCCAATCCACCTCTTTCTCCTCCAATGCATGCCAATGCTGAAGTGGCAAAGCTAAGGGAAGACACTTGGATTCCATTATCTCTTCCCTAATCCTCATTATTAAAATTTGTATTTGATTAATCACTAATTAACCTCCATTAACTTTAATCATGCACATTTACCAATTAGTCACTTAAACTTATTTTATTTATTCAATTGGGTCCTCAATTGCACCCTAAATCCAACTTTTATCAGATTTTTGCTAGAGTGTTCTGTCGCATTTCATGCACATGACTTCTAAAACCAACTTTAACGACATTTTTAACCAATATACTCCACTAATAATTTATTCATATATATGTTAACTTACATATGGCATAATTCTCATCTCAATTTGATTAAAACACAAGGAGTTATGGCCCAAGGAACATAACATGCTCCAAAAGGCCCTCCTACAGAATTAGCTACACTTTAATTCACTTTTACAGACTTTTAAGCCCTCAATTTAGCTTGATCATTTCTAAGACCATTATAGATACACATCATAGGAACCTAATCCCATCATCCCCATTCATTTTTATAGTCATACATCTCAAGTTATAACACTTACAATTAAGGTAGGCCAAATAAACCTCAAGCCAATTGTACACTTCCAGCTCATTAACTACAAACTAACCTATTTAGTATCATTTAATCATCATACTCATAATACACTTCCCTAACTTAATCATGCACAATACAGCACATACACTTCCTTAGCAAAGTTCATTCATTAGAATAAACACAGCAATTCATAGTTCATTCGAAATTAGGGTTCAATCTTAGGTCAATCAAACTCATGATATTCATTATCACTCAACATGTTCATTTCCTCAATTCAACACACCACAAAACACAATTTACACTCTTAGGGTATAAAAGACTCATAGAAATCATCATACTTCAATGCATTCTTTTCTTCAATTTAAACATCTCATAGCATAGCACAAATAGTCTTAACAGATAGTCAATTAATTTACACATACAAAACACATTTAGTTCCCAAACCTCAATTTCCTTAGCTCCACTTAAGCTCACATGGCACCTTGATCATCAATCCTCTTCTTTCCCTTTCCTTTCTCATAGCCACCATCACATGCATAGCCAAATTCCATAATTGGAAACAAGGGGATTAATTCCCATCTCAAAACATAAATGAAGAAGGAGTAGAAGAGGATGAAGAATAACCCAATTAAACACTTAGCTTGCTAACTCAAAAACTTCACTCTACTACTCACTCACTTGATCACCCAATAGAAATTATGCAATTAGAAGTTGAAGGAGATGGATCACGTAAGAAAGAGGAAAAAGAAGGACAGAAATTTTGAATGGAAACAGCTGAAGATCACATGCAAAGAATGAGGTTTTCTCTCTCCTTCAAAGCTTATATTGCATGTGGGAACTAAGGCAGCTCATGCCACTTGGATTCCACTATCTCTTCTCCCCAATGCATGCCAATCTACCTCTTTCTCCTCCAATGCATGCCAATCCACCTCTTTCTCCTCCAATGCATGCCAATGCTGAAGTGGCAAAGCTAAGGGAAGACACTTGGATTCCATTATCTCTTCCCTAATCCTCATTATTAAAATTTGTATTTGATTAATCACTAATTAACCTCCATTAACTTTAATCATGCACATTTACTAATTAGTCACTTAAACTTATTTTATTTATTCAATTGGGTCCTCAATTGCACCCTAAATCCAACTTTTATCAGATTTTTGCTAGAGTGTTCTGTCGCGCTCGTGACGATATCGCGCTCGCAACAGTCCCCTCACTCGGACCACTAATTCCATGTCTTGTCCGAACCTCCACCCAAATTCTTCGCTAAGCCAAGCACTCATTCCAATCTGTCATCTCTTATTAATACACATCCTTATACTTATCAGGGCACCACCAATCCTACTAGGGTATAAATCGGGCTGTTACACCTTTTATGCTGGTGTGGCAAGATGTGTGAATAGCACACTAATCGGAGTGCTTGATGGTAAAAAGAAAATTAAACAATCTTCTTATAATTCTCGTCTACTAAAAAAAAGAAAAAAAGGAAAAGGAAATATCATCTTGCAAACTTTGCAAAACTGCCTTCATTGGTGTCTCTTAAGCGCAAGAGCTCGCATTTTCCTTTGAAAACCCAACAAGAAAGAGATGGTCAACTTGAGAACGTACACTTGGTTTCTCTGTCTAAGCAAGGAAAGCTCAAGCAAACTAGTGAATTTCTAGAACAAATGATCAAGGCCGGTGTCCCTATTGACCTTTATTCTTATAAGACCCTGTTTGAAAAATGTGGCAAGTTTAAATCTTTATTGGATGGTAGATTAACTGATGAACAATTTAAAAGAACTATGAAGAACCCATTTGTGTTTCTTGAAAATTTTGTCCTTAAGATATATTGCGCATGTAAAAGCTTAATAGAAGCAGATAGGGTGTTTGATGAAATGGTCAAAAGGAATTTGGTTTCTTGGGGTACCATTATATCCACTTATGCAAAGAATGGATAATCAAAACAAAATCACCCATCTATGTCGACCTTTTCTACTGAAAATTTAAAATCTCAAAATACAGAAAGTTTGAAAACTCAATTACTCTAATAGCTTTGAATAACACGAGCTCATGCACAACAAACTTGCCCATTAAGCATAGAAAAAAAAATTCTTTCATTGCCTTTATCGATCCAGATTGAAATCTTTAATTAAGAAACTAAATTGCAGATCTCTAAAATTAAGATACTAAATTGTAGATTTGGATGAAGAATGAAAAGAATTGAGAAACGGGGATTTGAAAGAGGTATTTGACTCATGATAGTAGAGATAGTGGGGTCCAAGGAAGATGATTTTAGAGAGAGAAAGAGGGAGGGAGGGGAGAGATTGTAATGGAGATTCAATATTTTTTTGCCAAACCATACCACTATACCACCTTTTTCTTCTTCTTCTTCTCCACCCTTAATTATTCAAATCTCAAATTGATGGGACATCTTTTTCTTCTCTTCCTTACCCTCCTTCTCTCTTCTACCCCTATTGATGACGGCAATGTCATTCTTAAATTAGCCAAATCTCTGACGCCATTGTCGTCCAGTTGGTCCTCCACTTCTTCCTCTGGCTTCTACAACTAGAAGGGCATAACATGTTCCTCTAGTAGAGTTACGGCCATTAACCTTTCTAATAGACACCTCTCCGGCAGCCTCCCACCAAGGCTTATGTGTTAATGTTTCTGCTATCTAGTGAAATGGGTGTACTGGCTTTGGCTCCATAATTGATGGGTTTCTATTTTGCTATGCCATGATTACAATTTGTAGAGAGAGATAGCGAAATTGAAGAGCAAAAAGTAAAGAGAGAGAAACAGTGGATTTTGGGTTTTGCATAATGATTACAATATGTCAACATGTTATTGGATATATTTCAACGTCAGAGCGTTTGTAACACATGCTCCTTTCTTTTTGTATGATTTCATCAATAATGGTTTAAATATTTGTTTTTTTGTGAATTAAGGTGTTTATTAAGTCCATTACTTTCCAGGTGTCAAAATGAAAAAAGATGCTAAGTTGAAATGTCAATTTATGTACACTACAAAAAAAACAGGGAATTAGCGACGGAATTTTCCGTCTCTAATCCCTCAAATTTCATTGCTAATTAATTTTAGCTACGAAACGACTAACCGTCGCCATTTCGACCGTCGCAAGCATATTTGTGACTAAACAATTTTTTCGTCGCTAAAAATAGAGACGGAAAAAACCGTCACAATTTGCAAAAATTCCGTCGCTAATTAACCTTTAAAATTAGGCATGGTAAATATTAAAAATTTATTAGCGACAAATAATCCGTCGCTATTCTGTCGCTAGAAATATTAAATTTTATTATTATTATTATTATTATTATTATTATTATTATTATTATTATTATTACAACCGATTTAATAGTGCACATACCGTCGCTAATTTAATTTTAATATTTTTATTATTATTATTATTATTTACAATTTAATTTTATTATTATTATAATTATTATTATTATTGTAACATCCAAAATTTAATTTATATACATAACAATAAACCAATACTATTACTTTAAAAAATATAATATCATAAAAATACATTAGATTTTATAGTACATGACAATATATAGTGATAAATGACAATATATAGTGATAAATGTTCATTTAGCAAGATAGGTACAGAAAAGGGGCCAAAAAAAATAAGAGAGAGAGAGAAAGAAAAAAAAATGAGACAGGATAATGCTATCAAGCACTAACAGACTATTTTCCAATATAATGCCACTTCCAAGGAAATTTTTAATACCTTTGGCTCTTTTGCCAATGTCTAAAAATGGAGCTGGATTGCTACCCATCTCTAATAAGAGCTGAATGGTAGTCAACGTCAACCTGCAAAACAAGAAAATGTGTACACAGTATATAGCTTGAAGCCTCTAAAAATTTTTGGGGGCAAGCAAGCATGTAGAAACGGGCAAAAATAAAACCTACAACCTATTGTTACTACATGTGCAGATATGCAATCTAGATAATATATGTACACCTTACAAAGCATTGTATCCTAAAAATATCCCTCACGCACACAAGTCATCTACCAAACAAGGCCAACGTTTGCAACATTGTCAGTCTGTATCTCAAAAAGATTCTAATGCAATATACATTTGGAGTCCTAAAGAATGCTGCACCCCACCAAATCAGCAATCAAAAGGTGAACAAACTTTCACATAAAAAACATTAAACAAGTTATTCGTGAACTCAATTCTTCTATAATTCCATATATAAATATTCTACTGTGAATAATTACCTTTCTTTTCATTTACAAACATTTATTTGCATGCAAATACACATGTGAATAATTACCTTTTTTTGCTTGCGATTAGAATTGATAAAACCAAAATCAATTTGCTTTATCTAGTTCTTGGACAATTGCACTTAAATGTGTATCCCTAAACTACTGTTCTGCCACTAATCAAAACAGAGTCAGTAATGACCAACAGATTGAATGCCAAAACACACACACACACACAAAAAGCAGCGAATCAATGGAAATAGAGCAATTAAGCCTTAATCTCATATTTATGGAAACAGAACATAGTACCCAAAATATCAAAACATAAAAACCTACAGAAGAGGGGAAAAGAAGGATGGAGGCTAACATTGATCTCGCGGTCTTCTCCATCTTTATCTAAGTACAGGACATTGCAATCTTTAGTGTCATACACATTCCCATG
The DNA here is from genome assembly GCA_947683425.1 of Excoecaria cochinchinensis. Classification (NCBI taxonomy): domain Eukaryota; kingdom Viridiplantae; phylum Streptophyta; class Magnoliopsida; order Malpighiales; family Euphorbiaceae; genus Excoecaria; species Excoecaria cochinchinensis. The sequence goes on from CANTUQ010000063.1 coordinate 4,231,892, forward strand.
TTCATCAACCTTAGCGTCACCAAGCATTGACAGACATTGATCCCACTCCTTCAGTTCCTCCTGACAACAAATTAAACAAATAAAACAGCAAAAAATGTATAAATTACTCATCAAACAAATGAGCACCAAAGGGGCAGAGGGAATAAAATAACATCATGAGAAAACAACTCTAGCTCCAATTAACTAAATTAATTAAAATAGAACTTTTAACTAAAATTGACCAGAAGATGAACACAAAAGGAAAACTAAATGGCATCGATTAAACGGAGAATAGAGCTAATAAAGAGTGAGTACGAGGCATTTAGCAGCGAGGTAGCAAAAACGGAGGTCACGGAGAACGATCGTGGAGGCATTGAGGAGGTGAAAAGCACGGCGACAGTGATTTGCTCTTCGCCGGCGAGTGAGGGATATCCACGGACATCGGAAGACTCGCCTCGTCGCCAGGAGTCCTGCGCCACCACGCGTGTTACCATCGACCACAGGAGTTGGCCAAAAACCGTGGGAGAAGCTTCGGCTTCTCTTTCTCAAAATTGGGGCAGAAGAGACTGGATCGGAGGGCGAGCTCGCTGGGGCTGGCTGGCGTAGTGGAGGTCATCGGTCGCTCGCTGTTGGCCATCGCAGGCACGGCTCTCCGCCACGCTCTCTCTGTCTCTCTCTGTCTCTCTCTCCGGTTTGCTCTCTCATGTTCTTCCTGTTTTTCTTTCCCCTTCTTTTCTTTTTTCATGTCTTTCCCATTTTTACATTTTATTCACTCTCTCTATATATTATTATTATTTCTCATTTATTATTTATTTATAATTTATTTATCTATTTAAATATTCATACATTTAATTATTTATCTTAATTTATTTGTTTCTTTATATATATATATATATATATATATATATATACATTTATTTAATATTATTATTTACTTTTCTATTTACATATATTTGTATTTATTTATTATTATAATTTACTTGTCTATTTAAATATACATGCACATATATAAATCTTTTATGTAGCTAAATTATCCAAATATTTAATTATATAATTTTTTAAAAAAATTATATATAATTTATTTAATTTATTTATTTATTTGTACATATAATTTATCTAGTCAAATTTATTAATTCAAAACCCATAAAATTATTTATTAATATTAATTTCAGTTCATTTATCTAATATTTCCATTAAAGTTTTAAATAAATGAACAATAAAAAATTTATTTTAGACAAATTAAAAATAAAATCCATAATATAAAACGATTACAAGCCAAAAAAATAAAATTAAAAAAATTATCTTAATTAATGAAAGTACTAAAAAAATTATTAAATTTTGTTTACTATTATTTTAATTATATAATTTCAAGATTAAATGTTAATCTTATCGAGATTAGCAAAATAGCTGAATTTCAATATAAATTCAAGAGTAAAGCAAAAATATTAAAAATAATTAATAACCATAACTATGTATGCATATTTTTATTAATATTATAATGCTTAGTAAAATCAATAGCCAAAATGATATATTATTTTTAAAAAATTTAATTGAAAATAGCGATGGATTATTAGTCGCTATTCCATCGCTAAAATATAACTTCAATTTCTAAAAATTATTTTCATAATTAAAAAATTTAAAAATTTTAATTCCGTCACTATTTTGTCAGTAAAATTTAAGCCAAATTGAAAATCTGTATTTTTGCGACAGACTTCAAAAACCGTCGCTAATTGTTTTTCGTCACTAAATTCCATTGCAAAAAAATGTGCCATCAATTACCGTCAAAAATTAGCGACGGTTTCTTTATTTACGTCGCTAAAATTGGAACAATGAATTTTTGCAACAGATTTGAAAACTCGTCACTAATTAGATACGAAAAATTATCCGTCGCTAATTTTGATTTTTTTTGTAGTGGTATTTGGCCTAATGCTTAATATAGTTTATACATGTCAACATTGTTTATAAGCTTTAAATGCATACAATATCCCATAGCATGATTCTTCTAATTCTTATGTAGCATATTGTCATATTGTTAGGTTTGAGGTAGGGCATACGTCTTTATGCTTATAACAACGTTTTCAAACTTCTAAAAATCACATGTCTAACTCCAAACTTCTCAACAAACTCCAGCACAAGTTTTTCCATTCTCTAATATATATAAATATCAAATCATACACATCTAACAATTTGCATATCTATCAGCATTCGATACTTTATCTCAGCTATATGAATATATAAACCGTAATATCATACGTATTTGTAGCATAATACATTTATTTCAGAATCCATTACATTAAATTCAAAGATCTTATGCATAAACAACATTAAAATATCATAAACTAATAACTCTATTACAACTATTTGATACAAAACTTTTATTACAATAATGCTTCAAATTATCTATCGAGTGTACATGCCAAACTAAGAAAGAGAATCAAAGATACAACATAATTGCCCTTTAAGTACATCCACCCCTTTAGTTTTGATATGGCTTCTATTTGATACAGATCTACTAGACTAATCTCTTATATCTCATAAATGTTGTTCTTTAACCTATGTGCGAAAAATACCACGCACTAAGATAAAGCTTAGTGGTGAGTACCAAATTTATTTTTTCATTGATAAAATAGAAAGTATACACATAAAACTCAATCATACACGACGTATAATAAAGTTTCACATGCTATATTTAAACTTTTTATTTAGCATGTAAAGTAAAAACTGATAAGGTTCATAAAGCGTGCATCTTTTTTTACACCACGCAATAGATTTTCAAAACTAACAATCAACATGCCAATTAATTTTTATCATGCATATTCTACACTTATCATATAGATCTATACTAATTCCTTAAAATTCTAAATAACTTAATGTTGATACATAAAGCTTTTAAATTTTACAATTGCAAGCCATTAATTATTACATACCATAGAACTCATTATAAATAAGCAAATAGAACCTATATGTGCACATTATGCATATTCATATTAAAAAACTAAAATAAATAATGTTTTTTACAATCAATATGCTACATATCATTTATCCATTTAATTCTATATAATTCATAAGTAACTCAATATGAGTATACAAAACATTTAAATATTCATATGCACTCCATAAATCATTTAGTGTCATACAATATGCTATAATTAAGTTACTAAAATGTATGCATGTTCTTTACAGCTATCTATGACCATTCAATTCTTATACGTACATAAAATCATTTCTATTATGCCATTAATTTGGTAAGATCATTTACTATTATCGTTTATTTAACTAAGACTTTTATTGCCCAAAGTAATATGAAAGAATACACCATAGTGGATACGAAGGACTGAGGCCCTTCAGGCCTGATAGATTGAAGTGGCCAGTACCGTCCACTACACTTCAATCCATTTCTGTAGGTTCTCATTAACCTACAATATGGATCACCATTAACCCAACATAACACCCAACACACGGAATGAATTTCCATCCCTTTGACCGGCCAATTGTATCCTACCCATGATTTCTACCATTTACTATGGGCACCAATAATCTTTTTACTCATACTATAATGTTTTAAATATTTTACACAAATATATAATCACATAATTAAATCCTAAATCATAATTCCATTTTTTATCTTATGCCACAATATTGCTTTTCTTTGTCATTTTTTATCTCAATTTATCATTGGGTACATCATCAATCACCTTATTTCGGTTATAAGCATAATTTCACAATCATACTCACTTTTAAATAACATGGATATTTGAACTATTGATCATACACGTATTACATATCTCTTAATTTAATATTTACTGAATTATCATGATTCATTTTATATGCATCAATTAAAGCTTTCATTTCTAAACCACCCATTAGCTTCTTTTCAAGTATTAAGAATAAATATCAAAGAATTATAAGACATATAATAGCGACGTCACATTAACTTACTCTATTGCCAGGACCTTAACTAATAATAAGAATTCAATAAATCTGCCATAATTATTTCACATAATTGAAATAGAAATTCAACAAATTTACATTTTTAAACGAACAACGCAAACTTTCTCAATCAAGTAAGAGAAAACTACAAATTTTAGTTTTAATTATCATAGTCTTACATGTGTTAATATTCTACTACGCCAAGCACTTCAAATAACATGTATTTAGCAATTGTAAAATTATAAGACAATCCAATTCTTCATTATATTTTCATGAATTATTATTTTATTTTTATTTTATTAGTTTGCTTTCCAACAATCTAACTGCCTTACTTTAAATTAACATAAATGAATTATTTCAAGATCAAGACTCAAACAAAATATTATCGGCATCCCCCTTGATTCCCTATAATAGCTTTTTTTTTTCATTTTCTTCTAGCCAAACTCACACTCAAAGCCCCCTTCAAATACCAATTCAAATATTCCAGCAAATTTAAGTTCTAGTACAAGTATTAATACATCAAAAATTTTAAAATTTCCCCTACTAAACATATTTTACTTCAAGAAATACACACAAAATAGAATTAAACATTTCCCTAACTTGAGCATTTACCTATAAAAAATAATGAAAGGTGATTTCGATAGTACACATACCAGTTGGAGGTCAATATCCCGCAAAATTTTTGCTCATTTCCGTCGAGATTAACCCATTTTTACCGATCACCAAAGATGCATCGTTATTGCCAACATGAAACGCCGAGCATCGGGAACCTACTGTCGATGGTCACAAGCCCAAATGCCTTGTTGTTTAATCAAAATTAAAGTTGGAACATCTCGGCTTCCTAATTCCAATCTACCAATTATGGGCGAGTGGGACGAAATATAGGACATCGGAAGGTTCGTCTCGCCTTTAAAAGTTCATCATTTGGCTTGTGCCTCCATACGACACTGGAGCCAACGGGAATATGGAGATAAAATTTTCAGGTAGAAGAGAGAAAAATAAAAGAAAATACATGGTGAAAAAGAAGACAGGGATGGCGGAGGAGGCCGACATTCTTGATCGGATTCTGGAACTGACACTCTCTCTTTCTTTCTCTCTCTCTCTCTCTCTCTCCCCCCGATCTCCTATCTCCGATCTCTGATCTACCCATCCCTCATCTTCTTTTCTTTTCTCTTTCAGTTTCCTTTTCCCCCCATTTCTTCTCGATTTTTCTGTTCTTTCTTTCTTTTTTTTAATTTGTTGGTTAATTGTGGATAGAATTCACTTTGGTTAAAAAAAATATCTCCTTAACCCACATATATCTTCCTCCATAAAATTTTATCTATTTGATGATCTTAGATAATTCTTAATCTCTAATAACATACCATTATAAATTTTTATCATTAAATCTCCTAGTTTAATTTAATAGCCATAAATAACATTAATCCAACTTAATCACCTTAGTTAACTTCATTTACGACTTAATTATTTAGTCAAAGTTGACCTATTAACTATTTTCGGATCAAAAGTTGACCTTCAATAAATTTTTGGTCTACCGAATTATTATTCACAACACCAGAATTTTTAGGACGCTATATTTCTTTCCCTCATATATTCTTCTGGCTCATTTGTGACTTCTTCGGTTTTAAGGTCAACCAATGGAACTCTTTTATTTCTTGGAGTAGTTGGCCTCTCATACAGTTCCTAACTCATTCTTTTCTATGTGTCAGGTTTGATTAAATACAGTTATCTCCAAATGTGATGACATAAGGATTTCAAGTCGTACCCTTATTTCTAATAAATCCTTGATGAGTATTTCCCTTTTTTCCTTTTAAATAATTACTCTTTCTCACTAAGCCTATCTATAATTTCTAATTGTCTATAACAACTTCAATTTTTTTTTCATTGAATCTTTAATTTAGGCTTTCTTTAATCAAATCTGGCCTTAATATCTTATCTTCACCAAGTTTTCTCTAAAATAGAAGTGGTATATATTTCTTTCCATGCACTTGTGTGTTTACTTCTGGTTGTATGAACCCTATTAGTCGGAGATGTCTGTCCCAATTTCTCACAAGGTCATCCATAACCTCAAAACATATTCACCAACACCTACTATATATTTCCATGTTTTATGTCTTTGTATCAAACTACTATTAGTAGATTTTCACATCTTAAATACATTTCATTATATTTATTAAATACAACATTGGGACATTCTTCTTGTGTTTTCACATCATTGAAATCACATGTTCATTACTTATTCAACATATGTCCATTTCCTTAAGTCCCAACTTATCTTACTTTCCCTCTTAAATTTGTCCAAAGTAGCAACTGCATATTTCTTCCCGTTTGTTCCTAAGTTCCTTTATTTTTAATAAATCAAATTTTGACTTCAACTACAACTTATCTTACTATGACTCCATTCCTTGTTAATGTCAATTTAGCATTCATGATCTTTAAAGTTGTACAAAACACCACTAGTACAAATTACCACATGCCCCACTTTTAAGAGAGTCGTCAATGATGCAATTCGAATTCTTAAATAGCTTTATAAACCTTTCTCATCTTAAAGTATACTCTTTTTACACGAATAAATGCTTGAGGCTCTTATGATTGTTGTAATTATAATGTCTTTCTTTAGCATAAGTAATGCCTTTTAAGTCCTACTGAACATTTCCAATTTTATTTATCTTAGCTTTAAGCCATTTATTCTCTTGTAGTCTGTTATTCACATAAAATTTGAAAGTCTCATCCTTCTTTTTATAGCTAGCTGAGTTGCGTCATGTAATTATATACTCTTATTACATGACTCATATGGTTGTATTCTAAACTTCTATAATCATGTGGGTATAATTCTATGATGGCTTGCATACATCGATATAAGTCAAAACATGATACAAATCATAGTTTCAATGTTTATTTTTTTTTAGAGATCTCACTAGATTACATCAATCACATATGCCATTTACTTCACTTTTTTATCGTTATAATATAGATATCATAGGGAAGAGAAATCTTTTTTTTCACTTCCATCACTACTTCTGGGTAAGAGACCTTAAAAGTGCTACTACTAGTGCCTTAATTGATCTTAACTTAGTATCTGAGATTATTCCATTCACTATATCATATTGTAATCACAAAGCCTAAATATTATATATACATATACCACTTCTACTCTTCTTATTTATAACACTACATCCCATAAATCAAAACAAGTATATATGCCTCCTGTCATGGTACATAAATGTCACATTCCTTAATACATTCAATTACTTTCCAAAAGACCCAGATTCCTAAATACATTTTGATACATCTTACCCTTCCATGCCATGAGTACACGTGTCATTTTTTTTCTACTATAGAAAAACTATTCATTTACCTTAAGAACATCTTTTTTGGTTAGTTGTGTATATCCCAAGCTTCCTTCATCTCACTTCTATTTTGATTAAAATCAGACTTTCACTTCTTTAACTTATGCTTAATTTGCCACAAAAAGGTGATTCACCATAGTTGGTTGATTTCCCTTAAGCAAAGTCTCGGTAAAGAGCTTTGTGTATGAAAAAAAACTAGTGTTGGAAGAGTGGAGCCCATAGGGGCCGATATAAGCCCGAACAACAACCATTAAAAGCACCAAAATTGGAAAATTGAATTAAAAAATAAAATAAATAAAAATGAAATGTCCTGACTCCTGTGTTTTTTAAGTTTTATTGCAAGAATTTGTTTGAATTTTATTTTCTTAGCAGGTTGAGTATATGTTTCTCTATGCATTTGCTTAAACTTTATCGGAGCTTAACTGTGTGGTCATAATATTGAACTCACTATATTTTATTCTTGAGAACTTGGTTTAGATTATTATTTTTTGTGTGAATCGATGAGCATCTGTTGTGAAATGCTAATTCCATTTTATAAGTTAGTTTAGCTTTTGAAGCCATGGTTTATAAGAGGTTGTGATTAGTTGGATTTGGAGATTTAAAGGGGAGTATGAAGTATAATTGTGATAAATTATGAACTACACTTCTGCTTACATTGGTTGAGATTGGTTGTTGTCATCTAAAATTTTGAATTTGAATTGTTCTAAAAGTGTGGATTATTCTTCTTTACTCGAGGACGAGCAAAGTTCAAGTTTAGGGGTATTTTGTTAGTAGGTTTTATATAGCTATTTTAGATCATTTTTAAGTTAATTTTTAGGTTAAATGGTAGTTTTGTAGTTAAGTTTCATTATCTTTTTAGTTGTATTTTTAGTTTTCAGTCTTTAATCACAATGTTAGTTTAATTGTGTCAATCTTGGAGGTTTCAAGTCTAATTTTATTAGTCTTCAATGATTAATGGAGTTGAGGCTCATTTGAAAACATAAAATTTGCATTAGAAAGTTTAGAGGTTCAAACGAAGTGAAAAGAAGAGAAAGAGAGCAACTAGAGGATTCCACCACCTGAGGTTGTGACATTTAAGTAGGCAGAGGATTTCACCACATAAGGTGGTGACATTGGGTAGAAACCAACACCTGACAGTGTGACAATGAGATTTAAATGAGATTGCCTATTTTAGTCTATTTTCCTATTCGCCTTTGTTTTCTTTATGCCAAAATAAGACCTAAAGGTTTCGTATTCAGATTAGGATATTTCTCTCCTATAAAAAGTTCTTTCCATCTCAAATTAGAAATATATGCAAGCTTTGGAGATCAAGAAGGAATTATACGGATTGGAAGCCTCAATCACCAAGATTCTCATCTCAATTCAAGTTTCAAGTTTGCTTTAACTATGTTATTGAATTTGATTTGTCATTTTGGATTATTTGACATGATTAGCATGAACTAAATTTCTTTATAGTTATCTTTAATGTAACTTGAATTCTTATTCTTTATGTATTATTCTAATTAGCTTTCTTTACTTTTGCAATTATTCATAATTATGCCTAATGCTATCAATTAAATGGCCATTATTTGATTTTTTTAAGATTAGTACGGAAGGAAAATCTTAAGATTGGATTTGAATTTTAAATAACATAAGAACGTAGTTTAAATGGAAATAATATAACTTGACTTCTGAAAATTTGTTGAGAATAATCATAATTCTAATTTTATTCATTAGTATCTATTATAAAAGGTTAATAGAAATTAGTGAATAAGTTTAGCATAGCTTGGGATAGCATATTAAACATCTTAGAATTATTCTTTTCTTATTTAAGTAATTAAATTTGATTACTAATAGTTAAAATTAAAAAAGATAGATTCAAGTGAACTCAAAGATACCCTTGCTTCTCATCTATTGATTTCTTTCAATCTCTCAATTGTTTGTGTGATTTTATTATTTCAAGTTTTATTTTGTTCATTAATTAAGTTTTGCCTGTCTAAATAACCGGGAATTATCATAATTTTGTTACTTAATCATTAGTTCTTGTGAGAACGATAACTCATTTACTCTTTATTATTTGAATTGATTTAGTATACTTGCGAAAATCAGCAACAAACTACAACCAACTGTAAAATCCAATCAATAGAGTGACCATTGAAGGAGTCGAGTAAAATAGTTTTATTTTAATTTGAACTCTTCATATTATTATTCATTCTTAATGAACAACTACACTATATACAAATTCCAAGAGATTTTTAGAAAAGTATCAAGATTACCCAAATGTCAAAAGGTTAATGGTTTGACCATTTTACCCTTCCATGTTCAATTACCGTGCAATTAACTCCTTTTAACAAGCTTTATCCCATTCAGGTTAGAGTATGGATTTTGTGCAACTCTAGCTTAATCAATTACTTTAGATCAAACACTGAATTTATTTATCCTTATATGTTTAAATCTTTATTCCAATAATTCCTTTTTATAAATCTCATTCATAAATGCATTATGCTCTGTTCAGAGACTCCTGGATAAAGAAGTGATACAGGAAAGTGAGATAAATCCCTTTTAAATAATCTAGGATAGTGAATCTTTTGTTGATCACTCAATTATATTCAAATGATTCATGTTATATCCAATCCCCAAGCTGTCAACACCCAATGGCGAACGACAAGTAGCAGTGTCAAAGTATAACACTCCGCACTTAAGATACTTTGGTGATCTTTATTCCAATGATACTTGCACCAACTAATATGATGAGATACTTTTACTGATATAAATTTTGTATGCATGTGAAGATCTTATGGCAGGTCTCCAACGTACTCATTTTTCAAACAAGCATTCATATGTTAACTCTGAATATCAACATGCTCATAGTTTATAAGAACTATTGCTTAACCCGGCCAGGGAGTATAGCATGTGTTAGTCTATTCGTATTGATAATTTCCAATCTTGTGAATACTATGACTATGAATAATTTAGATATTAACACATTTGCATGCATTCAGAATCTTATATTATGAACTATTCATAATTATTTTTGCACTGTGTTTTTAATACCATGGACGTTATTGAATAGATTAATATTTAACAAACAAATGTACATAAATATAAGTACTATGAAATTTAAAATTGCTACTGATAACGATATTTAAATACATGAGAATGAGTTCTATATAAAGTTCTATGGCGCACAAGCAAACTTCATAGTAGTGAAATAAATCCAAGTCGTGGCCTATAAGTACCATACTAGTCACAACCGTGACAAACACTTCACGGTTGTGGGGTTACTCTTTCAATTACTGTATACATGGAAATTATAGGAAAATTGTACAGAAAAATAAACAATCGGTTACATGTGAAAATCCTACTATAATTATTCTAATTAAAGCAGTATATTACAAATAAAGAATAAAGTAACTAAATTCAAAATGGAAATTCAAAAAATGAATTACCAAGAATAAAAAGATAAACAAGGTTAGTAAATATTTCAACTAAGAAAAATTAGATTTTAGGATATATCTTAGTTAAAGAAAGATATTTACAAACTAAAGTAAAAAAAATATATTCACATTAAAAAAGGATGAGGTATGATTTTTATTTCCAAAATTTAAAGGTAGGGTTGAGTAACGGTCGATTCGACTCAATAACTGAATCAAAAAAATCAAAAATCAAAATATTAAAATTTATACAAATCGAACTGAAATTATATGAAAATCGAACCAAAATTTTCGGTCGGTTTGGTTCGATTAACCGATAAAATTGAAAATTGAAAATTATAATTAAAAAAAATTATCTAAAAATTATACAAAATTACAAATCATAAAACTAAAATAAAAATATCCAAATTAAAAAATATACATATATAATTTGAGTTCAAGTCCCTTAGATTGAACAAAAAATACAAAAATAATTTTTTTATGTAAAAATTGGATAAAATAACATATAATATTAAAATTTCGGTTGGTTCGGTTTTTCCTCGATTTTTGCCTTTCAAAATCAAACCAAACCGAATTAAAACTTTTTTCTAGATTATATACCGTAGAGATTTGTTGAACAGTTAATTTCACCTTATCTGGTCCTTGTAAACCACAATATTTCACCTTATTTGGTCCTTGTAAACCACAATGATCCTTTCGAGATCACGTCTAATAGTAATTCACACTAGGATCATATTTAAAACCTTTTAAAGTCTAAAGTACCTGAAACTTCTAGAGTCTACTAAAAAACTTCGGGTTGTAGAGAGGAAATTATGCAGCATTTATTTGGGAGGAAATTACTTCAAATAGCAGGTTTTTTACTTTTTTTTCAAAAATATATTCCTTTTTTGAAATCTTTCACAAATATCATTTTTTTAATTTTTATTTTCACAAATAACTTTATTGTATCTGCTCTTCTAACCGTTCTCCTTTCCCATTTTCTTTCTCCTTCCTCACCGGTATCTTTCCCTTTCCTTCTCTGGCGTTCTCTTTCTCCTTCCATCTCACCGAAATCTTTCTCTTTCTTATCTGGTGTTATTTTTCTTCAATCAGGCTGCAGTTTATGCTCTCCGTTAAGCCCCTATTCCTAATTAAAGAACACGGTTTACTCCGACGGGAGCTCCCCGGCGACCTGAAGTTAGCCCCGTATTTACACCGACGGGGATGGCCATCATCTTCCTTCTGTTATGGTCTTATCTTGTTTAACTGTAAGACTGTGTCACCTCTCTTACACAATTCCATTTTGCAATTTTCGGTGTTTGAATTTTTTCTTTTAAAATTTATTTTATAGGGAATTCGAATAAGATGATGTTGGTTTTGTTCATCAACTATATATCCAGGCCATGGCATTCGACTCACAATGATTCTAAGGTAAAGCTTTTATATACTCTTTAATTTTAGGATATTCTCTGTTTTATTTCGCTTTTTTCTCTATCTAATTCACTTGATTTTGCAGTTTTAGTTGCTTAATTTTGTTATTTTTATAATCTTTAGTGGCTGATTATGTTTTAATTGAGTTTGCTTAGCTTTAGAAATACCAAGTATCTAATGTTTGTGCAAAGGAGCTTGAGAGTGGTGTGCCATTTGCTGCTGCTGATGGTGAGACTAATAGCTATGGAACTAAAACCAATTTTGATAATGGGAGCAGTGGAGTTGAAGGGTATGCTAAATTTATATAGATTTAGTTATTAGTTAATTTGTCTATATACTCTGTTTTATTATTTGTTTATGGAGTTTCTTGACAAATTATTCTTACAATTGCTTTCAGGCACAAAAATTCTATCGATTCAAAGAAATCTAGAAAGAATGGACATGAAGCTCAAGATAAAGAAGATGAAAATGTAATGTTAACAGAGATAGGAGTTGTATAAAAACGAGATGCTTGTGAGGAATTATAAGTGATGTGTACTTTTTTCTTGCCTTGCAGAAGCTGACTCTGAAAGAGTATGAAAAGGTGCAGCTTGAGAAAAGGAAAGCACCGGATTTTCTAAAAAAGACTGAGTTGAAAAAAGTAGTTCTTGACAAAGATTTTGAATCCATACAGCTTCTAGAGAGAAAGAATGAGGATGACTTTGTAGTCAAGCTGGTAGGTTGAGTATTTTATTGATCATAGTTTCATACTTTGTGCTTTATGTTAAGAATATGCATATTATCTCTTTTTGCTACTGAATTTCAGAATTCTGAGAAGGATCCAAGTAAGAAGAAAGATAGCTTTAAGGAGGAGAAAATCTGAAAGGTAGAAATTCTGCCAAATTCACTCTCATTAATTGGATCATTCCAATTCCAATTTATTTAACGTGTTTTGCTGAAGTCATATTAGAATTGGGATGGCTAAAGTTGAATTTTTTTATCTTGTAGAAGATTCAAGGGCCAAGATGGTGACAGGTTTCATGAAAGAGAAAAGTTGAATGGTGGTAATGGATTTGCAAAGAGGCATAACAATGGAGTAGAAAGAAAGTTGCATAATGGTGATGGTAAAAGGCCAATTGGTGGGTCATAGAAATGGAACAACTGCTGCTTCTATGCCAATTGCTAAGAATCCTAATCAATTTCCTGCCCTTTGTGGAGCTATAAAATAGTGATAGAATTTTTCTCATAATTTTATTTTGTAGGATGTTTTCAAAATCAGCTTCTGTTAAGGTTGGTCCAATTCCTGTTAAAGGAAATTTTGCATTCAGTAATGGGCATTCGGTCACCCATTTATTAAATTCAATTGCATATTCCTTTCTTATTTGTATGGTTTTTAATTTATAATTTGTACTGTATAAAGGGAAAGAAAAAAATCAAGGGATGTTGGTTCAAGATAAAAATGACAGGAATGGCTATTATTTTGGAAAATATTTTTCTAAATCGTATTAATGAATACATTCATGAACCAAAATAATTGGAAAATAATGCCTAAAATAAAGAAATTTAAAAAGTGGGGATAATTGGTTATTAATTTTGTATATCGTTTTTAGGCAAGAATTTTATAATTCTTTTTTTTTAATTTTATTCATTTATAAATAAATTTTATATTGTAAATAAATTTCTATACTTGAAATAAAATTATTAAAATATAGAATTGAAAATAAATTTCTTCTTTTTATGTTTGGAATAAATGAATAAAAAAATTTATTTATATTTTATTTTCTAAAATATGTACAATGCCAAGTTTGATTACTTATTTCAATTATTCACAATAAAAAAATGACAAATACTACTACATACATCTAGTATACGCATAATATACATCTAGTATACGCACTATATACATCTAGTATATGTACAATATACATCTAGTACACATTTAGTATACGCAATATATACATCTAGTATACGCATAATATACATTTAGTACACATCTAGTATACGCACTATATACGTCTAGTACACATCTAATATACGCACTATATACATCTAATATACGCATAATATACACCTAGTACACATCTAGTATACGTATTATATACATCTAATATACGCATAATATACATCTAGTATATGCACTATATACATCTAGTATATGCACAATATACATCTAGTACACATTTAGTATACACACAATATACATCTAGTATACACACAATATGCATATAGTATACATATAATATACATCTAGTATACACACAATATGCATTTAGTACACATCTAGTATACGCACAATATACATGAAGTATATACACAATATGCATCTAGTACACATTTAGTATACGCACAATATATATAGAGTATACACACAATATATATCTAGTACACATTTAATATGCGCATAATATACATCTAGTATACACACAATATACATCTGGTACACATCTAATATATGCACAATTGTTATATGGAATAGAAGTTAAAAGGACATAATTGCATACAAAATCACTTAAAATGTTAAAATTAGAAATGAAGAAGCTAATTGAGTAATTGCCGCAAAAAGCAAAATTTAAATAGAATAAGAAGATGAGGATTATGGTGAGACAGTATGTAGTATCAGGTGCTTCTGGTTGCCCTTCTCTTCACTATCCCATCACTCATCTTAGCCTGCAAGCCTTCTATTAAATTCAATTCACACACCCAGCTTGTGCATTTCAAGAATATTGCTCCTACTTAATTATTTTACTTAATCTTACTTTTCGTTCTTATTTTTTTTTTCAAATTATATGATTAATGTGTACAAGAAGACTAGAAGAATTAATGCATTCTCAATTGTATGTTGTAAAAGATAATTAATCTGGGATAAATTAAAATGTATTTTTTGGCCTTTGAATTATGTATTTTTGTGTTTAACTATAAATACGTACCTATTTAGTTAAGAAATAGCTTAGTTTTTGGAAAACAAAATTTGAAGGATTTAATAGAATAAATATGCATTATTATTAAATAGAACCAGACTTATAATACCTGCTTTTGAATTTAACGGCAAAAATTTTGGACATTATGATAAATCACATATATTTTTGAGAGAAAATGAAAATGTTGACGATAATGCAATCTGATAATCCATTAGGGGCTAATCTTTAAGTAAAACACGAATATAAATAAAAGGAAAATTAAAAAAAATGCAGAAAAAGGCAAAATTACGAAAACGTGCTGATCACTTTTTTTTTATCTTCTCCTTACTGGTTGGTTGTTTATGGTCCAATGACTCATGTTGGTGCATTTAATATTGTATTCCAAGAATTCCATTTCATTATCACGTTTTCAAGACTTCCACTCATAATACAATAATAATATTATTCAATTCCATTCATTTGTAAGTCCACTAAGTTATTTTACTTTAAACAATACATGGCTTTACAATTTAAAAGAAATACAAACTTAAGTGGGACAAAAGGAAAAATCAAATGAAGGAGTTGGGCTGTCACGAGTCAGCAACATTGTGCCGACTCGTGACAGAGGGTGGGTGTGCCGAGTCGGCACACAGGCCACTCGTGCCGAGTCGGCATTTTTGTAAAAAATGGTATTTTTGTTGGATATTATATAAAAGTGGTATTTTTGTAAAAAAAAAAAATTGTATAAATGAAATTAAAATTTTAAAATATTGTATATTTGAAATATTGTGGGAAGGGTATGTTTTTTTTGTTATTTTTATTTTTCTTGTGTATAATTATGTAAAGATCCCTTTATTTGGCTTGTAAAAAGCTTAATTTCTATGGGATTGGATGGAGTATTTATAGGCTCCGTAAGAACTGCAATCCTACTCCTACTAAGATAGTGTTATATCAATCCTAGTCTAACTAGGAATGGGCTTGAGCTGAATGGGGCTTCTCATCTAATGGGCTTCCACCATTCACTTAAGCCCAATTATATAACTTAAGCCATATGCATAGAGCTCCACCAATGGGCTCCTTGCATATGGGTTATTTGGTCCAATACGCCTCTTTTAAGCCTTAATTATATTCCATATAATTATACCCCTACTTTATTTATATTTAGATTCAATTCTTATATGTGTGTGACTTATTGGGCTTTTGAACATATTATTGATAAAAGTGGATTTACATAGAATTCCAAAATAAAAATCGAACCCAAAAACAGAACCGAATTAAAAAAAATCGATCGATTTGATTCGATATTTCAGTTTTATCCAAATTTTGCTATCTCCTATTTAAAGGATTAGATTTTATCTAATTTCAAAAAAATATATTATTTTAAAATTAAATCTATTTAATTAAAATCTATTTATGTAGAAAAATGCAGATTTTATATTACTAAAAATATATTTTGCAATAGAAATTTAAAATATATTTAATTAAAGAAATAAAAAAAATAAGAAAATCAAATACTTAGAATAAACAAGTAGGGAAAAGGATTACCTGATGCCTTCCACGGGCGTAGAGTGCGCCTCCGAGGCTAGGAGAGGCTAGCATATGTGCAAATATTATTTGGGCATTTCCACGGGACCATTGCACAGAAATCGAGGAAGGAATATGGAAAAACACAAAAAAAAAATATAGAAAAGCAAAATAAATAAAATATGTACATAAAATAAATTATATTCTACTATAAAATTAAATTAAATGCGGTATTAAAATTGTAATAAAATAAAGATGAAAATTAAAGAAGATAAAATAAAGAAATGTTGAAAATAAGATGTGAAAATTTAAAAAATGCAATAAAGTAAATTAAAAAAATTAAATAAAATTAAATAAATAAATACTAAAATTAAAGACAAATCACTCACGTATTAACACCGAATTTAACGGATCAAATAACTGATTTCTACTAATTAAATCCAATCCTTGTAATATGTGTAAAATTATGCACAAAATTAGAAAGCAATAAATAATAAATAGACATAAATAAATAAAAATACTAAAATTTAAATGATGATAAATAAAAAAAATACTGAAAATAAAAATAATCCTTTATGTGCTTAACAACGTTTTTACACGGATCAAATAGCCAATCCCTACATATTAAATTCTATCGCCGGGATCCATTAGGATTATTAGCAAAATATGGAATAAAGCATGAAAAATATGATTCCAATTACTCAAGCCATTACACTGATCATTGGAATCACAAGAAGATGTAGAAAAAGATGAACAATATATTAAATAAATAAAAAAATAGAATTAATCAAGAGATATATGAATGAATAAAGGATGGGAAAAATTTAAAAGAATCTGGTAATATCACCATTAGAATTGTAGCTTCTTAGATTGCGAAGATCAAAGCCAATCCCGGTTCTAGAGAATTAATTTAGAAAAATAGAATATTTTGGAAAAAAATAGTGTTTTTGGTGTTCGGAGTATTGTTCCAGGGGTGAAAATTGCGCATCCTTTAGAATTAGATTTCTCTCTATTTATAGAAAGAGAGTTTAGGATTTAAGGCATCTTGGAGCATTTCCATGGCCATGGACAGACAGTCCACACCCGTGGAAAGTCTTTCCCTAATTTCACACTGTGTTTTCAAATACGAAAATGAGAGACAGTATAAAGGGCAATCCACACCCATGGAGAGATGCTCCACAGATGATTGATATTTATCAAGCTTTCCCATTTTTTAGGCCAAAATGAGGCCCAATTTTTCTACAAATTTAATTTAAACCAATCAAAAATTACAAGCCTGTGATGAAGGACAAAAGGTATCTAAAAAACTTGTTTTATTATATTTTAACTCAAATTCTTTTGAACTAGAAAAGACATTTCTCCCGTATGAAAGACTTTCATTATTAGGTAATTTTGAATTCAAACACAACATAGAGTGTCTACAATCGTCACACCATATGAGTTATGCACTAAAAGAAAGTCCAAACTAATTAAAATATAAAACTATTTAAACATAAAGCAAATATTTTTAGGAAACAATTGTAATGACTCGAATTGTACGCTAAAAGGATTTGTAGTGTTAATTGTATAGTAAGAGTACGAAAGTAATTGTGCAAGTATGAGTTTATGAGAATTGAGAATGTAATTGAAAAGAAATATAAGTCATTGTAAGAAAGAATTGAATTGAGGGACTAAAAGGGAGTTGGCCAAAGGAGTAAGTAGGTTATTTTCTATGAGTGGGTCATGTGTCAAAAGAGATTGACAAGTGGCTTGATGAGAGCTTGCCACATAAGCTTTTTCATACAATAAATAGGTGAGTGGGAGGCAAAATCTGCCTCATTCTTGCATGTGGTTCGATTGTTCCCTATTGTCTCTCTTTGATTTCTTTGTTCTTTATTTTCTCTTGGTTCTTGCTCCCTTCTTCGTTGGTTGTTGTAAAGAATTGAGCTTAGATTGGTTTGAAGAGTTGATTGGAAAGGTAAGTTGGGATTGATAGTTTAAGGATCTTCTTCTCCTATTAAATTCTATATGTGATTTTGAGTTAGTTGGTTATTGGATTAAGTGTTTGTTTGATGGGTTTTGTGCAAGAAGTTTTGGACAAGAGAAAAGATAAAGGCCAGGAAAAGATTTGAGCTGGAAAAGAGAAGTTTATCAAGCTGCTTTTGAGGTTTGAGATATTTTTATTTGGTTTTATTTTAGTAGATGCATGCTTGAGTAGATGGAAAATAAGTGGGCTTTGAAATAGTTCAACAGCTCTTTTAGTTGTTAATTAGTGCAAAATCAATTTTGCTTTAGATGCATGTTTGATTTAGTTGAAAAATTATGGGTTTTGAAGAGTTATATAACTCTTCTAGTGTAAATTATACAAGGGATAGAATAGACAAATTGTAGACAAATTGATTAAGTCCTGTTTAGATGTATGTTGTTTGATTGTTACATGATAATTATGAGTATACTATAAATTGTGCATGAAAGGTATTTGTATGGGATTATTTAGCTCGAATGCCATCTTGGCTGGAATTGGTGTTTGATTGTGTCAAAAGATGAGTTTTAATGCTTTGTAGTGTATATGGCATGGCGTTGGTTGATCATAGTGGTCATGCATGTGAATATAAGGTTGTATGCGAAGGGTATGTGTTAGAGATTCGTGAAGTTGGGAGTTTGAACGTATAGTTCAGGCTATGTCACGAGCGCGACAATGGTCGCGAGCGAGACGGAGTGCTCCGCAGGCAAGGAGTTGCTAGACCTGGTTTTGTTGTGAGCGCGAGATTTATCGCGGGTGCGACAGAAGTGTTGTGGTGTTCTGTCGTGAGAGTGAGCTCTGCCGCAAGCGCGACTGTAACGCACGCCAAACCCTGGGAGGCCCCGAAAATCCGCTTTTAGGGTTTTTGAGAGAGGTTCATGGAACTTGTAAGAGATTACAGGAGCGTCTATTTTGGGCAGTAAGGAGGTTTCTTGGAGTCGCCGCCCACTAAAATATTGGGAAAGGTCATCTAGTCTCACTGAACCTAAGACAGCACATTTGTATCTATTTTGGGTAAACCAGAGATATTTTAGAGTTCCCACCCCAATACGACATTGAGATGGTACTCTAAGCTCATTGAGTCTAAGACAATGCAAATTGGGCCTATTCTGAGCAACAATAGATATTTTGGAGATCCCACCCCAATAGAATATTGAGATGGTCCTCTAACCTCGTTGAGCCTAAGACCAGATATGGTTCGGAACTTCCCATTTATTCATACCTTCATTAAATTATAATTGAGTTCTGAATTTAAGATTTCATTCCTTTTCTCATTCATTTAAATGCAGTGATTAGAGCGCATATCAATCGCATAATAAAAACGATAAATAAAAAAAAAAAGATAAAAAGGGTAAATAAAAATACAGTAAATTACAATAAAACTAGGGGCGGAATACAACCCCCAATGTAAATGAAATGTAAATCATACACAAAACGGGGTATTTATTAAGAATGAGGACATTGGCCCTCGCATGCATACTTACAGAAAATAATTTTAAATTGACAATTTATTTGGATGGAAAAACTAGGTTATTGGTCCCATTTTATTAGAAAAATCCAATTTATTAATATAAATATTTTTGCGATTTTTAATTAAGCATGTATAAAATGAATAATTTTATTACTAATTACATGACAAATGAATTAAGTAAAGACAAATAAGAAAAAATAATACAAATAACACAAAAATGGTAAATCAACCAAAATCTCCGGATCTCTTCCTTCGGCTGCAAATGTGCCCAAACATGACGAAAATAAGTATTGAAACAAAAATAAATAAAAATTAGATCAAGAAAATCAATTAAATACATAAAATAATAAATAATAAATTAAAATAGATAAAAAATGCATTATGGGTGATAAATAAATTAAATGACATATTAAAACAAATAGATTAACATATTAATAGATTAATGCATAAAAACATGAAATAATAATAATAATAATAATAATAATAATAATAATAATAATAAGGAAGAATAAACAATCAAGTAAAAGTAAAAGAATAATAAAAAAGTAAAAAGATTTTAAATCTATATATAAGATTACATAAAATAAACAAATAAATAATAGATCAAAAAAATCTACATGATGACTAATTAAATATGAACAAAAAAATAAAAATAAAAAATAAAAAATAAAAAGAGAAATCGAATCTAAAATATTTATCCTCAGATTTCGGATTTGGTGGAATTAGTAAAAATAATTGATTGTCCTTACTTTGATTCACAAAATAATAAATAAAAAATAATCTAAAAACTTTTCTATAAAAAAATTATAAAAATCTTATTTTTACGAAATCAAATAAAAAATTGGATTTCAAGAATAAAAAATTATTTTTTTTTTTGTCTCAAAATCAATTTTTCATCCAAAAAATCAATGTAAGTTTTTGCAAGAAATCAATTGAATAGAAAAAAATTAAAAAAATAACAAGTGAGAAAATTGAATTTTTAAGAAAAAAAAAATTTTTTTTTTCTCAAAATCAATTATTTTTCAATAAAATTCAATTTAAAATGTTTAGAAGAAATTTTATTGAAGTAAAAAGGAAAAAAAAATGAAGAAAAAGAAGAAAAATTGCAAAAACTCAAGAAGAGAGAAGAAAAAATGCCTCAAAAGAAATTCCTCTATTTTTCTTCCCATAATTTTCTATTTATATCAATAAAAATAGAAAACCTAATTAATTAAGGAAGAAAATTGAATTTTTATTAAATTTTCCTTAATTTAAGTTCAAAAATGGAAATTATCATTAAAAATCCCGGAAAATATGGTGAAAAGTCAAAAAAAATCAAGAAAAATAAAAAAAGGCTAAAAATGCATTTCGGCAGCCTGAGGGGCGACCAATGCCCGTCGGGCGTCGGCCGCACGGGCCCCGCGTGCCGCGGGCGAGCGACGCACAAGTGCGGGAGAGCGATGCACAAGTGCCGGCAAACGCGGAGGCCAGCTCCCCGCGCGCTGGCTGCCGCAAACGCCCGAAAATCATTTTTTTTTAAAATAATAATTTTGACTAAAACATTATGATTTTCGAACTCCCCTTTTTATTTTTTATTTTATTTTCATTTTTTAAACTTTTTTATTTTTATCTCTAAAAAACAAATTTAACAAGAAAATCATCACTTCCAACTTTTTTGCCCGTGAACAGGCATCTAATTATCATTGGATAACCATGATCTAAACTGTATCGGGACCCGGTGTCTACAGCGACAAAATGAGTGTTTGTGGTCTGTCGCGAACGCGACACAGTTAAAGTGCATGAACATTATTAGTTGCTTCAATTTGTGTGTGATGTTGCATTGGTATATGTATGACTATGCATATAGAGGATAAAGGTGACAATCTAAGAGAGAATATATGAGATGTTTGATGGGAATTGGTATGATTAGTGTGCAATATGAATTAAAGATGTATGTGTATATTATATGAATATGATGAATGAAGTTGAACATGTTAAATAGATATTGCATTAGCATGACAATAAATCAATATGTATGTGTGTGCATGATTGTATAGATAATATATATGTTTTGAGTCTTATATACAATAGTTCAAGATGGGTATTTGAGTTAATATAAAGTATATGGTATAGTGAATAAAGTTTATATGTTAAGCCTGAAGGATTCATAATAGTGGATAAATAAGCATGCTTATAAAGGGTTAGAGTTTGCAGCTGCCAGAGTGGCCCCGTTTGGGTCCAGAGTTGACCTGTTTGGGTCTAGAGCTTGTTACCTTCGAGCACTAGAGATTTGAGACTTTGGTTTCCAGATGTTTGACACTGTTAATCAGTATTTAGAGCATCCGTATCCACCATCGATGTGAATTCAGGCTATAGTTATGGTATGCTTGTGGATGAATAAGTAGAGCTATTATCAGTTATATGTATATGAATGTACATGTAATGTAGTGATATACTATCACTTAACATATATGATAAATGTTAAATCTAAAGACTATATGCATGTCAATGTATACGTAAACGCGATAGACATATTAATAATATGTTTGCTTGAGATAGTTGCTAGTGATGGTAATTATATGATAGCACGGTTATTGTATTTGTATATGATAATTGTAGAACTAGAAGTTATGTGCATGAAGACTTATATGCTAAAGAATGTTACTGTGTAACAAGCATGATCATTGATATGTATGTTATGTGATGTTTGCGACTTCATTAGAAGTCTATTGTTTTTATATATCCTCACTAAGCGTTATCGCTTAACACGGATGTTTTCCCGTATAGGTATGCAGGTTCGGTTCGGTATAGAGTAAGTTGTGCATCTGCTGGCCACTAGAAGTGAGAAGTGGAGTTTCTTTTGTTTACGTATATGATTCTTTTTTTTTGTAATGTTTATTATAGTGATTTTGTAAAGAGAATTTTTGTATATGAAGTGTAAATGTTTTAAAGAATGTTCATGTAAAGTGTAACACCCCAATATCCCTCGAGAGGAATATCGGAGCGCTACACACACACACGAACGCATACATATTCATACTCAATAGCGGAAGCAATAACGGAAATACATTAAGAATAACTCTAGGGCCAAACATACATCTCATAAATAATATACATATTACAAAATGTTATAATTCTTAATACATATTCATATTCGGTACATATACAATAAAGTTAACATTTACACTTCATTACTATACTTTTCTATATTCATAATGATGTTACTCAAAACAAAAGAAACTCTATCTTATACAAAAAGATCATATACAAGCTCCTAGTGGCCATGACCTGCAGATGCAAACTCTCTAGTACCATCCTTAAAACCTACACGGGAAAAACAGATGCAACAGACTTCGAACGAAGTCACAAATATATCAATGCATGTCAATAGTCATGTCATTTACAATAACCATATACACAACCTTATAAACGACTAACATCACACTCTAACCTGTTCCATGTGCAAAAATTCAAATATGGCAAACAATATTGATAGCATGTTATACTATGTTCATATACATACACAAGTCTCTACTACGCCTCTTGTACACTACAAAACATAAAGTAGCCTGAATTCTCAACAATGGTGGATACGGGCACTCTAAATAGTGACAAACAGTGTCAAACGATAGAGACCTAACTCAAAATGAATACACTAGGTATTCGTCGTTAAACCAATTAAGGTCACGATAGCAGCCGCACGATAACCCTTTATAAGTATGCTTATCTATCCACTACTATGACCATTCAGGCTTAACATAAAGACTCTATATACTATGTCATATGCATTACAATCACACAAGCATTATATCATGATTCAATCATATATGATCAATATCACATGGCATGTTGTGTTCAACACTTAAAAAGCATGTATACATTTAGTTCCAATCTTAAACTCTTATGCCGTAGCATTATTTACCCAGATAGCTAATCTTATAATCATTTGATAATCCTAAACATGCATTGTATAGACCCCATAATGTTTCGGTGTAATATGAGTTCAATTCGGGAAGGAAACATATAAAAATATACAAATTAGTTGAGGGTAAAGGTGGGGAATTGATTCATGCCAACCATGGGCTCCAAATCAAGAAGAAAATCACTCTTATGACCTGTTCTGTTGCGCTCACAACAGTAGGCTTCAACAGGAACTTCACGAGACTAC
Source organism: Excoecaria cochinchinensis (assembly GCA_947683425.1). NCBI lineage: Eukaryota > Viridiplantae > Streptophyta > Magnoliopsida > Malpighiales > Euphorbiaceae > Excoecaria > Excoecaria cochinchinensis. Next base: position 4,255,994 of record CANTUQ010000063.1, read on the forward strand.
TTTTCACCTTAAACTTGTATCACCTAAACCAACGTCTACACATCATTTTTAGGAAAAATATCCTTATTAATAATTGTTCCCTAAGATGTTAAATTTTAAATGGGACAGGTTTCAAGTCAAATGGACATCTATAACGTCAGATATCATCTAAACAATCTGAACTGCTCAAATGAACCGGCCAAAGTAGAGACACCTCTGTTTTGGCCAATTTTCAGGATCTTAGAGCAATAATTTGCTCAAGGTCATTTCAGATACTTTTATAGGTATTGAATTCATGGTTCTTACGGCTCAACAATCACTCAATTTAGAGATGTAAAACTCCATTTATGATAAAAAAATTACACGGAGGTCTAATGGAAAATAAACAGAGTTTCCCCAAAATCATATCTTACACTCAAAAACTATGTGGCAATCATCTAACATCATCAACACATATGTAAATGATCAAATTACATAATCATAAACATATCTCATAGGAATACCGCAAGCAATCAAAATGAACAAAATCATATATCTTATTCTAGAACTAGGTCAAGACCCTCTAACCTTCTATCATGCATATAACATTCACTTAAGTGCAAAAGCAACTAAAACATGCATCTAACACAAAATCACACACGATCCCGACCTTTAGATAGCTTGACCACGTCTCTCTAATCGGTTCCAATCTTCTCCTTTCCCTTGTCCCTCTTTTTGTCCACAGCTTTCATGCACAAATCAACCAAGAGAAACTTACACACACTCCCTCTAAACCAGCTTAAAAAGGACTTTCGCTGGAGTGTTCTGTCGCGCTCGCGACAGAACCCTCACACAGGCCACTCACTCCTCTTCTAAAGCCAATCCTGCACAACCAAAAATCTTTATACTTTATCACTCGCGACCACTAATAATTATGTCTTATTTACTCTTAAACTTATCGTAACCCGACAAAACATTGCAAAAACTACTAGAGTCGAAATTGGGTTGTTACATAAAGAGGAAGGATGATGCTTATATATTATATAAATAACTTAAATTTGATTATCCATGTGTGGCTTGTAATGATAGTAATTGATATCCCGCTATTGTATGATTGTATTGTATGTGTATGTAGGGGTGAGCAAATTTCAGTTCAAACCGAAAATCGAACCAAACCGACCAAATTTTTTTAATTTGGTTTGGTTTTTCGATTTTTCAATTTTGGTTTCAAAAATAAGTTAATTTCGGTTATTTCAGTTCGGTTCGGTTTTGAAAGGCAAAAATCGAAAAAAAATCGAACCGACCGAATAATTATTAATATATGTTATTTTTTTCATTTTTTACAAAAATAAACTTTATTCTTGTATTTTTTAATTCAATATAAGAGGGTTTAACTCAAATTAAATATATGCACATTTTTTAATTTGGATTTTTTTATTTTAATTTTATAATTTGTAATTTTATATAATTTTTAGATAATTTTTTTAATTATAATTTTGAAAATTCGATTTTATTGGTTAACCGAACCGAACCAACCGAAAATATCGGTTCGCTTTGAATTCGGTTATTATATTATATCGGTTTGGTTGTTCAAGTCTTAATAATTAGATTTTCGGTTATTTCGGTTCAGTTATTGAACCGAACCGACCGTTGCTCACCCCTATATGTATGTGTGTGTGCGCGACTCCGATATCCTTACAGGGGGTATTGGGGCGCTACAACAATTGTGATGTAATTAATTAAATACGAAAAAAAACCAGCATGAACTTAATTTGTGAATGATACTATATCACATTTACAAGGTATTGCCAACTATTCCTTATGCCCAAAATAACTAAATATTTAATAAACCCTACATAATTCAATATAAGATAATATAAATAACTAAATAAATATTAAATAATAAGAACAAATAAAGAATCTCCCCAAATCATGATATTTGAGATCTACCTCTTGAGATGCGATTTGATGCACAAATATAATGTAATATGGGCAATTTTGAATTATTCACATTATAGTATTTTTACCCACCTCATTATACCTCAAATATAAAAAAATAAAAAATAAAAATAATGAATCATGAGTACCAAATACACGAGGTGAGATTACCAACCCACACGCTTCTAGTAGAAGAAGTCTATATCCTTTTTATTTATTTATTCTCTCGAAAATAGATTAATATTGCAATCCATTTACAATTTGATGTACAAAAATAATGTAATGTATGCAATTTTGAACCAATGCACATTATAATATTTATACGCATAAGAGTACTACTCAATCGGATATATTCCTATCCCAAATATGACCAAAAAAAAAAAACTTAAAGAGCCAAATACACGAGGTGAGATCACCAACCCATCCGATTCTACTAGAAGAAGCCTCTATCCTTTTATTTATTTATTTTCCCAAAAATTGATTAATATAAAAGCACAATAATCCAAGTAGATTTCCATCTTTTTACAACTAGGGGCATGCACATATATTACATTAAACAAATAATGGACTTACACGTAAACAACCACACCAAATTTTTTTCCCCTTTTCTCTATCTAATCTAACAAATTATTATTATTTTTTATTTAATAAAATTAAAAAGAAGTTCCTGAAAATAAAAAAGAAGTTGCCACATCATCGCTCTCCTCTTTATCCAACCACCGCCTGCCGTCTTCTTTCCTTAGCTGTTCTTCACTGTAGACTGTGGGTCCTACACCCTTCTCTTCCCTTATTATTACTATTTTTTTTTTAAACATAAAAAAAAAATGAACAAAAGAAAGTCTTCTTTTTTTCTTCTTCCGTTTTTCCTACCCATCTCTACAGTGTACACAACTCCTAACTTTTCTTCTTCGAGTCTTCCCTCTACACACATCCACTACTGAAATAAAATTGACAAAACAAAAACCAATTTTTTTTTTCCTTAAAACCCTTTTCTCTCTTTCTTCCTCCTTTCTTTCTCTCCTCCTTGGAGAGAGGATTAGCAGTTTTTTTTTTCTTTTTTTCTTTTTTCCCCTCTTTGCTCTTCAGTTATTATTAGCTTAAAAAGAGATGCCTGCTTGGTGGGGGAAAAAATCTTCCAAGCATAAAGAAGATAACTCATTTGGGGCAAAAAATGATGTTAATAAAAAGAAGACTAGCAGTAAAGAGAAAGACAAGCCTAAGAGTTTTGACGAGATTGTTTTTTCTCGGAATTCTCCACGTGTGAGCAAGGATTTTGCCGGTGGCCCATCTGTGTTTTTGGGTTTTGATTCAGATTCGGCCGAAAAGAGAAGGCTTCCACTTCCTACGCCTTCTGGGTCTGCTAGTGATCATGGGATTGTTGGTGTCGGGTTGGGATCTGGTTCGGCTTCTGGTTCTATTTCCAGTGTTAGCTCATCTTGTTCATCTGGTGAAGATCATCCGATTGGAAATGATCATCACAGTGGTCTATTCGGTGGTTACAGGTTGGTTTTTGTAGATAATTGTTCTGTGGATGCTGTGGGATTGATTTTGGGTGTGATTCTGATTTTCTATTTTTATTTAAAAAACATTGAATTTATGGTTAGTATTGTGATGGGATTTCAGAGGGGAAGCAAGTTGTTTTTCCAAGATATCTAGATTTTGTTGTGTCAGAGTTGGATTTCTGGGATGTCATATGTCTTTAGTTATGACTCTGTGTATCTGTCTAATTCTGTTCCTGCCAGATTTTGATTGCTCTGCACTCAGTTTTTCTTTCTTGAGGTTTCTTCCTTCACTTTATTGGACTTTGTCTTGGTCTTCAAACATTAAGTCAATGTTATATAGTACTTGGTCTTATTTATTCTATCATTTCTTTTAAATGCCAATTGGGGCATATCTATTAATTTTTACTTTTGAAATAGAATTTTATGTTTATATTACCAATTTATTACAACAAACTCAGGAGCTATAAATTTTTCTGATTGAATGCGAGAGCTATAGCAAATTAAAACTTGGTAATTTAGATTCTAATTGGTGCTTGACTAAGCATTGAAATAATAATTTCAGTTTGATTATCAAGTGAAACTGCTAATTGAAATCAGGGTCATCTATTGATCACAGAGGAAATGGTGATACAAGGTTCTGTATAGGGTCAAGAAGCCCTCGACCTGGATCAAGAAGCCCAGGTCCTGGTTCAAGAAGCCCAGGTCCTGGTTCCAGAAGCCCTGGTCCTGCCTCGAGAGGCGCTAGCAGGTCAGCATCACCTCTTCATCCATTGTTGGGAGGTATGAGTCTGGAGTCTCCGACAGGAAGGCTGGACGATGCCAAGAACCAATGTCATCCATTGCCTCTTCCACCGGGTTCTCCTAGCAGCCCTTCTTCCTTGCCAGGCACAAGAACTTCTGTAGTGACTGAAAACTCGTCTGCTCCTATGTCGAAATGGAAGAAAGGAAAGCTCTTGGGAAGGGGAACTTTTGGACATGTCTATCTTGGATTTAATAGGTAATATGATCATTCTTGTAGCAATTGGCCTAATTATTCTAATGTTTAAGCCTCTATAAATTTCATTTAACTGCAACATGATTCTAATGGAACATACAGTTTTTGTCTTCTCGATCTTAGAGGGTGACCATGGACTCTTTGTTCTTGTGTTAATGATGATATATCAGGCAGATATGTTATCTTATGTATCTAGCTGGTATTCATTGTTTTAGCAACTGTCTAAAAAGAAATGGCAAGAGTGCAGATAAATGAGGTTATTTATTTGTTGCTGCAATGTGTTATATCTTGCACCCTTCTGAATGGTGTACTGTAACTTAAACAGTGAGAGCGGACAGATGTGCGCAATAAAAGAAGTCCGTGTTGTTTCTGATGATCAGACATCAAAAGAATGTCTTAAGCAATTGAACCAGGTAATTTGTTTTACACTATCAAATTGAGTGCATTGACAAGCCTCAATAAGTAGTCGATTTCCATGTTGCCCATTGGATGTTATGGACTTAATGGTTGACTTGGCCTTCTTTTCCTTGTCTACAGGAAATTAATTTGCTTAGTCAGCTTCAACAATCAAACATTGTCAGATATTATGGAAGTGAACTGGTACAATTTCTTTACTTTTCTATGTGCTAATTGGACTGAGAGGGATTATTGAAACCTTTTCAGCAATGTTAATGTTGATCAATTCAAACGGTTATTTTCAATTGACACTGCTTTATTAACACTATAGTTTTTCGTTTCCTCAGAGTGAAGAAACTCTTTCAGTTTATTTAGAGTATGTGTCTGGTGGTTCAATTCACAAATTGCTGCAAGAATATGGTGCCTTTAAGGAACCAGTTATTCAAAATTATACCAGGCAGATACTTTTTGGGCTTGCCTATTTACATGGAGGAAATACTGTGCACAGGTATTTAGGTTTTGATTCTAATTATGGCTATTCAGTTTATGTTTCCTTAAATCAGAGTTTCTTCAGTAATTATCTTGTGAAATTTTTTTCCTGACAGGGACATCAAAGGAGCTAACATATTAGTGGATCCTAATGGTGAAATCAAGTTGGCTGACTTTGGCATGGCTAAACATGTATGTTGCGTTTCAATTTGTAGAGTTTGATTCCTGAATCTTGCAAAAATTGATTCAAATTTATCGTCTCACAAAAATTGTAGACAAATGCATGATAGTTCACTTTGCTCTTGCATGAGAAGAATGTTATTTATATTCTTTTTCTCTTACTGCAATTCCACTTTGGTTTATTTCCAAATCAGATAACAGCTTGTTCATCGATGCTTTCGTTCAAGGGGAGTCCTTACTGGATGGCACCTGAGGTATTCTTTTTTACCACCTTAATTAAGCCAACAGATATGCTTTCACTTTTCCTGACTTCTCTTGGCTGCTTAAAATTGTGGCGGTGCCCATATGTGTGTCTTTACATAATTACATATGCCCAATTCTATCTGACTGCTTGAACTTTAATTTCTTGCAGTCAGTGCCAAAACACAAATAATTTATAATCAAGTGCATTTAGCTGGAACGTATCATCAAAAAGTTGATATGTATTCATGTCCATATCAGCATTGTGGTGACAATTTGTGGTTAAAGGCCCTTGATTAGAAATTATATTTCCATTATAGCACTTAAATTTTTTTTTTTTAAATAAAGTTATTATCTCTGTTCTACCTTTTTGGTTACAGGTTGTTAGAGCCCATCAGGTTTATTTTTCTCATTCTTTTATTTCTTTTTGCTATTGAATCATCTGATGTCAGGTTGTAATGAACACGAATGGCTACAGTCTTGCTGTGGATATATGGAGCCTGGGATGTACAATTCTTGAAATGGCAACATCAAAACCGCCCTGGAGCCAGTATGAAGGGGTGAGCTTCTGAAAGCTTCAGAATTCAAAACACCTTTCTCAATGTCAGCTTTAAATTTTTTTGCAGGAAGAAAGTCAATTTTTTCTTGTGAATTTAACAGGTGGCTGCAATATTTAAGATTGGAAACAGCAAAGATATGCCGGATATACCCGATCACCTCTCCAGTGATGCAAAAAGTTTTATAAAGCTTTGCTTGCAGAGGGATCCGTCAGCCCGCCCCACAGCTTCACAATTGTTGGACCACCCCTTCATTCGGGACCAAACAACAACAAGAGCTGCTAACATTAACATTACTCGGGATGCCTTCCCGTACACTTTTGATGGAAGTCGTACACCGGTATTTCTCAACTTATTTCAGTAGCTTATATGTTTTCTATGACAGGAACAAGGTCCCTTTTTTTGGTATTTGATTATATGCATTACGCTATAGTTCTGTGGAATGATCTTTTATTTTAAAACCCGTAAAAGGTATTTTGTAAATTTATATTATTTACGTGTAACTTTTTTATGTGCATGTTCTCGTGCATCTCCCTATACTATTACTCTAATTACATCTTCAAATGAATTTGTCAACCTTTAGTTGGATGATCGCTAATTGGTAATTCTTTACTCTTTAAGCAGCCTGCATTAGATCTCCATTCCAACAAATCAAGCCTTCCATTGCCTGATGGAGATTATGCGATGAAGCAAGTGATCACTAATAAGAGAGGATTGAAGAACAATAGGTAAAATTTTACCTCATCATTCATACTGCTATTGGAGATTCCTGATCATATGCAATTCTTAATTAAGTGTTGTTTCGTGCAGGGATGATGTAAGAATGATCACATCTTTACCTGTATCCCCTTGTTCTAGCCCCTTAAGAAATTATGGACCGGCACATAAAAGTTGTTTCCTTTCTCCTCCTCACCCGACATTTTCCTTGTTAGGACAAAATGGTTACAACTTAAGTGATTACCCATTATATTCATCGAGACCAAACACGATATTTGCTCATGATTCTAGCTTGGAGCCCTCTTTATTGAAAGGCCAAACACCGGGCTCATCACCGAGAACGAGGCCAATTTGAGTGTAAATAACAATATAAATACTTTTCATACTCTCCTCAGAATGCAATATGGATTGGAATCACAAGGTTCTTTATCCATGATTCCCTCCTCTTAATGTGGTGGGGGAAAAAAAAATTGTCATCACTTGAGTGGATTGTTTTCGGTAAGGGGGGGTGGAGCTTTTGAGGAATGCAGTATCTGAGTGATTGCTGTAAATGGCGTGCAGGTCAGTGTGTGTGTAAACATTCATGTGTAATTCAGAGAAATTGTGTAAGATCATTGCATTACCTGACATTTCTTGCTAGATAATGGAATATATACATTGTTGAGGCTACTTTGTGATATTATTGATTTATCTTTCTTCTGGTATCAGCACAGAGAAGTGAGCAGGTGAGGCGCTAGGTTTGGATAATATGATGCTGCTTTTATCTTTGTTTTACGTATTTTTGCAAAATTGGAGTGGGGACTAGAGAAATTGTCTGGAAAGTTATTTTTGCGTTCTGGATTAGAGCTAATTCCATCTATTATTTCATTTTGTTTCAAAATAGTTTTTTTTTTTTTTTTTTTTTCAAATAAAATAGTTAACATGTAAATTGATTTTTTCTCGTGATTTTTATTATTTTAATAATACTTATATCTTGCTAAAAAAATAATACTTAATCAGGATTTATATATTATAAATTTTATAGTAAAAATTATATTTTTTAATTATAATGACTATCTTAAACAAAAGGTGGACTAAAATTAAATTATGAAATGGATAATATTTTTTAATGTTACCATTTTCTTTATCGAGTCTATTTGAAGTCTTGAGTGCATTAAAATAAACATTCGATAGAGGGTATATGCATATATTAAATCGTGTATTTTTGGAAATATTCAATATACCTATTAAATAAATAGATATTTAAAGATTTATGATAGCTGTAAAAGAAAAAGTAGTAATTCAGATTGTACGCAAATGGTGTGTATATTTTGACTGTCAAATTATAAACGTTCATCTTATTAGACAGTGTAAATATGTGCTTACGATTTCTGAATCATAATCATATAAAAATTGAAGAATCTAATAAAATATATGCTATAAGGATGAATTTTGTCTATTTGACACCAGTCAAAAGGCTTACTTATTACATAGAGAATTATTTTGTAGATAAAATTAACGTTTATGGTGAAAGAAATTTGAATATTTGTAATTATAGATTATGGTTTTTATCAAGTATGAAATGAATCTATGGGCAGCAAACGTGTTGAAAGGGAAGTTTTATTTTTATTATTATTATTTTCTCTGGTTGATGTTGATAATATCAACGGCAGATGGCTTTAAGGAGGCTTCACTTGATGCCAAAACACACGTTCACAACAATTTTACTTTATTTGTCTTTTTGTTCCTTGGAAGCTGCTTAGATGATGCATTCCTTAGCCGTCTACTTTGATAATTACTCTTCATTTACCAACTTGATATATTATTATACCATTTCTTTTTTTAATATATTTTTGGAAAAGAAGATAAGATTTAAATTTTATTCAAATAAAAATATTATATGCAATTTCTCTACAATTTCGTATCTAAACTTTTTGACCGAGAGATTCTAATTGCAGACAGTGGTGGCAATTCAATCTCCAACAAGGCCTATCAAGAAACAACATAATCGTTATCAATGTTATATGCATTTATTTGGTTGTCTTCCATCTAAAACCTGGTTCCACATGAAAAAAAAAAGGTATAAAAATACTTCATCAATGGCACTGAATTAGTAATATCCTAGCGCTCAGTAGATAATGACACATAAAAAAATAATATCACGTCAGTTTTACATATTGATAAGGTTTGAAAAATATTAAAAAAGTGACATATTTTACTATATTTCAGCATTACGTAAATTTTATGTCAATGTCGTTAATTCAAAATTGATAAAAGTTATTTATAGAGGTATTTTTGTATCAATTTACATTGGATCGGAGACATTTTACTCTAAAATAAATGATAGTGGCATTTTAGCACCCTAATAAAAAAAAAATAACACATCCGTAATAAGTTTGTTTATTGTTAATTAAATTAGTAGTCTTTTGGATCATAATCTCTTGACAGATATTGTTTTTATTGTTTATATATTTTATTTTCCATTCTTTTGCACAGTTTTGGGGAGAGGAAAGAAAAAGGAAAATGGGGGCTTTTTTTAAATATTGGGAAAGTTGCAAAGATGAATTTGACGTCGGTAGAGGATAAATCAAATAAAGAAATTGATATTTCCTCAGGATGTTGATTGGAAAATACTTGATAAATTGCAATTCTTCTTCCTTCAAGCTGCGCTCTTTTCAAGTTATTTAGTGACGTAGCGAAAATTTCTATTCAGTAGGATTAATATTCATAGGTCATTCGTTATCAATATAGACCTCCTTCAAAATTCTATTAAAATTGTATCACAAAAATTTTTAGATTGAGTTGATTTTCGGCTAAAAATGATAAAAGAAAGTTTATTAAAAATTGCTAAAATTTGATTGATTATAATGGATTCTCTTTTATATATAAAATTGCAAAAATGATTCTCTTTTATAATATAAAAATTGTGTATTTTCTTTTTTATAAATATATTTAGGCTCCTATTGAAACAAATAAATCTAAATTATAGAATTCATTTACAAATGAATTTCATATTTGTAAATAAATTCCTATACTTTGAATAAAATTATTAAAATATAAAATTAAAAATAAATTTTTTACTTTTATGTTTGAAATAAATGAATAAAAAAATTTATTTCTATTTTAGTTTTTAAAATATTTTCAATGTCAATTTTGATACCTTATTTTAATTATTTACAATAAAAAAATTAACAATCATTAATCATTATTTTAAAATTTTCAACAAATACTCAATCAATAATAACATAATTTTTTTTTAAAAAAGTCATATTGATAAAGTTGGGATACGCCTATAACTTTATAATAAATTGAGTTCCAATTCAGATTAAATTTAGTTATTTAATCTGATAAAATTTATCAAATCGTATCTCAGCAACGATTTTGAGTTAGATTAGGGATGAGTCTCTAGTTTTTAGAATTTCTATAAATAGAGGTGAGATTCTCATTATTTAAAAACGAGAAAACGTATACGCCGTAAGACTATTTATTCCCACTCACGATTTATTGTGTTAATCTTACAGGAGTTTTTAGATTGTGATCTAACTGCTCTTATCCCGAGTGAGTAATAGCCAAACCAGTGACCAAATAAAAGGAGATACTTGTATCGTTTTCGCAACGAGATTTCAGTGCTACAACGTATCGATTAATCTCTTCTTTTATTTCTCATTTCACATATATATATTAACATTCAGTGCAGATTAGTAGTATGAGATGAAAAAAAACAGTGGTTGGAAATGAATAATAATAGATTACGTTAGCTGCATAAAAATAATTTATTTTTAACAAATAATTAAGAGAGTATAATAGTCTTTTTAAATTTAATTCTTAAAAATATAGAATTCATTTGCAAATTTTATCTATTTTGGTGGAATTTGGTAAAAGTATGAATAATTTCATGAAATTGAATTCTATGAATTCAACTCCTATATTTATTTTGCATTGCAAGTATAAAAAATAAAAATTACACATAAATTTTATAAAATTCATTTATTTTAAGCAAAGTTTTAATGAATTCAAAAAATATTGTATTCGTAAAAAAAAAAAAAATGCCTAGTTTCCTTTTTGAAAAAAAGTTAAGGAACTCATTTATTGCCATGTGTTTTTACTAATTTTTCCTTCTTAAAAAGAGATAATTAATTAGTACTTGTACTTATGAAAATTGAATTAATATTTATTGTACTGAGAACATTTTTAAAAAATTCATATTCAAATATATAATATTTTTGGAAAGTGAACACTTATTTATAAATAAATTAAAATAGAAAGATGAATATTTATTTATGAATGGAGTGAATATTATTTTTATTTAATGGGGTCAATTAAAAAATTTAATAGGGTCAATTTAAAAAAAATAATAAATGAGTCAAATTAAAAAAAAATTGCAAATTTAGTATGGTAATTTTTTTTCCTTCAGTTGAGTGGAGTCAATGGATTTAACTAAACATGCGATAGCTACTTGCATGAGTGTTAGGCTGCTAATTATGTACAATGAATAAATAATTGTAATAAAAAATAATTTCAATATTTATTTACTAAAAATATGTATTATAATAATATTTTAGAAAATTATATATCATAATATTTATAAATTATAAAAATATTAAAAAATTTAAGTGTAAAAATTAAAATATAATAAATAAAATATATATAAATCGGTTAACTGTTAATCAACGGTTAATTGCCGTTTTTAAAAGTATAAACTGTAATTCTAAATTTTCGGTTTGATTAACCTAAAATGATTTAATTTCGGATCAATTTTCCGGTTAACCAAAATTTTAATTTTTTTTGCTCACGCTGAGTGAGTGTATCAGCTACTCTTTATTGTGTTGTTTAGGGGTGTGCAACGGTCGGTTCGGTTCAATAACCGAACCGAAATAACCGAAAACCGAAATTACAATATTTTATGAAACCGAACCGAACCGAATTTGTATAATAACCGAATTCAAACCGAACCGAATTTATCGGTCGGTTTGGTTCGGTTAACCGAAAAACCGAAAATCCAAAATTATAATTAAAAAATTTATCTAAAAAAATATAAATCATAAAATTAAAATTAAAAAAAATCAAATTAAAAAAATGTACATATATAATTTAATTTCAAACCCCTTAAATTGATAAAAAAAAATACAAAAATAATTTTTTTAATGTAAAAATTGAATAAAATAATATATAAATTTAAAAGTTCGGTCGGTTCGGTTTTTCTTCGGTTTTTGCCTTTCAAAACCGAACCGAACCGAAATAACCGATGTACCTATAAATTTAAAACCGAAACCGAACCGAATAACCGAACCGAATTTAAAAAATCGGTCGGTTTGGTTCGGTTTTAACCGAATTTTGCTCACCCCTAGTGTTGTTGAGGTGAAAATAGACATGTTAATTTTGACTTGAACCCAAGGATGCAACTTAAATCTGCCAAAAAAAGGTACATGATCCGACCCGATCCCAAAATGAGAAATTAAGGTCAGATCTGACTCGGAACTGACTTGAATGAGTCAGGGTACAACGAAATCCAAATGACATGATTTTTTTTAATAAATTTTATTTTTATTTTTTTCAATTCTTACAATTAATTCAATTTTTTTTAAAAAAAATTCTAATTCTGCATATATTGTTTCATTTTGTTAATGTATAAAGAATCTTATGAAAGGAAGTCGTTTTGGTTACATACATACCTATATGTATATACATACATATATAAGTATGGGTATATATATTTATACATACATATATATACATATATGTGTATGTATGTATCCATACATACTTATATGTACATACATACATTTATCTATACATACATACATACTTATATGTATGTATTTATATATGTATGCAATTACATATATAAAGTTACTTACATACATATAAATCTATGTATATAGACTTGAATATATATGTGTGTGTGTTTGTTTGTATGTACGTATACATGCATGCATATATACATACATATATAAATATATGTATGTATGTATTTATGCATGTATGTATAAATAATTATTTTTAGTATTGGCGCTGATAATTTTTTTCCTTTTTCATTAATTTTTTTTGTAAATATTTATTTTTATTACTTCATAATTTAGTCCATTCTTTTTAAAAAAATATAATGGCTATTCAATAAAAAAAAAAAATAAAATTAAATTAATAATTTGAAATTTTTTTATAATGCAAAAAAATAATTATGGATTTAACTCAAGGACCCGATCGGCTTGATCCAAAATTAATAACCCGAAACTGACCCAACCGAGACTGACCCAATCCAACTCCACTTGACCCGACTCGTTTGACAAGTCTAGATAAAAATAAGACGACAAGTTTCCCACTCTTAGGTTTCTTGAGTAATTTGTTAAGTGTGCACATGTTTTGCACTTGATAATTTTTTTTAGTAAATATTACAATTATATATTTTTATTCATGACTTTAAGAAGTCAAACTAAAAGATATTATAATATTAGATTAAAGTATAAATGTAAAATGTGTCTTATATTTAAAAATATAGGCATCAAAATATATAAAATAAAGTAAAACTAAAATTATTTGAGATTTCATTACAAAATTAATTATACTTCTCTATTTAATTAATATTTTATTTTACATCAATTGAAAATATATAACAATAATGTTTTGTTTGATATAAAAATATAATACCAATTTTTGTGCTTTATTATAATTTTTTTTGATTCTATTCGATTTTATATGACACGGTCTAATTTTGTTATCTTTTTGGTAAAATTACTTTTATCAATACTGATAGAGTTGGGATACGCCCATAACTCTATAAAGGATTGAGTTTCTATTTAGATTAAATTAAGTTATTTAATCTAAATTAAATTACCTAATATTATCTCAGAAAGAGTCTGAGTTAAACTAGAATTAGGTCTCTAGCCTATAGGACCTCTATAAATAGAGGTGATGTCCTCATAATTTGGTAACGAGAAAACGTACATGCCGCAAGGCTGCTCGTTCCCACTCACAAGTTTTCTGTCTTATCTTTTAGGGGCATTTAGATTGTGATCTAGCTGCTCTTACCTCGAGTGGGTAAAAGCCGGACCAGTGACCAAAAACAAACGGGATCTTGGTAGACGCTTCCGCAACGAGTTTCTGCGCTACAAGAGGTAGGTATCATTTATTAATGTTACCTCCGCATTTAATTATATTCGTTATAATTATTATCCATCATTGGTATCAGAGCCGAGGTTTTTGCGTCCTGGCATGTGGCTAAACAGATCTAAAATTTTATGTGTAAAATTATTAGATCCGGGATGCATACAACACAACAAAAATTTGTTTTTTGTGTGAAAAATATATATGCGTGTATATTTCGGCTCGATTTCATGTATGTGTACACCGAAACCCGAGAGGACGAACATGAGTGTTCTAAACGGCTAACTAGAAGTCGGAATTTTTTATTTTTGACCTCACCATTGGATTCACAGACCCTGAAAAACTCCCACCGGCCAGAATCGGAGGACGAAAATCGATCGAAAAGGCGGCGCGTGGACTACACGCGCCGCACTACGTTCGGCGCGTGCGCGTGGGCGGTGGCCCACACGCGCGTCGCCACGTGTCAGCAGTGTTGTGTCACTGCTAACACGTGGCCCAATGGCCGATCGCCACGTGGATGGCAGAGGCCATGCCACGTGGCACAACGTGGGGCAGACACGTGGGCAAATCAGAGGACGACACGTGGCTGAACGAGCTCAAGCCACGTGTCATGATGATGTGTCATACAACAGACACGTGGCCCAACCAAGGAGTGACACGTGGACCAATGAGGCGGTGCCACGTGTCATGCCATGTGTTATTGATGACGTGGCATCAATGACACGTGGCCCAATCAGGGGTCGCCACGTGTCAGACCGAGGTCTGCCACGTGACAATGCTGACGTGTCATGCGTGACACGTGGACCAATGAGACACCGCCACGTGGCACCAGTGAGACCAATAGCTTTCAGACACGTGGCGTGACTGGATGAAGACACGTGGCACGCTGTGATTGTGACACGTGTCTGGTCGAGTGGGAGGCCGCGCGTGGGCGCGTCTATCTCCCTCTGGTCGGCGCGTGTGGGCGCGTGCGGTGTTTTCCGACCACCATTTCAGCTCCGATTTTTGTCAAATAATTTTTAAAAATTATTTCTGATTTTTTGGTTATGTTTTCAAAATTTTTTAATAACCAGAAAATATACTTTGTAATTTTTGAAATTTAAATGTGTTTAATTTCAAAATAAAATATTAAAAATTGTAGAAAATGTGTTTTCTGCATTCGATTAATTTTTGAAAATATTTTGAAATTTTTTTTGAGATGCTGTCCTTATTTATTGATTGAAATGCGTTTCAATTATGTGTATTTATACATGAGTGTATAAATTTTACCTGTAATATGTTACAGAAAAATTAAATAAGGGCACTGGTACTTCCTTATGAAACGCATAGGTTATTTTATGAATTGCAAGGGTGCAATCAATAAGTAACATGAAAATGCGAACATGAGTGTTCTAAACGGCTAACTAGAAGTCAGAATTTTTTATTTTTGACCTCACCATTGGATTCACAGACCCTGAAAAACCCCCACCGGCCAGAATCGGAGGACGAAAATCGATCGAAAAGGCGGCGCGTGGACTACACGCTCCGCACTACGTTCGGCGCGTGCGCGTGGACGGTGGCCCACACGCGCGTCGCCACGTGTCAGCAGTGTTGCGTCACTGCTAACACGTGGCCCAATGGCCGATCGCCACGTGGATGGCAGAGGCCATGCCACGTGGCACAACGTGGGGCAGACACGTGGGCAAATCAGAGGACGACACGTGGCTGAACGAGCTCAAGCCACGTGTCATGATGATGTGTCATACAACAGACACGTGGCCCAACCAAGGAGTGACACGTAGACCAATGAGGCGGTGCCACGTGTCATGCCATGTGTTATTGATGATGTGGCATCAATGACACGTGGCCCAATCAGGGGTCGCCACGTGTCAGACCGAGGTCTGCCACGTGACAATGCTGACGTGTCCTGCGTGACACGTGGACCAATGAGACACCGCCACGTGGCACCAGTGAGACCAATAGCTTTCAGACACGTGGCGTGACTGGATGAAGACACGTGGCACGCTGTGATTGTGACACGTGTCTGGTCGAGTGGGAGGCCGCGCGTGGGCGCGTCTATCTCCCTCTGGTCGGCGCGTGTGGGCGCGTGCGGTGTTTTCCGACCACCATTTCAGCTCCGATTTTTGTCAAATAATTTTTAAAAATTATTTCTGATTTTTTGGTTATGTTTTCAAAATTTTTTAATAACCAGAAAATATACTTTGTAATTTTTGAAATTTAAATGTGTTTAATTTCAAAATAAAATATTAAAAATTGTAGAAAATGTGTTTTCTGCATTCGATTAATTTTTGAAAATATTTTGAAATTTTTTTTGAGATGCTGTCCTTATTTATTGATTGAAATGCGTTTCAATTATGTGTATTTATACATGAGTGTATAAATTTTACCTGTAATATGTTACAGAAAAGTTAAATAAGGGCACTGGTACTTCCTTATGAAACGCATAGGTTATTTTATGAATTGCAAGGGTGCAATCAATAAGTAACATGAAAATGCGAAGGAAGTTTTGAGCTGATGATATTGATGCAACAGTGCATCATAAATTACATGTGTGAGAACAAATGCAAGAGTGCATTTGAACTGGTGGTCTGAGTATGAAAATAAAATTTTGGTTCGAGTTACCAAAAAGGGCAAGTATTGAAAAGTAACACTAAAATTCTGTGATGGTGTTGAGAAATGGACAGAGCGTGCATTGTCCATGACTTCATCAATGGACTTATGAGTCACTTGATGAATTGATTAAATCGGTCAAAGATATAATCCTTAAAACTAAGAAAGATTTTATGAAATCTGGATTTCTAAAATAGTTGACATAAGTGTCAATTTGAGTTAGCGTTTATTTTTGTTAAATGGGATTTATGTTTCCTATTAATATTTGACATGAGTGTCTTATTTTGGAATTATTGGATTTTAATTATTGGTTAAATAAATGTGTTTATTTACTTATCATGATGGCATTTAACTTTATAATAAATGAGTTTATTTTAATTGTTAATTGCCTTGCGATATTTTATGAGTAAAATGATTGCATGCTTATTAAGTAAAGGCTTAATAAAGATCCCCTCATAAGTTTGAGAACTTGATAATCCAATAATTCAGATTTATTATACATGAAATCTTAACCTATAAAGTTGGACATTAGAACTTAGAAGGTAATTGGTACTCTAAGTATACTTTTTGAATTTGAGTCTAATAGAAAACTTTATTAGGTTATTATTTCAGGTGTATAGTAAATTGCATGTATTGCTTTATCCCTTTTAAATATGTGCGACATTGTTCCATTTGAGATCAGGGGATTTTAATGGATGCTGCTTCCAAGTTATAATTATGAAATCTGGAATACAAAGATCTAGTATGTGCTTGAAGAGCAAGAGGCTCTTAAATCCTCAAGTTCGGTTATGGCTGAACCTGAGGATGACGCTATATCCCAGCATAAGCAGGACCAAGATGCCTATGTTGCATCACATCACTAAGCAATTTCGCAAGTATCAAATTGCAATAGATCTGTGGATCGGTTTGCAGGAGAATTCAGAGATGTGACTCTGAATAAGCTCCGATCATTGACGATCAAATTTGATACATATCAAAAAACTCTGATTATTCGATGCGAAAATATCTAAGAGAGATGAAAAAGAAAAGTGAGCAAAGTGAGCTTAGTAGTCATAAGTGACTGATAAGTAGAAGGTCCAAACTGTTGTCCGTTCTTTACCCAAGAGTTGGTAGCATGTGAGGATGCAACTAACTCACATAGATAAGCATAAAGACATTTGAGGATGTCGCTTGTCATTTGAAGCTTAAAAGGGACTGTCTGACAATGATTAAGGTCAATGTCATAGTGCATATGGCACAGTCCTGTTCTAATAGAATGAGTTCTCATTAGAACAATAAAATAAGCTTCAATAATAGAGGTAAGAAAAAGGCTTGAGAGCCTGAAAAGCAAAATGAATAGAATCACAAAAGGTCCAAAGGCAAATGGGTGGTAAACAATTCAAGAGTGAAATGTTTCAATTGCCTAAAAGGGTACTATGCAAAGAGACTGCATTGTGTCTTTAAAGATACACTATTCTGACTCAAGAGTGAGTGGAATTTATGTATCTAGTTCTAAATTTCATCCTTTGTGGGTGATAGATTTAGAACCAATGGACTATATAACAAGGGATCGAGATACTTTTGTTATGAAATTTAGGTTCTGTTCTTGATTTATTGAAATTTGTTTTCAATTTATTTTCGAGGATAACAGTGTATACTTATGCTTGAATGATTTTATTGTTATGGATGTGGACCATAACTATTTAAGTAAAACCAATTTTTCCTTTAAATGATTCTTACTCTTCACATAGTTATGAGGACAATGTGAAATTATGGCATGCTAAATTAAACCATATTGGACAAAATCGAATGAGTCGGTTAGTCAAAGAAGGTTTAGTAGGCGATTTAAATAAAGTTGAATTACCTACATGTAAGCATTGCCTAAAAGGAAAAACTAGTTAGAAAATCATTCGAATAAGGAACTAAAGCGAATTTCCATTACAGTTAGTCCATTCTGACGAATGTAGTCAAATGAATGTGAGGGTAAGGCATGGGGCCTACTATTTCATCACATTAATATATGACTATACTAGGTATAGTCATGTCTATTTGAATTCTCACAAGTCAGAAGCATTGAGTTGCTTCACGACTTATATGAGTATAGCTGAGAATCAATTAGATAAAAAGATCAAAGCTTTAAGAACTGACAGAGGTCAGTAATATCTTACAGATAAACTTAAAGTTTCATGTGATGAAAAAGTATTGAATATCAATTGTTCATTCCTTGAAATCCACAACAAAACGGTGTTGAGGAAAGGAGAAATAAGACTCTTCTATATATATGGTTAGATCTATGATGGCAGAGGCAAATTTGCCTATCTCCTATTGGGG
The DNA here is from genome assembly GCA_947683425.1 of Excoecaria cochinchinensis. Lineage (NCBI taxonomy): Eukaryota > Viridiplantae > Streptophyta > Magnoliopsida > Malpighiales > Euphorbiaceae > Excoecaria > Excoecaria cochinchinensis. The sequence goes on from CANTUQ010000063.1 coordinate 4,274,965, forward strand.
AGATGCTTTGTTGAATGCCACATATGTTCTGAACCGTATGCCCTCCAAATCTGTCATTACCACAACTTATGAGTTGTGAAATGGTCGACAAGTTGACCTAAGCCATTTATAACTTTTGGGTTATAATGCTTACGTCTATGATACCTCAATTTGGTAAATTTGAGACCAAGAGGCAGAAGAGTATCTATGTGAGATATTATGAAGTATCAAAAGGATACATTTTCATGGGTCAGTAAGAAAATGGCATAATGATAAAATTTGAATCACTAGACGTCACATTCTAAAGAGAATGCATTTTCTAAGTTGGGCGAAGTGAATTGAGATTTCACTTTATATTAATTTCAGGTAGAGGAACGATCAGGATCACTCCATCCGAGTGGGAGGGAGTTAAAGGAAGAAGGTTAAGACCTTCATCCTCCAAACGATCCGAATATTCGAGACCTGATTCGAATGGGAGCATTCTTGACTCCAGTGGGAGGAAAGAATATAGTATTCCTAACTCCAATGGGAGTATGGAACATGATCCCAGTGGGAGCATTGTGAATCACGATAAATATATGAGACATGTTTATCAAGATTCAGAACTGCAAAAAAATCTAAAAGGATAAGTGTTTCATGCCGACAATTTAAAATTGAAGGCCTGAACGAAGCCCTTTTGGTTATCCCAACAAGACTAGAAAGAGCATAAAACCTATTCAAAAAGCTCTTTCATGCCCATTTAAGAGAAAAATAGACTAAAGCAATGGAAAAGAAAATTGGCATCCATGAGATCAAACCATGTTTGAGAACTAGTTGATCTACTGGAAGGACACAAATTGAGAATAAATGTATTCTCAAAGTAAAGCGAAAGGCTGAAAGAGGTATCGAAAGATATAAGGCTCGGCTAGTTGCTAAGAGGTTCATACAATAGAAAGAGATTGACTATGAGTAGATTTTCTCATCTGTTGTAAAATTTACATACATAAGGTTCATTCTAGCCACAGTGGCGATTTTGAACGTAGAGCTTCATCAAAAGGATGAAAAGACTACTTTTCTCAATGGATAAATTGATGAAACAATCTACACGTTTCATCGGAAAAAGGCAGAAAACATAAGGTTTGCTGATTGATGTGTTCAATCTATTGCCTTAAACAGTCTTCAACACAATAGTGCTTGAGACTTTATCATATAATCATGTCGAATGTGTTCAACATGATTGATGAAGATCATTGTGTTTATAGTAAAAGCTCTGAAAATGAATTCATCATTTTGGCATTGTATGTAGACGACATACTTAAAGCTGAAAATGATAAATGGTACGTAAATGAAATCAAAGATTGGTTATCGTCCAACTTTGAGACAAAGGATATGAGTCGTGCATATTACATTCTTGAAGTTAAGATTTCAAGAGATCATTCAAGAAGATTATTGTCTATTTCTTGAGAGAAATATATCAACAAAGAGCTTGAGCGATTTAATATGCAAAACTGCAAACTCATAGAATGCTCCATTGCCAAGAATCAGTTTCTTAGCAAAGATTTGTGTCCTATGATGCCAGAAAAAATTGAACGTATGAGGAGCGTTCTATATATGAAAGTGCCATGGGTAGTCTTATGTATGCAGTGTTGTCTACAAGACATGATATATGCTATGCAGTGGGCATGACAAATAGATATCAAGCTAACCCAGGCAAAGCACATTGGAAGCAATTAAAAGGATACTTAAATACCTTAAAGGTACTGCAGCTTATTCTCTCTATTATTAAGAAAATGATATGCATTGAGAGAATACAGAGATGTTGATTGGGTAGGAGGAAAGGATGAGAGGAAATCCGCCTTAAGGTTATATTCTTGTTTGGCAAGAGTGCCATCTCGAGGAGTAACAAGAATTAAACCCGTGTAGCCCTATCAATAGTGGAAGTTGAATTTGTCACTTCCTCAATTGCAGTACAAGAGATAGTTTAGCTGAAATGGTTTGTGAGCCATTTAAGAGTAACTGTCTTAGAGGTATTAATGACAGTCTTTAGTGACAGTCAGCCATTGATAGCTTATAGTGGAGCTAAGCGTATCGGCATTAAGTATCAATACGCGAGAGATATTGTTGCACAAGGAGAGATGTGAACTTACAGTACGTTTCTACGCACGCAGATCCGTTGAGTAAACCTATGACGAGAGATGTGTTTTGAGAGACACATTAGATCTCGAGGTTTGCGTAGAATTTAATTGGTACTGTTATACTTTATATAATCCCTCAACGTTATTATTTGCAAATAATAACTAAAGTTAATTGTTGGCAATACATGAGTGTGAATGTTTATGTGTAAACATTTACTGTTATTGATATGAGATTGAGCTGTTGGACAGAGAAGTAGCCCACTCACAAGGGTGTTTACCTTAGTTTTGTCAATGAGTTGGCAAAGACTAAGATGAGATGATTTTTGAACATATGAGATTGCTCGAGAGCCTGTTCAAAATAAAAGTGCCGTCTTGCAGAAATTATAAGATGTGTCTTATTAAGGTGCGAGATAAAGACATACATAAAGTTGTATGCTTTGGATTGAGATCCAAATAAAAGATTATACGAAATCCGATGGTAAGTTAAATGTAACTACCATATTCTGTCTAAAAAGCCAGAAGTAGTCCTTAAGTAAGCGGACTAAAGTTGGGTGCTTCGGTGCATCGCAACCTTACGCTTCTGTATGGTGTTTTAATATACACATTATAAAAATGTGAGACATGCGCTCCTTTAAGGGAAGGAAAGAACACCATAACACATGTTTTATACCGTGAGTGCTTATGTGACCATAGGGATGGGAATTTAATAATATAATTGATCTCAACTTTCCCTATTGTGAGACCCTATTTATATTTCGACCCTTAGAACCCTTAACTTATCCCTGAAGTATGGTTCAATGTGGCTAGTTTAGTTAGTTTCCAAGAGGTCCGGGAAAAATTTAGGCCTGGCGGATCTAACTAGAAAAGCGAGTTGAATCATGATGGATGGCATACAGTAAGAGGGGAAGATAGCCTTCTGATCACTTTCATAAGGTTTCGTGGTTCACTGGCCGGTCTATTATAGTTTCTATGAGTAGAAATATAATAGTGAACACGAAAATTGTTTTATGAGATCATGAGTTAAAACAGTGAATGTGAGAAGGCAATCTAGGGTTAGGCATACGTGAAGAAGAGGATCTTGTTTTCCGAGACGCTATATATCCCTAACAGGTGTATAGCACTAGTGCTCTCGAGGTATGCTGGTCACACAATCTATTTGCCAGTACAACTGAAGATTAAGACTGGAATGCGTTACGTCATGTGCGAGTGGGAGATGATAGAGTTGGGATACGCCCATGACTTTATAAAGGATTGAGTTCCTATCTAGATTAAATTAAGTTATTTAATCTAAATTAAATTACCAAATATTATCTCAGAAAGAGTCTGAGTTAAACTAGAGTTAGGTCTCTAGCCTATAGGACCTCTATAAATAGAGGTGAGGTCCTCATAATTTGGTAACGAGAAAACGTACATGCCGCAAGGCTGCTCGTTCCCACTCACAAGTTTTCTGTCTTATCTTTCAGGGGCATTTAGATTGTGATCTAGCTGCTCTTACCCCGAGTGGGTAAAAGCCGGACCAGTGACCAAAAACAAACGGGATCTTGGTAGACGCTTCCGCAACGAGTTTCTGCGCTACAAGAGGTAGGTATCATTTATTAATGTTACCTCCGCATTTAATTATATTCGTTATAATTATTATCCATCAAATACTAATGAATATGGATAATAACGAAATATCGAAACTATGATAAAAATAGACAAAATCTATATTTAAGTTCCTGAATTTTTAAAATTTTATATATTTGGTCCTTTTACAAAAAAAAAATATTGATTGGATTCTATACTTTAATAATGAGATAACACACAATCTTTCATAAACGGGACTAATAATGTATCTGCATTTTATTCACCGCTGAAAGGTGTGCCATTTCTTTTGTATAGAGATTCAATGTGAAAAATTTTAACAGTTTAAGGACCCAATTGAGAATGAATTTTGCTAGCACGACGCGCTATTAATAATAATTGAAATGTAATCGCAACGTGCCATTTATGAGAAATTGCATGCTACCTCATATTAAAGTATAGAAATTCAATTAATAATTTTTTTATATAAATTGATCTAGTGTAGAAAATTTTAAAAGTTTGGAAACCTAAAAGTAGAGTGTGCTGCAAAAATATTAAAACTTTACAATCTAGGAGATAAAAAAAATATAATTTTTTTCGCATATTTTGTATTTATTCTTTTATAATTTTTAACCAATCCAACAGGTGTAAACAGTGATTGTTTTTTTTTTTGACGAATGGTGTAAATAGTGATTGTTTATTACAATAAAATACAATTTTTTAATTGTGCTTTTTAATATGGTTAATTTATTCTAATAATAAGATAGTAAAAATTAATTTAGTCTAAAAAAGTTTTCATCCCATTCCATATTTTTATATATAATGCCATTGACTACGTACCATTATGCTTAAAATCACAACTAATTCTCATATTCAATAAAAAAAAAAAAGAAAAGAAAATTTATACATATTTTCTTCAAATCTTCCATATATAGTATTTTCAAAATAAAATTATATATTATAGATAAATGAGAAAAAAAAAAAAAGAGGAGGCCATCTTACAATTTCTTTCTTCCTCCTCAACCATGGTATTTTATTGACATATTGAGTTTAGATAGGTTTCAACAACTTTTAGTTTTTTGTTTGTAATTCATAGCAAATATTTATTCGGAAAGCTTTTTTGCAAATAAAATAATACAGTTTTATTAATAATAAAAAAATAAAAATAAAATAAAAAATCTCTATAAATATAGTAAAATTGTAATTCTAAAAGAAATTGAATTGCATAATTAAATTTTAATTTAAAAATAAAAAAAATAAAATATTGCCCATTCCAACTTTAATTATAATTCAGAGTAGGTGGTAATTTTGGTCCTTCATCCAAAAGGTGCCGTGAATATATATATATATATATATATATATATATATATATATATATATATATATATATATATATATATATATATATATATATATATATATTTTCTATATTCCGACTTTAATTATAATTCTTAAAAGCTAGAAGATGGTACTACGTCTAAAAAAATTTTCACCTAACTTGTACATTTATATATTTATATATAGTATAGAAAACTTAAACTTGATACAATTAAGACTAAATTGCAAGTTTTTGGGATCTCTTCTATGTTGGTGCATGCAAGATCATCATTATATAAAAAAATTTAGAAAAACACATCCTTAAATATCTGAATGTGCGATAAATTTAGCCAAAAATGGGTGCATTGAGTATAAGAGGGCGACATATTACGTGAGAATTTGCGTTTATTAAGTGCTCCAATCATCATTGAAAATCTTTGTATTTGGCACGACGAAACATGTCAGATAATGAATTTGCAAATAGAAAAATCTGGACTGAAAATAATCGCATGCTAAGGCGAAAGTGTGAGTATTATATGCTTAGATTGGCTGGAGAACAAGCACGCACAATAATGTACACGAACTAGTAGAACTCAAGGAAACAAATATAATGAACTATCATTTGTATAAGTTGGAGGATGATATAGCAGATCTCGATTAATAACATGTATGTGAATGTTATTTCCATTTCATTTGACATTCATATGTAAAATTATTAATATTTTGGCTCAAATATATTTTCTATGACTTCATTAATTTTTTCCACATAATTATTATATTTAGTTTAATACTATTAAAATAATTTCGATCAAATATAAATTAAATTTTTAATTGAACAATTATATTGTGTCATTTAATTATTCTAATTTTATTTAAAAGTTATAAACATACCTATTATTCAAAAATATTTACGCAAAAATAAAATATAAATTAGTACATAATACATTTACATTTCCATTAATATAGCTCGAATTTTTTTTATATATTCTAATGTTATTTGTTATAATTGTAGAACTTACAATAAGTCATTTATTCAACTGTTATTGTATCTCTAAGTTTTAAAAAAAATTCAGAATTGACTCTTATTACATCTTTTTACAAATACTAGAACTAACTCATAGTATTTTATCACATACTAATTATTTCATATTATCATTATGGAATTCAAATAAAATATTGTTATTGTCATGCAAAGAGCTTCCACTATCTTTATGGTAGTTATTGGATTTCTTTTCATTATAATATATTGTAACTTTTTAGTTATTGTAATAATATGATCAACCATTGTTATGTTATTTTCAATTCGGCAATTGTTAAGATTATTCCATTTTTAGGTGACCATTTTCTTCATAATATCACTTATCATAGCTATTGAAGTCAAATATGTATGCACCATTTACCTTATGAAATTAATAAAAGTAAATGTTACTAATTTATCAATTAAAATTTTATAAAAAAAAATTAGCTTTATCTAAAAAAATTATATAAATTCAAATTTATGCAACTTAACTTTTTTCATTGGAATGATTTTAACCAATTTTATATTATTATCAAATTTGTAACTTTATTTAAGGTTATCATATCATTTTTTTTTCAAATTGAAAATTTTATGTACATTGTATTTAAAAAAAAAAAAATTTCTAAAAACTCACAACAATATTAATATGACTTACAAAATTAAAATTATCTAAAGAAAACAAAAAAAAAAAAGATATCAAATTAATACTTTAAATCAATACAAATTAAAATTATAAAACACTGAAAAAATAAACACAAAAACAAATCAAGTATCATGCAAAAAATAATACATATTTCTTTTAAGGACAAAAAAAAAATGTATAACTTACTTTTGATATTGTTGAATGTTATTGATAAAGCAATTTCTGACTTTATCGGAAGGCACGCCGGGCACTGTGTATATTGTCTGCTGTGAGACAAAATCACGCCAGGCTAAAGCCAGTGGATAATATCTAAGCGGGTGCTCACCCTGAGCTGTAAAAACACCAGCGGTCGAGCGGGTCGATACACCGTCTAACCCCTTAGACGTGTTTAGTAGTGATAGCAATGCTATCATGAATCCCACATCGGCTGGCGAAGAGGTTGAAGTGGTCCTTATAAGGCCATTGACTCCCTTCCCCTGTGTACGCGTTTTGGGTCAAATGCCCAGAAACAAAATCGTGAGGGCTCCGGTCCACAGCGGACAATATACATAGTGCCCGGCGTACCTCCCGATAAAGTCAGAAATGGCTTTATCATTTGGTGCTTTTATTGAGAGCCGAGTGTCAACGCCCGATCGGCAGCGCCCAAAGAGGTCAGTCCCGACAAGCGGCCAGCGCCCGAAAACGGCCTCTCGGGAGGGGGAGTAGTGATAGCAATGCTATCATGAATCCCACATCGGCTGGCGAAAAGGTTGAAGTGGTTCTTATAAGGCCATGGACTCCCTTCCCCTGTGTACGCATTTTGGGTTAAAGGCCCAGAAACAAAACCGTGAGGGTTTCGGCCCACAGCGGACAATATACACAGTGCCCGGCGTACCTCCCGATAAAGTCAGAAATGGCTTTATCATTTGGTGCTTTCGTTGAGAGCTGAGGGTCAGCCCCCGATCGGCAGCGCCCAAAGAGGTCAGTCCCGACAAGCGGCCAGCGCCCGAAAACGGCCTCTCGGGAGGGGGAGTAGTGATAGCAATGCTATCATGAATCCCACATCGGCTAGCGAAGAGGTTGAAGTGGTACTTATAAGGCCATTGACTCCCTTCCCCTGTGTATTCGTTTTGGGTCAAAGGCCCAGAAACAAAACCATGAGGGTTCCGGCTCACAGCGGACAATATACACAGTGCCCGGCGTACCTCTCGATAAAATCAGAAATGGCTTTATCATTTGGTACTTTCGTTGAGAGCCGAGGGTCAGCGCCCGATCGGCAGCGCCCAAAGAGGTCAGTCCCGACAAGCGGCCAGCACCCGAAAACGGCCTCTCGGGAGGGGGAGTAGTGATAGCAATGCTATCATGAATCCCACATCGGCTGGCGAAGAGGTTGAAGTGGTCCTTATAAGGCCATGGACTCCCTTCCCCTGTGTACGCGTTTTGGGTCAAAGGCCCAGAAACAAAACCGTGAGGGCTCCGACCCACAGCAGACAATATACACAGTGCCCGGCGTACCTCCCGATAAAGTCAGAAATGGCTTTATCAGTTATATTTTTCTTGCAATTAGTTAATTCAAAAATATCACGACCTACAAATAACAAATGAAGATAGTGTTAACAATAACAATTTTTTCTTTAACAAAATTAAATTATATTATAACTTCACAATATTACCTTTTCTTGAACTCTAACTTGAGTATAATTTTCACCTATTTGTGATCGTATTTAGAGCTAAAAAATTATTTAGATTTTAATTGTAACACCCCAATATTCCTTGAAAGGATATCGGAGCGCCACGAACAAAACAACATACAAATAACTGAAGCAGAAGCATATAAAACAATATAGTATATAAAAAATAATCCATGCAATATATATAGGTATTCAAGATTAACAAAAGCCCTCTTATAACAAATACATGTAAATATTGAAATATTCATTTACAAAAACATATATATACAATTTGGTCATAATATACCTTACATAAACTTATACAAAACTGTACCACTCATAATAGCCAAAATACAAGAAGGACTACAATTGGAACTCCTAGTAGCCGACCTATAGATACCCAACTCCAAAAACAAAACTGCCACCTATACGGAAAAGCACCTGTGCTAAGTAATAACGCTTAGTGGGGAGGAATACAAATACAAAAGACTTTTATTGCAATCTCAAAATCAAGAACAATACTATAAAGTATGAACAAACATATAATAACATATCACAAATACTATAATAAGAAACATGCAATTGACATATACATTTAAGTTATAAGAACATCTCGGGTAGCTTCACATATAAGTAACATGCAACAATATAAACTTTTTTTCCATTTAAATGAACCAATCATACAATAACATAATCGCGTATTTCCAGAACATATTTAAGCATATAAGCACATAACAAACTAAGATCAGTGTAATAGCAGAACAACAACTCACTACTCCTTGCCATTATTCAATTACATATACATATATATCATATTAGCGTTTCCATAACACTAACAATGTAGACATGTAATAGCCTGAGTTCACACTAATTAATGGATACGGGTACTATTGATACTGATAGGACACAGTATCCGAAGCATATAGAGATATGAGTTTCGGAACATGCATACCTGAAGGTAAAAGGGGAGACCGAAGTCTCAAATCATATAGACCCAAACGGGATCGACTTATAAGACCCAAACTGGGCCAACATGTAGCAGCTGCACTCACACTCTAACCCTTAATAAGCATACTTATCTATCCACCACTATGACCCTTCAGGCTCAAACCAACTCTATTACTGTCATATAACATTTCCTTGATAAACGTAATAAACTAAGTTACCATGACTCAATTCATATAAAACCATCCAATGGAACAAGCATGTGATTCATGTATTCCTTTATGCAATCAAGAATAAATATTACAAGGTATAATCATATAGATCCCATGAGTGAGAAACCATGCAAAGGATCTCAAATAAATAGCATTTACAAAACAGGGTATGTCGCACTCGTGACAAAGGTCGCGCCTGCGACAGATGCCAAAACTTCAATGGTCGTGCTCACGATAGAAGACAGGGCCTCAGTCGTGCGCATGCACGCCAGTGCACTCAAGAAGAGGACCGCTCGCCCGATGTTCACTACTGCGCTCTCTGTCGCGCTCGACAGAAGCTCGGCTGGAGTTCTACTCCCGAGCTCATGCCCCAGCTCGGAACTCGAGCTCTCTATCGTGCTTGCGACTGAGGTCGCACCCATGACAAAGACGAGCTCCTAGACCTGAAAACGCCCAAACTCCAACTCAACTTATGCTCAACTTGACCCAAAATCAATTTAACATGTATACAACATCAATTCATTTAACATATGCATTCTAAACATGCTAATAATCATGTGATTAACAAATTATACTTATTAGAAACAATTAAATTGGCCAAAATGCACAATTAGAACCACAAACTCAAAAATTGCTCTGAAATTATACCATTTCATGTTTGAACTCTCATATGCTAATTAATCCCAACATATCATACATATATCAAAACTCAACTCAAACATGCATATCAACATATTTAGCAACTCAATTTCTAGAAATTTAACACAAGAATTTCAAAGCGAAATCAATCAATTACATAAACTCGCAAACCTCAAAATTGCAGCTCTAAGACCACCCTCTTCAAGATCCAATCTTTTGTTTGCCTTTATCCTTCCTCTTATCACTAGATTCTTGCACAATCAAGCCAATAAAATACCTAAATCAAAGACCCACATCTCCAAAACTCATCCAAATGTGAAGAAGAGAAGGAGAAGAAAATCAATTTAACCAACTCACCTTGCAATCAAACACTAAACTTTCTTTCAAATCCAACTCAAAATCTTGAAGATCAACCAACAAAAGAGGAGTAAGGAGCAAGAAGTGGGGAAGAAGAAAGAAGAGGCTCACTTAGGAAGAGAAGGAAAAACGTAGGAACAAGGCAAAAATTCTGATTTTTGCCTCCCTCTCTCTTCCTTTATTTCTTTTCCCCAATCAATGCTCCCAACTACCTATGCTTAGGTGTCAATCTCCTATTGGTCAATCTTATTTAATCCTTGCCTTTTATCTCTTTAGTCTTTGGCATATATCCAATTACTCACTAACTTAATTTCTTTACTTTATAACTTTAATCCCTTTTCAATTTAGTCCTCATTTAATCCAATCTTCACTTGTACAATTACACTTATGCCCTTATTCAAAGCAATAACCTTGTAATTTCTACTAGTATCCATTTTGGGATGTTACATTAATAGGTTGAATAATGTCATAAAACACCCTAAATATTTGTTGGTGTTTAATAGATTTGGAGAGGTAAGAATATGAAAAGGGAAAGGAAAATGGAATGCAAAATTTACTTCAAATCGCCATGTAACATCATATAACTTAAGAGAAAAGGGATACACATTATGGGATTTTCACATTTAAAACATGTGAACAATATCAACATATACATAAAACCTTAAATAATTACAACGTGCAAAAGGATGTTATCATGTTTTAAAACTTTTAAACAATATCAACACACACACATATACAGAAACTGTACAGAAAAGAGTTATTTCTCGTTCCGCTTTCACTTTTAGGGATTTAGGTCTGATCGAATGTGGAAGTTAAGTCCAAACGGACTTAATTCTAGGCTAACGAACTTGACATCTTGTTCATTAGCGGAAAGGGGACGTACGTCCAATTGAACCTCAGTCAGGTTCGATTGGACTTAAGTCCTATAAATCTTGAAGTTTTAAAAATTAAGTCCGACCAGATCTGAGTTGATGAACTAAGTTTGATCAGACCTGACAGTTAGGTCAAATCGGACCTAACTAGGCCTCCTTCCTAAAGTTTCAAATTTTTCAAGATTCATTCCTAAATTCTTAGATATTCTGCTTTACATTTGGATCATTCATAAGTTAAAAGGGAGTTAAAAAAAAAACTCTTCAAAAATACATTTCTAATAACATCAAGACCTAAAGAGAGAGAGAGAGAAATGAAAAAGAACTTAAAAATAGCATTTTTGCGGTAAAAATATGCCATTCATTCATTTGAACATGAACTACCCAAAAGGATGAAGATGGAAAGAATAAAATGAAGATTTTTAACACAAAGGAAACTTCAAAAAGGCAAAACATATCAAATAAAAATCAAAGCATACACACATACATAATATATACAAGAAATAAAAAGCTAAACTCATATATGGATAGGCCCTTAGATAGCGGCAGAGTTAGGACCACATATTTAGTAAGAGTCAAATTTTTTAAAAGTACGAGAATATTTCACATTAACTATTATTAAATTCCATGTAATTAAAAAATTAAATGGGGGCAAATTTTTTAGAAGTGTTAGGTATAATCAAAAAAAAAATTAACAATATGCGGCCCGCCCATACCCTTAGGTGATGACACCTTTGGTTTTTTTTTTTTTTTTTTTTTAATGTAGTGTTAAGGTTTAACTTCTTCAAGAACCAAGGAAATTCAAGTTTGTTGGAGCAAATGTATGTGTTAGGGTTTTAGGTTGAAAGGTTTTGGAAAAGAAGACTTAGGATTTTTTGGGAAAGGAACTCAAAATTTTGAAAACCCTTTTTTCTCCAAATTAGGGCCTATTTATCAATGTTTTCAGAAGCGGATCGGATATCGACTCGGACAACCAACTGAGTCAGGAATCAACTGGTTGGATTGGGTTGACTCGGAGTTTTTATCTTTTTTTTTTAAATATAATTATTTATAAAAAATTAAAAAATATGGTATATAAAGAATATATTCAAATAATCTATTAATTATCATAAATTAATATTAAAATAATAATTTTAAATCCAATAAAATTTGTAAATATAAAAGTCAAATAACTGAAATTAAATAGAACCAATAACTAAAATTAGCATATTTTACTAATTTAAATCAAACCGATTATTTAAATAACCAAATAATATTGATTGAACTGTATTAGTTGAATTTTTGATCCCTTATAATTTTATACATTTTTTTTAAAATGTACATTTTATAATTAATTTTGTTTAGGTATATCACGATTTATATGTTGGATATAATTTCTCATTTATCATTAATTATTAAACTTCTATTTCTTACCTTTGTTTCTTTTGCCATTAAAATTTTTTGGACAAATCAATTATTTTTTTGACTCCCAATATTTTAATAAATTTGTTACTCAATTTTTTTTTTTGCTATATATATATATTCACAATGGAGAGTCAATAATAACATATCAATTGGACAGAACATTAATTTAAGATTTATTAGATTTTTTATAAAAAAAATAAAAAAAATCAAAAAAATAAAAAAATTGAATTGAACCCGAGTCAATCCGATTCAACCCGTCCCGGTCCAACCTGAGTCAATCCGGTTCAAACCGAGTTTTTGCATATTTCGATTTTTATGTTGAATCAACCCGAATTTCTTATCGATTCACGGTTGAACCGGTCCGACCGGTCGAGTCAACCCGATTTTTAAAACAATGCTATTTATAGGCTTCATGTGGTGCAAAAAAGACTATTATGCCCCTATATTACGTTTCAGGCAAGATTATTAAAAATCCCTCTTTTATGTTCTTAAAAGTTAGATTTGATCGGACCTAACGGATTTTAAGCTTAGTTCGATCAGATTTAAAGCTTAAATCTGACTGGACCTAAGTTTTAATTTTGATTGGACTTAGGTTTTTGGGACCTAGGTCCAATTGCACATAAATGATAGATCTGTTCAAACTAACTATTCCAGTCAGGGACAATGCTCAAGATTTTGTATTTCACTTGGATTTTCAAGGTTGGATGAATAAGGTATTTCCTTGCCCTACACAAATCAGGTATGTTTCTCATGGGACTTCTCCTTATAAAGAGGGATGAGGACCTCGTGTCTACATTCTCTCTCTAAAAATAAGATTTTGCCATCTCTGATGCTGCAAAAAAAAAGGAAAAATAGTATATTTTTTTATCCCTTTTAGTAGAATAGAAAGACAAGTGTGAGTTGTTTTGGATTATTTAGTGGTAAGATTATTAGATTAGATTAAGAGGAAAAAAAATTGTTGTTTTAATCTGAAATGGATAAAAGTTTTCAATCCAAAAAATCTTCTTTTAGTTCTCATACCTTTAATAATAGTATTGATAATCATTCACTGCACTCACAAGCTACGCCGCCCCAATTGAAATGCTGATATGTTGAATTTGTGTTTTAGGTAAGATTAGGTATTTAAATAGGATAATAATGACTTTAGGGAGGGACATTTTTATATTTAGTGTGTTATGAAAAGTTATTTAGCATTTTGGGGCATTTTTAAAAGTAATTGGGGACGTGGGGCATTGTATTCATTTCCGCAATGAAAATTTACGGAAATGAGATTGGTGGTGCACGCAGACCGAGGAGTGGAGGGGACAGACCATTACCATTTCCGCAATGGTCTATTGCGGAAATGGTGTGTCAGAAGACTTGCCATTTCCGCAATAGACCATTGCGGAAATGGTTGCCCTCCTGCCACCCCACAACGGACACCCACTCTCACACCGACCCGCATTAATAACCCATCCCATGTATATATATGTATGCCTTCCCTTCCACCTCTTCAAATCCACCGTGAAGAAAAGCTCAAATTCAGTGTATAAGTGAAGTTATAAGGTAAGTTTTAGTGTTTTTTTTTAATTAATTTGTATGAGATTTACCTTGTTTATGCTATAGTTTAGTAACTTTTTTAATTTTATGCATGTATTTGATTAATTTTTCAGATTAGCAGTTGTGTTGAAAGTTTGGCATTTAAATATTATTGAGGTAATAAAATTAATATATAAATAGACACCTGTATATATATATATATATATATATATATATATATATATATATATATATATATATATATATGCATGAATAAATTTAATTGTTTAACATGTTTTGTAGTGAGTTTGTTGTAAAATTATAGATAAGAATTGTTCGAAGTTTCGGGGACTTGAATAAGAAAAGGTAAATTTTTAAATATTTTTTTTTGATGTAAAAAGAATAAATCATGTTGATACATATAAATATTTGTGAAATTATAGGTTAGTTGAGTTAAATTTAAATGTTAATTTATATATTTGTGTATAAATTGATGAATTTATTTGTATTGTGCTGGAATATAGGTGTTTTGAAAAATGGACCGCATTACAAACCAGCAATTTGTAAAATCGGGACCGGTTGTAGATGACCTGTTAACGTTAAAAGGAAAACATCGTGCAGATGCGGTGTGGAGCAATAACGTAATTTTAATTTCAGCATTTTTTGTAATATATATTTGCTTTTATTTTATTGGAAAAATGTAGCGACAAGTAGCTATTATTAAAAAAAATTTCTTATATTTAATACATATCAGGTTGCCCATGATGTGTTATTTTTGAGAAGAGCTAGTATGGGAGCCCACTATGCAAATATTGACCCTAGAATTATACCATATCTGAGGCGGGCAGGATTTTATGGCGTGGCACATATTGGTATAATGAATATAGATGCAAATCTAGTGACTGCACTTGTTGAGAGATGGAGGCCGGAGACGCACACATTTCATCTCGCTGTCGGAGAGGCGACTGTAACACTACAAGATATTCAGATATTGACTGGTTTACCCATTGAAGGGCGCCTGGTAACCGGTCATATGAAATATAATTGGCACATTATATGCAATCAGCTGCTAGGACAAATGCCACCCGACAATGTTATAAAAGGACACTCAATAAAAATGACGTGGTTGTCTAATGCATTTAATTCCTTACCTGCCGGCGCAACGGAGTACCAAATACAGTGCTTCACTCGCGCATGGATACTGCGGTGTATCGGTGGGTTGCTGTGTCCGTCTCAAGCAAATAATTATATTCATTTGATGTGGCTACCGTTGCTTGAGGATTTAGAAGATGTTGGTAGTTACAGTTGGGGGTCGGCTACGTTGGCCTGGTTGTATAGAGAGCTTTGTCGTGCTACGCGTCCTAATGCCCACGGGATTGGTGGGTATCTACTGCTATTGCAAATGTGGGCATGGGAAAGACTTCCGCAATTTCGGCCCAGTTTTACCCAGGGATTTGTGCTGGATCAGACTCTACCTTATGGGTATAGGTAAGTTTGGTTTCTTTTACCCATTGTTTATTTTAGTTGTGGTTAATGTTTATAATTGTTAAAATATTTAATTATTTACATAAAACCTAATTTATTTGTGAAGTTATTAATTGATGTTGGTACTTATATATGTATTGGCCTAACTATTTAATTATATAGAAAATAATTTTTTTGTTAATTTAGTGATTTATTTTTTTTTCTATTTGAGATATTATAGTAACACAATAAAGTATTTTGTATTAGATGGTGATCTCCTATAAATTTAAGTGTTAATAATAGCAAAGATGTGCATGCTATTCGATTCGACCTGGATATGCAGCATGATAATGAGGTTAGTAAATTTATGTACAATTTGCTTGTATAATAATTTGTATGGATATTTGAGTATATATCGGCCTTATGGTTATTTTTTTGTAGATGGAGTGGCAGCCGTACAAAGATGTTATGCATCTATTACCGGCTTTCTGCACGAATGGTGAAGGCATTTGGAGAGCTGTTGTTCCGTTAGTATGTTTTCATATAATTGAGTGGCACCATCCCGATCGCTGTCTTCGTCAATTTGGAATGAACCAACCCATTCCTAGGGAACCAATGATCGACGATAGAGTGCACTCAGTTGACTTAAGAGGAAATTATGACCATGATTGGGAAATAACATTTGGCAATTTCATTATCGAGTGGAATAATCGCCTCAATCGAGTTGTCACTACTGCTGCGTTGACGGAACCACTGCATATTCGGTCGCAATACATGCAGTGGTACTTGTTGAGAACGGTGCGATGGATTACCACAGTGGGTGCAGCAATGGGAGGATCGGTATTAAATTTTTTTTTGATGTATTTATTTTTAATATTATAAGATTTTCGTACTAACAATTTAACTTACATACGTGCAGGCTGATGCTGCTGAACATTTGTACCACCTTGGTGGGGACCGAGTGAATTCTGAAGCCATTCTAGGCGCTGTAGGTGCAATTGAGAGGACATCCGTTGACTATCCACGTCAGCCAGTCCCAGATATGGTTCAGTTCCCACAAATGAATGTGCCATACCAGGATTTTCGTCAAAGTAGAAGGGCTCGAAGGGGCATGGCTGATAGACGGACTGCGGTAGCTTCTATTCCTATTCCGTCGGGGGTTAGACAGGTCCTTCCACCGATGTCGTGGCCATATAATTTTCAGGACAGTAGCATACCATTTGGAATGCCATCATTTACGCAGCCGACATATTATGACACACAAGCAGGTCCATCCAGAGGCTATGACTATGAGGCAGGTCCATCTAGGCTAAACGTCGATTTAAATGTCAGCATATCGGAGGCTACGACATTTCCACCATTTGTGAGTGATACTGCACAACATGATGTTTTTTTGGATGAACTTCTGTCAGATCAACATATGCAAGGTGGAGATTTCACGCAAACAATGCCTCCTCGTAGCGGTCCAGATGACTACAACTTTCAAGGATATAATCAATTTGATAATAATTAATATTGAGCATTGTATTATGTCTAAAATTGTATAATTACTTCTCAACTAAATAAATTTATTTCATTACTGAATTGAGTTCGTTTACATCATTATTTGCATTTAACAATCAATTAAATCTTTGGGATGATGAGCCTGCGCGATTGGGGCATGTCTTCTTGTTGTGGCCAGCGATGCCGCAAATGCTGCAATGAGTAACATTACGATGTTCTCTCCTATCCATTTCATTGCGAATTCGTGATGTTCTTGGGCGACCTTTCTTGCGTTTCAGCTCCATGTCAGTGACAATTTTGGGACCACAATAATCAGGCCAATAATCCCTGTGCGCCATTGGTCGGAATTCCCCTTCATAACATTTTAGTGACTGGGCAATGCTATAACATGAATCGACAAATGAAAACATGTCGAGATGCTTGTGCATGCATGCGGCAATTGCATGTGAACACGGCATTTTCTTCCCCTGAAACTTACCACATTCACATTCGCGCTTCTGAAGGCTGACAATGTATGTGTCGATTTCAGTGTTATCTTCTGGTGCATTGCCTGCTAGTACTCTGAACAATTTGAATCGACCATCATAATCAAGCACTGTATGGCCCCGCGCCCTCATAGCTGATTTATTAATAGCTGCCATACATTTAGGCGTGAACCGCAGTCTTTGAGCCATCTTTGACATGTAAAATCCCCTTCTCTGTTCATAAAATTTGACCAAGCGCCCGAAGATATGTTCTACTATGGCAGTGATTGGCATCATTCGTACACCCTTTAGAGCGCTATTTATACTCTCCGCAATATTCGTCGTTGCATGGCCATAACGACAACCGCCATCACCGGATAATGTCCACAGCTCAGTTGGCACATGCATTGCCCAATTGTATGAATCAACATCAAGGTCTTTAATATCATCCATCTGCTTCTTAAATTTCCGTGGTTGATAGGTATTTCCTACAAAAGCACATAAAAAAAAACTTGAAAATGTAAAATCCAAAACTAGACATTGTACTAATTAGTTATAAAATTTGCTATACGTACCAGCATTGTACAACAACTTTTTTATTGTGGGATTTCTATGATGGGTGTTGTAATTACTGACGAAATGCCGCAAACATATCCTATGCACAGCATGGGGATACTTCCATCCACTTCTTTCATCACGAAACACTGACGTTATTCCAATGTGACGATCAGATATTACAGTAATCCCAATTGTTTGCGTAACATGCCTCCTGATTAAGGTCATAAACCACGCCCAACTTGATTTATTTTCGGACTCAACAATAGCAAAAGCAATTGGAAATAACATTTCGTTCCCATCAACACCGCTTGCAATGAGAAGTGTCTGTTGGAATTTTCCAGTAAGGAATGTTCCGTCAATCAATAACACTGGCTTACAGTGGTGAAACCCATCTATAGCTGGTTTGAAACTCCAAAAAACCCTCTGAAATTGCTTTTCCAGTGGGCTGTGGGTGTGTTGCAACAAAAACTCATACACAGTTCCGGGGTTATACAGCTGTAACGCATTTAAGAAACCCGGTAGTCTCTCGTATGATTCGATGTAATTTCCAAAGATTGACTCGAGTGCACCCATCTTCGCATACCACGCCTTATAGTACGACACCTCGTAGTGAAATCGCTCTTTAACAGCTGCAATAATTACATCAATAGGTAAGGTTGGGTTTTTACTTACCATCCCCCGTATGCAATTGCGAATTATTTGCGATCCCAACTGTCTGTGATCCTTTGACATATTCCCTGCAGATAGGCAAGAATGTGGTCCCTTGAATCTTGTGATCATCCAAAAAGGACTTCTCTCTTTTATTGCAGCTCGTAACCTCCACTCACAACCAATATCAGACTTAGAGCACCTCAGAACCCAATATTTTGGCTTCGATTCAACGACTCTGAAATCAACATTTCTCTGAATTGAGTACTTTCTCACACATGATTTGACTTCATCCTTACTGTTGAACAACAAACCTACAGATAACTCGGATGAATCATCCCAAGTTTCAAAACGATCACCTTCAGGCATGATGAGTTTCGATTCATCAAAGTCGATTGCTGTGTAGTGCTCCGATGGGAAGTTAAAGATAACTTCAGTTGCCTCTCCACTGCCATGGACTGAGGTTACAGGACTAACAAACTGTGTATCAGATGACTCATGACCATCACCGACATCACTGTCATCGCTTTCTGCACTCATATTCGCGATTTCAGCCTCCACGTCGTCACTTGATGACAGATAATCATTGTTGAAGAACTCATTTTCGTCCTGATCCATTATGCCAACTTCTACCCCAATTTCATTTTCCTCATTCGTAACGAGGTCATTAGGAGAACGACCTGCGCTTGCCATCCTCCTGTCCATTAGATTTCCATCTCGTCGTTCAACAGACGACTGTGCATCAGTGTGACCCGCATCGGCCCGATGCTGAACTGAATGCCTTTGCCCGGAATCTTCTGTTCCTCTATGGGGGTTGCCACCTAAAGGTTGCACAAAGTTCGGCTCATCTCTACGACTTCGTGATCTGCTGCCAAATATAGATTTACCTAAAAAATCACCAACCCTTCGACTGAAAGACCTCCTCGGCTGACTAGTTGAAGAATCATGCATCTGGCTGACTGCCCATCTCTGCTGACTCATAGCACCATCAGGCACATTGCTAACCGAATGTCTAGGTTGACTGCTAGAAGCATTGGGCACATTGCTGATTGACTGTCTAGCCTGACTCATTGGAGCCTGTTGCACGTCGCAAATTGTCTGTCTCCGCCTACCCATACCCGCATCATGCGCATGGCTTGCCGATCGACGTAACCGACCGGGTCCTGAGGTTACACTGTCCCCCCTGTCCCCTCCAAGAAGCAATTCACTATCCCGTCGACCAAAAAACTGATCGTGCTGACTAGGACCCACATCAACACCATCATTCTGACAATAATTTGTTTCGTTCAAACATTCCACATCTTGCCCGCTCACTGAAGGCCAAGGTTGGCTGGGGCCAACTTCAGTTGCAAATAATTGTTGCGTTGCATAAACATTTTCCACTTGCTGCACATCGTTTCTATTTTCATCACCAGCATCATACAATGGCCTACTAGCTCCTACACCCCCTTCACCCACTACAATTATTAACTCCACCAATGGACTATCATCCTGTTGTCTGACATTTTCATAAATCATATCGATGTCACTATCATCTACCAAATCCACTGATGTCCAACTTACTGATCCTCGATTATACCTTGGACTTCTGTACATAATCCTTTGAATCACATCATTAAGGCCTAAACCCATTTTTACGTGAATTTTATGCATTAATTCAGCAAGAGTTGGCTTATTTCTAAGTCTAAGTCTCCTTGTAATTGCATTTGGTCCCGAAACATCATATTCAAAATCCGCGATCCCATAACTTATTTGACCACCCATGTGCAAGTAAAAGTCTACATATGTCGACATCCTCAAATTATCTGTAGCTAATAATACAATAATCTTACATTAAATTAAAATTTATTTTATCTTGTAATATGATGTATATATGGACTAAATCAATAACATATGATATTTCAATTAATAATTTATCCCATTTAAATTAATAAAATAACAACAGCATCAATAATATTATTTTCAACTTTACAATAATGAAGTAAAACAATAAAGTGCAACATTAGTTGTACTCTACCGAACAGATTGTTTTGAGCTTATAATGTAATTGTGTTCCTAACTTTCTATGTATTTTCTCCAATTAATTTTTATACCATCTTATACAAATATTTTAACTATTTCATCAGGTTTTATAGCATTTTATTATGACACATTTTAGCTTTTAGGTTTCAAATAATCTATTCATACTGTCATGAAAAATATTAACATTTCTCGACATATAATTTTCAACAAAATTTATACAACTTACTTCCAGTTTTTCGATTATCGTTTTACTAATAAGTTTTGTAATTTTTTTTTTATTGCCAATTTTTCGTTTATCATTTTACTAATGAATTTTACAATTTTTTTTCTGTTTCTTTTTTCAGTCCTTTTAAAATTATATTAAATAATTATAACATATCTAATTTTATTTTTTAGAATTAAACATATCACATATTAGATAACAAAATAACACTTTTATTAAAAAAAATACCTTACTCCTAAAGATATAATATATGTGTCTTCTTGGTATCGTACTTCAGTTCATATCTGTGATTCATTAAATTCAAAACATATTTTCGATCAGTACTTATACAATACAAATCATAATAAGATTAACATATTAACATAAATTGAAAAAAATAACTGCTTAACGGTGATAATTATTAACTATTATAATGTAAAAAAAAAAAAAACACTTACGTTTAAACGCAGATTTTTTCACTCCATTCGAAACGTATTGCAAATCCTTCAAATTTCGTTTCACTCTTCTGCCTTTCACGAATTTAATGTATAAGATGTAACTTGTAAACTCACAGGTTACAAGCAAATGTATTTATAATACATTTCTATTGCCATTTCCGCATGTAAGTACTGCGGAAATGCATGAAAATTATTGTTCCCACTCTCTATTTTCGCAATTACTTCTTGCGAGAATGGGGTTAGTGCGTCCATTTCCGCAATTTAAATTTGCGGAAATAGAAGCAGCTGGCGGAATGTGGAATGGCGGACCCACCTACCCATTTCCGCAAATCTTATTTGCGGAAATGAGTGAATAGTAACTCCATTTCCGCAAATAAGATTTGCGGAAATGGCAAAGTATTTCCGCAATCCCAAATGTGGAATGGCGGACCCACCTACCCATTTCCGCGGACCCACCTACCCATTTCCGCAAATCTTATTTGCGGAAATGAGTGAATAGTAACTCCATTTCCGCAAATAAAGTTTGCGGAAATGGCAAAGTATTTCCGCAATCCCACTTTGCGGAAATACCACAAACCCCATTTCCCTAATTATCTCCCAATCCACCCCAATTATCAAAATAACTTTCTAAAACACATTATTAATAAAAATGTCCCCTCTAGGGAGTAGACTTGATAAATTAGCGTAAGTTGATGTGCTTAAATTATGTATTTGCCTTTAGAAAAAAAAATAAAATAATTTTGAAAAATCGCATTTTGGAATTTTAAAAGTTACGTTTCGGATGGCTCATGTTAGATTACTCTAGACGTGATTCGATGGCATTGAAATTCACTCTTTTTTTTTTTAAAATAAATCAATAGATTCCATGAATGAAATAGTTACGCACCTCAACCTTAGTCCGAATTCAGAAGATTGAGAGAGGAAAATAGTATTCGATTTCCCTCCGTTTTCCTCTGCTTATTTTCGTTATCTTCTGCGGGTATACGAAAATGCCGATAGAAATGCCAAGAGGATTACCATTTTCAGTGGACACTTGGACTCCAATTTCCAATCGTAAACGGCACCATTTCTTGACTCATGCCCACAAGGATCACTGTTCTGGATTCTTAACTCATTCTTCTTACCCCATTTATTGTACCACTCTCACCAAATTGCTTGTTCTTCATCATTTTCCTCAGGTTATGCTTTTTCCTTCTTTTTTGAAGAATACCTGTGTGCAATTTTCTCTCCTTTTACGCTGATTTTTTTTTTTCTTTTTTAATTTTTTTTAGCTTGAGGATTCACTGTTTGTGGATATCGATGTTGGCCGATCTGTAGTGGTCCATGACCCATGTGGACAATTCACAGTTACTGCTTTTGATGCGAATCACTGTCCTGGTATGTGATGATTTTTCGTTTGCTTATAATCTTTTGATTTCTATTGTTTGCATATGTGGGTTTGGTTTTGCCACTGAGATTTTCTATAAAATCTTGCCATGTCAATTGTTTAATGATGGTTTCCCTGAAATATTTAAACCTTTCACCGGCTTCGTTCGAGGTATTGAAATCGTGTATCTTTAGAACATGAAGTTATTTCAATTAAATCGTGTATCTTTTGATTTCTATTGTTTGCATATGTGGGTTTTGTTTTGCCACTGAGATTTCCTATAAAATCTTGCCATGTCAATTGTTTAATGATGGTTTCCCAGAAATATTTAAACCTTTCATCGGCTTCGTTCGAGGTATTGAAATCGTGTATCTTTAGAACATGAAGTTATTGCAATTAAATTGAGACTGCTTAGTGGTACAATCACCGTGTACTGCTGCTTTTATTCAAAAAGAAACTGTAATTGTAATTTTTTCCTATTTTTCATCCTTGATGGTGGTGGATGGCTTTTGTAGCTCATCTCTTTCTCATCACCTGAATGTATAATTTTGAAATACTTCCATTATGAACTTATCTTCCTTATCAGTTCCTCGGGATAACATGCCCTCAAAAGATAAAAGTTTGTTGGGGAGCATTAGCCAACTCGAGTTTCCTATATAAACAATTTGAGACAATGCAGCTTAGTGACTCATCATTAGTTAGGGATTTAGTGAACTGCTAGGTAGTTGTGGCTTGTTGATGTTTCTGAGTTTGTCAGTTTGGTCTGTATGTATGTTGTTTTGATTTTGTTTAATTCATTGTTGAATCCTTGTCTTGGAATAACTGGGATAAAATGGATTAAAATTAGTGCGATCTGAGCATGCAATTGATCAGATTATATAAAAATCCCTTCAACACAACATATGTCATTGAAAGGATCTTGGAGACCCACCAAAGCATGAAAGCCAGTATCTTTCAGTATCTATTATTTATGGCTAACACTACTGTGTAATTAATCCCATTCAGTATCTATCATTTATGGCTAAGACTACTGGGTAATTAATCTCATTGACTCCCCTAGCTTTCATCTCTTAGTGTCCAATGTTAGCACAGCAGTGTGCTTTTGCCGTTGGTGTTCTTTCCAATAGCAGGAATGACTTCACAAATCAGTTTTTTATGATTTAGAAATATTCTTGATGTACCATGGTAGAAATGCATTAGTTTTACTAGGCTGGATGCGCTGAAAGTGATGCTGGTGTTTCACATTATCTGAGTCCTTTAGGAAAGGGTTATGATGATATTACCATTTCAGTGGGAACTTAGAAGACTTTATAGTACAACTATGAGAAATGAATTCAAAATACCTATCAAACTCAATTAATCTATTTACACTTCACTTGTTGATATCTTGTGGTGCTTCTAATGCATGCATTTTCAGTGCCTGATATATGCAATTATATTTTAGCTTATATACTTCTTTATCCCATTATGTGTGTGTTTGGGTTCTGGAGTGGTGAGGGGTTTTGGGTTGGCTTTGCTTGCCCTATATGCTTAGGTAACCTACAAATGATTTTGGAGAAATTTTAGTTACAGATGATCCTTGTCTGGCATGGACTTATGAACTTCAGGAGCTGTGATGTTCCTGTTTGAGGGCAGTTTCGGTAACATCCTGCACACAGGAGATTGCAGGCTCACTCCAGAGTGTCTGCAATATTTTCCTGAGAAGTATATTAGCAAGAAAGGAAAAAAGCCTAGGTGCCAACTTGATTATGTTTTCCTAGATTGTACATTTGGGAGATTTCACCAGAAACTTCCAAGCAAAAGTTCAGCGACCCAACAGGTATTCCTCCATAGTGATGTTCATCTCATTATTCATATGTATGTTTGCTGGTTTCTGACATGAGGCAGTTTTTCTTCACCTATCAATTGTATCTGTGTATCTTGATTATTACTAGAAGCCTGTTGCTTATGCATATAGTTATGAGCTTATACTTTTTTCACAGGGATGAGGCTGCATTTCTTAATACAACATGTATAAGTGAGCTTTAATGCTAGATTTCTTAGGTATACCAAGTGTATTATTTTCCTCCATATTGCAATGTGTGAGGTTGTTCATTTTGAAGTGAACAATGACCCCTCAGCAATAGTGATTTTTTGGTTACAAACGCTACTTATTTGGTCACAAATTTAGTAGGACTATGTTTCATAGCTGTTGAATCAATAACCCACGAATGAGTTTGTATGCCAAGATACAAAAGCCACTTCTGTGTATGATGTAACTGAGGTGTTTGAGATTCTTGGATAATATCTTCTGTTTTCACTCCTCTAGTTAGGTGAATACAGCTGAGAGCTTTAGGTAAAAATAGATTGAATTCACAGGAGTGAAAGAGAGTCTGAGTCTGCAACTTAGCAGCCAAGAAAAATGAAGCGAAATATAGAGAATTGTGACCTGAGGCAATGTGGTGACCACAGCACTGAAGGTGATGAAGCTTACCAATCAGCAATTAAGGCTGCAATCTATATTAAGAGACAAAAATAAAATAAAAGAGAGAGAGAGAGAAAACAAGCAACCAATAATGGGGTGAGGAGGCTATCCATTAGCATTAAGGCTGAAATATATTAGGAAAGCAAACAAAGTAAACTGTCGCCCAAGAACAGTGGCTTTGATACTACGAAGAACGAGATAAAATCTTATTCTGTTATTGGAATATGCATTTATATGTATATATTGCAAAATGGATGATTCTATACCTAATAATGAAATCGTCATAAACTAAGAAAATAGAATACAACTAAGCAGATCAAAACAGGTTTCAGGATATCTATTAAATTAAAACTCCTATAGCATCTGAATCAGATTCTAACAATATTTCATAATATCTTCAATGGAAACCAAATTCCTATTTCCCCAGACTTGCGTTAAGTGGTTATTTCAATGTTCTTGCCATTTTGATTGAGTCTGAAGGGCTTGGTTATTGTCTGCTTAGGATTACAGTAAATATAATTTTGTGTCTTCGCAAGTTGTTCCTGCTATATTTATAGAATACCTTTTACATGGCCTTTAGGCTTTACATTGATTTCTTCTAATAGCGCAATAATTTCAGATTTTCAGTAAAATTGCATACGACAATGCACTATATAGAATGAGTGGGATGCTATTTCATGGACATTTGATTCTGGTGATAATTGATATCATAGTGTTTGTCCTCTTCTCGTGTTGTTATAACCTAGTTCTATTTAAATGTCGCTGTTGTGTATATGGACATTTTTATGCACTTGATTGTATATATCTCTAAAGGCCTTGTATTGCCTTATAATAGCATAATAATGCCAGAGTTTCTGTAAAATTGTATATGAAATGCACTAAATAGAATGAGTGGGAAACTATTTGGTGGACATTTCATTGTGGACCTTCTGGTGATAATTGTTATCATAGGGTTTGTCCTTTTGTTTTGTTTTTTTAACCTAATTATTCCATTTAAATGTCATAGTTGCGTATATGAACATTTTCGTGCACTTGATTGTTTATATCTCTATCAATAGTGCATTTTGTCTTCATGTTAAATAGCATTTTCATGTTGCAGGTTATCCATTGTATATGGAAGCACCCCAGCTGCAACTGTAATTTATCTGATAGTGCATTTTGTCTTCATGTTAAATAGCACTTTCATGTTGCAGGTTATCCATTGTATATGGAAGCACCCAGCTGCAACTGTAATTTATCTGACCTGTGATCTTCTTGGTCAAGAGAGTATATTAGCTGAAGTTTCCCAAACTTTTGGTTCTAAAATATATGTTGACAAAGCTGCCAGCCCAGAATGCTTTCAAGCTCTGACACTTACAGTGCCTCAAATTGTCACTCAAGATCCATCTTCACGTTTCCATTTGTTTGATGGATTTCCTAAATTGTATGAAAGAGCAGCAGCAAAGTTCTGTGAGGCCCATGCTAATTCCAAGCCAGAGCCTTTGATTATTCGCCCTTCAACTCAGTGGTATGCATGTGAGGAAGAGGATTCAAGTACTGAAAGTCATAGGAAGCGAAGATTTAGTGAAGCTGTGAGGGACTATTCTGGCATTTGGCATGTCTGTTATTCTATGCATTCTTCCAGGGAAGAATTAGAGTGGGCCCTGCAACTTCTTGCACCTAAGTGGGTCGTGTCAACGACTCCCTGTTGCCAGGCTGTGGAGCTAGATTATGTTAAGAAACAGTTCTTGGGCACTCAGTTAAATAAAGATGATCCTATCTGGAAGCTTGTGGACATCAGTGTGGAAGCTTCTCCTAAAGTAGATACATCTGCCCTGGTCATGCCTTACTCTCCTCGAGTTGAAGGGCCTTTGAACAATTCTGCAGGGTCTATACAACAACCAGTAAGCCCTCTCTTGAGTTTGTCTCCACCATGCAAAAGGCAGGCTGTGACTTTATTTGGTAGAGCTCGACTCTCCATTGAAGATTCTAATTTCCCAGTCAGGGAAAAAGTTGCATTAATACAAAATAAATCATCGTCAGTAATTGAGAAGAAAATAGATCAAGAAATTCCAGCTGAAGAGAAATGCGAAAATATATTGGCCAACAGTAGAGCAACTAATGTTGCTTCAGAACATAACGAGAATTCACAGCAGAAAGAAACTCGTAAGGTTGGCCAGTTTTCCTCTGTTGGTTCATCAAGAAACTTCAGTGATTCATTGAGAAAGCTTTATAGATCAATGAATGTGCCTGTGCCTCGGCCTCTTCCTTCGTTGGTGGAACTTAAGGGTGCCAATAAACAAAACAAGAGGATTTGAATTCCTAACTTCCAAATCCTGTGTGGGAGTTCTTTCCGGTCTACCGAACTTTTGTTTGGGACTCGGAGTTCTTAAAATTTGAGATGAAATGGCATGCTTTATTGGAGTATGTGTGCTCAAAATGCATGAAAAATAGCATCTCCGATTGGGTACCATATAGCAGTCATTTCAATAAGGTGTATTAGCTGCAAATTGTTTTGCTTCTGTACATGTATATTTTTTTTTTTTTTCTCTCCATATTTTACAGTATTATACTCCTACAATCATTGTTGGGATCTATAAAAGTTTTGCATTTATAAATTTACTGGAGTGCATCACCGGTACATTTATAAATTTAGTATTTATTAT
Organism: Excoecaria cochinchinensis; assembly: GCA_947683425.1. Lineage (NCBI taxonomy): Eukaryota > Viridiplantae > Streptophyta > Magnoliopsida > Malpighiales > Euphorbiaceae > Excoecaria > Excoecaria cochinchinensis. The sequence continues at coordinate 4,302,986 of CANTUQ010000063.1, forward strand.
TTAAAGTTTAATGTTGATCTATATCCTTAATACGTGCCATCTATATCCTACCTCTAATTTGCCTCAAAAACACATTTGTATTGTATGTAACATGTTTCCCTTTCCAAATTTATATTTACTAATTGCAAAATTGATAACATAAATGTTCAGTAAATTATTGTAAAAAGTTTTAAGTGTATAAATAAAACATAGTGGGCCTATTATTAAGTTGTAATTAAATAATATATATTTATTTTTTATAATAAAAAAATAAATCACATGCAACACATTTGCACAAATAAATATAATCAAATTTTAAATCCAATTCTTTTCTTTACCATCATTTTCACTAAAACACACAAAGCATGGAGATTAGCATAGTGCCGACCCTAGTCGCACTCCACATAAAAAATAGTAGGGATAACAGTGATTTTTATTCGGCTGTTTAAAATAGTGGAATTTAACTTTTATTTTATACGGAGATATATTACGTGATGCTACGCGTTATTCATTTTAAAAATTAAATATATTAATTTTAATAAGATTAAAGCCAAAATTTATTTATTTTAAAAAGTATAATAGTAAAATTTCTTAATTGTAATTAAATGAAGGGAAAAAATTATTAATAGTAATAATAGAAAAAAGAGTACATGGTCAAAAACTCAAAATTGCTATATCTTAAATACTTTAGATTAAACTTGCCTATCGGATTGGGTAGTTTCAGGTCACTTCTTTTTGGTTTTTGGTTTATTGAGTTGTTATTTTTTTGAGTCATCTTCAGTTTAAATCACTTCTTTTTTTGGATAAGTTTAGGTTGGATATTTGGATCAAAGTTAGGGTTGAAAAAAATCGGATGAAAAACCAAACCGAATCATAAGTAATTTAATATATTTGGTTATGTTTAATTAGTTCGATTTTTAATATACCAAAATAGTTAAAATTAAACCGATTCAACTATTTTTAAAATTATGTCGTTTTGTACCATTTTATATTTATATAAAAATCTTTAGTTCTATTCTTTTTTTTTTTTATTACTACTTGTATAACGTCTCTTCCTTTCAATTAGTAGAAATGAGAATGAATTAAACTAAATTTTATAATGATAATTAAAATAAAAAGTTTTACTAGAAAAATGAATGAAATGCTTTTGTTTCAGATTTGAGATGAACTAATTTAATGAGAGAAAAATATAAAAAATATGGCTAAACAGCAGCGACAATATAAGATGGTAGGTGAACCATGTGTAGTAAAATAAAAGTAGATTAATGTATAAAGTAAAGAAAGGTCGAGAAAGAAAATATGCAAATAATAAAAATAATGAAATATAATATTCAATGTGCGCTATTTAATTATTATTTTTCGTATTTTACTTTTTATTTTTATTTTTTAATGCTCAAAACATTAACAATTAATTTTTTTTCACTTAAATCTAATTTTTATATAAAAATTGAGATGGGTATGTTAATAAAAAAATCTAGTGTTACTTATATAATTAAACTTTAATTTAAAAATAAATGTGACATAAAATAAAATTTAATTAAAAAATTATATTATAAATTCATATTAAGTAGCATTTTGAGACGATTTTTTAAATTTTGGGTTTGATTATCAAATTTTGGGATCATTATTTTTTTTTTTGAATTCAGATTTTATTAGTATTTTCTGATAGGGTGAAAAATTGTTTTAGATGTCATGAAAAAAAAAAAAAAACTCTAGATGAAAAAAAAAAAAAAAACAAAAAGAAAGAAGATACCCAAAATAGGATTATTATTTATTACAAAAGCGGGCGTTGAGGCAACGCTGGGCGGGTATCGACAAATAAATTAGAGATTAGGGATTAGATTTGCGATTTGAAGGAGATGTCATACCTGCTTCCGCACTTGCACTCTGGATGGGCCGTCGATCAGGCCATCCTCGCCGAGGAAGAGCGCCTCGTTGTCATCCGATTCGGCCACGACTGGGATGAAACCTGCATGCAGGTAATTCCTTTTTCAATCTTCTTCATTTCCCCTCAATCATATCTTCAACTGTTAGTTTCTTCAGTATCTTGAGGCAGTCATGGTGTTCCATAATTCTTTAATGTCTGACTATTTATGATCCATCAACAATTGCTTACTACTGCTGTTTTTTCCCTCAATTTTCTCGGTCAGTCAAATTTAGATTGGAAATAGAACTATTAGCTAAGGAGTATTTGTTTGTGTTATGTAATTTGCTTCTTATTAACATTTAATGTTAGACATAGTTTTACCCTGTTAGGGAAATCTATTTGCCTTCCCACCGCTTTACTGTCACTGAGTGTAAGCTGAAAAGCTTCAAAGTCCATTACTTCTTTCCCCATCTTTCCTGAAACAAGATTTTAGTATATATTTGTGATTTTGATTACTAAGGTCCCTGTTTGATTGTTTCAAACAAATGTTTTCTTTCCATTTTTTTTAAAATTTTTTATTTTTTAACTGGGTTAGGCTTGATCTACATTGAGGCCCTTACTTTTTTGTTCCTTCACATTATGGCTTTGATTTCGTTACAGATTAAACTTTTTCGTTTTTTTAATGAGACAGTACTGCCTAGTAATGGATAGGAATTTCTGGACAGTACTAGACATAAACATATAGAATGCTGTTATTGCTATTATTATTTTGAACAAAATCGAAGTAAAGAAGTTAAAGGTGGACATGGAAAAAAATAAAAAATAAAAGAATAGCAAAAAACTTGGATAACATAGCGATTGCTTGCTCTTGTTCTCTTGATTGGTAAGAGAAAATCCTACATCAAGATGCTTTGGGTTCCAATTGAAGTTAGAAACAGACGCTTGCAGAGTACTCACAAGTGTGGTTTCATCCGGTTTTGCAGTTTTACTAAGCTGCGATTAATGGCAAATGATCAAAACATCCTTTGGCTTCTAATCTTATTCTTAAGCAGACACTTGAATATATTGATATTCTGAAAGTTAAAAGGTTTTTTTTTTATTTTTTTTCTTTCAAATTTTTAAATAATGAACTAGAGTTTTGATTGAAATTTAAGTTTACAGTTGAAAATGGTATGTGAATATAAACTTTATTTTGTCCGTAAAATTATATTAGAGTTGTTTTTTTTTTTTTTTGATGGTCTAATAGTCTCTGAGCTTGAAGTTAGGCTTGGGACAAAAGTAAGGCTCGATGTGGCAAGGATTTGAAAATGGCTGAAGTGAAGCTAGGGTAGGGTTGGACAACACAGGCAAAAAATTAAGGCTCAACTTTGGCATAATCTACATCTGCAAGCCTAACCATGGCCATTCCCAACTGCAAACAGGACGTTTGACATGTATAGTTTAATTTTTTCTTATAATATTTGACGGCTCATTTATTATTTTTCATAATTATAACTAGTTTGACTATGTAAATAATCAGTTTAGAAAAGGAGACTTTGTTAAAAAAAATAGGCAGAAAGCACTATTTGGACGCTTTACTTGGTGATTTTTCCTTATTTAGGTCCTGAAACTTTGATTTTCTGCATTAGATCCTTGTACTTTAATTTTCTCTCAAATTTAACCCTGTTAACAGAAACAAAATTTGCTGTTTTAACTCCACTGTGTGCATTTAAGTCTTGCTACCATCAGATTGGTTTTAGGTACTTAATTCAAGAGCAATATGCAATGTATATACAGCAGAGGTTTCGAATGCTCTCTGTGTGAGTCTTAGAAGTTTTTGTATGCAATGAAATGAGAGTTGAGAGAGGTTAATTCTCATTCTCTTTGAGTTAACTCCAAGGATTTTTATCAAGTGTTTATAGGTTGATGTTGTTTAGTTTTCCCAGATTTCATGCTTCACTTTTAGATGCACATTTTATTATTTGGTATGTAATTATTGAATGAGTTGCTGTTAGCAAGCAGCCCCATTTAGTGTTTCTTCTCAAATTAGCTTAATTTTGTTTTTTAGATGGATGAAGTGCTGGCATCAGTTGCTGAGACCATAAAGAACTTTGCAGTCATCTACCTTGTGGACATAACGGAGGTGCCTGATTTTAACACAATGTATGAGCTGTATGATCCATCCACTGTAATGTTCTTCTTCAGGAACAAGCACATTATGATTGATCTTGGAACTGGAAATAACAACAAAATCAATTGGGCTCTTAAGGATAAGCAGGAGTTCATTGACATTGTTGAGACTGTTTATCGTGGGGCAAGGAAGGGTCGTGGTCTGGTTATTGCTCCAAAGGATTATTCCACCAAGTACCGCTACTAGGTTTATGGGAAAGTTATCATTTGACGGACCATGAAAGAATTTGTTATGAGAACCGTATGATTATTGCATAGATCTTTCTTCAATACCTAAAGATGTGGAATTCCTAATTAATTAGGAGTGCCTAGTCCGTAGGCATTGTATTTGACTTGACATTTACTTTGAGATGAAATCTTGGAATTAATATCTGTTTGGAATTTTTTATTTTTTCCCTCTCCTGCATGGCCTTATGTTAATTAGGGCTATCAGTATTGGCTTAAATATCCTGTTAGGCAGCTTAAGCTTACTGCATAAATATCATCTGCTGGAAGTACATTTATTGGTCCTTTGGCCATACCAAAACTGCGATCAACTTTCATCTTTAAATGAGTTCATGTGGTCTACAGCTATACAGATTGGTGCCCTTTTCTGCTGCCACTATCTGGTCAATTTTGAGGCAACCATTTCTGAGAGACTGCATGTCGCAAGTAAATGCATGATAGAACATTATTTTATTACATGTTATTGAATGCTAGCCTGTTATCAGTACATTTTACAACTAGTACCACGATGCATGGTGAATCTCCTGTATTTCTGTGTTATAACCTGTTTCGAATTGCTTCTGCTAGTTCTATCAGTGCCACACAAATAAAGTACCATGTAATCCCTGCTAATAGAACCTGTAACCAATAGCTATTAACAATGTTTAATGCCAAAGAACCGCCCATATGTTCTTCCAATCTGCCCAATGTCTGATCGTGTAGTTGTAAGTGTACTAGAACTGCTGCAAGTATTCCAGTCATCGTCGGAACTCCCCATCCTACGGTTTCTATTGGCTTCTCTCTTGTCGTATGCATTTTCTTATTCAGATCTTTAGACTCTTCAGTAGAAGCCTCCAAGTTAACTGTAGAGGCAGACTTATTGATTGGGGCAGGAAGTACTCCAGCCAATGGAATCCAGTAGTCTTCATGATATATGTTACCTGATGAGGTTTCGGCAGTAGTTCCTGTTCTCTGTCTTGCTTGCTTTCTAGCTGCAGCAGCCTCCCTTAGCTTGTTAATGTTTGGCTCGGTAGATTTCTGGGGTAACCTTAGGAGGTTTCGGCAAGATTCTGATGTATGTTCTTTGGCTTTTGGTGATTGCCAGTATAACCATTTTGAGATTGATCTAATTGCTTGAATTGCTGATATTCTTGCTTTTCTCTGAAGGTCTGTTTCCTGAAATACATGGAACTGAGTTATGTCTACATGGTATTAGATAATTTATACAACTTTGTGCGATGCAGCTAATCACCTTAGTGAAGTGTAATGTGTACTTTCTGAAAGAGGGGTCAATTGTAAACTAATTTAACACAACTTACCATTTGGTTTTGAGTATTTGCCTTGTTCATGGCATCTGCAACTCGAGTTCGGAACTTTTTGACATCAACAAAGATATTAGAGACGCGTGCACCAACTGCGTTGCCTGTGCCAACTCGTACATTTCCTCGTGGCTGCTTGGACATTAGAAACTCAAGTGCTGCTAAGTCGGACCTTTCCACCATGCTAGTTCAGAACATTTAAAAGTTTTATTTCATTTTGAAAACTATCTTCTTAATAATGAATAAAAATGAAGAAAGAAGAGTGGCTGATTACGAGATACAATTAACAGGACACGAGTCAATGGCAGCTTGAATTTGGTGGAGAGGATCAGCCCATTGAGCAACGACTCTTGCTCTTCCATACACTGATTCAATGGCAAAGGTTTTGTCAGCAAATAAAGCGCATTTTAAACAACCAACGCATTTCACTTCATCCACAAAAACTGCCCGCTCTTCACTTTCAGACCCTAACCATACTGAGTAAATAGGTTTTCCACTATATCCTCGCAGTTCCCCAATCTTTGCTTGTTCCTGTATTCATCACATTTTACCAAAACCTATGTGTTATAATAAAGCCTCACGCATACGCTATTTGTTCACTGGACAAATTTTAATTTTTCACACGGACCAAAAAATTACTATTTAGCATAAATTCTATACAATTTTCATTCTAATTTACAAAAATATTATTTTATTAATTCTCTATAATTATATATTTTTATTTTATTAAATATATATATTTTTAGTTTTAGTGTATATATAAAAGCAAAATAGTAAAAAAATGTAATTAATATTTTTTGGATTTTAAAAATTGTATAATTTTTTTTCTAAAAATTATTAAATTAGATAAAACGGACAAATTAATAAATACAATAGAGGCAGTAAAAATTCTATATCATGTTGATTTATGAAAAATAAGCCCTTGTCATATACCACCTCCATCTGAGAATATTATGCACCCAAGCAAACATAGCTAATTAATAATCTTATTGTAAATTTAGATAAAAATATCATCTTTGCTGTCTCAATTAATTAGGATGAGAAATAATATTTTTTGAAAAGAAAATAAAAAATGACATATATTGTCTATGAATCAAGTTTAAAGTGGTAATTATTGGATGGTATCCTATGCATCCATTCCAGATGCGTGCGTGCACCATATATCAACTCTTAAGCTTAACAATAATAATTATAAAAAAAAAAGGAAAAAGAAAAACTGACCTCATCATAAGCCAAACGTGAAATTGGGTTAGATAGAATAGAGTAAGCTTGATTAAGAATGATAGACATATCATGACCAGTTGGTCCAGCTATGTCTGGATGGCACCGCTTCTGTAGTCTTCGGTATGCAATTTTGATTTGTGATTGATCACATAAGCTATCAATACCCAAAAGTTCATAAAGGTCCAAATCTGTGATTGAAGAAGAAATCGAAGAAGAAGCTCTGCATCTCAAACAAATCTCACTTGCTTTTCTAGAAATTGAAGGAAACGAAGTAAATGTTTTTGGGATCAAATTATTTGTTATGATTGAAGGTGTTGGTGTGTACGAACATGGGTAAGACAATGCAGCGTTGGGCATTTTTTCTTCTCAAAACACAAGATTAGAAGCAGATAGCTATACTTTGCTTTTTTCTAGTTTGATGGGTCGCCTTTGTACTCCAGATATCTTGGACTCCTACTATTTTTCTTTTTCGCACAATAAATAGATAAATTGTTTTAATGGATATTTTGTAGGGGCTATGTTTTGCTACATCTAACATACGGTAAGTTCATGAATATGAATAGTTTCATGAAGAATAAAAAAATATTATCTTTTAATTTAATAATTCATATGTGTTGATGTATTATAAATATAAGATTTTTACGTGTTTTAGTTCGGTTATCCAATAATCACCACTTGACTAGAAAAAAGAAAAGTTTATGAAAAATAATTTGATGAGGAATTAAAATCCACTTTAGAGGTGAAATAGTAAATTGACACTAAGGGTAAGAGATTGGTCAGAATACCTAATTATTGAAGTTTATGGTGATGAGAGTATAATAAGGGGTCCAAAAGAATAATAGAAGTGAATAAAACTAATATATTAAAGGGAAAAATGCAGCAACCTACATGCGATGAAGTGATAGTCTCTTCAGATGACGATGAACTTCAATATTTTAGGTTCTAGATCATGCATTTAGAAGCCTCTGGAGATCCACTCAAACAGTCTTTTTTTATTGGAATGATGAGAAGAACAACCCCGGAAACAGATCATTAAATAGAAAAACCGCTCTTTCATTCAGAAATAGTTACAGAACTTTGTTAGAACTCTTCAATTGAAGGATTCTTGGGTATCCATCATTCCAAATCAATCCTATTTTCATTGAATTTTTCATAAAGAAAGTGTTGATTCCAGCGACACACAAGAGAGGTGAATTGGGTGTCACTAAATTTTTACTTAAGTTCCGCTAGAGCAAAACTGAAGTATTTTGGGGTGTTTTCTAATTTGGCATAATATAAGAGATATGCAATTTATGAATGTTGAATGTGATGAAATAAAATATAGATAAATCAAATACTTTTTCTGAATAGATTTAATCTTGCAGAAAGTGTAACCAATAATAGAAATGATTTTGTAATGCTATCTTTTAAAATAGAATTTGACTTAATAAAACCAAAACTAATAAAATCCTTTTAGAAACAAAATAGAGAAGAGTGAAGAAGAATAAAAACAACACAATCAATTTACAGTAGTTCGAATTAATTGCCTATATCGACTCTCTAAGACACTGTTTTGAGATTTTCTCTTTATTAAAAACTCTTTTAATAGGTAAGAGTCAAAATCAATATACAAGCCTAGTATATTCTGCCCGTAATTTTTTTCCCAAGTAAAAGATGCAAAAACTTACTAGAATTTACTATGGTTCTAGCCAATCCTTCTCACAATCTTTTATTGAAATTCCTTATAAAAGAATTATAACAGAATAATGTAATCTATTTGAGAAGAATGATAATGTATGAAGTGCAAAAATGTGAAAAATTGCTTAAATAAACTAAAAACTTGTATTTCAAGAGATAATATTGTTTTTCAACTTCTCTAAAAATTTAAGAATAAAAAAAAATTGTATTTATAGCCAAAAATTCATTATAGCTGTTACAAAATTGAAACTAGCCGTTAAATACAAGGCAGTCTGGTTAAAAATAAAACTAGTGGTTATTTTGTCGTCTTGTAAAAAGCAAAATTGACAGTTCTGGTCTAGCAAAATTTGTACAAGATTTGATTATTATCAAAATTGAAATATAGTTTTGAGCCAACAGAAAGCAATAAATCTAAAGAGAAATATTGTGAGAAGAATAGCAGTCCGAAATTAGAAGAGTAGAAATATTTCTAAGAAGTAGGAATGCCTTTCTAAAAAAGCATGAGATGATTAGTTCCTGGTTAGAGAAATTATCCAGAGATAATCTATCCCTTGATTCCGATCATATTTGTTGAGTTCTAATGGTAATATATTAAACATGGTAAAATTAATTTTTTTTTGTCATGAATATATATTTATGATGTGATTATTGCATCACATTACTACTAATAGGTATTTATATCCAGGTAAGTGTAATACCCTTTACCCGTATGTAATAAATCATACCATAGCATGGTAGGTTCACTCAGATAAGTGAATGGAGTTACCAAGCTAATCATATTTAGCTTAATAACATACATAAAATCTAGAATTAAAAAATTTTTCTTTCATTATACAGTTCAATTCATACTACAAATAGCAAAGTCCATAATTAACTTTACATATCAAAAGCTATCTTAAATACATGCCGATCATATACATATTTAAGATACTTGTTTACAACAAAAGATTAGATTTACATTGTTATATCAAAATATGAGACCTGCATAAAAGAGCTTCCACTAATGTGTTGGCCTTAGCAGTTGTGAGATGTCTTTGCTGTCAAACCTATCTTTGGTACCTGCATGGATGGAACACCCGTTCTAAGCATAAAACTTAGTGAGGAACAAATGAGATATGGACGACCACTCACAGTGGTCATCAGACAAGCACACGCATGAATGCATCCTTCATAAAACATGGTCATACAATTAACAATTCATCATGCAAATCTGAACAATTCATAATAATATTCACACATATTTCACATAATACATGGGAATATAGTGGATAACTTATCATGTATATCCAATTTAAGAAATACATACCAACCTAACAATGCTTTATACTTATTACACGAATTTTAAATACATAGCTATAAGTAACATTTCGGAATTGTCACTTTACGAGTATGAAAATTATTATCGGTAAACCTTTCCTATTCTATTGCAATGTTAAAGTACATAATTTTATTCACAAATTAATCGTAACATACCAAACATACCTCATACCATCGGCACCTTTATAAGTAATCGTCGATAACACACATACATATGATACACATATACAAAATAAATGCAATCCTAACAAATCACAATTAATATTACATACATGGGTCTTGCACATTTCTATACCTATTCATATACACATACCTTCACAATCATCAAAGATTCACATTCCATTACACTCACTTAACATGTTTTCTTTAATAATTTGCCTGCATTTCCTAAAGGAAGTGGATAACGGGAAAATATTGAACAAAGGGTATCCATAGGTACATTGCACATTTAACATATTAACATGTCCATATCAGATGGTGACAAACAGGGTCTAATGTAATGACCTAAACGGGGCCTAAATAATGACCCAAACGGGGTCGATAGAACAGAACAAAGGGCTGCAGCAACAAAGGTCCCTATAGGCATGCCTATTTATCCACTACCCAGTTAAAAGCAGGCATTCAGCCACATGTATTGTGACGCCCCAATACCTCTTGGAAGGATATCAGAGTGCCACGCACTGTAGACACCAGGTCCTGAAATAACCCAAATCAAGATTACCCGATAATGAAATTAGATGCCTGTTCATAAGAAAAAATGTTGCAAGTAATGGTTTTCTTGTCAAAATTTGCATTTTTCAGAAAATATAGAAAAATAAAAAAATAGAATAAAATGAATTTGAAAATTATAGTCTTTTAGCCAAAATTTGTATTTTTAAAAGTTTTGAAAAAAAAATCAGCCGTCGACGAGCGTCAGCTGCGCCCAACGTCCCCCCCACGCCCCCATGTGTATTTTTTGGCCAAATTTTTTTTCCATTTTTTTGTATAATTTAATTTTTAAAACTTTTTTGTCTTTTAACCATTCAAATTTTTTAGTTTTTTGTGTTAATGAGAATTAAAATTGATTTAATTTCTTCAACAAAAAATTTGATTTTTTGGAGGTATAAAATAATTTTTAGAGAGAGAATTGGGGGGGGGGGGGGGGGGGGATTTTCTTTAGAATTTTCTTCTTCTTCTTCTTCTTCTTCAAGGACAAATTCTCATAATATTCTAAGGATTTTCCTAAGTTAATTCTTGAGACAAAAAATCAATTTCTGTTCTTGGAAATTTTCTTATCCTTTTTAACAATTTCTTTCCTTGAGACAAAGAAATTAATTTTTTATTCTTGAGATAAAGGATTTTCTTCTATATTTTATTTTTTTAATCGTATTTTTGCAAATCAAGAACAAGAAAAATCAATTACTTTCCTTCATCGATCAAATCAAAATCTGAGGGTAAGTATTATAGGCTCAATTTTAATTTAATTTTCATTATAATTTTTATTTATAATTAATTAGTCATCATATAGATTTTTAAATATATTATTTATTTTTTGTCTTTGTGTGATTTTGTTCATAGATTTGATATATTAGATATATTTTATTTCTTTTTGTTTACTTGATTGTTTATCTTCTTTATTATTATTATTATTATTATTATTATTATTATTATTATTATTATTATTATTACTACTACTACTATTTTCTATGCTTACTACTATTGTTACTATTATTGTTATTCTTGTTTATTGTTATCACTATTATTATTTGTTATTGCTATCATTATTATTATTATCATTTATGTTTTTATACATGTTGAATTGTTAGTATGTTAAGTTGCTTATTTTATTATGTCATTTAATTAGTTTGTCACTCATAATGTATTTTATTTTGATTTATTTTTATATGTTTAATTCATTTTTTTTATTACTAACATCACTTTTTATCTGTGTTTTTTTATTTATTTAAATATTTTTTTTAATGTTTGAGCATTTTCAATATCAAATGTGAGTCCATGGAGATTTGAAGACACCATCATGGTGGAATTTGTATTTTTTAGCTCTTTATTTATTTTTCTTTATTTTGGGTTTATTCATTTTTATTATGTAATATGTAATAGATTTAGTTTATTTTTATGCACGTCAATTAAAAATTACAAAAGTTTATATTAATAAATTGAGATTTTTTTAATAAATGGGACCAATGTCTTAATTTCAACAAAAAAAAAAAAAAACTCACTCTAAAAAAGAAGAGTTGATTTTTTCAAAATGCGATTACTCATCCCGACTTTACTAATAATGCATAAAAACAACTATTCGATTTTTTAAGTGAATATGAAGGAACCAATGTTCCTATCTTAAATAATATTTAGATTTATGAATGTTTATTTATTCATTTGATTTTGCTATTTATTTATGCTATGTTTTGATTTTATTTGGGGGATTGTATTTTTGTCCCAAATTTTAATACTTTTTTTTTATTTTTTTATTTTGGGGGATTGTATTTTTGTCCCACATTTTAATATCTTTTTTGTTTTGGGGGATTGTATTTTGTCCCAATTTTATCTTTTTATTTTTTAGCTTGCCTTATCATTTTATTGATTTCTTTATTGCTTTCTTTTAATGCTTGGTTTGCACTTTATTTTTAATGCATGACCGCGTGAGAAGAGAGATAAAATTTTTAAAATTAAAAAATTCATTTATAATTAACCAAGACACTAATAAGAGTAAAGTTTCAAATTCTTCTCTAGTTTAGGCCCGATTTGCATTGTCGTAGGCTCCACAAAATTAGATGATCTTTCTAGTGTTCTATTGGAAGGAGGTATCCAAGATATCTCTAGCTTGCCCAAAATAGACACATATGCATCGTCTTAGACTTCACGAGATTAGATAATATTTTCAGTATTCTATTGGAAAGAGGTATCCAAAATATCCCTGATTGCCCAAAATAGACACACATGCGCTATCTTAAGCTCAGTGAGGCTAGACGACCTTTTCTCAATATTTTATTGGGTGGCGACTCCAAAATACCTCCTTGTTGCCCAGAATAGAAGCCCTTGTAATCTTTACAAGTCTTACGAACCTCTCTCGAATGTCCTAAAAGCGGGTCGTTCGGGGCACCCCGGGGTTCGGCGCGTGTCACACGCACACAAGTGCACACAAAACACACACATAAACACATACAATACGATTATCATAAACTATAACGAAAATGAAATCATCTCATATACAACTTTAAATATCCAAATTACAAAATATCATCAGTTTGTTATTACATGAATATATGCCTCTACTAACGTTATACATTACGTTATACAAAATATTCTTTACATAGACACTTTACTTAACATTACAAAAAGAATCATGTACATAAGCAAAAACTCCACTTCTCAACTCCTAGTGGCCAGCAGATGAACGATTCTCTAAACCGAACCGAACCTGTATACCTACACAGGAAAACACCCGTGCTAAGCGATAATGCTTAGTGGGGATATACAGATGCAAAAGACTTCTTACGAAGTCACAAACATAGTACATTACATACATATCAATAACACTCATGTATGAAACATATCTTAATAATCTTTAACATATACATCAGTATGAGAATAATAATAGCATTTCTATATCATTTACATGTACCTTAACATGTACATAATTTACATGCACAATATATCAATATGCCTTTAACATATACGAGCATTACTGTGTGTACATATTCTTTAGCTTTAACATTTATCATATCCGATAAGTGATAACATGTCACTACGTCTCACATATAGTCATATACATGTACATTCCTATACATAATAAATTATAGCTTTACTTATTCGGTAACGCCCATTCCTGACCATTAGATTAGCTTAGCTAATGCAGTCAAGAACAGCCGCTACACAACAACACAAGCACACTTCACAATCACAATCTCATGCTGACAATCTGAATAATAAAATTTCTTAACTAAGCATACATTCACATGCATCATACGTCATAAGTTACTTCCTGTTTTCCAACAATCTTGCTTACATACATATACTACAGGCATTAAGTTTACAACACTTATATTACAACTTTGCATAATTTTGGATTACCCCAAAATAACATACATAACTTATACAAACACATTACTAGAAACCCCCAAAACCTACACTATAGATGTACTCCTAATGTTGACCGTCGACAATGTGGAGATGTCCCTCAAAATCACCTCGCGTCCGAACCTGCACGGATTAGGAAGAAACCCGTGCTAAGCAATAACTTTTAGTGGGGAAACACATACAAAGCATATATATACACACATAAAAACAAATATCACACAAGCTTCATGTTATAATTCAGACGTAAGCTATCAAGTCAAAAGCATGTAAATCATTATACTCATAACATCATTATTTAATCACATTTTTATATAGCATGCTTATGATTGGTACATACTCATTATAACCAATGTGTTCACACACAACAAATATATAATTTAAGATTATCATTATCTTATATGATTAGATTTGCCTGTAATTCAAAGACGCAGATAACGGGTATTGCATTGGTAGCCCTGAGGTACTATAATTTCAGTGTATCCGTGGATACACACACTTGTATTGGTACCTAAGGTACAATAATACAATAGAATCAATATTCCACATTTAAGAATCCAACAAGGATTTAACTTGCATTGTGATTCCCAAGGAATCGGACGCATTGGGCTGCAACACTTTGATCCTATAGGCATGCCTATCTATCCACTACTTGACTCGCAGGCTAAGATTATTTAATTTAATTCACAGTTCGCTTGATCACATGTTGCAACAACACATTTGCAAACTAACAATGAATTCACATGCTTAAACTCATCATACAATTGTATTAACTTACCTCATTACTCTTGATAGAAGCCCTTCAAATAGTTGGCTTAAGCATAGCACAATGGATCTCTTTAAATTAATCATTCACTTATAAACATCCCATTTAATAATAGCATGAAGAACTTATTAAGTGTCATTGTAAGTGATTAATCATTAACTTAACATCCAAGCATTACCCTTAATGAATAAGAATTCTTCTCAAAAATAGGGTACCTCACGGTCACAACCAGTTTGGTTGTTATGGTGACATACCAAAGGTTTTAAAATAGAATGTAGTCTAGGGTATCTCATGGTCACAACTAATTTGGTTGTCATCGTGACATACATTCAATACCCGGATATAATGGAATTCTTGGGTATCTCACGGTCACAATCAATATGGTTATACCGTGACATACCTCATGTGTGCAAAGGCAGATTGTAAACCTTGATACCTCACGGTCACAACCAATTAGTTGTCACCATGACATACCAAATTCACTTTAGGCAGAATAGACTGCATGATACCTCACGGTCACAACCAGTTTGGTTGTCACCATGACATATCAATCACTCTCGGCAGAATGCAAACTTTGCATATCTCACTGTAGTAATCTCTTGGTTGTCACCGTGACCTCTACACAAGTTGCAAAATACCTCTTTGCAAATCACCTCATTTTCCTGTTATACTCAAGACTTACCAACTCACCATTTCATACACAAACCATTATGTATTTCATCTCATTAGTTAACACATTACAAACTTCCATTCGAATATCTCAATTCCATGAACTTAGCATTAAACTCACATATATATAATCCACAATTCTAGGTAAAGTTCATTGGTTAAAGACAACCCATAATCTCATGCCATTTAAGTTCCTCTATAATCACATACCATTCAGTATTTACATACAAGTCACACGGCAATTTTCAAATACCAACATTTAACATTCAAATTAACTAACTAATTAACACATATTAAAATAGAGCAAGTTTCCCAAACCTCATCGCCTAAGCTCCTAGTGTTCACTTGGCACTCGATTTCCCGACCTTTGCTTTTCCATTATCTTTCTTTACTCCTTCCTCTACAAATTCCATCCAATTTCCAGAATTGGACACAAATCATCAATTCCTCAATCCACCACATACCAAAACCAGAAAGAGAAGAAGATGAACTACAAATAACCACTTACCTTTCAATTTTAACAACTTAATCCTGGATCCACATAGCAATATTCATACAATCAATTTGATGAATTCTAAAGAACCACATGAAAATGAAAGGTAAAAGAAATGCAGAGTTTGGAAGTGGAAATGGATGAAGATTCATGCTAATAGTGGCCCTTTCTCTCTCCTCAATTCTATATATATGCATGCACTTAGTGTAGGTGGTAGCACAATTAAGTGCCACCCGGATTCCACCTCCACCTTTTGCCCTCAATTAGCCTAATGACTCTCATTTAGTTTAATTAATCCACAATTAAGTTAACTAACCCTCAATTAGCTTAATGATGCAAAATTACAACTTGGCCACTTAACTTTCCTTTAGTTTCTCAATTAGGTCCTTACTTTTATTACAATTAAGTCCACATTACACCTTTAGTTAATCCAATTATACTAATTACAACTAGGGTACATTTTCGACCATTACAATTCTCCCCTCCCAAAAAGAATTTCGTGCATGAAATTCATACTTGAGTCAAAGAGGTGAGGATGTTGTTCCCTCATAGCAGCTTCAGGCTCTCACGTTGCCTCTTCTATTCCATGGTGTTGCCACAGCACTTTCACAAGTGGAATTTGTTTATTCCGAAGCTGTTTTATCTCCCTTGCCAGAATTGCCTTCAGTTTCTCATCATAAGAGAAATTCGATTAAACCTCTACTTCTTGCACGGGTATCATATGCGACTCATCCACTCGGTACCTTCTTAACACGGATACATGGAAGATGTCATGGAGTTTGGCTACAATGCTAACCGGTAAGCCACTGAACCCACTCTATCTAACACTTCATATGGTCCAATGAATCTCGGACTCAATTTTCCTTTCTTCCCAAATTGCAACACCTTTCTCCAAAGAGACACTTTTAAAAACACCCTGTCACCTATTTTAAACTCAATGTCCTTCCTCTTCAAATCTGCGTAAGACTTCTGTCTATCGTTGGCTGCTTTCAGTCATTGCTGTATAAGCTTTGCCTTCTCTTCTGTATCCCTTACCAAATTTGGTCCAATAACCCTATGCTCACCCAATTCTGTCCAACAAACCAGTATACGACACTTTCTCCCATACAACACTTTATATGGCGCCATGCCAACACTTGTCTGATAACTGTTATTATAAGCAAATTCTATGAGTGGAAGATACTTATCCCAACTCTTGGAAAAGTCCAGAACACATGCTCTCATTAAATCTTCTAGTACCTGAATGACCCTCTCCAATTGCCATCTGTCTGCGGATGAAACGCAGTACTGAAGTTCAAGTTAGTACCCAGTGCAGCCTGTAAACTCTTGCAAAACTTAGAGGTGAATCTTGGATCTCTATCAGAAATAGTAGATAAAGGTACCCCATGCAGTTTAACAATCTCCCGTACATACAATTCAGCTAATCGATCCATTGAATAGTCCATTCGAATCGGTATAAAGTGAGCTGACTTCGAAAATCTGTCCACTATTACCCATACTGCATCTTGTTGCTTTGAAGTCAAAGGCAATCCAGAAACAAAATCCATAGTAATTTTATCCCATTTCCATTATGGAATGGAAAGAGGATTCAGTAACCCATGTGGAACCTGGTGTTCTACCTTCACTTGCTGACATGTCAAACATTTAGACACGTATTCCACTATATCCTTCTTTATACCCGGCCACCAATACAGTTGTTTTAAATCCTAATACATCTTGTTTCCACCTGGATGCATGATGAAAATGGTATTATGTGATTCACACATCAGCTTTTTCTTCAATGCTTTGTCACTTGCAACACATTCTTGATTCTTATAAAGTAATATCCCATCCTTATCCACTGACTAATCAGTCTTGTCACCATTTTTCATCGACTGCAAAATCTGTTGTAATTTAGAATCATTCCTTTATGCAGCTATCAATTCATCCTTTAGTACCGTTCTGGCTTTCAACTGAGATAACAATGCTCCATCCATAGTAAACCTCCACTTTACTTGCTTTAATTGTAGAGCCGAGATAGACTTCCTGCTCAATGCATCTACCACAATATTAGCTTTACCCGGGTGGTAGTCCACAATGCAGTCATAATCTTTAAACAACTCAAGCCATCGATGCTGTCTCAAGTTCAATTCTTTATGAGTTAACAAATACTTCAAACTTTTGTGATTAGTGAAAATTTTACACCTCTCACTATACAAGTAATGTCGCCAAATCTTTAAGGCAAACATTACTACTGCTAACTCTAGATCATGAGTCGGGTAATTCTGCTCATGCGGCTTCAGTTGCCTGGAGGCATGTGCTACTACCTTTCTATCTTGCATTAACACACAACCCAAACCTATACCAGAGGCATCACTGTATAGGACATATTCTCTGTCAGAGATAAGCTGTGTAAGAATTGGTGCTTCCACTAACATCTTCTTCAGTTGATCAAAACTTGCTTGACACCTTTCTGACCATTCAAATTTAACTCCCTTTCGAAGCAACCTTGTCAATGGTGAAGCTATCACTGAGAACCCTTGCATAAACCTTCTATAATACCCAACCAACCTTAGAAAACTGCAAATTTCTAGCACATTTCTAGGTGGCTTCCAATTCACAACTGCTTCAATCTTAGTTGGATCCACTTTAATACCTTCATAAGATATTATATGCCCCAGAAAAGATACTTCTCGCAGCCAGAACTCACACTTAGTTAATTTAGCATACAACTGATGCTCCCGCAATGTCTGTAGCACAATTCTTAAATGCTGCTCATGCTCTTTCTCATTTCTTGAGTAAACCAGAATGTCATCAATAAATACTACCACAAATTGATCCAAGTATGGCCTAAACACTCTATTCATCAGATCCATGAACGTAGCAGGCACATTGGTTAACCCGAATGGCATCACTAGAAATTCATAATGCCCATAACGAGTTCTAAATGCAGTCTTGGGTATGTGCTCCTTCTTCACTTGCAACTGATAATACCCAGACAGTAAATAAATCTTAGAAAACACACCTACCCCTCTTAACTGATCGAACAAATCCTTGATTCTAGGCAGAGGATACTGATTCTTTACTATTACTTTATTTAGCTGCCGATAGTCAATACACATTCTCATGGTTCCATCTTTCTTCTTAACAAATAGAACTGGTGCTCCCCAAGGAGACACACTAGGCCTTATGAATCCCCTATCCAATAACTCCTGCAACTGAGTTTTTAACTCCTTCAATTCAGTAGGAGCCATTCGATAAGGTGCTTTAGACACTGGCACTGTTCCAGGCACAACATCAATGGACAATTCCACCTCCCTTATTGGCGGCACACCATTCAGCTCTTCTAAAAACACATCAGGAAACTCCCGTACTATGGGTATATCCTGAATCTTTACTTGCTCTTTTTTAGAATCTAACACCAGTGCTAAATAAGCTTCACATCCTTTCCTCAAACATCGATAGGCTTGCAATGCCGATACAACATTTACAAGAGGGTTTGTACAAACTTCCCTCACTGTTACTTTACTTCCCTTACTATCTCTAAGTACTACTATTTTCCTCTTACAGTCAACTACCGCACCATATTTACTTAGCCAATCCATACCCAATATTAAGTCACACTCATCAAAAGGTAACTCAATTAAATCAACCAGAAATATGCTACCCTGAACTACTAATGAACAACCCCTATACACTTTGTTCACATTCACATTATTCCCCAAAGGACTTGATACACATATGTCATATTTCAAACATTTAGCATCAGGCATTCTATCACATATCTTTTTAGAACACACATACAAATGAGTTGATCCAGGGTCAATTAATGCAAACATTTCTACATCATAGAGTAGAAAAGTACCTGCTATAACTTCAGGTGCGTCCTGCTTCTCTCGAGCCTTCATTGCATAAGCCCGAGGTGGTGCCATAATAGGTCTATCCACTGTTTCTGAATCAGCTGCACCTCTGGACTGGCCACCTCTGCCTTTTCCTCTACCTCTTCCTCTATTAACTGGAGGTAAATTAGAACCACCTCTACTCTATTCCTGCTGATTTCCAGTTACCTCATAAGCTTTTGGACAGTTTGCTAAGAAATGCTCAGTACTTCCACACCTAAAACATGCAGCGGTCACTTTCTAGCATTCCCCTCTATGTCTTTTGCCACAATGGGGACACTCATGCACTTTATTCTTGGTACCAGATGTACGTCTACCAGATCCAGATATAGAAGGTGCTCCTCGCTTCTTACCCCTTGCTGCTGAACTAAACACAGATTATGTCAGTGGTGCCATCTGAGAATCTCTTGGTCTCTT
Source organism: Excoecaria cochinchinensis (assembly GCA_947683425.1). Classification (NCBI taxonomy): domain Eukaryota; kingdom Viridiplantae; phylum Streptophyta; class Magnoliopsida; order Malpighiales; family Euphorbiaceae; genus Excoecaria; species Excoecaria cochinchinensis. Next base: position 4,323,036 of record CANTUQ010000063.1, read on the forward strand.
GCCCATATTAGGCCCACCTCGATTAGAATTCCTTTTCTGCATCCTATCTCTTTGTACTCCCAGCGACCTCTCCTCTCGCATAGCAGCTTGAACTATTCGATAGTAACTTACATTCTGCTCGGTAGTCAGCGAGATCAGTAGCGCTTTAATCTCTTCAATCAACCCCTCTTCAAACTGCTGACACCTGAACTCTCAGTCAGCATATTTACTCAATCGAAAAAACTCCTTCTCATACTCCGCTACAGACATAGTTCTTTGCCTTAAATTTAGAAATTGCTTCCAATTTGCCTCCTTGTATGCCCTGGTTACAAACTTATTCCGAAATTCCTTTTCAAAGAATTCCCAGGTGATTGGATCCAGGAGCATTGGATGCTGCAGAACTAATTTCCACCAGTCATATGCTGCACCCTGAAGCAGCGATACTACACACTCAACTTGTTGGTCCGGGGGACATCTTATTTCTTCCAGCACCCTTTGCACCTTCTCTATCCAGTATTCTGCCTTTTTCGACTTATCTAACCTTGTACCATGAAACTCTTCTGCTCTATGCTTCCTTAAAGATTCTACTGGAGCCTTCGGTGCTGTCATTCAATCCAACACTCTCGCCATATCCTGTGACATCTTTAATAAGGCCTCTATTGGGACCATTGGAACCTCATTTTTGAAACTGACTGGCCTAGATTGACCAGTCCCCGTCACTTCTGCTTCCCGAGGATTAACACTTTCGGCTATTTTCTCTCTCGAGTTATGACTAGGATCCATCGATCTACACAATTTACACAATGATCCGCATTAGGTCAACACGTCTATACACATCCTAGCTACCCAATTACATAGAAAAGACTAAACCTAGGCTCTGATACCACAACTTGTAATGCCCATTCCCGACCACTAGATTAGCTCAGCTAATACAGTCAAGAACAACCGCTACACAGCAACACAAGCACACTTCACAATCACAATCTCATGCCGATAATCTGAATAATAAAATTTCTTAACTAAGCATACATTCATATGCATCATATGTCATAAGTTACTTCGTGTTTTCAAACAATCTTGCTTACATACATACACTACAGGCATTAAGTTTACAACACTTGGATATTACAACTTTGCATACTTTTGGATTACTCCAAAATAACATATATAACATGTACAAACACATTACTAGAAACCCGCAAAACCTACACTATAGATGTACTCCTAATGTTGACCGTTGACAATGCGGAGATGTCCCTCAAAAATAACTCATGTCCGAACCTGCACGGATTAGGAAGAAACCCGTGCTAAGCGATAACGCTTAGTGGGGAAACACATACAAAGCATATATATACACACATGAAAAGAAATATCACACAAGCTTCATGTTATAATTCATACTTAAGCTATCAAGTCAAAAGCATGTAAATCATTATACTCATAACATCATTATTTAATCACATTTTTATATAGCATGCATATGACTGGTACATAATCATTATAACCAACGTGTTCACACACAACGAATGTATAATTTAAGAGTATCATTATCTTATATTATTAGATTTTCCTATAATTCAAAGACGCGGATAACAGGTATCGCATTTGTATGCTTGAGGCACTATAATTTCAGTGTATCCGTGGATACACACACTCGCATTGGTACCTAAGGTACAATAATACAATTGAATCAATATTCCACATTTAAGAATCCAATAAGGATTTAACTCGCAATGTGATTCCCAAGGAATCGGACGCATTGTGCTGCAGCACTTTGACCCTATAGGCATGCCTATCTATCCACTACTTGACTCGTAGGCTAAGATTATTCAATTTAATTCACAGTTCGCTTGATCAAATGTTGCAACAAGAAATTTGCAAACTAACAATGAATTCACATGCTTAAACTCATCATACAATTGTATTAACTTACCTTATTACTCTTGATATAAGCCCTTCAAATAGTTGGCTTAAGCATAGCACAATGGATCTCTTTAAATTAATCATTCACTTACAAACATCCCATTTAATAATAGCATGAAGCACTTATTAAGTGTCATTGTAAGTGATTAATCATTAACTTAACATCCAAGCATTACCCTTAATGAATAAGAATTCTTCTTAAAAATAGGGTACCTCACGGTCACAACTAGTTTAGTTGTCACCGTGACATACCAAAGGTTTCAAAACAGAATGTAGTCTAGGGTATCTCATGGTCATAACTAATTTGGTTGTCACCGTGACATACATTCAATACCCGGACAAAATGCAATTCTTGGGTATCTCACGGTCACAACCAATATGGTTATCACCGTGACATATCTCATGTGTGCAAAGGTAGATTGTAAACCTTGATACCTCATGATCATAACCAATTGGTTGTCACCGTGACATACCAAATTCACTTTGGGCAGAATAGACTACATGATACCTCACGGTCACAAACAGTGTCACCGTGATATATCAATCACTCTCGGCAGAATGCAAACTTTGCATATCTCACGGTAGCAATCTCTTGATTGTCATCGTGATCTATACACAAGTTGCAAAACACCTCTTTGCAAATCACCTCATTTTCCTGTTATACTCAAGACTTACCAACTCACAATTTTATACACAAACCATTATGTATTTCATCTCATTAGTTAACACATTACAAACTTCCATTCAAACATCTCAATTCCATGAACTTAACATTAAACTCACATATATATAATCCACAATTCTAGGTAAAGTTCATTGGTTAAAGACAACCCATAATCTCATGCCATTTAAGTTCCTCCACAATCACATACCATTCAATATTTACATACAAGTCACATGGCAATTTTCAAATACCAGCATTCAACATTCAAATCAACTAACTAATTAACACAAATTAAAATAGGGCAAGTTTCCCAAACCTCGTCGCCTAAGCTCTTAGCGTTCATTTGGCACTCGATTCCCCGAGCTTTACTTTTCCCTTATCTTCCTTTACTCCTTCCTCTATAAATTCCATCCAATTTCCAGAATTGGACACAAATAATCAATTCCTCAATCCACCAAATACCAAAACCAAAAACAGAAGAAGATGAACTACAAATAACCACTTACCTTTCAATTTTAACAACTTAATCCTGGATCCACATAGCAATATTCATACAATCAATTTGATGAATTCTAAAGAACCACACAAAAATGAAGGGTAAAAGAAATACAGATTTTGGAAGTGGAAATGGCTGAAGATTCTTGCTAATAGTGGCCCTTTCTCTCTCCTTAATTCTATATATATGCATGCTCTTAGTGTAGGTGGCAGCACAATTAAGTGCCACCCGGATTTCACCTCCACCTTCTGCCCTTAATTAGCCTAATGACTCTCCACTTAGTTTAATTAATCCACAATTAAGTTAGCTAACCCTTAATTAGCTTAATGATGCAAAATTACAACTTGGCCACTTAACTTTCCTTTAGTTTCTCAATTAGGTCCTTACTTTTATTACAATCAAGTCCACATTACACCCTTAGTTAATTCAATTATGCCAATTACAACTAGGGTACATTTCCGGCCATTACATATTCATTCACAAACAATTAATAACTATAGCCTGAATTCACATCGATGGTGGATACAGGTACTTTAGATACTTACTATCAGTACTAAACATCTAGAAACTGAAGTGTCAAATCTTTAGATACCCGAAGGTAACAAGCTCTAGACCCAAACGGGCCAATCTCTAGACCCAAACGGGGCCAACTTTAGCAGCTGCAAACACTAACCCTTTACAAGCTTGCTTATCTATCTACTATTATTAATCCTTAAGGCTTAACATATAAACTCTATTCACTATATCATAAACTTTACATTTATTCAAGTATCCAAACAAATTATTACACATCAACTCAATTCATGTAATAACTAAACAAACCATTAAGCATATGATTCATATATTCATTTATGTTATCACAAATAAACTTTACTATGCATGGTCATACATAGTCTAATGCAATATAATAAACAAATAAGGACAAAAGACTTATATTCAAAACTTTGAACAATGTCGTGCTCGCGACAGAACTCAAACACACTGTTATCGCACTCGCGCACAATGTCGTACTCGCTACAGAATGCCAAAATAGCTTATGTCGTACCCGCGATGGAGCTCGTGCTCGCGATAAGGCACAACAAGGCAAACCTCGCCCAACGAGTGTTTTGTTGCACTCGCGACCCTAGAACCAGAACTTTGTGTTCAAACTCCAAGCTATAGAACTCTAAAGCACAAACTTTTCACATACCAACCTATAATCACATACATAACTTCCAAATCAACCAAAACTACGCCACAACTACTATAAGGCTATAAAACTCATCTATGGACATAATATAATACCGATACTAGCCAAAATGACCTTCAAGCAATATAGCAATAAACAAGTACTTTACTTGTACAATCTACAACATGCTCATAATCGTCAAGTAATAATCAAACAACATACCTCTAAATAGGACTTTATCAATTATCAATTATATACCATGTACAATTTATCACTAGAAGAGTTACAAAACTCTTCAAAAACTCATAATTTCCACATAATCAAACGTGCAACAAAAGCAAAGTTGACTTCAACAACTAAAAGAGCTGTTGAACTAACTCAAGCTCACCTAATTTCCATTTATTCAAACATATATCTAATAACATATATTCAAATAAGAATATCCCAAATTATCAATAAATGCATTTGATCAAAGACTAGCACATAATCCTAAACCTCAAAGAAGCAGCTGGACCAACCCTCTTCTAGCTCAGTCTTTTTCCTTGCCCTTATCTTTCCTCTTGTACAATACTTCTTTCACAACCAATCAAATACACATACTTAATCCATAAATCCAATCAACTCAAAACTCATAACAGAATTGGGTAGGAGAAGAATAAGACAACTATAATTTCTAATCTACCCACTTACCTTTCAATTCTCTTATCAAACCTCTTCAAACCAATCCAATTAGCAGAAGATTAACCACTATGAAGAACAAAGAATTAAAATAAAGAAGAAAGAAAGAAGAGAAACCGAGAGAGTGAGAGAGAGAGAAATGGGAAACCAAATTGCATGTAGTAAATGGGATAAATTCATCCACCAAGCCCCTATTTATTGGATGTGGCTACCTAGGTGGCAAGCCCACAACAAGCCACATGTCCCATTCTAGACACATGTCCCACTCAAAGCATATATCCCATTTAATCCTCGGTAATTCTCCCTTTTAGTCCCTTAAATCAACTTCTTACTTCAAATTACTTTCAATCTCTTTCAATTACATCCTTCTTTACTCATAAACTCACACTCATTCCATATTAACCATACTGACATCGATGACATATTTAACATTTGCACAGTCATTTATTATAATCATTCATAGTCATATCATATGCATATAAGTTCATCTCACTGTCTCAAGTACTTACACATGGTCATACAATCCATAATTATAATCTAGCATTCATGTTAGATAACTCGAAATAATATTATCAAATAGATATTCATTTACAAACACATTGTACTTTTATTGTGTTCTCATCATGCCACTTTTCATTTAAATATATATATATATATATGCACATATATAAAACATTATACAGTATTCAATGTATAACAATGAACTCAATTGCAACTCAAATCATGTCCATATATGCATAGCCTTGAGTTCATGCCAATTTCCTATTACAACTTATTAATAATCTATAATATTTACATGTAAATTCTTTTATAGTTCCACTAGGTTCCATTTGAATATTTCGTGTGTTTTTATGTCATTATAGAATAAGCTTTTATCCCAAACCATTAAATAATCGTTGAATAAGTATCTTAAGTCCTTTAGTGATCATGTATGGTCCAAAGTTCAAGGCATCAATTTATCATTTATCACATCATATTTATTAATACTCAATAACTGCATATTTCCCTTATTGTCATTAAGTTATCAGTACATTGTAGTCATGCATAATGAAGGGCTCATAATATAATTAGCATGGCATATCATGTTCATAATCATTCATAATGGTTATATGCTAATCATATGCATTTAAGTGTTCATAATATATATATTTTTTGCATAGTATTTACATTTTAATACACAGTCCCTCTTTATGCGTTTACTATGGTTATATTAATGTTCTATGTAATTGCACATAATATTCATGCATACAAATTCCTAACATATCAATAAATAATCACAAATAAAGTTGTATTACCCATACATATTTAATATGACATGCCAAGTCATTTCTAGATATATTAAGTAACTTTTAGTTAAATATACCCTTAAATACTTCATTAGTTGTTCATGTTTATAAGCCTAATCATATATATTTTAAGGTGGTAACCATTCATATATTCATTTCATAACCCTCATGTGTTGGACAAGTATCGAGAACTTCCTGTGAAGTTTGGGGTCAAAACGATAAGAAAAACTCACTTGTTAGGCTGAAAATTGAGGCCATATGTGTGATATCCCATTCTTTTTAGATATATATATTAATAATATTTACCAATAATAATATAGTGGTCCGACATTCCTGCCCACTGTGTAGGCTAATTCTGGTCCACTTGGTAATACATACATAACTGTAAATAAAGAGCTGCATGATTTAAACTGTTCAAATTATTATATTAATTCTCTAATCAATATTTATTTTTATGTTCATGTACAAACCCTGAGAGACTTCTAGCCAAGTATCATAATTATCCAAGTGACAGAAAGGTCAAGTGATTTCGTAAAACAGTTACCATGCAATTGCTCCTTTCACCTTATTCAATCTCATTTAGATTTTGAGTATAGAATGAGTCAAATAATATAAACCTAAATAAAATTGTTCTAATAATTTAACCATTGCTCCCAAATGCCCCCTGTGGATCCCATCCACCTTGGCATTTTACTTTGGCCAATGATTCTCTGAACAAGGGTATTATAGAACTTGTGAGATAATTCCCTTAATAAACCTGGAATGGTAAATCCATTATTGATCACTCAACTATCTTCAAGTAGGTCATGATATACCTAACCTCCTAACTATATTCACCCCTCGATGAAGGTGAGCAGTTATAGAGTCAAAGGATATTATTTACTACATAAGATAACTTTGGTGATCTCAATTCTGAGGATGCTTGCACCACTGTTATGTAGAGATTCCTCACTAATATAGATTTAATATCCATGTGAGGATTCTCATGCCAGATTTCCAATGTACTTATTTTTCTAATAAGCATCCACATGTCAGTTTTGATCATCTATATGGTTATAGTTATGAGAATAGCTGCTTGAACCATTCAAGAAGCATAACATGTGCTAGTCAATCCATATTAATAATGTCCTATCTTGTTAATACTATGACTAGAAATATTTAGGTCTTAACACATTTACATGCAATAGGCATCTCACATCATGAACTCTTTCATAATTGCTTTTACAATGTATTTATAATACCAATGACTACATTTATTAATTTAAGATATAATATCAAACCAGTGGTAATCATAACATAACATTAATAAATGAATTTAGCCTTCTCATAAATTAAAAATGAGTTCATATTCATGATAAAGTTCCGTATTCTACATACACGGTGATCTATACTTATTTTAGGATAGTGCCTTAGTGAGAGGATCTCCAACATTGTCATCTGTGGGATCCCCTTCTATCTTTACGTCATTTCTTGTTATTATCTCTTGAATGGGATGGTAACATATGAGAACATGCTTAGATTGCTGATTAGACCATGGTTTTTTTGCTTATGCAATGGCTCTACTATTATCACAATCCAAGGATTTGGATCAATAATGCTAGGGACTATTACTAGTTTAGTAATGAACTTCTTGATCCATACTGCCTTCTTAGCCGCCTCTGAAGCAGCAATGTACTTTGTTTCTATAGTAGAATTAATAGTTGTCTCTTGCTTAGAACTCTTCCAACTAACTGCTCCTCTTCCCATTATAAACACAAAACCCAATTATGCTTTACAGTTATCCTTGTCTGACTAAAAGCTGCATTAGTATATCCGCTTATAAGTAAATCCAAGAATATATCCTTAGTCCTTTTCATGTACTTAAGGATATTCTTAACTACACTCTAGTATTCCTCTCCATAATTGGATTGTAATTCGCTTGTGACACTCAAAGCAAATGCTACATCTGAGCGCATACATAATATAACATACATGATAGAACCAATTGCAGATGCATGTTGTAATGCCCTAAAAATTTTGGTGCTATGAATAATGTCTTTTAGGTTACAAATAATGTATGTTAGGGTGAATAGTACTACGATACCTCAATTAATTCAGATCAATATTATTCATGGTTACTAATTAAGTCAGGAAATTAAGCAATGGAAACATTATTTTAGTCAGAGATTAGAGATTCAAATTTTATATTTTCATTTTTGAAATCATCTAAAAAAAATAATAATAAGAAATTAAAATTTTTATGGAAAAGACAATTGTGAAATGTGTAGTCTTAAACTTTAGAGTCTACTAGATCACAAAATCTTAGCCATAAGGAAATAAAAAAAAAAAGAAAAGAAAATAGAAAGAGGGAGGATGGGGAGAATAGGGGGAAAGAGAGACGGAGAGGCAAGAGAGGAACCTCACTTGCACCGGCGATGACTCGATGGCCCCTACCACAACGGTCAACCATCTCCCTTCCGTTTGGCTACCGTTCTCACTGTCTCTATTCCTTTTCATAAAAAAAAGAAATCGAAAGCTTCTCCTTCACTTTTAGGCCACCTCCGGCGTCATATGGTGACAAGAACAACATCGAGGATTACTGAAGGCGAGGTAAGTCTTTCGATGTCCCTTAATTCTTCTTAGTCACCGGTGAAGAGTAGATCAGAGTTGGGTATATCGAAGCATTTTGGTGTAGATTCCGGCCGCTTCCATTGGGACCCTAATGATGTTAAATTCCTCCAGGTGTTCTTGGTTTCATGTCGGTGAAACTTTGGTGACCGGCAAATAGAATGTTGAACTTGGTGAGTTGAATTGAATTTGAAGGATTAGCATCAATTCTGGCATGTGTTCATTCAATTTCATTTTTCCCTAAATTTGTGTGTTATGTGGTTTAGGATTTTTGATGAAAAAAGAAATGGGAATTTTTGAAATTTACGTTATAAATGTTTAATTAGGGACTAAATATGATGTTTGGCATGTGTGGTTTGATTTTGTAAGATGTAAATTGTTAATTACTATTTGTACATATATTATGTTTGATTTAAATCTTTAAGAATCATGTTAGTTTGTCTAATTGATGTGATAATTGTGTATTCGGGTATAATAAGAACTTAATTAAGGCATTAAGTTGTAGAAAATGGCACATTAGGTTTGGAAGCTTAGTTATTGTTTAAGGAATTGAATGCCAAGTTAGGTTTGAATTTTTGATTGATTATATATTAAATTTATGTGATTGACAATATAAGAATTAATATGAAATGAATATCTATGAAATTCTTAGTCTTGATAAAAAATGAGATTATAAAAAGGTGTGAGTTATATGATAATGATACTAATACATATGCTAACGCAATTTGGAAATGAGAGTAAACAAATACATATGCTAACACAATTTGGAAATGAGAGTGATACTAGCTAGAACTTAAATAATATGAAACATGGCAAGATTTCTGGGACTGTTCCAACAAGTTCTAAGGATCCATTTTAGGATGGAGTCATATAAAGATGTGGGGTATGGATGCAAGAAAATAAAAGACTTGTTCTATATTTAGATCTTTTTCGTCATCATGTCATGTACAAAACTAAGGCTAAGATTATAATTTAGCTTGGATATAAATATATTAAATTTAATTATTTGATGTAATTCTTGTAGGCAATAAATTATATGAGACTACAAATGGAATTGTAAAATATTTGTTAAATGAATATGTATGTAGAGTTATGATTAAAAGTTTTCTTTTTTCCAATAAATGTGACAAGTGATGATTCTTAGAATGATTGATTGAATAAAGGGGGATGAAAAAAAAATCGTGTAAGGAGTTTGAAATGGAGTTAGATGGCAGAATAAGTATAATATAATAGTGTTTTTGTGACATTTATATAGAAGGTTTGGTACAAATTTAGGGGAAACTCTACTGGATTTTTAGTAAAAATGTATAGAAATAATTTGGAGAAATTTTAATAGAAAACAAAATTTTTAGCTCACATAATTAAGGATGTAGCATTTGATATTCGGTTTGTTCATCAAAATGGGTATGAGGTGTTACACATATGGTATTTTATTCATGTTCTTTCTATCTTTTTGTATCTTATGACACAAACTTAGAAAGGTGTTTCCCATGTACTATGGGTATAGACCTTTTCTTAGAAAGATCCATATTGAATCTTTTAAATACTTTATCTATGTATATAGACTGTGAAAGACCTAGCAGCCTATTGGAACTATCTCTAAAGATCGTCATTCCCAGAATATAGGATGCTTCTCTAAGCTCTTTCATGGAGAATTGTTTGGATAACCAAATTTTAACTGATTGACAAACATAGATGTCATTTCCTATGATCAATATGTTATCCACATATAAAATAAGGAAAACAATTGCACTCCCATTGACCTTCTTATACACATAAGGTTTATCCCCATTTTATGAGAAACCAAACTCTTTGATTATCTCATTGAATCAGAAGTTCTAGGTCTTAGATGCTTCCTTCAATCCATAAATGGATCTTTAAAGCTTGAATACCTATTCATCATTCTCAGATGTGAACCCCTCATATATGTCATATGAACCTCGTCCGTCAGATTTTCATTTAGGAAAGCTGTCTTTACATCCATTTACCAAATCTCATAGTCATAATGAGCAGTAATAGCTAAATGTATTCTAATGGACTTAAGCATTGCTATTGGAGAAAAGGTTTCATCAAAGTCAATACATTCTCTTTGTTGATAACTTTTAGCTACCAGACAAGCCTTGTAGGTAACTACATTAACCTCCATATCAGTCTTGTTTTTAAAGATCCATTTATATCCTTTATGTGGTTGAGTTAAAGTCCATATTTTTTTTCTCATACATGGAATCCATTTTGGACTTTATAGCTTTAAGCCACAATTCACGTTCTAAACTATTCAAAACTTCTTGATAGCTTATAGGTTGATTATCCTCTATTGCAATTATATTCTTATCTGAGTCCACGAGAAATTGATATCGCATTGGGATAGACCATATCCTATAGATTTTCTAGAAACATGTGTATATTCAGGTTTAATTGTAATCTCATCATTATGATATTCAGTTTTTGGTTCAACCGGTTAATCTGCTTCATTTTATGGGTCTTGAACTTCACTAAGCTCAATTCTACTCCTATTGTCCTCTCTTAGAAGGAATTATCTTTCTAAAAAGACAACATACCTTAAAACAAATACTTTTTGTTCCAAGAGATGATAGAAGTTATATCTAATCGTTTCTTTTGGATATCCCATAAATAACCATTTGCCAAACTTAGCATCTAACTTGTCTGACATTATCCTCTTCACATAAGTAGGACACAGCAGACACCGAGTCCCGAAATAACCCAGATCAGAGTTACCTAATGATGAAATGAATGCCTGTTCACAGGCAAAAAAATTTGGAAGTGATGACTTTTTTTTTGTCAAATTTGCATTTTAGAAATTAAAAAAATATAAAAAATAAAAAATAAAAATAAAAAAGGAGTTTGAAAATTATTGTTTTTAGTCAAAATTGTTTCTTAAAAAAAAAAAATTTCGGCTGTCGGCGCGTGCTGGCGCACATCGGTAGCGCAAATGCCTCGCCTGCGCGCGCCTAGCGGGCATCCCTCGCCAGGCACGCCCATCGGTCGCCCCTCCAGTCTGTCGAAAAGCGATTTTCACCCAATTTTTGAGATTTTTTGGTTTTTTTATCATTTTTTTCCGAAATTTTCAATGATAATTCCCATTTTTGAACCCAAATAAAGGGAAATTTGATAAAAATTCAATTTCTTTCCTTAATTAATTAGGTTTTCAGAAAAAATCATATAAATAGAAAAATTTAGAAAGAGAAAAGTGGAGGAATTCTTTTAGGTTAAAAAAATTTCTTTTTCTTCTCTTCTTATTCAAGAGAATTCTCTTTACATTTTCTTTTTGAGTTTTCTTCAAATAAATTTTTTAAGGTTTTAAAAATTAATTATAAATCAATAATCATTTTTGAGTCAAACAAAATAATTTTTTATTCTTGGCAATTTTTTCTTTTCTTCCATTATTTTTTTAAACAATTTTTCTTTCTTGAGACAAAAAAATTAATTTTTTGTTCTTAAAAATTTTTATTTTCTTTCATTATTTCTTTTTAAGCAAATTTTATTTCTTGAGATAAAACTCCAATTTTATTATTTTTAATTATAATTTTGTGGATCAAGATAAGAAAATCAATCATATTTTTTCGTCCATCGAATTCAAATTCCGAGAGTAAACATTTTGGGGTTGACCCCTTATTTTTATTTTCTTTTATTTATTTTTTTTATAGTTAATTAGTCATCATATATATCTTTAGATCTATTGTTTATTTATTTATTTTATGTGATCTTAGATATAGATTTAACATTTTTTTACATTTTTTATTTATTTTATTTACTTGATTGTTCATTCTTCTTCTTCTTCTTTATTATTATTATTATTATTATTATTATTATTATTATTATTATTATTATTATTATTATTATTATTATTATTATTATTATTATTATGTAGTTTTATTTGTTTCATCATGTCATTTAATCTATTTGTCATTCATAATGCATTTTATTCCATTTTATTTTATTCATCTTTTTTATATCTTTTTTTGATTGATAATTGATTTAATTACTAACAATGGTTTCATTTGTCTTTGTTTTTTATTCCAATACTTGTTTTCCTTTTTTTGGATATTCTCGCGAGCAAATGGGGAGATCCAGAAGACTCGTTTAGTTTGACTCATTATTTTTATTATTTATATTATTTTCTTTATTTTCTTTATTTGGTTTTTTTAATTTATTTGTCATGTAGTTTGCAATAATATTATTTATTTTATTCACATTAAAGAGAAATTCACAAAAATATTTATATTAATTAATTTGAAATTTTTTATAATAAAATGGGACTAATGTCCTAGTTTTTCCATCCAAATAAGTTGTCACCTTTAATTGTTTTTTAACATGCATGCAAGAACCAATGCTCTCATCTTAAATTGAATATCCCGCTTTATGCATGATTCACATGTCATTTTTATTAGGGGTTGTATTCCGCTCCTAGTTTTATTGTAAATTATTATGGTTTTATTTACTTTATGTTTAATTTACTTTATTTATCGCTTTCATTATATGGTTGATCTGCGCTTTAATTATTGCATTAAACTGAATGTGAAAAGAAATGAAATCTTAATTGTAAAACTCAATTATAACTTTAACCAAGGTATGAATAAGAGTGGAACCCGAACTCTCTCTGGTCTTAGGCTTCATGAGGTTAGATGAACCTTTCCCATGTTCTATTGGGAAGGGGATTCTAAAATATCTCCTATTGCCCAAAATAGATCTTTATGCATTGTCTTAGGCTTCATGAGGTTAGATGAACATTTCTGGTGTCCTATCAGAATGGGGATTCCAAATACCTCTTGTTGCCCAAAATAGATATACATGCACTGTATTAGGCTCAGTGAGGCTAACGAATTTTCTCAATATTATATTGGGTGGTGACTGCAAAATACCTCTTGTTGCCTAAAATAGATGCCCTTGTAATCCTTATAAGTCTTATGAACATCTCCCAAAACCCTAAAAATGGGTCTTCGGGGCCTTCGGGGTTCAGCGCGCGTCATAGTGGCTACTCCACTGGGGACCTTGAGACTTCGCTTTGAAAGTACCTTGGTTAAAACATATAATTGAGATTTGATTTAAAATTTCATCCCTCTTCGAAACTGCATAGCATTTCATTAGAGCCTTAAATCTACGCTAGCTTGGTCCCTCTCTTAACCCTAGTGCGTTTCCAAAGCGCAACCCTATGTTCACTCAATGTGGGAAAGTGTTAGGAATAATCACCGATCTAAGTCTAGTACCATTCGGTATATCAAATGATGATCCAACCGATCGCTATGCTCATGACGAGCTAGACCCGTTGGTAGGAATCATGCTTGGGTAGACCTAAAGTATCATCAAGCCCATGTAATGAAAATTGATACTTCCCCTAGGCGGTATGACCTTAATACGATGCTTGCTATGTGGATCATTATGTATTGGATAGACCCAAATAAATTGGATGGTCGCTTAATTAAAAGGCTTTCATACCCCGATAGGCCCATGTTGATTTATTTAGATTGCCTAAATACACAATGATCAAAAGCCATGTGCGTGCACATTAAATTAAGAGGTGTTATGCTGCCGATTTTTCGCCGTACACCTTACGTATCCATTGGGTTCCCCGTTAACCCATGGATCAAGCCAACCTATGAAAGAGACCACACGACCTTGTGTGTGGGAGTGATAAGGTTGGAAGGATCTACTTGCTTGCATGTTGTTGTGAATGTTGCACAGCATTCTCATGCATTACGTGTCATTCATGCATGTAAAAAAATAAAAAAAATAAAAAAATTATTTTCCTTCGTGTGTGTGTATATACTTTTGTGTGCATATTATTTTTCACATGTACACATCATCCTATGCATAAATTTTTTTCCATGCATTGCTTAAATCATTCTAACCTTTTTTATTTTTTTAGCCATTGTAAACCATTCATTGCATAACACGACCATGCATAATATGTCATTCATGCATCATTCTAATTCCCTAATTTTTTAGCCATCATAGACCATTTGCCTAGTTGGTTTAAGGGTTATGTCAGCTGCCTTATCAGAGTTTAACTTAGCAACGAGAATCAAAATGAAGTGCAATTAATAGAAATTCAGGACAATTTTCAAAAATGACCAATTTGCCACAAGAGACTAATGAGGACACTCGAGCCATGATTGCCGAAGAGGTAGGAAGAAGGCTGGAGGAGTTTGAGAATCAGATGATATCCATGATGGGCAATCTAATAGCAACCATGGCACCCCCTACCGAGCCAAACCCAATCGCTCCCCCTGCAGGACAAAATGAGCGGGAGCCGTTTAGGGAGAATCCCCAGGCAGTAGTACGCCCTCTAGCTACGATGCCTGTAGGGAAAAGAAGAGGCGGGACTCATGGGCCCGAAGATGACTTTGTAGAGGAAGAAAATGAGGAAGGGGAAAGGCACCTGAGCTTGAAGAGATGATTGGAGAAAGATGGATGAGAAGTTTGAAATAATGACCCGCATGTTGACTGTGGGAAGGGGAATGGACCCTAAATACCGAGAGCTAGATGGCGATGATCCAATCCCCTAAAACTTTAAGATGCCCAACATTCCTAAGTTTGATGGAACCTCTGATCCATTGGCACATATAAAGCGGTACTCATTAGTGATGAAAGGTACCACTTTGACAAGGAAGCAGAAAATAGAGTATTTTTGCCTCAGCCTCACAAGACCTGCGATAGACTGATACCATGGATTGGATCAAAGAACTAAAGAAGGCTAGAATCAATTGACAGAAGAGTTTCTTAGGCAGTATGACTGCAGTACAAGGATGGAGGTGACTCTAAAAGATTTAGAGCTATTGCAGCAAAAGCCAGAAGAGTCTCTTCATGAGGACCTCACCAAGTGGAGACATAGGGTCATGGAAATGAAGCGAAAGCCCGATACTATAAATCAAATCGGTCTATTTATCAGAAATGCCAGCCCATATTTGAAGGAGGCACTCAAGTTGAAGGGATTAAAAGATTGGGAATCCCTTAAAGATATAGCCATTAAGGGAGAAGGAGAGCATTTAGCAAAGAAGGCAATTGTCGCCAACTATGGTTATGGCAGTACAAAGCTTAAAATGGGCTCTAATAATAATAACGAGAATGATGGTGACGAGAGGGTTGAAGCATTGTTCACTAAGATAGCTGTGCATTGCGCTTCCAACTCAGGTAAACCACTATCTTGGTATCTTGATCATTTCAGCAAAGAAGGGAAATTGCAACCACTGCCGCCAAGGCCAGGACATAGAACGGATTGGTATTGTGTATATCATCAGCACACAGGGCATAAAATAGATTATTGCCGTGCTCAGAGAGAGTGCATACAGAAATGGGTTGACACCGATCAAATTCCAAATCCAAGGAAGAAGAGAAAGAGATAGAGCAATTATTATTATTATTATTATTATTATTATTATTATTATTATTATTATTATTATTTATTAATATGTAGTTTTATTTGTTTCGTCATGTCATTTAATCTGTTTGTCATTCATAATGCATTTTATTCCATTTTATTTTGTTCATCTTTTTTATATTGTTTTATTGATAATTGATTTAATTACTAACAATAGTTTCATTTGTATTTGTTTTTTTATTCTAATACTTGTTTTCCTTGTTTGAACATTCTCACGAGTAAATTGAGAAATCCAGGAGACACGCTTGGCTTGAATCATTATTTTTATTATTTGTATTATTTTATTTATTTGGTCTTTTTAATTTATTTGACATGTAGTTTGCAATAATATTATTTATTTTATTCACGTTAAATAGAAAATCACAAAAATATTTATGTTAATTAATTTGAATTTTTTTCTAATAAAATGGGACCAATACCTAGTTTTTCCATCCAAATAAGTTGTCACATTTAATATTTTTTTAAGCATGCATGCGAGGACCAATGTCCTCACCTCAAATTGAATATTCCGCTTTATGCATGATTCACATGTCCTTTTTATTAGGGATTGTATTCCACCCCTAGTTTTTTATAAATTATAATGCTTTTATTTACTTTATGCTTAATTTGCTTTATTTACCGCTTTCATTATATGGTTGATTTGCGCTTTAATTATTGTATTAAACTGAATGAGAAAATGAATGAAATCTTAATTGTAAAACTCATTTATAGCTTTAACCAAGGTATGAATAACGGTGGAGTCCCGAACTCTCTCTAGTCTTAGGGTTCATAAGGTTAGATGAACCTTTCCAATGTTCTATTGGGAAAGGGATTCCAAAATATCTTCTGCTGCCCAAAATAGACCTTCATGCATTCTCTTAGGTTTCATGAGTATAGATTAACCTTTCAGGTGTCCTATTAGAATGGAGATTCCAAAATACCTCTTGTTGCCCAAAATAGACATACACATACTGTCTTAGGCTCAGTGAGGCGAGGCGAGGCGAACTTTCCCAATGTTCTATTGGGTGGCAACTCTAAAACACCTCTTGTAGCCCAAAATAGACGCCCTTTTAATCCTTACAAGTCTTATAAACCTCTCCCAAAACCCTAAAAGCAGGTTTTCGGGGCCTCCAGGGTTCGATGCATATCACAGACACCATACTTTCATATGAGAAAGTGTGGGTTTCTTGTTATTCCACATCTCATATGGAGTAACATTAACCAACTTACTAGAAACCCTATTTAATGTATAAATAGCAGTTTTCAGTACATAACCCCAAAATGACTTAAGTAAGTCTACAAGACTCATCATAGATCGAACCATATCCAATAATATTCGATTCCTCCTTTTAGATACACTATTATGCTATGGTGTATATGATGGAGTCCATTGAGATAATATCCCCTCATCTCTAAGATAATATTGAAACTCTTTGTTTAAGTACTCTCCTCCTCGATCTAATCTAAGTATCTTAATACTCTTGCCAAGTTGTTTCTCTAGCTACCTCATTTCTTAATTATTTGAACTTTTCAAAAGGTTCAAATTTATACTTCATAAGATAGATATATCCATATATGGAGTAATCATCTATGAAGGCTATAAAGTAGGAATAGCCTCCTTTAGCATGTGAAGTCATTGGACTACATACATCTGAATGTATTATTTCTAATGTCTCACTAGATCGTACTCCTTTACCAGTAAAGGGTACTTGGTCATTTTGCCTAATAAGCAAGATTCACATGTATCAAATGAACCTAAATCACTAGACTTGTGTAACTTGGTCATGCATTTCTCATTTATATAGCATAAACGACAATGCCATAAATAAGAGGCATTAAGATTATCTTTTTTATTCTCTTAGTATTCATATTATGAACTTCTTTATATAAATCATGAATAAATATGCCATTCTCAATAATTGCATTAACAAAAAATATATTGTTCTTAAAAATTGAACAACTCTTGTCCTTCTTCAAAGAAATGTCATAATCATTCATCAAACGACTGAAAGAAATAATACTCTTATATAAAGCTGGAACATAATAACAGTTATTAAGTTCTAGTGTTAATCGACTCAGAAGAGGCAAGTGATAAGTCCCCATAACTTGTATAGAGATGTTGTGCCCAGTAGCTGACTGCAAATATATCTTTGCCTTTCTAACTTTTCTACTGATTGCAGATCATTACATAAGTGAGATCCATATTCGATATCTAATACCCAAGATTTCTTAGAAGTAATAGAATAAGTATTTATTTCAATTATATGAATACCTGGAGTTGAAACCTTATTCTATTTCATCTCTTTGAGAGAATCTATATAACACCCTGTGATGTGGGCTGAACAGGCTGCTTTGGTGACAGGGCACCGAAAACCCCAAAATAAAATCTTAACAATCTTTTATTTAAAAAGAAGGATTTTCGACAAAAGAATCACTAGCTCTAACCTCTTTACTTGTGAACAAGCATCATTTTTATCATTGGATAATCCTGATCTTGGACCGTCTTGGGACCCGGTGTCTACCTGCTCGCGAGGTACGGCCACCCGCTTGCGGGCCATTCCCTTGCCGTGTTGTCCCTTTCCTGCTTGTGAAAAGACTGAGTTTTGGGACTATAAAATGGGTTTTTTTCATGTATTAGTGATTTTTGGAAAAACGGGTTTAGGAAAGCAGCTTCTATCTTTTCCCTTACGGGAGATGAGAAAAAATAAGGAGAAAATTTTCATTTGATAGGGGGCTTTCGGAGAAAAAAGGGAGGCAGGCGTGTCACACCCCAAAATAGCCCTGGTCGGATTGTGCATGCTAAGTTGGGATCGGAAGGGTATTTCGGTAATTTGTGCTTGAGAAAGTTGGAATGTTAAGGACCTAATTGATAAGATAATTAAGTTTATAAGGAAAGAATTGTGTAAGTGAGTGAAGTGTAATTTGTCTAAGGACTAAAGAGCAATAATGGAATTTGGAATAGTTAAGTGGAGTTTGTGGTCTAATTAGGATCTGCCATGTGGACTGTTAGGTGAGCATTGAAAGAAGAAAAAGAAGAAGAGAGAAGAGGGAACACAGATTTTTGGTTTGGCTTTCCCGTGTCCCTCATCTCACGCTCCTTCTTCTTCTTCTCTCCTCCTTTCTCTTTGTTTTTCCTTTCATTCCCGTTGGCTTGGGTTGTGGTTGGCTTGGTGGAGTTTGTACTTTGCTTGAAGAGGTAAGTTGGAGTTTAACGTACTGTTCTTCTTCTTCATCTTCCTGGTTTTACTTCAGTTAGGGTTTGAACTAAGGATTTGTGGGTTTCTTGTTTGTGCAAGTTTTGGATTGTAAGAAGAAGCAAAGCAAAGGCAAGGAAAGGATTGAGGACTGATCTTGAAGCTTAAAGTGTGATTTTGGATCTTCGATTCCAGGTTTGGGAGTGTTTGAATGCATGCAACGTTTTGAACTTCTCTGTTCTTTAATCTCAGTTGATTGTCTCTGCCCTTCTTCTCACTGGGCTTATAAATGAGTTTGCTCTACTTAATTTCTGGAAATGGGTGTGTTTTGGTATGTGTATATGCATGATTATGTGAATAAATGTGTTAGTAATGCATGATAGGAATTGAATTGAAGTTCTGAGTTTAGGTTTTGAACTTACTGTTATTTGTTAGGGTTTATGTTCTTAAAGGAATTAAATATGTCTATACATGATTTTGATTGTTTGATTGTGGAATTAATTGCAATTATATTGTTTATGATGTTTGGAAGATCGACTGTAAGGTAAGATGAGTTTGGATGTGTTTTGAATCAGATTAAAAATGATTTTTATAGGGTTCTTTGAATTCTGGGTTGCTGGGAACAGGAAATCGCAATTCTGTGGAATTCCCTTTTCCAGTGTGTCGTGACTTCCCTGTGAGAGACAAGTCACGAGACGAGACTCCCAGTCACGCCACGTGACTCTGTCTCCCAGTCACAACGCGTGACTTCTCGGCGGGCTGGACGTAGCGAGGCGTGACCCTTAGTCGCGAAGCGTGACTGTCTCTCTCTGTGAGAGGAAAGTCACGTCTCGTGACTTAGAGTCACGACGTGACTCTGGTAAAGGCAAGGCGTGACTCCAGTCACGAAGCGTGACTCCTCTCTCTGTGAGAGGGAAGTCACGTCTCGTGACTTAGAGTCACGGCGTGACTCTTGTGAAGCCAGGCGTGACATAGAGTCACGTCCCGTGACTCTCTAGCAGGTCACGAGACGTGACACTAGGTCACGTCTCGTGACCGACCCCTCTTCAGCTCCTCTTTCCGATTTCGCCCAGTTTTAACCAAAATGAATTTCCTATCTCTTCTGTATGGGTCTTCACTGCTGTATAAATTATGTCATACTGTTATATGCTCCTGTATAGCTTTTCTGTTTTGATTTGTGCCCCCGTGGCTAGTTTATTATAAAATGATTTTCAAATGCTTTTATGACTCTTTTCTCTACTGTGTGCTATCTTATCTGATTAGTTAGCCTATTTTAGTTGTGTTTAGCATTATGTTATGCCTGTCCTTGATCAGGTTCTTATCTAGAATAACATGCCATGTTTAAGAGCATTGTATCATTTCCTGATTTAGATTATGTGCTTTTATTCATTGGCATAATATGATTCCACATGTGTTCCTGACATGCTTTAATTTGATTAGTATTGCTAAAATGTGATTAAGGGAATTATTGCATGCTTCAGAATATGACTTGAATGAGGTATGATTGATATTATGCTATGCTATATTTATATGAATAATATGGTAAATGTCTGAATGCATGGTTATGCTTTAGCCTTGGAACTCAATGTGTTATGTTTAGATGTAATTTGGACTATGCATGATTTATGCTTAGTATCTGCACCTAATGTATGATTAAGATTTTGTATTGATAATTATTGGTATGGTAGTGCTTCTTTACCTGATTCTTGGCATATTTTAGAATATTGTTTAATGTTAAAGTGTATGGACTGTAATATGTTTTGCAATGCGGAATTGTATGAGATATGATCAACTTTATGAGCATATTTATATGTCTATTGTACTCCGGTTTATGCATGATATTTACATATTTATGCATTATGCGATTTGAAACGTGAATTGTTTTATGCATGACCTGCGAGAGTCAGTCTAGTGGATAGTTAGGCATGCCTAATAGAGCCTTCAGTAGCTGCAGCGCCCTTTGAACGTTTGGACCCTGATCAGGTCCCCCGTATGGTTCCTCGCGAACCCCCCCTCAGTACGGATCCTCGTGATCCTTTTTAATATATTTGGATCGGGTTAAGATCCCCCATCAGTAAAATGCTTTTGTGATAAAATAAATGGTTTTCGATTCGTACCCGTAAGGTACCCTTTGGCCGACTTGTACCCGTAAGGTACTAATCAGTTCAGTACACTCGTTATCCACTATTGTGAGTCAGCAGGTGCTTTACTGCTTTGTGTTACTTTGAAATGACTATCAGAATGTGATATCCGTTTGAGCATGATAAAGATTTCAGGAATCAGTTTATGTGTATATAAATGTGACTATGGGTTTCAGGATGTATGTCTGTTTTAAATAAGCATGACTTTATATCTATCATGATAATCCATACTTGTCATGTGATTTGTTATAAGTTTCTGAATGCTTTGATTATGATGCGACTAGAGTATTTATGTATGTGACTTAAACATGTTTTGTTAATTATTATTGTAACACCCCAAAACCACCCCAGTAGTTTGAGTCTGTTCGTGTCGGAATGTGTGTATTAAATTGGTTTATTTATTGTATATGTGTGTGTATTAGTTGGGAAGAGGAATTAGACTAGAGTATATGGGAGTGTATAGAAGTAAATGTATGAATAGGAGTTAGCTTAGTGTGTATAGGCAAGTATGGGAGTAGGATGTGTAGATGGCATGTGGCTTAAGGAGAGGGTGACATGTGGCAAAGAGGATAAGTGGGCATTTAATGAAGTTTGGTGAAGAGTGAGAAATCAGCTTTTCCTCTCAATTTTCCCGTTCTTCTTCCTCCTTCACGCCACCCTCTTCCATTTCTTTTTCTTCTTTCTTTGTTCTTCTCTTTTCTTGACCGATCTTGCTCCCTCTCCTTTCCCTTGAGTGATTAAAGTTGGTTGGCTTGTTGATCTTGAAGTTTCTAGGTGAGTTGGGGTTTTAGATTTTCTTCTTCTTCCTCTTCTCTAGGTTTTAGTTATATGTATTTTGTTTATGGGTTGTTTTAGAATTGATCTTGATTGTTATGGGTTTGTGGTTCAGAAGAGGCTCCTAGATCGGATAAAGGAAAAGGAATAGCCAGTGGAAGTGGAGCTCGCGATTAGGAGCTAAGGAGAGAAGGTTTGGGATTGTTTATCTTTTTGTGCATTTTTGTGATTTGAGTTTGATAAATGTGTTTTTACTTTGATTGAGATTATGAGTTGTGTTGTTATAACTTGAATTGAAATTGGTGTGATATGTAATGTGAAAGAATGAATATTGTTGAAGGATTGATAAGAAATTATGTGAATAGTTATAATTGTTGTCAAAATTGCTGTTTTGGAAATTCTTCGAATTGGACATGTAATTGACTCGATTTGATTGAGATAAATGGTGACAAAGTTGGGTTTTTATTTATGTTATGAGATGTAAATGCTTGGATTGCTGAATTTTGAGTTTTGGAATTAATTTTGGAAGTTTGGAAGTGAATGTTGTGTGAATTCTGCAGAATTTGGGCGTAAGAGCTGGAAAACCCGTGTCTGTCGCGATCGCGACACTGTCGCGAGCGCGACAGAGCGCGGAGGTTTCGGCCCTCGCGCCGGCGCGAGAAGTGTCGCGCCAAAGAACTCGAGGGAGCTCTCTGTCGCGAGCGCGACAATTGTCGCGAGCGCGACAGAGTGCTCGAGCTCCGAGCTTGTGCGAGGTTCTCTTCTGTCGCGAGCGCAACAGAAGAGCAATCCCTACGTCCTCTCGCGACCACGAGATCTCTCGCGATCGCGAGACGAGGTGGGGAAGTGGAGCTTGGCTTCTGTCGCGAGCGCGACAGTAGTCGCGAGCGCGACAGACGTGACTTCCAAATTTGATTTCTTCTCCTTTTTGCTTAAAGACTTGGTTTCTTTTGCATGTGCCCTGTGATGTAAAACCTTGAATATCTAATTAAATGAATAATATGTATGTTAATTTGACAAGATTTGGTATAACCTGCTAATGTCGAATAAGTGGATAGTTAGGCATGCCTAATAGAGTTATGTGCCGCTGCAGCTATATGTACGACTTGGACCCTGATCAAGTCCCACGAATGGATCCTCGCGATCCCTCTGTTTGAATCTTTCCTAAGATTCCACGTAAAAACGATTTGAAAACAAAGTAAAAAGAATGATTTGATACCTTCGGGTATCTATATGTCCACAAGATGATATCGATACTCTCAAGTATCTATATGTGTACTCGTTATCCACTCATTGTGATTAAGCAGGTGTCATTGTATTTTGTACAAGAATCTTTGGATGAGAATGCTAATATCTGAATTAACTATGTATGATTATATGCGCATAATTGTATTGTTTTTATGCGTTTCCTGTTACCGTCACTGTGAGTGACGGTCATGTATTGTGTGTTTCCCCACTAAGCGATTTCGCTTAGCACGGGTGTTTATCCGTGCAGGTGTGGAAGGTTTTCGATTGCCTCGGGTTGAGCGTGTCGCATCGGGAAGGCGAACGCAATTAGAGTTTTGAAGTTTTATAGTATAGGCTTCCTTTATTTTGTAATAGATGTAATGTTTTGTTAGCCCTTTTGAACAGTATATATTGGGCTTTTGTAAATTGTTTCTTTTTTTGTAATCTGTAATATGTAAAGACCTTCTTTTGGTATATTAATAAAGTATACATTTTGTTCAAAATCATTCTTCTCTGTATTGAAGTTTTAATTATTTCCGATTTGTCGCTCTATATATGTAATGTTTGTATGTTTATACTAGTGGGGTGTGACACTCCTATCTATCCAGGGAGGCCTCTCTTCCAATCTGTATGGAAGTCTCCTTGGTATAGGTTAGGGTGTGACAATTATCACGTGAACCGAAGCAGTGGTGATGGTAAGTATGTGATGTTTAACTGTACTTTCTGCATGATGATATGAATGTAATACTAATTGATTATGCCTTCAATCTCCGCTATCAGAGTGTTTTTGCATGATGCTTAATATATTAGAGTTGCGCAGCGGTATTGTGATGCCCTAAATGTTATCCTTTGGATATTTGATTAGTGTATGTGTTTGGCATGTCTAAGGATGTTCAATAGCTAGCACTCTCAACATGATGATTGGGTTGTCAGTTCCTGCATAGGTATTTAGCTATGTCAATTGCTTGTGTAAAGCTCTTGTGGCGCCGCACGGTAAGATGTTGTTATTTGATACCCATGTAGGTTTATGCATGTGATATAATATGTAGTTCAACATGATGATGCTTGTGACGTATACTGTAGTATGTCTGTAATGGTCTATCCTGGACATGAGGTTATGGTTTGATTGTGAGTTATCGAATGAATGCCTTTACTATGCCAGCATGATCATATTTGTTATGAATATCTGCATTTGTCATCTGAATGTGTTTTGCCTTGACGACCATTGTGAATGGCCGTCCATATTCTTGTGTGTTCTCCCCACTAAGCGTTATCGCTTAGCACGGATTTCCTTTCCGTGCAGGTGGCAGGTTTGGTTCTGTTCGAGTCGTGCTTCTGCAAGGTCGGCCACGTAGGAGTTAAAAGTTTTGTATTTTATTCAGCTTCTGTATTTCAGCTTTTGTAATTTTGTAGTATTGTATATGTAATTATTATGTTTCGTTCTTGAGTTTTCTTTTGGGAATGTAATAGTTAGTATGTCCTTATGTTTAGTTATTCCTTTGTTTTATTATTTCGATTATGCTTCCGTTGAATGGTCATATGTATGCCTTTGTGTATGCTTTTGCTTAGTGCCTGCGTGTGCGTGAGTTATTGCATGTTCAGTCTGTACCGTAAGGTAAGTCAAGGTAAGTTTTTAATTAAACCGTATTTTCGTATGTATGTTATGTATGAATGTATGCTTCCGCATTGTGCATGTGTATATCTGTATATGTGAGCGTCGTGTAGCGCGTCCGTCGGTGTCCTTCCAACGGGGACGGCGATGGGGGTGTTACAAGGCGAGAGAGCAAGAAAAGAGAGAAGAGCATTTCCAAAATATTTGGTTTTGATTCTTCCTGAAACTTCTGAAGATTTTTGTTCTTGAATTATCCAGAGCAAGGAAAACTAATTTCCTCATCTTGGACATTCCATCAAAAATCATCTTTTTTGTTGTTGTTTTCTTGAATTTTTTTGTACTAAAAACTAGAGTCTTCTTGAAAATTTCTGGTATTAATCACTACAAAACTTGACAAGGGAGACGGATTGAGACATCATTTCTCCACCCTATAAATTCTGAAGGTAAAGATTCCTGGACTCATTTTCGCTATCTCATTTTATTTTATTTTCTTACGGTGTCGATTAATGCATGAACAATGGCTTGATGAATGCATGCCCATTTTTTCAAGTTTTGAAGCTTATTTTAATACGTTTTCTGTGATGATTTTCTTCCTTTTATACACCTAAATGCTACTGTCACTATTGCTTTTATTATCATCTTTATTATTATTATTTGCTATTATTATTATTATTATTATTATTATTATTATTATTATTATTTGCATTAATCACTACTGTTGATATGGTTATATCATGGTTGCCATTAGTATTATTGTTATTAATATTATTATTATTATTATTGTATTGTTATTGTTGCTACTATTTTATTGTTACTATTGCTATTATTTTATTTGCCATTGTTATTATTATTATAATTATCGTTACTATATATTTGTATTTGGTATTGTTATTGTTGTCATCATTTTATGGTTGATCATGTCTTATATTTCTTTATCTTATATTTATGTGTTTAATTTTAGGATTACCACTAACATTTTTATTATTGTCTTTCTTGTTTGGACAAAATGTGGTGTCGCTCGTTTGAGCATCGCCGTGACCGACCGAAGGGGTCAAGACTTGTAGGAAACCTTTTTTGATGAGATCTTACTTGTCTTTTATTTATGTGACTGTATTTTATTTTGCAAACAAAATAGTTTTATTTCATGCATGTGTAGAAAAAAAATCACGAAAATATTTTTATAATTGAATTGGGATTTTTACTAATAAATTGGGACCAATGTCCTCGATTTTAACCAAGGAATGCAAAAACTATCATGAATTAAAACGAAAAGTTAAATTTTCTCAAAATGGGATCATTCATCCTGGTTTTCAAACCAATAGCCGAAAATAACTTTTCGATCCCTCTTTAAGTGAGCATGAAGGAACCAATGTTTCTAAACCGAGTGAATATCCCGATTTATACATGTCACTTATTTTGATTAATTTTGCTTGATTGTTTAAACTTTATGTTTATATATATCTTGTGGGTCCTTGTAATTAATTATTTTTTTTGGGCAATTTTATCTAGCTTTCTTTTCATTTGAGGGATTGTATTCTGTCCCAGTTTCCATTTTGTCTAGCTTTTCCTTTCATTTGGGGGATTATATTTTTCCTAATTTCTCCTTTGTAAATGGCGTGTTGTGTGTTTGCCGCTTTATTTACCACTTTATTTACAGCTTTATTTACAGCTTTCATTTATCGCTTTATCGATGCTTGAAATGCGTTTTTAATAAATAGCATTAATTGTGTGAGAAGAAAGACGAAATTTTCAAATCTAAAAACTCATTTATAATTAACCAAGGCATAAATAAGAGTGAAGTTCTGAACACATTCTCTGGTTTAGACTATAGAGGTTAGATGACCTTTCTCAATTTCTTGTAAATTGGGTGGCGACTCCAAAATATCTCAAAGGTGTCTAAAGGCTTTGTGAGGCTAGATGAACTTTCCCAATGTTCTATTGGGAGGGGATTCCAAAATGTCTCATTTTGCCCAAGATTAAATGACGTGAACCAATCCCTCGAGCCCTAAAAGCGGGCTCCTATGAGGGCCTTTCCGGTTCGGCCCGCATCACAACTAGCTAGTAGGTGTGTGAAACCGTTAGACTTTAAAGAACGTGATTGATAAACACCAATTTGTAGGCATGTGAAATCACGGCTGAACGATTAATAAACACCAGCTAGTAGGTGTGTGAAACTACCAAACTTTAAAGAACATGATTGATAAACACCAATTTGTAGGCGTGTGAAATCACGGCTGAATGATTGATAAACACCAGTTAGTAGGTGTGTGAAACCATCAGACTTTGAAGAACATGATTAATAAACACCAATTTGTAGGCGTGTGAAACAACGGCTGAACGATTGATAAACACCAGCTAGTAGGTGTGTGAAACCGCCAGACTTTGAAGAACTTGATTGATAAACACCAATTTATAGGCGTGTGAAATCACTATTGAGATTTTGTGCCTGCAGCGGCGACCTTCCTGCTACTACGAGAAGGAGAACATCTCGTCTAGTCACCATCTAGATTGTGAAGGGATCATTATCCTTCTGGGTTGCACCAAGTCTGCTTCAGACTCACAAAGTACAGAGTTGTTTTATAGCATAGCCTCAGCTGTCCCCTAAATAAAACAAACATTGTTAGATCGATTTATCATAACAATCATTTTGATCACTTACCTTTTGCGAAGGTTCAATTGTTATTATCTCATTTTCTCATTTTATCATTTATGGTTTGTCATCTCAATATATTATTTTTACCCTTGCCTTGTCAAAAGTGTACCAAAGGAAAATAAATACATAAAGGAAGCAATCGATCGCCATCCTACAAAATATATCTGTTTTGTACAAAATAAACTAATCTAGAAATCATGACAGAGGGTCTCTCTGGGTGTCCGGTTGTGTTTTTCTGACTATTTTTTCATTGTCAAATATTCCCTGCAGGATTAAGCCAAAAGCGTGCTAATAGGAACAAAGAAATAGAGATAATAAAGGATCATCTATATATCGAGTATCTATTTGGCATAAAAATGAACTAAAGTAGATATCATAATGGGCGGTCTCCTTGAAAATCAGTGGCCTCTAATTTGACCGATCATGTTTGTAACTCTGGTGTCCACACCCTCCCGTAGAGGCTTCACTAACCGGGATGTGCCTTGTGTTGACCCCTTTGACCATTTCCTCCATGAGCCGCTCCATGCACTGCAAATTCCCGTCTATGGCCTGTAACCTCCCCTCGATACACAGCTCCATGGCAATTAGCCTCTCGTCATCGTACTGCTCCGCGGCCATCAGTCTCTCATCCATACATTGCTCCATAGCCATCAGCCTCCCATGCATGGCCTGGACTAGGCCCTCCGTGCTCGTCTGGCTTTGCTCACACCCTAGCCCAAGTGGCGGTGGCGGAGCTTCCAAGGTAGGTGCCCCCGACGAATCTGAACGGCCGTGGGGATGATATCCCCCAAATACCGGAGGATCTAACCCCCAAGTATGTATATGAAGAGGAGAGTGCATCTGATCCCCCTTAGTGACATTGAGGACCGAGTGAAAAAAAGATCCTCCAGATCTATATCTATATCCATACCATCTAACGGCGAGTGAGGCTCTCCTCCCCCTGGCTGCAGATAATAATACCCCTCATCTGGCTGAGGCAGTAGAGACTCCTCCTGCCTACCATGGCAACTACTCCACCATGGCCATATTACTTGCAAGAACCCAGTCAACATAAATGTCCCCATCCACAGGGGGGCCGAACGTGCTGGGGTCATGACCCAAATGCAGTAGCAGTCTGGTGACTACTCCACCTATACGTAGCTGTGCTGTGGCCCTCTGGCCCTGTCTGACTATACCGGCTAGAATCTCATAACTGATATTGAGCGGTGTCCCTGTAGCCTCAACCCATAAGCTCCAAATCTCCGCTGCATTGACAGCACTAGAGCTACCCGTTCTGCCCAAATAACTGCTAGCGAAGACCCTTTGAACATGCCTATACACCTGTGAGGCTAACAAAGTGCTCTTGGCTATGTTACGGTCATAATGAGCCCCTAGCGCTGTGATTACCTCCCATCGACGTGCGAAATCGACCTTGTTCAAAACCTGTGTATTGTCTCCAGTTGGGGGGCCCATAATCTCTTCAAATTTTTGATGAGTCATCATGTGCCCTACGTCTTGGACCCGGAACGATATGGCATCAGGGTCCGTATCTGATCTTGAGAACCCCCCATACTTAAGTGTAGCCAGGAACTCCCTTGTAACCTCCGGGTATGTGAGAAAAGCTGGTGTGAGGAAATCCTTCTAGCCCACGGCTGCTAACAATATACGGACTTCTTCCCACATGCCCATTTGTTCTAAGAATGCCTAGGACAGAAACTAACTGGATAGATACTATGGGCGACATAATGCCTCAAACTTCCATCTCTATGCATCGGTCATCCATGCTAGGGGTGGAATATCTGATGGCTCCCTAGGTGGACCGCATCGCGGAGGCATCCCTAAAAAAAAGGAAACTTGACTAGTCATTTATTTATTATTTCCTGAATACTCCCTGAATGCTTTGGGGATACTTTTTCGGGTAGCCTTCATTGCTAATATTTCCTGCAAAATTAAAAGCCATATGCAGGGGTAAGTTATGCACATGAATGTGCATATGCTATGCGAAATGCGAGTGACACCATTAATCCGAGTGGCCCAGGTGTTGGGGCACAATATCATTCTTTGATAACCTCCACTGATATGATTCGTGGCCCGGGTTCCCACTACGCTGACTCCGTAACTCACAACTGGAAGTCTCTGATTTACCCTTGGTGCCATTGGTCATAATTTTAAAGGTAGCGCGTCCCTCATGGATTTTCACGCTAGCTTTTCTTAGTGGAAAATGCGTCCCCTTGGGGATTTTCACATGACCCTGTGCCTAAATTTTGTCTGGGATAGACTCAACTCAATCTGGCGGCTTTTATTCATTTCATTTTTTGTAGGACAGACTGCCTGTTTCCAAGTTTTCACCCTGCCCTTTGGCCTAACTTCTTTGTTTTTTTTTTGTGAAGGCTGCAAGAAAAGTCGAGGCAACTATCAGAGCCCCCTTCTTAGAGCGATCAGCAGCTACCCATTGAGGCATTTTCTTCCCCAGACCACGGACGTATTCCTTTGCCTCTCCCGAGAAAGATGTTACCAGATTGGACGAAGCGGCAGCTTCATTTGCCAACTTTTCTGCTGTAACTCCGGATGGTTCTTCAGGGTATGTCTCGTTATGCGGGCTCTATGAGGCTACCTTCTATATCACCGCTCACTATGTCTAACAATTCAGATGGAATTCAAGATGTTCTGAGGGTCCTCCTATCCTTTCCAGATGGCATCTTATCTTCGAATTTCACCTCCAAGTACCATGGCCTATGGACTCAACTGCCTGTAAAGGCTGTTATACAACTAATCGGAGATTGCCCCTTTGCTTCTACTTGTACATACAAGATAGGGTGCCTAGTCCAGCGGTTGATAATAAGACCCATCGACTTAAGCGCCTGGCTGGCGAGGGCAGAGTATAGTTATTTAGATTAGATGCATTCAATAATGATGATGTTTTTATTTTTATAAAAGAACTAGAAGATAATGAACACATGAGCCTAATTGCCTTTGTTTTATATCTTTCTGCAAAATTGTGTACATTTCAGTATGATTTCTCTATACATGATGATTATCTAACATAGATTCAAAATGCAAAACTACATCTAATCTCAAAGTGGATCTTGTAAGCATCAAACTCCTATTTCCAATCAGCCCTCTCGAATTTTCTTGATTGGACATTTTCTCTCAAGCCTCTAATTTTTGCCCAGGATGCCTTTTTTCGGTTTTCATCCTGACGAGGCGCCTATTTTTAGTAAGGCTGCCTTTTTTTTTTATTTTTGACCCACGGGGCATTTATTCTCTTCTTTTGATTTTTAGTCTTTAGCCATGGAACTTCTTGAGTCTGTCGATGCTGACTGGTTCTTCGAACTCGTTTCTATCACTGTCTATTGGAATCGCTGCTCCCTTGGACGAGTGAGTTTTCTCATGTTGACCTGAACTTACCCCATATGCCCAGAACATCTGGTCTCATTTGTCTGGAGACTAAATCTCCCTTTTTCAGCGGGTGCTTCCTGACCTTCTTTCCAAATGATCGAGCAAGGTATTTTCTGATATATCTGACTGTGATAGTAATCCCACGACCTGATTGTGTTTAACTGCTGCAGCTGTTACTGTGCCCAGTCGGCTTTTGGAATCTGGGCTTCCATGATTGCCCTTAAAGATTTGAGCTCTACTTCGACCGGCAGTACTGCTTTTGCCCCATATATCAAGGAATAAATTGTGACTCTTGTAGAGTCTTCAACGGTGGTTCTCTAGCCCCAAAGTACAAAAGGCTATTTCTCTGCCCAATCCTTGTAGTTTCGAACCATTTTAACTAAGATCTTCTTGTTAGCAGCCTCTACTGCCCCATTAGCTTATGGGTGATACAAAGAGGACCTGTGATGCTCAATGCCATACTTCTAGAGCAACTTCTTAGCTTTTTCCATAAACTTTCCCCCGTCCTTGAACCCTACGTGATGCGGGAGACCAAAACGACATATTAGATTCCTTTCGATGAACTCGTCCATATCCCGAGCATCGACTTTCCTAAAGGACCCGCCTTTTATCCACTTAGTGAAGTAGGTGATAGCAACTATGGTGAACATATGTCCGTTGGAGGCCATAAGACACACTTCCCCTAAGATATCTATTCCCCAAGCTCGAGCAATCCGTATCCATTGTAAGTCAATAGGACCTCTGTCTCATGATTTTCTTTGCCAGAGTTGGGCCATTCATATGAGATTCGTAGACCCCATCATGGGTCTCCTCTATAACCTACTTGTCCTTCTTCTCGTCTAAGCATCTTAATTGTATGCCATCAGCTTACCTCTTGTACTGTACACCATCTACACTGATAAACTGGGTAGATAGTTTTGCGAATCAGTCTTTTGGTCCTTTTCGTAGCCAAGAAGAATGGCAAAGTACAGGTATGTGTAGATCAACGGGATTGAACAAAGCTTGCCCCCAGGATGACTTTCTTTTGCCCCATATCAACGGTTTTCGGCCAGATCTACATATTAATTCTTTTTTTTTCTCTCTTTTTTTTGTTTTTTGTACTTTTTTTTTTGTTTTTTTTCAAATATATATATATATATATATATATATATATATATTTTGGACAGGTTTCGTTCAAATCCTGATAGCTTACACATGCACACACTTCTCTTCTTAACCATTAGGGACGACGCTAACCAACCTAGTCGAGCGTTGTGCTTCAATAAGAAATTTGGCCTCGTTTCTGCTTATGGATCTCTCCTTTTAATCTTTCTACCCCTTCTGGCTTGGGTCTTCTGAGCTTCTGCGTGATTGGTCCATGTTCGTGATATGCCGCCATAGTGTGTTTTGCGACTTCACGATCATCTCCCGGCATGTCTTCATAGGTCCAAGCAAAAACTTTTTTACACTTTCTTTTTATTCTCTCAAATTTTAATCTCTCTTCAGGAGTTATATCAGATGCTATCAAGATTTTCTTTGAGTTCTCCAAAGTCTCCGAGATTAAATGGAATGACATCACTTGAATCAATATTAAATATGAATGAGTCGTGATCATGATTATACACAGTGAAATTAGAAGAAATATCACACAAATAAGAAAAAACCATTCATTTCATTTAACAAAAACTAGAATTAAAATGTCATTATTAAATAATTCCAGAATAAAAAGAACATATAAATAGCTATCTTCTTCCTATTTCCACTAACACAGATGTCGTGGCCGATGGTCCATTATCATCCACAAGAACTATCTTCCCCACCTCTCAGCTCCTCATCAATGAGGTATTGAACTTGTTTCCTCAGAGTTCGGCACCCATCAGTCTCATACCCAGTATGCTGATGGTAGGCACAATACTGATCCGCTCGATGGCTAGGATGCCCCTGGCTCCTAGCAGGTTTTGTAGGCTTCGGTTGTAACTTCCCCTTGTCGATGAAATGAAAGAGGTGCTCGGACAAAGGCCTATCCCAGATGGTATAGCAGCCTTAAGTAGTTCCACCGGTTGAAATCTTGGTGGCTCTAACACTTCTCGCACTATCCAAATCAAGACTCGAGGTCCCATAATTACCTCCTCGCATGCCATTGCTCCCTCCTTCAAGGATTACCAGCTGCTCATTATTAATGGGATCCTGGACTTGACCTTTCAAGGTTTGGCAATTGTCTACTAGATAGCTGGTGTACTGATGATGATTTAGTTGCCTCTGAACTCTAGTTGTCCTGGCCGGACCTAGTCGCGAGTTCCCTTCTAATGCTTGAGGCAAAGATCTGCCTATGCCAAAACCACACTTTTGGGCTGTTCTAATCGTTGATATTTCTTCCATCCCCCAAGTGCTGACACGGCTATTATACACATCCAGTCAATCTCTCTTTTCTAAGTTCACAGAGACTTCCTTGCGAGCAGCCAGGGTAGTCGCAAGTTTGGCCTTTAAAATTTCTTCTTCGAGGATGTCCATCGTTCTTTTCAAGCCTCGTGTCATTGCTAGAAACCCATTCTCTGAAACATGCTCTTTGCCTTTTCACTCAGATGCTGGAGCAATAGGTGACTCTCCTCTAGACTTAGTTTGTGGTAAGCATACTTCCTTAGTTGGATCACGTTCCTTTTGGGGCAAAGTAGGAGCAATAGGCTGCTGCCCGGAGGGTAGCATCACGGCATCGACTAAATTCTCCATAATAGTCATCGTTCGAGCTTCAAACTTTTCAAACCTCCCTTCCATCTTCCTCAACTTTAGGCGTCTTGCCCTTTACTGAGACAAAGTCCTCTTCGAAGAACGTCAGGATCTACAACCGTCTTGGGTTCAGGTGCACCTCTGAGCTCAGCCACTGGTGGGAGTAAGATCACTGGAGGATCCTCCCTAACCGGATCTGCCTTCTCTTGTCCAACTGCAGGAACAACTAGTGGCTGCCCGGCAGGCTGGGTTGTCATAGCAATCATGTTCCCCATCATGGCCATTACCCTATTCTCAAATTCCTCCAATCTCCTACTTACTTCCTCAGAAATTAAAGTGTGGATCGCCTCTGTCTCCCTCAAAGGATCAGCCATTCTATTGAAAAAAAATCTGAAAATAAAGTCTCAATGCCCTCTGAAAGTGAATCTGAAACCCAAACTGATACCCTTTTTGGCAACTTGAAGATAGGTTTTCTGCTTAGCCGTCCGCTGGGATCCCTAGACCCACTTAGATGAATCTATGATGGCTAAAAGATTCAAATTGTTAAAATGATGCATGAATGACATATACAATGCATGATCATGTGCTATGCAGCATTTCACAACCACACACAAGCAGGTAGATCCTTCTAACCTTTTAACTCCCGCACATGAGGTCAATTAGTCCCTCCCTAGGTGGGCTTAATCCATGGATCAACAGGGGACCCTATGAACGCACGTAGTGCATGGCAAAAAGCCGGCAGCATAACGTATCTTAGAATGTGCATGCGTATGAGTTTCGGCCATTATGTATTTAAACACTTCAATCAAATTAAGGTCACTACAAGTAAATTGCATTATGAATTTGGATTATATTTATTTTGTGACCAATAAAATTGAATAATTTCTATGGCTAAAATTCACAGTGGAATCTATTTTTACGTTGCTAAATTTAGCAACGGGGTTGCAATTTTCGTTGCTAATTTTAGCAACGAAATAGTAATACTGTTGCCAAATTTAGCAACGGAAACTACAATTAGCAACGAAAATTACAACTCCGTTGCTAAATTTAAGAACGGAAACTACAATTCCGTTGCTAATTTAGCAACGAAAATTGCAATTTCGTTGCTAAGTTTAGCAATGGAAACTTTTCGTTGCTAAAATTGACCAATTTACCAAAACATTAGTTGGTTGAATTTAGCAACGGAATTCTTTTTCCGTTGCTAAAAATTAGCAATTGCCAGTTTAGCAACCAAAAGTTTCGTTGCTATTTTTTATTAGCAATGGGAAATATCAAATTTCCGTTGCTATTTTTCGTTGCTAAATTGCAATTTTCTTGTAGTGGGTGACCCCATCGGGGCATGAAAACCTTTGATGGAAGTTCACTCAATTCGTTTAATTTTGCTCAACACATGACGGCCCACATGACAAGTATTGTATTATGGTTCATCTCACCTAGGGGAAGTATCTATTGCCATTACATGAGCTTTAGTCATGGTGATATTACTTTAGGACTACCCAAGCATGGTCCTTGCCAATGGATCTAACACATCACAAGCATAACGACCGATCGGGTCTCCATTTGATATACCAAAAGGTACTAGGCTTGGGCTGGTGATTATCTTTAATACTTTCCTACATTGAGTGAACATAGGATCGTGCTTCGAGAATGCACCGGGGGTAGAAAAAGGGTGCAAACTAGCATAATTCTAAGGCTCTAAAATGATGCAATGCAATTTTCAAAAAGAGATAGAATTTTAGGTTTTAAAAACTCAATTATATATATTAACCAAGACACTTTCAAAGCAAAGTCTCAGTCCCCAGTGGAGTTGCCACTGTGATGCGCGCCGAACCGGGACGCTTCGGCGGTAGGCCACCAAAAATCCCAAAATAAAACCTTAACAATCTTTTATTTAAAAAGAAGGATTTTCGACAAGGGAATCATCAGTTCTAACCTCTATGCCTGTGAACAAGCATCATTTTCATCATTGGGTAATCCTAATCTTGGACCGCCTCGGTACCCGGTGTCTACACACCCTTATCCCTATATTGGACGTATAGTTTATCTTGCTTAGACAATTACCATGATTGTTTGAAGTATGTCCAATACTATGTTATTTCTAAAAACGGTTAAAATTTTTTACTTCAATTTACATTTCCAATATATTTCCTTAACCATAGTTGCTTACTTTACAATTTACTTTAGTCTATTCTGTTTAGTATCATACATACATCACTTGCCGATTGACCTAAAACTGTCTACTTTACTATTTATTTGGTCAAAATTTTGGCAGTATAATGGCTACATATTTAACATATCACTCCTGCAAACTAAACAATACCACAGCCCCGTAAAGGGCACAACTGTTCATATACCATAATACATAACCATAATTCAATCCACAATTACGTACCATTTCACATACGCATACCATCCATGACTGTTAAGATATTTAGGTTTTCACTACTCCAATTTCCATACATGTCTTATACAAAGTATTTACATAACTAAAAATGCCAACCAAAACACATATACATGCCATAGAAATTTACGTATGGGGATATGTCTTGATTTCTAGTATATCTGCTCACTTCCAAGACTTCCAGTGTATGCTTGCTCCATAATCCTAGTGAGTACCTATACGCAATCAAATAAACTACGTGCTGAGTATTAAATATGCTCAGTGGTGGATACATATCCTAGATTTTCCATTACTAAATGCATACATATATGCATAATTTGAGATTTTCATATATCATTATCATATATTACATTAACACAATCAATTACTTAATCAAACATTTAATTCCCACTAATTAAACTATCTTTATTTCCATAACTAATATTCCTATAAATAATATTCATAATTGTCCATATATATATATTTTCATGCCTTAACATTTAATCTTTATGAAAATTAATTCATTTATTTTTATTAATTCATTTTCCATAATTAACACTACTATAAACATGTATATATAACATTCATTTTTATCTATATATTTCCATTATTAATATCCTTACAATTCTTATTATTCTTTATTATTATCATACTACTACTACTACTACTACTACTACTATAGAATAAACTGTCATTATTCATATAATTACATTTATTAGTCAAATACTTTGTCAATTTGCATCTAGGTCCTTCCATTTGCCTTATTATGGTCAATTACATTTTAGTCCTTCAATTTCCATTAAATTACGGTTTTGCTCTTCCATTTCATTATAATTACAATTATGCCACTAATTATCCATATTTCATACCTAACTTATTAGTTACCATGTAAAATTACCGTTTAATCCTTAAACTATTTCTTATTCATAAATTTACATTTAAACCATATTTATTTACCTTATTACTTATTTAACTAATTAACTATTTATGTTCCATAATTATCTTGTTTTCTCATTATTAAGCATAATTACCTTTTGACCCTAACACTTTTAAATCTTTATAATTTAGTCCTTATTCACTTTGTTTTTCTCATTATTTTATATTTGTTCATTTTAATCTATTTTTCTTAATTTGCCTCTAGTATCAATCCGGTAGAAATCTCTAAACCGGATACACAGGACATATAGCCATAAGAGATAGTGACCACTGAGGACCACTAACTCTGGAGCCAAAAGAGAAAGTGACCACGAAGGATCACTAACTTTAGGAGCCATAAGAGTAAATGATTATTATTTGGGGAGCCATAAGAGTAAGTGATCACGAAGGTTCGCTACTCTGAGTCATAAAAATAAATTCGTCAATTCCATAAGCCATAATGGCATAGTGCCATATATCATAGACTGTCAATGGCATACCCATACGAGTTACTATGACTCGAATTGCGGTATAAATGTCCCTATGGCTAGCCAATTATATCTCGAACTAGTGATTTTCTACCAGTATACTAAGGGCAACATTCAATATACCTTACTTTATTAATTCCTTATGTACATAACCATAATCATTACATATTAGCCATATTCATTGCATATCATGCCTTAACATAACCTAACGTTTATTCTTAAACATAATTTCATTTCTCATTCCAATAAATAAACATTCATACATTACTTTTTATTCCTTTATTATACTTACATATCCATAATCATTACAAAATAACCATTCGATAATCACATATTATTCGATCATTACTCTACCATTCATCCACTTTATTTCTTTTCCATTAAATTCAATTCCACTCTACTTATTATTTTATTCTAATCTTATTTATGTCATTACTTTACTTAAACATAACACATTTCATAATTTTTACTAATTACATAATGCATTGTCAACATAAATTATATTCATTAATAGTCTAAAAATTCCAAATAAATTAGTATACACTCCATTTTAACTATACATTCATTTTATGACAATAGTTTCTTTAATTTAGTCAAATACACATTAATACTCCTTAGTAAAGCATTCAGCCAAGCTTATGGTTTTTCATCCATAATTTCTTTTCTTCCATTTATCATTTAATCCATTAAATTACATGTTAACTTACATAAATACATACTTATATACCATTAAACTTAAAAAAACACCATAATAAACCTAAGGGTGTACATAGTTCGGTCCTTTACAAATCTCCGTATTGTATTAAAATTTCGGTTCTTATAAATTTCGGTATAGTTCGGTTCTTATTAATTTCGGTACAGTTCGGTACGATTCTTATAATTTTTGGTACAATTCAGTTCGGTTCTTTGGTTCTTTTAGTACAAAATAAAATAAGACAATACAATAAAGTACTTCAGATAATTTAATATTTTTAAAAATTTACAATATAAATATACACAATAATAAATACAAATATAATTAAAATATCTTAATAACTACAAACAATTTTGCATTCAATTTTAAGAAAATTTTTCAATTTATCCCTCTCTTTCATGAAAAGAGAACAACATCTTCTAGCAAT
Organism: Excoecaria cochinchinensis; assembly: GCA_947683425.1. NCBI lineage: Eukaryota > Viridiplantae > Streptophyta > Magnoliopsida > Malpighiales > Euphorbiaceae > Excoecaria > Excoecaria cochinchinensis. The sequence goes on from CANTUQ010000063.1 coordinate 4,361,798, forward strand.
AGTCACTCTAGACGGAATTTTAAATTCAGGACAAATTGCTTCAATAAATTTCCTAAAACCCTCATATTCAATAAAATTAAATGGTAATTCATCCCTAATGATAAACGACAGCTATAGTCGAAGTGGACAAAGATGACAGTGGTAGCAATGAAAAAGAAAAAACACAAGTATAGGCTAGAACCAACTGGAAAGATAGAAAAAATTGTGGGGCTGGACATGATTTCGAGATAGAGAAGGAAAAGACAAACACGATTTAGATTTTTTTGTATTTTATTTTCTTATATATATATATAATGAAATATAAAATCGGTCAGATTCCCTCCAAAACTTAAAATAAAAAATATTTTTACTAAAATTTTTCAAATTTTATTCTTAATTCACTCTAAAAAAAATTTAATTAATAAGATAATTATCTACACATATAATTATATTATATATTAATTAATAAAATTTTATTAATATAATAATTGTATATAATTATATTATTAAAATACATATTCAATTACTCACATAAATATTGTGCTAAATACATATGAGTATTAGTTGAGTAACGCTAAAAATAAAAGAAATTAAAATTTTATTTTAAATAATTATATATAATTTCATTTTTAATTTACATATTCATATAGGTATTGTGATAAAAATATATGAGTATTCGTTGAGTGACACTAAAAGCAAATGAAATTAATTGATAAAGTGATTATATAATAAATTATTCAGTTGTATATAATTATATTATTAAAATAAATTATCAATTATTTAAATAGATATTATGCCAAAAATAGATAAGTACTAATTGAGTGACACTAAATATAAATAAAATTAATTGATAAGATAATTATATATACAGTCTCGACTGATTATATGGCTATGATCCATCCACATATGTTATTTTGGTTCAGTTATTATACTCAATTTCATTGAATTTTGCTCACAGTTAAAAAATTATTAATTAATATTATAGCCAATAGCTATAAGAGTGAATGTAAAAGTAGCACTAAACGTAAATAAATTTAATTGGTAAAATGATTGTTTATATAAATATTTGTACAAAAAGAAAAATTAAGTAGTAGTTGAGTGACATTAAAGTTCAATTAAATTAAAAACGAATTACTAAAATTTAATTATATATAATTAAGTTATTAATTTACATCTTAATTATTCATATAAGTATTATGCCAAAATAGATAAGTATTAGTTGAGTGATACTAAAAACAAATAAAATTAATTGGTAAGGTGATTATATATTTATATAATTACATTAATTGAATTGGTACGTTTTATTATATGTAATAATTATATATAATTATATTATTAATTTATATGCACAATTACTCATATAGTTATTATGAAAAAAAATATATGAGTGCTAGTTGAGTGATACTAAGAATAAATAAAATTAATTAGTAAGATGATTATATACTTATATAGTTATATTAATTAGTAAAATTTAATTATATATAATTAAATTATTAACTACAACTCAATTTCTTATATAGGTATTGTATCAAAATAGATAAATACTAGTTGAGTGATATAAAAGTAAATAAAATTAATTGGTAAGGTGATTATATACTCATATTATTATATTAATTAGTAAAATTTCATTGATATAATAAATTTATTTGTGTGTGTATATAAATATTTGTACATAATGAAAAATTATGTAGTAGTTGATGATACTAAACATAAATTAAATTAAATGCAAATTATTTTAGTTGCACATTCATATAAATATAATAATTAAATTTATCTTATTAATAATCAAAATATTTATTTTAATTTATTAACTATTTATTATATTAATTTCATGCATTAAAATATTTAATACAAATAATTTATGAAGTTAAATTTATATAATAACTATATAATAGAAATTATAAATAATATTTATATATAAATTACTAGTATTATATATAATAATTAATAAATATCGGTTCTTTCGGTCTAATTCAGTTCAGAACAGTTCAGTACAGTTCAATACAGTCCTCAATTCGGTTCCAGTACAATTCGGTTCGGTTCAAGTCAAAAAGTCAACAGTACAATTCGGTTCAGTTCTAGTAAAAAAAGTCAACGGTACAATTCGGTTCTGAATTTTTTTCTTCGGTACTTCGGTTCGGTACAGGAAAATCCAGAACCGTATATACTCCTAAATAAACCTAAGTATCATATTCGGTCAACCTAAGGGTTTTTCATACAAGTTTGTTCTTTCAATTTTAACCATTTAAATCATCATTCCTAACTTCCATAAACATGTCTATAACATTTATTTGAATTATACATGCATAGTTCACACAATTTCATAACATACATAAGCTTAAACCTAAATAAAATTAATGGAAAACAAAAGATATTGTATCCATACACCTTGTATTCTTGTTCTACACCTCTTAAGCTTCCTTTTTCTTACCCTTAACCTTTAAAATCTTTTCCTTTCCTTTAGAACCTATATAGGCTGAATATATGTCCATAAGAAATCATTATTTCCATGCCTTCTTTCCTCAATATAACAACATATTCATACTTTACAACCTTTAATATACCCATATGAACCTTTAAACCAAATTATAGAACTCAATTTCACTTATCTCAATTTTAACACATAAACTTCTTTACCTACTTTCTTCCACTTCTTTCACTTAAAATAAACTCTAGAGGCCACTACCAATGAAAAGAGGAGTTGAAAATTACTTGGGAAGCTTTGGTTTGGTGGAATTAATGGATGGAAACGAAAAAAATTCAATGGAGGGAGGAAGTAGAGCAATTCTGCCAAGCTAGGGAGATGGAGAAAATGGAAGAGTTTTCTACAAGTTTCTGATATTTCTCCCATATATAGGTCCTCTAATGGGCTGGGCTTGGTCCAACCAAACTGGGCCAACCATTTCCCATCCCATTGTACATAAAGCCCATTATGTAACTCTAAATTCTTTCTCTCATTTTTCAAGTTCAATTTCTCTAAAAAATGATTCCACCTTTTTTAAAATATATTTTTTAGCCTACATAAAAATTTTCAACTCAATTAGAGTCCATTTTCTATCCGGTTCACTAGAATCGGTCCGATTTACCCTTTTTAATGTTACCGTAAAATTACTTTTTCATTGTCAAATAATCCCCCATTTTATTTAGAGTCAATCTATGCCTTCAGATAATTTGTTAGAGGTCATTTACTATTTTTAGAGTCTCGATCAAACCTAAAGTCAAACCAGTTACTATTTAGAAACCGTGACTTTTTCTTATTTTTCACTTTTATAGACCTATTTGATCTCATTTTCACTCTAAATTTTACCTTCAGACTAGCCGTGACTAATATTTTTCGATCCCCAGTGTACTATTTGATGGAAAATGTCATGGTATGTGTATGATGATCACGCAGCGGAAAAACAAAAAATTTGATCATACATGCCAAACTATTCCATGACAAGAATCGGAAACATGCAATTTTAGGGTTTAAATAACTTACAACTTTAGATGCCTTTCAAATTGAATTTGATGATGACCAGCAACTTGGATGATCTTCTCCACCTTAGATGTTCACCACCAATGCCAAGGAACAGCCTTTTTCGCCACTCCTCTCTATTCTCACACACACACTTGCAAAGACGGCTCAAAACCGAAATTGCTAGCTTACTAAATATGTATTGTGTAATAGAATTAGTTTGAAGCCACAAGACTTGATCTTGTCCTTCTACTATGTGTAAAGAATGCTCAAAGTCACAAGCAAGCAAGGAAGAATCCTTCTCCTTGTGTATTTCGGCCAAGAAGAAAAATGAGAGAAAGAGAGAGGTTTCACGCAAAAACCTAGCCACACATCTTAGGTTTCTTTTTCTCTTTCTTTTATCTTTTCTATATAATTGTATATTATCTTTTTGGCAAGTATTTGATTTGAATTTCAATTACTTTTAGATAATCTGATTCAAACTCAAAATCCTTCCTAAAGATAAGTAACACAATTTATTTCAAACTCACTTTTGAATTCAAAATTCAAATTAATTTGAAATATTACCTTAACATATTTTTTAATCAAATATACAATCACTTAATCATGTGCTGAAATTCCATTGTATATCATACTTGGAATTTCGGCTAGGACATGGTAATTATTAGGTGATTTAATTTGACTTAAATGCCACTAGGATTTAATACTCAATTAACTTAATTGATTTAATTAATCAATTGAAATTAATCCTATGTGGGCCGAATATTCTCTCTCTCATGGACCAAGGTCCAATAGCAATTTAAATACCCATTACATACATTAATTTGACTTTAATTAAAAGCCCAAATTAATGCCCAATACATTATTTAAATATTTTAAGCCCAATGCTTTGTGTGCGATCCTATAGGTCCATTTAATATTGGCAATGAATTAAGAATTAATTCAAAGGCTATATATATTCTCTAGCAAGATATTATAGCATTCCAAATTAAATGAAAATGCAATTGGCATTTAGTGACCTAATGCAATTTTATATAGTCCCTTACCCATAAATATCAGAATTAATATAAGGCATGGAACTAGTCATCCTTATATGTAAGTTAATTCCTTTCTTGATATTCCAGTGACACTGAACTCTCAGATAAATAATGGTTACTCATTATTTCATCTCGGTATGGCCATACACTTCTCAGTTCACTGATCAAGTGGCCGATGATATTTTCTCTCTTATAGAGAGGGGTAATCCCTTCACTTCTCTCATGCTCTCTAACATGAATCAATGCATACCCAAGCATACCCATACTTGTCACTCAGTTACGAGCACGTTAGGTGTATGTCAAAGTACATAGTAATTCATAAAGAGTTTCATAGAGATTTTAGGTCTAAGAACTCCGATACAAAACTTGCATATGAGGAACACTTATGACTTGTACCATGTAGTGTTCTCATGTGTGGATCGTATCCAAATACCATGTTATAAACATGTATCTATGATCTCTGATTGACACTTTTGTCCTTATGATCCGTAAGACAGAACTCAACTAATCAGAGAGAGCATACTAGTCTTAATTCATTTGTTATTCCCATAACAATGACTGACTAGGGATATTTAGAATGAAGTCTCATTTGTTTCAAGGTCTTACAACCATGTGCCTCACACATGATAACTTAAACTGAAACAACATTCTTGGATAGTTCTATCAATTGACATGCACAGGAATACAATGGATAAAACAAATGCCTCATTTATTAACTAAAGTGTTTTATTACAATGTATTGGGGCTAGGGCTTACACTAACAATCTCCCACTAGCACTAGTCCCAATTGGGCATAGCCCTAAGACCGAATGCTCTCAAATGAGCCTCGTGTAGATTTGGGCGCAACTGTTTCGTCAAAGGATCTGCTACATTGTCTTCACTTGCTATCTTGCTAACCTTGACATCCCCACGATCAATGATTTCTCTGATCAGGTGGTACCTATTGAGTATGTGTTTGGATTTCTGGTGTGACCGTGGCTCTTTGGCCTGTGCAATGGCCCCGTTGTTGTCACAAAAAATTTCTAATGGATCTAGGATGCTTGGGACCACTCCTAATCCAGAAATGAAATTTCTAATCCAAACAGCCTCTTTTGCAGCCTCACTTGCTGCAATATACTCAGATTCTGTAGTTGAGTCGGCAACGGTCTCTTGCTTTGAGCTTCTCCAGCTGACAGCAGCACCGTTTAAAACAAAAACGAATCCAGATTGCGATCTTGAGTCCTGAGTGCTGGTTTGAAAAGCAGCATCGGCATAGCCTTGTATGACGAGCTCTTCCTGACCACCATACACCAAGAAGTGATCCTTAGTCCTTCGTAGGTACTTTAGAATCCCTTTTACAGCAGACCAGTGCTTTTCACCAGGGTCTTGCTGAAACCTACTGGTTATACTCAGTGCATGAGCAACATCCAACCTAGTACATAACATAGCGTACATGATAGATCCAATAGCAGATGCATATGGGATTCTACTCATGCTGTCCCTTTCCTCTTTGGTTTTAGGGCACTGTTCTTTAGTTAAAGGAACTCCCAAAGCCAAAGGTATGTACCCTTTCTTTGAGTCTCCCATACTAAAACGCTTTAGTACCTTGTCTATATACTTATCTTGACTTAGTCCCAATAGCCGATTCGATCTATCTCTGTAGATCCGAATACCAAGTATTGTCTCAGCTTCACCTAAGTCTTTCATTGAGAAACATTTCCCCAACCATTGCTTAACCTTTTGCAATGTTGGAATGTCATTCCCAATGAGAAGGATGTCGTCTACATACAGGACCAGAAATACTACTATGCTCCCACTAACCTTCTTGTATACACAAGGCTCATCCTCGTTCTTGACGAAGTCAAATTCTTTGACTGCCTCATCAAAACGAAGATTCCAACTTCGGGATGCTTGTTTTAATCCATAAATGGATTTCTGAAGCTTGCAAACCTTCTTAGGATGCTTGGGATTGACAAAGCCTTCAGGTTGTGTCATATACACATCCTCAAGTAAATTTCCATTAAGGAAAGCAGTTTTGACATCCATTTGCCATATCTCATAATCATGATATGCAGCTATGGCAAGCAAGATCCTAATGGATTTGAGCATGACTACAGGCGAAAAGGTTTCATCATAGTCTACACCATGTGTTTGTCGAAAACCTTTCGCTACTAGTCTACCTTTATAGGTCTTATCAGCTTTGAGTTTAAATAGCCACTTGCATTCAATTACTTTAGCACCTTGTGGTGGATCAACCAAGGTCCAAACCTGGTTATCGTACATTGATTGCATCTCGGATTTCATGGCTTCAAGCCAATTTTTTGAGTCTGGGCTTTCAATAACTTCTCGGTAGGTAGTAGGATCCTCACGATCTACTAACTCAATAGTGTCACTGTCAGTGATTAGAAAACCATATCTCTCAATCCCCTGACGTACCCTACCGGACCTTCTAGGTACTTGTGCAATGGGTTCTTGTTCCACAATTGGTTGTGAACTTGATCCCATTTCCAACTCATCCTGTATAGGAGTTTGTGGCGTTTGACTTTCTCCAAGTTCTACTTTACTCCCACTGTCTTTCTTGAGAAGGAACTCCTTTTTCAAGAAAACAGTCTTGCGAGCAACAAATACTTTGTTCTCGGTTTGTGAGTAAAAGTAGTATCCCTTTGTTTCTTTGGGATAACCCACAAATAAGCAGACAGTGGATTTGGACTCTAGTTTGTCAGATGTTAATTTCTTAACATGTGCTTCACAGCCCCAAATCCTGAGAAATGACATATTGGGTTCTTTCCCAGTCCATACCTTGTATGGTGTCTTTTCAACTGCTTTAGTTGGAATACGGTTTAGTAGAAACGCAGCAGTTTCTAATGCATAGCCCCAAAAAGAGACAGGAAGATTTGCTTGACTCATCATAGATCGAACCATGTCCAATAGAGTTCGATTTCTCCTTTCGGACACACCATTCCATTGTGGTGTTCCAGGAGGAGTGAGCTGTGAAATAATACCACACTCCTTTAGATGACAGTCAAACTCTTGGCTTAAATATTCGCCACCTCGATCTGACCGAATGGCTTTTATACTTTTGCCAAGTTGGTTTTCTACTTCGTTTTTAAACACTTTGAATTTCTCAAAAGTTTCAGATTTATGCTTCATTAGATAGACATAGCCATATCTACTGAAGTCATCTGTGAATGTCACGAAGTAGCTAAAACCACCTCTGGCTTGTGTACTTAATGGTCCACATAAATCGGTATGTATTAGCTCCAATAAGCCATTAGTCCACTCACCTTTCTTGTTAAAAGGACTCTTTGTCATTTTTCCATGCAAACATGGCTCGCATGTATCATAAGATTCTAAGTCAAATGACCCAAGCACTCCAGTTTTGTGGAGTCTTGAAATGCGTTTTTCGTTTGCATGTCCTAAACGACAATGCCAGAAGTAAGTAGGGTTTAACTCATTTGATTTAACCCTCTTTGTATTAATGTTGTATATGGACTCTTTGTTTGATAGATCAAGGATATAAAGGCCATTTTGCAACATGGCATTGCCATATGAAATGCCTTGGCGACGAATATGAGCATTGCCATTTTTAATAACAAAATCAAATTCATCCAAATCCAATAATGAAACTGAAATAATGTTTCTGCTCATAGCAGGCACATAATAACAATTTTTCAAAATTAAACAAAGTCCGGAAGGTAAAGTGAGTTGATAGTCGCCTATCTCCATGGCAGCAACTCGTGCTCCATTCCCCACACGGAGGTCCACTTCATTCTTCCCAAGTAACCTCCTATTTCTTAGCCCCTGCACATTTGAACAAATGTGAGAACCACAACCGGTATCTAGTACCCAAGTGTTAGAAATAGAAAGGTTAATTTCAACAACAAAAATACCTGAACTGGACGCCTTGGCTCCATTCTTTTTTTGTTCTTCCTTGAAGAGAGCACAGTTCTTCCTCCAATGCCCTATTTTGTTGCAGTGGAAGCAAGTGCTCTCGCTCTCCTTGAGCTTTTGTGCCTTGGGCTTGGATTGGGCCTGAGGTGCATTCCCATTTGACTTGAGCCGAGTCAGGTCATTCTTGGGTTTTGCCTTTCCCTTTCCCTTTCCCTTAGCGGGTCCCTTCTTGATGCCCCCTTGAACCATCAGTACGGGATTGGTCTTTCGAATGTTTTCTTCAGCATTCTTAAGCATCCCATGAAGCTCAGTAACTGACTTGTTCATCGCATGCATGTTATAATTCATTACAAATGGATCATAATCATCAGCCAATGATCCTAAAATCAAGTCAGTAGCCAATTCCTTTGGTACTTGTACCTCAAGCTTCTCAAGAGTATCAAGATACCCTTTCATCTTGAGTACATGCGTACTAACAGGAGTACCTGCAGCCATCTTACAGGAAATTAAGGCCTTAGTTGTCACAAACCTCTCGTGACGAGCTTGCTCTTGGAACATCTCCTTTAAGTGCACCATGATCGCATACGCCTCTTGGTCCATAAATTGCTTTTGCAAGTCAGGCACCATAGTGGCTAGCATCAAACATGTCACATCATTGGAGTCGCTCTTCTTGGTCTCAAAAGTTTCCCTTTGAACCGCAGAGGCGTTCCTTCCAGGTTCTTGAGGCAAGGGTGCATCCAAAACATACGACTTTTTCTCTTGCTTAAGAACTATCCTTAAGTTTCGAGACCAGTCTATGAAATTGGTGCCATTCAATTTGTCCTTTTCAAGGACCGATCGCAATGAGAAATTGTTGTTTGAAGATGCCATTTTTCAATCTACAATAAAATTTAGCAAGATTAAATGAGGTCTTATTAATAATCCCACAAACCGAATTAATATCCCTTTAAATAATTCGCGTTAGTGATTTAATGTGGGCCAAGATCCACTTTTCACAACAACCTTATTAGTCAAGCTGAGCTTGTACACCTAACAAGTTAAGTTACTTAGGTAGGATAACTCCAATCATGACTCATACATGACTCTTGGATCAAATGGGCTAACATCTTAAGATGTTATAGCACAAACCCATTTATTAGTTGCCTAGGTCCGGGCATCCCTTTCCATGTTAAGTCCAACCTACATTCACAACTCATGCCTCACAAAGATAATCGGGCGCATCTAGGACTCCTAGTCTACGTTACCGATGATCGATGCCTTGACATGTTTCGAATTAGGAAGGCAACTTTGTGACTTACTATTTTAGGGATTCATTTTATTACGGCTTACATGGCATACGCTTTGTCATCCATTCATAGCATGCATATATAAATAATTGCATAAAGTAAAGCGTGACAAACATGGGCCCATAAAACCTACAACTAAGATTCTATACTATTACACAAGAATCTTCTTAGTTGGGCTTCACCACTCCGGTGGGCTTCATCTTGATTTACAAAGTCTTCAAGTAAATTCTATTCTAAGAAATAAATGAAACTTTTACAATAATACATAATGGCTCGCAGGCCATAATTAATTACAAAAACCCAGGGCCCATGAATGCACCATGCATATCCATTTATCACACCAAACAAGCAAATTAATATACATAACATTCATGGATCAAACAAAGTCCAATTTTAATTAAATTAGCCAAGCCCATTAATGGAAATTGTGTACTTGAACCTTTAAGAGATGACCCCGTGATGGGCCTGGGCCGAAGCCCAATGGACTAAATCCTCTTATTGAATAAGTTCTCTTAAAAGCCCAAAACACAAACTAGTTAGATTTGTGCCATAAATCAACTCTAGTGTTATTTCCAATTTTGCCATTTTTTAATTTTATGTCATTCAGCCCATAAACATTAAAAATACATATAATATGTACCAACATGAATTAAAGCATAAAATCATGAAGAACATATATATAAAATATGGCATGCATATAAAAACAAACAAACAACAAAAACTAGTTGTTTAATGCTTATGTGATGCCAAAAATGCACAAACACTTAAGTCAATTTTATGAGTCATTTAATAATCTAAATAAGGTCATAAATATTGATTTAACATTCTGTACCAATCTGATCTAAATGTGTTTTTACCATTTTAATCAAATCAAAACAAACAATGTTGATTAAACATGTAACAAACACAAACTAGTCATGTTTTAAGTGATTTTAAAATTAATCAATTAAATTGTCATGGACCAGAATTAAAACCATATTTAAATAATGTCCAGACCTGATATTTAATATTTTAAAAACACTTACAAACATGCCAAAACCAATTTTACATTTAATATATAAAACTAGTTGTTAAAATTTCAATTAACATGCCATAATGCACCTAGTTTTAACATTAACATGTACCATCAGGTATACATAATTAAATCTGACCATTAACAGCCCCTAAACAACCTTAGGACAGTATATTAACATGTCATATTAATTATAATACCCAGCTAATCAATTAAAATCGTTTTTACACCAAAACAATGCAAAAAATTCAAAACAGAAAATTCCAGCATTGCATGCAATTAAAGCAACGATTTTTAATTAATTATTTCATGCATCTAAAGCACTAAAATAAGCATGTTTAGGCTCTGATACCACTGATGGAAAATGTCATGGTATGTGTATGATGATCACGCAGCGGAAAAACAAAAAATTTGATCATACATGCCAAACTATTCCATGACAAGAATCGGAAACATGCAATTTTAGGGTTTAAATAACTTACAACTTTAGATGCCTTTCAAATTGAATTTGATGATGACCAGCAACTTGGATGATCTTCTCCACCTTAGATGTTCACCACCAATGCCAAGGAACAGCCTTTTTCGCCACTCCTCTCTATTCTCACACACACACTTGCAAAGACGGCTCAAAACCGAAAGTGCTAGCTTACTAAATATGTATTGTGTAATAGAATTAGTTTGAAGCCACAAGACTTGATCTTGTCCTTCTACTATGTGTAAAGAATGCTCAAAGTCACAAGCAAGCAAGGAAGAATCCTTCTCCTTGTGTATTTCGGCCAAGAAGAAAAATGAGAGAAAGAGAGAGGTTTCACGCAAAAACCTAGCCACACATCTTAGGTTTCTTTTTCTCTTTCTTTTATCTTTTCTATATAATTGTATATTATCTTTTTGGCAAGTATTTGATTTGAATTTCAATTACTTTTAGATAATCTGATTCAAACTCAAAATCCTTCCTAAAGATAAGTAACACAATTTATTTCAAACTCACTTTTGAATTCAAAATTCAAATTAATTTGAAATATTACCTTAACATATTTTTTAATCAAATATACAATCACTTAATCATGTGCTGAAATTCCATTGTATATCATACTTGGAATTTCGGCTAGGACATGGTAATTATTAGGTGATTTAATTTGACTTAAATGCCACTAGGATTTAATACTCAATTAACTTAATTGATTTAATTAATCAATTGAAATTAATCCTATGTGGGCCGAATATTCTCTCTCTCATGGACCAAGGTCCAATAGCAATTTAAATACCCATTACATACATTAATTTGACTTTAATTAAAAGCCCAAATTAATGCCCAATACATTATTTAAATATTTTAAGCCCAATGCTTTGTGTGCGATCCTATAGGTCCATTTAATATTGGCAATGAATTAAGAATTAATTCAAAGGCTATATATATTCTCTAGCAAGATATTATAGCATTCCAAATTAAATGAAAATGCAATTGGCATTTAGTGACCTAATGCAATTTTATATAGTCCCTTACCCATAAATATCAGAATTAATATAAGGCATGGAACTAGTCATCCTTATATGTAAGTTAATTCCTTTCTTGATATTCCAGTGACACTGAACTCTCAGATAAATAATGGTTACTCATTATTTCATCTCGGTATGGCCATACACTTCTCAGTTCACTGATCAAGTGGCCGATGATATTTTCTCTCTTATAGAGAGGGGTAATCCCTTCACTTCTCTCATGCTCTCTAACATGAATCAATGCATACCCAAGCATACCCATACTTGTCACTCAGTTACGAGCACGTTAGGTGTATGTCAAAGTACACAGTAATTCATAAAGAGTTTCATAGAGATTTTAGGTCTAAGAACTCCGATACAAAACTTGCATATGAGGAACACTTATGACTTGTACCATGTAGTGTTCTCATGTGTGGATCGTATCCAAATACCATGTTATAAACATGTATCTATGATCTCTGATTGACACTTTTGTCCTTATGATCCGTAAGACAGAACTCAACTAATCAGAGAGAGCATACTAGTCTTAATTCATTTGTTATTCCCATAACAATGACTGACTAGGGATATTTAGAATGAAGTCTCATTTGTTTCAAGGTCTTACAACCATGTGCCTCACACATGATAACTTAAACTGAAACAACATTCTTGGATAGTTCTATCAATTGACATGCACAGGAATACAATGGATAAAACAAATGCCTCATTTATTAACTAAAGTGTTTTATTACAATGTATTGGGGCTAGGGCTTACACTAACACTATTCACACTCGAGAAATAATATTCACAACTAATCGAGTTTACATGCCATTATAATCTAAGTAGACCCTGCAGTTCCACTTCCAGTGGCCACTTTCTCCATAATGGAAGCAAGTTCTTTTAGGATTCTTCATCTTCCTGGTAGCCTTCTTCTTAGATATACCACCATGCTTGGGCTACACTTTGGTTGCCTTTTTCTTTAGCTTCTTGCCTTTATAAGCAGAAGAGACAACCATGACTGATTTTGGATCCTTCTTAAGTGATCCATGAGCTGTCTTGAGCATATTAATAAGCTCGGGTACATAAACTTGAATCTTACTCATATTGAAGTTAAGCACAAAAGGTGCAAAACTTAGAGCCAACGAGTATAAGATTAAGTCTATGTAGGGATCAGTATCCATAACATTGCTGAACCTACCAAGGTGCTCTATGTACCCATACATCTTTAATGCATAAGCAACAGCTGAAGTGCCCTCCACTATTTTACAGCTAAAAAGGGCTCTTGTAATCTCATATTTCTCACTTCTTACTTGAGAAGTATAAAGCTCTTCTAAGTGTAAAATGATGGTCTTAGGATCCATTTTTCATATTGCTTCTGAAGCTCTAAGCACATAGCACCAAGAATCACTCATGTTGTTGCTTTACTATCCTCCATATATTTATAATAAATGTCCTTGATCTTATTAGTAGCATCATCAGATGGAAGTGATGGTCGATCTCGATCTAAGACATAATGGATCTCCTCAGCCCTAAGATCAATTCTCACTTGCCTAATCCAATTTAAGTAATTGCTGCCAACTAGCTTGTTGTCCAATATAGCACGCATGTTTATATAAGAAGTGCTAATGATGAAGTCCTAAATTTGAAGAAAGAAACTATATTAGAGTATTATCATGTATATGCATACATTAATTAGGTCTTTAATTAATCCATTTAACTCCCATTATTTTATTGTGAATCAATAGCCCTCACTATTTGATTCGAGAAAATCCAATGGTCTTCCTAATGGATCAATATCCAATCCTTGATATGAAATTTGACCTTGAATTTTATCAATAAATAAAATTCCATACCCTTAAAACATAGGTATCTCTATACCAATTGTGTCTCTACACAACTATTGGATAATTGGGTTTTCAATTCTTGATATATGCATATCATATATGCACATCATATATGCACTCCCCAATCTTGCCTCTAGATTTATAGCCTTAACATTGGTCAACAAACTAATGAGCTACCTAAGATGGCCCATTAATTGGATTTAAACATATTCAATATAATTTGAGCTTGACTTTGGTCAGCAATTCACACTATAAAGAACTCTGGTTCTCTTCCAATTAATGGAAGGCTTATATACCTTAGTATTATTTTGAGGTTTGTTAATTTGGTCTCATCATACAAGGTTGGTATACATTTGTATGCTTCCTATATCTATCGTATAAATATAAAGCATACAAATATGACATAGTTATGGACTTTAATACATTGACCTCTCCAAGCCAAAAGAGAGATCAAAACATCAAACCTAAGTAGTGTGCATGATTTGCATAGAAAGAAAATAATATGGTATCTTTTTCTCCATGGATCACCATCCAACCCATCTTGTTCCTTGCTTATGGTCTTCTTTTTCTATTCTAACCTATGTAATCTAATTACATATTACAATTAGAAAATTACAAAGGAAAAGTAATTGGCCAGGACATGAAAGTCCTCATGGTCCGAAATGCATATGCTCAATCACATTGGGTTTAGTCCATAACTATCCATCATGCCAAACATATACCCTTATATATAACTCTAATGTATAAAATTTAGAGCCGTATGTGGAATATTAACTTGTTTCAACTCTTGAAATAATCTATAAGTTATTGTCTTAGTGTGATCAAGTTTAGAAAACTATCCAAATTAGGAAACTATTTCCATTTTTGGAAATTATTCAGTTTATGATACTTTTTGCATACATGAGTTCTTGTCTTAATTATCAATTTCATTGATTATTTAATTAATTAATCACATTAGAATAATTAAAAATATATTTGGGCTCAAATTAATGGGTGGGCCGAAATCCACACATAAATACTAACCATGTGTTCACACACAAACTAATTTTGTGCATTTGAACTTTGGGAATGGGTTGTACTATTAATTTAAATTAGCTTCTTGGACCAACAAAGTCATCTGCTAATTTAAATTAAGCCCGCATAGTCAATTAAACCCATTAATTGATTTTAACTTACTAATTTCAATCCAATTGATTTAGGCCTCAATTTAATTAATCAAATTAATTAAAAAAACATATTAATACATCTTATGTATCTCAAAATTCAGATCAAATTTCTTCTAACCAAGAACTAATAAGAACACACATAGAACACTCATTTACTGAACCTTTCGATAAAACTAGTTTTCATGCAAAACTTAACCGATCTCGATTCTGTTTAATCTTACAACTTAATATCAAACATTAGAAACATAAATTATCATCAAAATAATTTTTATGTGGATCAAAATTAAATCAAAATTAGAACAGCCCTGTTAGTGGTTATGCCCTAGGCCAAATATTTGGACCTGTCATATTTTATTTATAAAATGATTACCTCAACATCAATATATTGTTTGCATATTACATTATAATAATATTTATAAATAACTATTTAATGTTATTATAAATATCCATAGTCATTTATCACTAAAGGAATAATGATAAATTAAGACTAGTATGGGTTTGATTGATAATCATGAGATGATTATATATATGGTGATACAAATCAAACTTGTAGGTACTTATTAGAGAATAAGGTACTGCATAGACCCGCTATAAGATCACTATATGGGTTAGTGTAATAAGTGATTATATGATAATTATGTTATTGAATCCTTAGACCTGAAATTATCACAATTTTTTACATGATGAACATCATGTCTTGACATAATCAAACATTATCTTTAATCGGATAATTATATAAATTATGATAGGGCATGATGAGAATTTTGTAGAGGAAAGTAAATAGTCACAGTGGAATTTTTCCATCTCTTATGAGAGATATCTAATGGGCCCCTCGATAAATAAGAGTGAAAAAAACATGGTGGTACTAAAATGAATTGATAGAGTGATCAATGTCATTTGATTTTATCAGTCTACTTAGTAATCGAGAAATTATATGTTTGAACAATATAAGTTTGACATGAACCATGACCTGTGTTCAAACAAAATATTGTGTGACAAAAGGATTATAACATGTTCTATTGGTTAGGTTAATATCAAACTATCGATGTTCATATTATTTGGGTAGTTATAATGTATTGGTAGAGGCTACTTATGACTTGTGGGCTTATAATGGGATTGAGCCCACTACCAACATTATATAAACCTATTGTATCGCACATCTAGAACGTAATGAATGAGTTAGGATTTATTTAGGCATTTCGAATTGAAAATATGTCAGATATAAAATTCAAAATAATGTCTAAAAAATAAAATAATATTTATTATTTTGAATAAGGAATATTATCCCTAAAATCTCTCTACATGTTAACCACTCATTAAATTGAGTTAGGATTAACGTGTGACTATATATATGTGTATATATATGGTTGGCAGCCCTAATAATCAATTAATGATAATCACTACTATTGTTCTTTAAGAAAGAAAAGAAATAGAGAGAAAAAAATATTCTCTATCGTTTTTTGAGAAAAAAGAAGGAATAGAGAAAACGTTAAACCCTAGCTGCAAAAAGGAGCTAGCACCCTTGCAACCCATTCATCATCGTTCGTGTGCAGATACCAATAGAGAATGGTCATTCTTGGAGCAGCACCTAGGGTCTGATAGCATTTGCGCAAAAAGGACATTGAAATCCCTTCGGAATTGAGAATTAATTCATTATTTCTCGCGCAAAAAGGTTAGTAATTATAACCCTCTTTTGAATCAATTGAAACACATGAATCCATGGTGGGTTTTGTTTTAATTTTCCGTTGCATTTTTATTCTATATGAGATACCAAAACCCAACAAGCCCCTACAAGCTTCTCTTCTACACAGCAGACTGTTCTTCTGCGTAGAGAACTTTTCTTTGACATAAAATTTTTTTTTTCTCTTTTTTTTTTCTTTTATTTAATCACACAATTATAGAAATTATTATTTCTTATTCTTACATTCATGAACATCAAAATCAAATTTTAAAAATTCATGAAATAAATAACTCATAAATAGAAAGTTATTCAGCATAATAAACAAAATACAATTTCATGGCAAAATCAGGCTCTGATACCATATTAGAATTTAGTTGGTTACATGCATCCCAAACATAAGCAGAATTTAAAATTTTTAACCAAACTAATAAAGATTTTTCCATAAAATTACATAAGCTATCTATTAGTTAAGAAAATCACCGGTTGAGTTTTGTTGATCAGTTGATTTTCTTTCACACCGAGTTGTTGCAAACTGCAATGTCCAATGGCAAACACCTCTAATGCGTGATCTAAACCAGAGAAGAAAAAAAAGAACCAATAATTGGTGACAGGGAAGTAGTCAAAAATTCCCTGTGGCCAGAGAGGGAATTCTGTAACACCCCAATATATCCTAGAAGGAACCAGGTGTGCTACTCTATAATTATAATAATAACTAATCAATTGACAAGTTCAATTAATTATTACTAATCCTTTTATAACAATTTTTTTTTTGAATAAGCTTTTATAACAATTTTAAAACTTACAAAACTCAATTAATTATTAAAGCCAAATCTCATTAAGTATTATCTAGTATTTATTTCTTAAAATATTCAATATTCAGTTTATTATTACAAATTATTGCATTTTATTATTTTAATAATGATAGCCAAGTGAAAACTCATATCATGTTTTATTCATATTACTATTTAAAACTATCATGCATTTATTAATTCTTTATGATTTGGTTCAATCTCAATTCATTCATTGCAAAATTAAAATTTTAATATACTATTAGTTTTCTATGATTTGGTTCGGATTTGGAACATAATTCCAAGTTTCCTACGTTTCCTAATAATTTAAAATCAGAACCACGTAGTTTTACATGTTTCATTGTATTACAAAAATCCTTTACATGTAATCAAATTAACACATAATATAATATCAATAACATAAAAACATAATTTGAATACATGCTTTATAAACATTAGTTCATTTCGATATGCATATATATGTTTAACAATCTATTGCTACTTAATCATTTCAATAACATATTCTTATAACTTTATTAACATTAAAAACCCTTTTATCGCCTGAATTTTTCCATTAAAGTGGATAAAGGGAACACTGGATACCATTAAAGTATCAAACACTGGATACCGAGTAAACAATATCAAACACTAGAGACACAATGGTCTCAATACACTAGATACCAAACAAGTATCAAACATTAGACACCACACGGTGTCATCACTAGCATCTGCAATCACTATCCCTTATAGGCATACCTATCTATCCATGACCATGTATAATTTGGCCCTAACATAAAGATTTCACTCACTAGGGCTATGCAAAACCGAACCAAAATCGAAAAACGAATCGAACCGAATGAATTTTGGTTCGATTTTTCCGATTTTCGGTTCGTTCGGTTCTAAACCGAAACTAAATTTCGGGTATTTCGGTTCGGTCCTTATGATTGTAAAACCGAAAGAACCGAACCGACCAAAGTTTGTTAAGCTCACTATTTTGATATATATATATATATATATATAAACCTAAATATACACTATAGTTATATTTATTTACATGTATGTTTTTTTTAATTAAAGTACATTGAATGTATTATTAATAAAAATTTATGTTGTATTTATTTTTAATGCATATTTTTTTAGTATAATTTTGCTTATTATTTATTAGAAAAATAATATGAAAAATTTATGTATATTTTTTTCCTTTTAGTAATTTTAAATGCTTTTATTTTGCTGAATATAAGTTAATTTAATTTATGATTCCATATAAGTGAAAAATCTTAAAAAAAAGGCCTATATTTGTGAAGAACCGATTAGACCAAACCGAACTGATCGAAATTATTTCGGTTTCAGTCCTAAAAATTTCGGTCCACGGTTCGGTTCTAAAAATTTCTCAAGTTCGATTTTTGGTTTATTCGGTTCGGTTCAAAATCGAACCGAATCGACCATTTGCACACCCCTATCACTCACTATTTCACTTTGCTCGACACTCGTTTATGTATCCATTCAAATTACTACACAATCAACAATAATTATGTCTACAATTATTCTTTTACAACATAAATATATTTATATCAATTATACCAATACTATAACTTACTTGACATGCTCATAGTCATTTGACATGTTCATATATCATACATTAAACTTACACAATATATCAAAATATAACATTTATATAAAAAATTCTAGCACGCTCACTTTAAATTCATTTCATTATTCCATTTAAATTCATGTAACATGAACATATTAACTCATTAATTATTATTTAGCAATATTAGATAAATATCATTACCATTTTGGTTCAATTCAAAATTCATTCGATTAATATCTTCATCTATAAAATTCCACTTACACCTACTTAAGCTTGCTTAGGTTAATGTAATCCCATGCTTTCAATTAATTAATCCCTCATTTAATTCTAATCTTGCAATTTTACATTTTAGCCACTTAATTATTTTATTTCCTTCAATTAAATCCGTTCTAAACTTGTAATTCCTTTCGATTTAAACCTTTTCCCTACTATTAAATATCCAGATTCTGATTTACCAATTTAATCTCTAGTTATTGGACTGTTATACACGTCTTAATTCGTCTAAGGTGTATTTTAGGTCCTTACAAATTCGGTCCAATGGAGAAGAAAAGATAATATGATCCCAACTTCCACCAAACTTTCTATTTTATACCTAGGTTAAAATCTTAAGTATTATAAGATTAGGAATTCTAAGAATAGTAAGATTAAGGATCCTTAGTATAATAGGATTAGGAATCCTAAAATAATAGGATTAGAATAATTTCATATTTTGCTCATAAGTATTTAATTTATTTAGCTTAATTAATCTAGTCTAGGCCTTCTCCATAAGGCCTATGCTCAAAAGCCTACAAATTGGGCTTTCCTGCACGGATTTAGATTTAATTAGTCAAATCAATTTCAAATTAAACCAAATTAATTATGAGATGTCCATAACACTTATAGATCATATTTAATTTGACTTAGACAAATAAATTAGGCCATTTGGGTTCCAGCGTAGAAGGCACTCCCATAGTGCTTTTGTACATAACATTTTTCTTCTAGGCTAGAAATTAATTCTCCAAGTAACCTATAAATAATTTTTTAGTCCTATAATACTTATAGTTCAATAACATTTTATTCCGAATCAGAATTGATCAATTTGGTCCATTATTACATACCATGCGCATAAATCTCTACAGACTTTTTTCGGAATTTTCTGCATATGTTTAATTAATTAACCTCATTTAATTAATTGGTTTCATCTTTATTTTCTCATTTCATAATAATATCAAATATTATTATATCTGTTATTTTATCATAGTGCTCATTTCCTATAGGTACACGACCCATTGGATTTTCTGGTATACATGACAGTACAAACATAACTACAATTAAAAAAACTGCATAATTTAAAATCTTCAAATCTTTATATTAATTTTCTAATTAATATTTTTTTTATATTCATGTACAAATTATGAGAGGCTTTTAGCCAACCATCATAATTATCCAAGTGACATAAAAGTAAAGTGGTTCAACTGAACCCCTCCATAGAACAGTTACCGTGCAGTTACTTCTTTCACCTTATTTTATCTCATTTAGATTTTGAGTATGGAATGTGTCAACTCATATAAATCTAAATATAATTGTTCTAATAATTTAATCATTGTTTCCAAAATTCTCCTTATGGATTTCATCCACCTTGGCATTTTACTCTGGCCAAACAATCTCTGAACAAATGTATTATAGAACTTATGAGATAACTACCTTAATAAATTTGTGATGACGAATCTATTATTGATCACTAAACCATTTTCAAGTAGATAATAATATATACCGAACCACCTAACTATGCTCACCCCTAACTTTGTTGATTTCAAGTCTGAAGATATTTTTTACCACTACTATATAGAGATTCTTCACTGACATAAATTTAATATTCATGTGGGGATTCTCATAGTAGGTCTTCAATGTACTTGTTCTTTTAACAAACATTCACATGTCAAATTTGATTATCTCCATGTTATGAGAACAGATACTTGAACCGTTCAAAAAATATAACATGTGTTAGTTTATCCGTATTAATAATGTCTTGTTTTGATAATACTATGACTAGTGATATTTAGATATTAATACATTTATATGCAATAGGTATCTCATATCATAAACTCTTTCATAGATGCCTTTACACTGTGTTTATAATATCAAAGAATATATTTATTAATTTAAAATATAGTATCAAACAAGATGTGCTCATAATATAGCATTAATAAATAAATATAGCGTTCTCATAAGTTAAAAATGAGTACATATTCATGATAAAGTTTCCTATTCTACGTAGGCTTAGAGCTACTCCTAACAAGCTAACCAAAGTGTCAGCCGAGGAAGAATTAGATACAACAGGTCCAAGCTACCTCAACATGTCCACCAACACCGCTAATGATGAACTCAGACAGCTCATGGCCGAAAAGATAAAGGCTGAAATGGAAGTAATGAAAGAGGCGTTGAGGCGGGCCATACGAGTGTAAAAGAGGCTTAAGATACAAAGGGAGGAACTCCAGAATGCAGAAGTCGTCAAAGACAAGAATGATGAGTCTAGTAAGAAAGGCTGAAATTGAAGACAATTTTGTGAAAAAAATATCTAGCTTCAAAGAAACAGAAAGAAGCTAAGATGAAAAACGAAACCCTACGAGTATGCATGATATTTCCATATGCAATGTGTAGAATCACCTGCAATGGATTTTAGGAGTCTAAGATGTTACCCCCATAGCCTCCAAATCGCATCCACATACACTCATCATTCCTTCAGCATTAGAAAAATTTTGTGAGCTCAAACTTCTAGATCGGTGCGACATTAATAGTGGTTTGACCTCTGTCGTTTTCAAATAAACCCTAATGCTTATCCATTATGGTGAAAAAAATGGAGAGATTATATAAGAGGGTAACCAGCACATCAAGATGTCGCGCAATCCCTTTCAAATGAGACATGGAAGCTGAATTGGAAAGAGAAAATAATACATTACATTTGACTTGGGTTATATCTCATTGGTTTCCATTTCTTTGGTTTGCCATCTATGTTAGCAAATTTAGAGGTCAATTTCACTCACGGTCACTCAACTTATCACTTATCGCGCAAAAGTAACCGACTTTTTTTTTTATTTAAATGTCACTGAACTTCTAATATTTTTGCAAAAAAGTCATGTAAACTGGAATCTGGCGAGTACCCTTGTCGGATTGATGACATGGCATATGACACGTGGCGACGAATAGTCGGTATATGATTTTTTTGCAAAAATATTAAAAGTTCAGTGACATTTAAGTTGAAAAAAAAAAGTTGGTTACATTTTCGCGATAAATGATAAGTTGAGTGACCGTGAGTGAAATTTACCCAAAAGTATCATTTGTTGGAGATACTGTTAAACGATACATAATTTTTGACATGCCATGTCATCAATTCGGCAAGGATCCTCGCCGGATTCCGGTTTACATGACTTTTTACAAAAATGTTAGAAGTTCAGTGACATTTAAGTGGAAAAAAAAAAGTCGGTTACTTTTGCGCGATAAGTGATAAGTTGAGTGAGCGTGAGTGAAATTAACCCGCAAATTTCGACAATAAACGTTAACTCAAAGGTAAAAATCGATCAAGGCAAGGGTTACCCCGTTTCCAATAGTTTAGGATAAGATTCACCTTATCCCTTTCTAGATTAATGTTACGCAATAAAACATTACTAATAATTTGGATTACCATCTTTACATATTGAAATAAAAACAAATTATTATCCATTGAAAATGTTAAATGTTATTATAATTTTAAGGCTTTTATTGAATTTAGCATTTCGCGATAAAAAGACAAGCGTGACTAAGATACATAATATTTGCACTGATTGTACCGCATGCTCATGCTGTTTTCCATTGTGTATGGCTCTTTTCCATTGTTTTCCACATCGAGAAAATTAACATTATGTTGGCAATGGCTTAACCAAGATTCTTCATTTTAAAAGCTTCGGAGACGAACAAATCAATCAATATAAACATGCATATCAAAACCAATATTTTTAAAATCAAATCGGACGTCAACTCGACCTGACAAATGGGTCAGAAGTCAACTAATTCGATCGAGTTGATTCGAAATTTTTATTTTTTTTTTAAATATAATTATTAATAAAAAATTAAAAATATTGTATATAAAAAATATATTTAAACATTAATTATTAAATATCAATATATTAATTATTGTTTATTTAGTTTACTACTTTTTTAGTAATAATAGTAAAAAATTAACCACAACAATTAAATTATTTTTTTAAATATTTGAATTTATAGGAAAAATGTGATTTTGAATTTATAAATTTTTTAATTTTAATTTAATTTTAAAATTTATTTTTATGCATGTTTATTCATTTATTTTTCAATATTCTATTATATTTAAATTATTTAGTCATTAAATATCTAAAAAAATATAAAATAAAAATATATTGAAAACAATTTCACATAATATTCAATTTTATCAATTTTAATATTAATATAAATTAATTTTATCATCAAATATAAATTTTTGATCGAACAATATTCAACAACTATTAACTCTCTATCCGGTTCGCAGTTGAACCGGATCAATCGGTCGGTCCGATCCGGTTTTCAAAACAATGATCAAAACCAGTGAAATGGAAATCACAATTGGATATATACACACACACACTCGGCTAAAATTTTATACTAAAAGAAAAATGT
Organism: Excoecaria cochinchinensis; assembly: GCA_947683425.1. Lineage (NCBI taxonomy): Eukaryota > Viridiplantae > Streptophyta > Magnoliopsida > Malpighiales > Euphorbiaceae > Excoecaria > Excoecaria cochinchinensis. The sequence continues at coordinate 4,385,633 of CANTUQ010000063.1, forward strand.
ACATGAGGGAGGGGGCAAAAAAAAACAATAAATTACAATATATATAATTTTTCTTTTCCTCTACCCATTGAGCCGGACACAAAATTTGAGTAACTGTAGATGTTAGCTCCAAACCGCCCGGGGCAATTAATTCCATGTATGCCACACAGTCACTTTGTATACCACAGAACTATATCATCAAAATGTACAAGCAATTGCCAGGTATATGTGAGCAAAACTAACCTCCTCAGGGAGATCTCCAGTCAAACTGGTTATCAAGAAATCCATGTGTGGCTTCAAGCCCATCAATTAACCGGTTATTGAATTCTTCAAGCTGATCATGAGTATCATGATGCATAAATGGCATGCTCACCCTTCCAGTCAAAGTCCCAGAGTTGTTTCTCACGGCAGCTTTGATTTCAGTAGTAGTGGAAGAGAGATCATTTCCGCAACCTGAGCTACAAAACCCTGCACCCATAGTACTTGAATTGGAATCTACCATAGCACTGCCCTCTGGGCAATTGCCACCGCTTAGGAATTTTTGTTTTTTGAATTCAATCCCATTTACCTTCTTCATACTCTTCCCTTCACAATCAGCACTAACCACGCTATGCTCCCCACTAAGTTGTGAAGAAATCATGATTTCTTGTACGATTTTCTCAACAGAAGTCAGTGAATCATTTGGATCGACCTCATTTGACTGACATGTTTGTTGCATCATCACTTGAGTTGGTGAACTTTCTGAACCTACATTGTTTGCAGTGGTGGATGTTGTTTGTATGCTATGAGAAGTTGGGGGAGGATTATTGGATGATGATGGAGTTGAAGATGAGAAAGGTGAAGAAGGATTAGGTTGAGCTGGTTGCGGAGTGGTTGAAGAGCCAGCAGATGGAATCTGAAGAGGAGTCCCAGTACATGGACTGCCTGGGTTATTCATCTGATTTTCCTGGTGGCCAAGCCCAAGAGTAGCAACAGAAGTGGTGGAAACCATACCATAAGAATTGTCTGCACTTGCAGCACCACTGCTCGTAGAAGAGTGAACAGCATTTGTCTGTCCATGATGGCAATCACTGTTCATGGTATGTCCTCTAATTTGTTGCTGCTCCTCAGGTTGCTGAACTGAAAAATGCAGCCCCAATGATCGCCCATACATGCGAGGGTACTGTGCCAAACTCTCTGGAGAAGAAATAAAAAAGTTATTATATTGAGTAAAAACTAAAAACCATAGTTAGCAATTTTGCTACAATGGAAATCTGTGTCAAAAAGTAGAAATGGACCCCTTAGATGATCTCTTGCAATCAAAGCAAATGATATGCAATTCCATGATATTTGTTCATCTAGTTAACCGTTTGTATAAAGCCACTTCTCAGATATAGGTTCGACCTTGAAGTCCAAGTTTAACCACTGAGACTTCTTATCAGTTATCATTGACATATGTCTGTTCTAATCATATTCTGACAGCCAACAGGGCTAGTATATCCAAACGTGCAAATGAAATCAATTAATAGAAAGAAAATACACAAAGAACACTTAAGAAAGTTTGATACCAGTATATTAAAGCTATAAAAGATGGTGAAGATTTCTTTGAGCAGAATTTTCTATAACTGGATACTTCTTTGGTCACACCTATTATTGCAGAGCAAGCATGTTAACCAAGTATTAATCGGCCCCAGTTTAACTGCTGAAGCAATTTGAACAAAACCTTAGTTGGCTGCAGTTTCAACTACAGAAGCAATTTGAACAAAAGCAAGTCTGTATGATGAATATTTACTGTAATCATGAAATTTAAACTTCGAATGACAAACATGGGTAGTTATTGTTGACAAATATATTTAGTTCCTAATTTGTAGATGTTTGATATTATTGCCCTTCTTATATCTTTCTTAGTTAGGCTTAAGTTCTATATAAATATCTATGTAAATTCATTGTTAATATATAAGAGAGTAATCAAAAACTTTCTCAAAATCTTCTGATATCAGAGCCTTGTGCCTTAAAGGAGATTGAGTTTACTCCCTCCTGCACTTAGGTTCGTTTGTTTTCGACAAGTTTCAAGAGGTCGAGTTTATCTCCCTCTCTAGCAACACCGCCCCCCTACGAAGGAAGCCCAGGCCTTGTCTGGCCTCTGCCCAGAGTCTCCTCACAGTAAGACTAGACCACGCGCCACTTAAAACCCCTGCAACACTATTCAAGCACCAGCGTGTGGGGAGCATGACATCACTTCCGGTCACCATTAGCTGCCGATTTCAGCTCCGATCAACTCACCTCCCCTTTCCGCCTCTATCTAGGCAATTTCTGGCCTCGATCTGTCATCTCAGTTTTTGGTTTTCCTTTCCAGGTTCTCTATTTCTGTTTCTTTTTGCTGTCCTAGCATTTTTTTTGCTACTGTAATGGACATTAAGGCAATTAATTCATTTAGAAGGAAAGAAAAATTCACCACTATTCAAAATCCAGTATTATGAAATTAAGTGAACCACTTCCTTCCAATCATAATACATGGATTATAAATTCTAGTGCAAATAGTCATAAGGCAGGCCATTCGAGATATTTTATTTCTTATTCTCCAACTAGAAAAAAAAGATAATTTTGAATAGCAGATAGGTCTCTTACTTCAATATCTGGAACATGTTCTATTGACTTTACTCCCATCATTAAACTCTCTTCTATTCTTCATGCATCTCAATTTCCTATTAATCTCCTATCTATTAGTCCCATAACTAATTCTCTTAACTGCAAAGTGAAATTTTTTCCTATACATTGTATTTTACAGGACCTTAAAACAAGAGAGTATTGGCACCGGTAGGTATTAAAATGGCTTATATATCTTGGACAACAGTAGCATTCTAGTTCCTAGTAGAAGGCAACCTTTTTTGGGTGAGAGTAATAATGTTAATAAAGAAATCATTTGATGGCATAGATGGTTAGGACATCCATCCTTTTTTTTCTTGAAGAAACTATATTCCAATATGTTTAATGCTAAGTTTGATTCTTTGGTTTGTGATGCCTGTGAACTTGATAAACACACTATAAGAATTCTTATCCATTGAGTAACAATAGAAGTTTTGGTCCCTTTACTATTATCCATTCTAATGTTTGGGGACCTACTAAAAATGATTAATTATCGAATAGTTGGTAGTTTGTTACATTAATTGATTGTTGCAATAGAATGACTTAGGTGTATTTTATAAAAGCAAAGAGTGACGTGTTTTCATTCTTTCAATCTTCTAATAAAATGGTTTGTACTCAGTTTGATGCTAAAGTAAAAATTTTGAAAACAGATAATGACACAGAGTACATGGATACTAGATTTGGTATTTACTTAAGAGTGCAATGGGATAATACACCAAACTAGTTGTCCTTATATCAGCGCACAAAATGAGGTAACTAAAAAGAAAAATATGCATCTATCGGAAGTCGCTAGATCTCTTATGTTTACTATGAATCTCCCAAAGCCTCACTGAAAAGATGCAATTTTAGCAGCTACTTATCTTATTAATAAAATGCCTCTTAAACTCTCAACTTTAAAAGTCCTTAAAAAGTATTACAAGGGAAAAATGTTTATACTATTCGCCCAAAAGTGTTTGGGTGTATTTGTTTTGTTCATACTAAGAATATTGGCAAACTAGACTCGAAGGCTCTTAGGTATGTAATTATTTGGTATTCTCCAACACAGAAGGGTTATAAGTATTACCATGCTCCATCTAGGAAGTATTTTGTTAGTATGGATGTTAGGAGTAATTCCTAACTTAAATGGTGGATGAATAATTTCTGGATTAATTCCCAGAAAAAGAGGGTTTAAGATTAGAACAGAAGGGGGGAAGAAGAACAGAGGAAAAAGAGAGAAGAGAGAGAGAGAGAAAGAGAGAAAATCTGTATTCAAAATATAATGGTCCCCCAGCAGGAGAAACCTTTACATCATAAGGGAATCAGCTAATGATTGGCTGCACTAAAAGACAAAAGAGCATACACACTCTCTTTCCTCTAACCACCTGCTGGAGAAAAAGCTGCTACACAGCTTTTTCTTTCACTAGTACACAAAACAGAAAATCCATAAAGAACAACTGAAATTAACAGAATTAACTACCCTATAAAAATTACTTAATTACCCCCACAAAAATTAATTAATTGCCCTTCTACGTTTATACCTAACCCCCCCCCCCCCCCCCTTGAGAGCATTCTTGTCCCCAAGAATGGATGAATTGAGGGAATTGCTGCTGCATGTAGGAGAGGTCTTCCCAAGTGGAATCTATGGAGGGTAGGTCTTGCCACTTAATCAATACTTGCTGGAGATGTGTGTCACCCACTAGGATAGTTCTAGTATTAAGTATCTTCTCTGGCTGGATGAGAAACTCACCATCCACTAAGTAGGGGAGCTGAGGAGAGATGGGTGTTTGAGCTCCAACCTGTTTTTTCAGTAGGGAAACATGGAAAACGGGGTGGATTTTACAGTCAGAGGGAAGTTGGAGGCGATAGGCTACCTTTCCAACCTTCTCAATGATAGGATAGGGGCCATAGTACCTCGGGGATAGCTTCAAGGATTTTTTGACAGCCAAAGAGAGCTGTCTATAGGGCTGCAGCTTGAGGTAAACCATATCCCCAACTGAAAACTCCCTAGGGGTGCGATGCTTATCTGCAGCTTGTTTCATTCTGTTTTGAGCCCCTGCCAATTGCTTCTTGAGGTAAGCATTCATGGTTTCCCTTGATTGGAGAAAGTCTTCCACTGCAGCAACTGAAGAAGATAGTTGGGGAAGGACTGGCAGAGGAGGGGGGAAGCCATAGACAGCTTGAAATGGGCTGAGATTAATGGCAGATTGGTGGCTTGTGTTGTACCAGTATTCTGCTAGGCTAAGCCACTTGGACCAGTGCTTTGGTTTGTGGAATGTCATGCATCGGAGGTAGGTCTCGAGGCATCTGTTGAGTCTCTCTGTTTGGCCATCACTTTGAGGGTGATAGGCTGTACTGAATTTGAGCTGAGTGCCCAGCAGCTTGAAGAGCTCCTGCCAAAAATTTCCAGTGAAGATTTTGTCTCGATCAGAAACTATGGATTGAGGCATCCCATGGAGTTTAAAAATCTGATCAAAAAAAACTTGTGCAATTGTTGCTGCTGTGAAGGGGTGAGAGAGAGGAATGAAGTGAGCCATTTTTGAAAACCTATCAACCACCACCAGAATTGTATCATAGCCATCAGACTTAGGGAGCTTCTCAATGAAATCCATGCTTAGGTCAGTCCAGATTTGGGAAGGAGTGGGTAGAGGTTGGAGAAGTCCTGGATAGGATACCGTCTCTGGTTTGCACCTCTGACAAGTGTCACAACTAGAGACCCATTCGATCACTTGCTTCTGCATCCTGGGCCAGTAAAAAGCTTGCTGCAGCCTGTTAAGAGTTCCCCTAATCCCTGAATGCCCCCCAATTGGTGAGTCATGGCACAAGGCAATTAGTTGTTGTCTTAGGGAAGTAGCAGCCCCTATGTACAATCTATCTTTGTATTTGAGGATGCCCTTGGTAAGTGAATGGTTAGGTAGTGAGCCCGGTGATATGGAAAGGGAAACAATGAGGTTCTGAACCTTAGAGTCTCCTTGGTAGGAATTGAGCACATCTTGGATCCATTGGGGAGTGAGAATGGAAGTGGTGGAGGTCAACAAATGGATATGGGATGAAGAATTCCCTTCAAATTTCCTAGACAGAGCATCTGCCACCTTATTGTCAGCCCCTTTCTTATACTGAATGCTGTAGTCTAGTCCCAATAGCTTGCTAATGCCTCTCACCTGGATGTAGTTGTGTAACCTCTGCTCCAACAAGTGCTTGATACTCTCATGGTCAGTCTTTATAATGAAGTGGCCTTGTTCTAGGTAGTGTCTCCATTTGGTTACAGCAAATAGAATGGCAAGCAGCTCCCTCTCATAGGCTGAAAGCTGCTGGTTTCTTGGACTTAGTGGGCTGGAGATGTATGAAATTGGTCTGCCAGCTTGCATGAGTACAGCCCCTATACCAGTATTGCTGGCATCACATTCTAGAATGAAAGGCTGAGTGAAATTGGGCAGGGCTAGGATTGGAGCCTTAGTCATCAGGTCCTTGAGGTTTTCAAAGGCTTGTTGTGCCTCTGGATTCCACTTGAACTGGTCTTTTTTGAGGAGGTTTGTGAGTGGCTTACTAATGATCCCATAGCCAGAAATGAACCTCCGATAGTACCCTGTTAACCCAAGGAACCCCCTTAGTCCTTTTAGGTTTTTGGGTTTGGGCCAAGAAGTCATCGCTTCTACTTTGCTAGGATCTGTGGACACCCCATCAGCTGAAATCAGATGACCCAAGTAGGAAATTTGATGCTGCCCAAACTCACATTTGGACTCCTTGGCATATAGTTGGTGCTCCCTCAATAGCTGTAGCACTGTTTCAAGGTGCTGGATGTGGGCTGCCATAGATGGACTATAGATCAAGATGTCATCAAAGAAAACCAAGACAAACTTTCTCAAATAAGGCTTGAATAGGGTGTTCATTAGGGACTGGAATGTGGCAGGAGCATTGGTAAGCCCAAAGGGCATCACCAGAAACTCATAGTGCCCTGAATGAGTCCTGAATGCAGTCTTGTAAGTGTCTTCCAACTTCATCCTGACCTGGAAGTAACCTGACCTCAAGTCGATCTTTGTAAAAACTGCTGCCCCATGTAATTCGTCAAGCAAATCTTCAATGAGGGGTATAGGGAATTTATCCTTAACAGTAAGCTTGTTAAGCTCCCTGTAGTCCACACAAAACCTCCAACTGCCATCCTTCTTTTTGACCAATAGCACTGGAGAAGCATAGGGACTGTTGCTGGTTTGGATAATGGAGTTAGTTAACATCTCTTCCACTAACTTCTCTATCTCATTCTTCTGGTGATGAGGGTATCTATAGGGCCTGACATTGATAGGTTTTGAGTGGTGTTTGAGAGGGATGGAGTGGTCATGGTACCTAGGTGGAGGCAGCCCTTTCGGAACTTGAAATACATCGGCATAGGACTTAAGCAGTTGCTGCAACTCTTGGGGTGTTTTAGTAGGAAGTGGTTCCTGTTTTTGGGTGGCTGTTTGGTGAAGGGTGATGAGGAATAGTTTGGAGGTTACCCCTTTCCATCCATGGAGTACCAGCTTATTGATAGCCTTAGCAGTAATGAGCTTCAAGCTGGTTTTCTCACTTAGTCCCTTGAGTTCTAACTCCTTCCCTTCCCTTTTGATCTTTAACCTATTCTCCTCAAAATCAAATGTGATTGGTGAGTGGCACTTCATCCAATCTGCCCCTAGAATGAGATCATAGTCTCCTAATTCAAAAACCCTCAGGTCAAACACAAATTTATGACCCTGCATGCTCCAACAACACTGGCTGCATTTTTCTTGCACTGTGACTCTCCTCCCATCTGCCACAGTAACCGTAGCTGGGGTAGCCTTGGCTAAATGGAGCTTGAGTTCCTTGGCCAGCTGAAAATCCAAAAAGCTGTGAGTACTGCCACTGTCAATTAGGATCATGATTGGCTTCCCTCCAAGCTGCCCTTTTAACTTGATAGTATTATCTCCTAGCCCTCCATCCACAGCATTAAGAGACAACTGAATTTGCTCAACCTCATCAGCCTGTTCTTGAAGATCAGAATCAGCCACATCCTGCCACTCTTCCTCTTCTTCCCCATCAAATTCCTCAATTGCCTGGATGGCCATCAGCTTCTTTTGATTACACTGGTGGCCTGGAAAATATCTGTCTCCACATCTATAACAAGCTCCAGGGGTCTTTTTGGGTGGAACAGGTAGTTGTTTTGAAGTAGGTTGGGAAGGTTCAGTCTTAGGAGTTATAGATACAGTGTTTGGGTATGGTTTTAGGAAGGATGAAGATGCATTTGGAGGGGGATTCCAGGTTTTAGGTTGGTTTTGTGGCTTGTAGGGAAATCTGATTCTGCTAGCTTCTAAATGACTCTCCTGCAATCTGGCATGTTCTATGGCTGTATACAAATCAGGAGGCTTAAACATCTTGACAACACTTCTAATCTCATCCCTCAACCCTCCTACGAAGCAGGATACGTAGTAGGACTCACTATGCTGTGGATAGAGTTTTTCCATTCTGAGCTTAAGCTCCTCAAATCTGCCTACATAGCCTTCTACATTAGTATTCTGCCTAAGCCTTTGGAACTCCTCTACTGTATTTTCCTCCTTCACTTCTTTGAATCTCCTACATATTGCTTCGGAAAATTCCTCCCATCCTATTCCCTCTTTACCCTTGCTCCAATTTAGAAACCATGATTCTGCTCTACCTTGCAAAAATAAGCTAGCAAGGTCCACTTGCCTCTCCGGTAATACTTCAAAAATTTGAAAGTATTTCCTACATTTGTTAACCCATGTTTGACTCCCTTCTCCCTCAAAAAACTGCAGTTCACACTTAGGTAGCAGCTTGTTGAAGTAAGGTTTCCCTATACTGACTTGTTCATTTGGGTTGGGTAGGATTCCCCTATCAGATCTAGGAGTATCATGAGTGAAAACTTGAGGATCCTTACATCTATTACTGCTGCTGCTTGGCTGGTTTTGGGTGATGGTTGGGTTGTTAGATGCATTGGGTAGCTGGAGTCCTTGAATAAGCTGGGCCAGATAGGCTACAGACTTCTGGTTCTCCTGCCTAAGCTCAATCTTCAGGCTGTGTTGCTCTTGCATTAGTGCCTCCATCCTTTGTTGATGCTCCAGCTGGAGGTCAGTCATCCTAGTCTCCATGTTCCCAAGCCGGGTCTCCATCAGAAGGATGCAGGTATCTCTCTGTTCCTCCATTCTAGAACTAAGAGATCTAAGTTGCCCCTCTAGCTCTTCAATGGAGGTTGAAGATTTCTGGGTATTTGGGTTTTTTCCAATTCTACAGTGGAAGAATGTGGATCGAAGGGGTCTCTGATACCAGTTTGTTAGGAGTAATTCCTAACTTAAATGGTGGATGAATAATTTCTGGATTAATTCCCAGAAAAAGAGGGTTTAAGATTAGAACAGAAGGGGGGAAGAAGAACAGAGGAAAAAGAGAGAAGAGAGAGAGAGAGAAAGAGAGATAAAATCTGTATTCAAAATATAATGGTCCCCCAGCAAGAGAAACCTTTACATCATAAGGGAATCAGCTAATGATTGGCTGCACTAAAAGACAAAAGAGCATACACACTCTCTTTCCTCTAACAACCTGCTGGAGAAAAAGCTGCGTAGCAGCTTTTTCTTTCACTAGTACACAAAACAGAAAATCCATAAAGAACAACTGAAATTAACAGAATTAACTACCCTATAAAAATTACTTAATTACCCCCACAAAAATTAATTAATTGCCCTTCTACGTTTATACCTAACAATGGATGTGACTTTTAGAGAAAATAAACCTTACATTGGTACTTGTGAAAATCCACAGGTAATCTTATTCATTTATTTGTATTAATAATCAACATATATTTATACAACATTCAATAAAACCTAAGTCAAAGAAAATGAAGGCTAAGTCAAAAGGAGCTCCCTAATTTGCTCCTGAATTTATTCCTAAATTTGTTCATAAGATTATGGTATTTAACACTCCCCCTCAAGCTGGAGCATAGATGTCAATCATGCCCAGCTTGTTACATAAATATTTCACCCGAGATCCAGTTAAAGCTTTTGTAAAAAGATCACCCAATTGTTCTCCTGTTTTCACATGTCCTGTTGATATGACATTTTCTTGAATCTTTTCACGAATAAAGTGACAGTCAACTTCAATATGTTTAGTCCGCTCATGATACACTGGATTGGAAGCAATGTGGATAGCAGCCTGATTATCACACCAAAGTTTTGCTGGACACGAGAAATTTATACCAATTTCAGCAAGTAAATGACGAATCCATAATATTTCACATATAGATTGTGACATAGCCCTGTATTCAGATTCTGCACTTGATCTCGATACTACAGTTTGCTTCTTGCTCCTCCAAGATATTAAATTTCCTCCAAAAAAAACACAGTAGCCTCTAGTTGACCTCCTATCAATTTTGGATCCTGCCTAATCTGCATCCGTAAAACATTCAATGCAAGTATGTCCATGGTCACTGTACAATATTCCTAATCCAGGAGCACCTTTTAAATAACATAAGATTTGCTGTAGAGCTTCCCAATGTTTGACTGTAGGAGTAGCCATAAATTGACTAACAATACTTACTGCAAATGCGATATCTGGACGAGTTACTGTAAGATAATTCAATTTTCCAACTAATCTCCGATATCTCTCTGGATCATCAAAGATATCACCATCATCCTTTGTAAGTTGTACATTAGAAACCATAGGAGTACTGCATGGCTTAGCTCCTAGTTTTCCAGTTTCCGCAAGTAAGTCAAGAACATATTTTCTTTGGGATAGGAAAATTCCCTTCTTACTTCTCGACACTTCTATGCCCAAAAAATATTTCAACTGACCCAAATCTTTAGTGTGAAATTGCGCTTGCATGAAAGACTTAAGACAAGAAATACCTGCCAAATCACTTCCGGTAATCACAATATCATCAACATAAACAACAAGAAGAATAATTCCAGCTTTCGATTGTCTGTAGAAAACTGAATGGTCACACTGACTTTTCTTTAACCCAAACTGCTGGACAACCTTACTGAATTTTCCAAACCAAGCACGAGGACTCTGCTTCAATCCATACAAGGATTTCTTCAGCTTACAAACTTTCCCATACTCCCCCTGAGCAACAAAACCAGGTGGTTGCTCCAAATAGACTTCTACCTGTAGATCGCCATGAAGGAAAGCATTTTTGATATCCAGCTGATGTAAAGACCAATGTTGGGATGCTGCCAAAGATATGAATAAACGAACAGAACTCAATTTGGCGACCGGAGAGAAAGTATCAGAATAATCCACACCATAAGTCTGGACATACCCTTTTGCGACAAGGCGAGCTTTAAGTCGAGCTACAGAACCATCCGAATTAGCTTTGACTGTAAAAACCCATTTGCAACCTACAGCCTTTTTCCCTTCTGGTAAATTCACCAATTCCCAAGTGTTATTTGTCTCTATTGCATTTAACTCTTCTATCATTGCATTCCTCCAACCGGGATGAGATAAAGCTTCTTTAACAGTTCGAGGAACTGAAACCGAGTCAAGAGAAGCAATAAGAGAACATGTAGCTGGAGACAAATGATCATAAGAGACAAAATTACTAATAGGATAGGTACATTGGCGTTTGCCTTTCCGTAGGGCAATCGGAAGATCAAGATCATCTGAGACTTGGCTGGATGATGAATGTGGTTCAGACATTGTATTGCGAGTGTCATGTCTCCTGGAATAAACTTGTAGTATAGGTGGTTTTGCTGGAACAGATGCAGTTGAATCATCTACAGTAGTAGGAATAGGATTACTTGATTCCGGAAGATCCAAATTACTTGGAAGAGAAGGGGTGGGAACCACTGTTGACCTCGTAATAACATTATATTCTAACCAGTTATCCTCCTGCCCCTGACCTGTTGAATCAGAAACTGGGAAGAATGGTTTATGTTCCCAGAAAGTAACATCAATGGATACAAAATACCTGTTAAGTTCTGGACAATAGCATCTGTACCCCTTTTGCAAACGAGAATACCCCAAGAACACACACTTCAGTGATTTTGGATCCAATTTAGTGAGCTGAGGCCGAACATCACGAACAAAACAAGTGTTTCCAAATATTCTTGGTTCTATAGGAAACAATGGTTTAGATGAAAAAAGAACAGAGTAGGGACTCTCACCAGCAAGCACCGAAGAGGGCATACGATTAATCAGGAAACAAGCAGTAGATACAGCATCAGCCCAAAATTGTTTAGGAACTTTCGCCTGAAATAAAAGAGCTCGTGCTGTCTCAAGCAAATGTCTATTTTTCCTCTCAGCAACTCCATTTTGGGATGGTGTATCCGGACATGAAGATTGATGAAGTATACTATTCTTAGCCATGTATGTTTGAAAAATATCTGAAAAGTATTCTTTTGCATTATCACTCCTCAAAATGCGAACAGAAACATTAAATTGAGTTTTGACCTCAGCACAAAAAGCACAAAAATGAGCGAATAATTCAAACCGACTTTTCATAAAGAATGTCCGAGTCAGACGGGAGTAATCATCCACAAATGTTACAAAATACCTGAACCCAGGTTTGGCTGTCACAGAACACGGTCCCCAAACATCCGAATGGACCAACTCAAATGCAGAATCAGCTCGTTTATTAATCCGAGGGCTCAACGAGCTACGGTGGTGCTTGGCAAACTGACATGACTCACAATCAAGAGAAGGAATACTGGAAAATTGAGGACAAAGTTTCTTCAAAGTCGGTAAAGAAGGATGCCCCAACCGACAGTGTGCATCAAAAGGAGATAAAATACTAGAACAAGCAACAGGTCTCGGTATCTTCCTATCAAGAATATAAAGGCCTCCTGAGATATATCCTTTACCAATAACCTGTTTCGTTACAAGATCTTGAAGAACACAATGATCAGGGAAGAAGGAAATACAGCAATTAAGATCACTTGTGAGTTTACTTACAGAAACCAAGTTAAAAGCAAGTTTTGGTATATGTAAAACTGAACCCATAGAAATTGAAGGAGTTAAGTTAACTGTGCCAAACCCGTTTACATGAGAAAATGATCCATCTGCCATTGTAACTGGAGAAGAAGAAGTATGAGATTGACAAGCAGAAAATACATTTTGGTTGCCTGTCATATGATCTGTAGCACCAGAATCAATGACCCACTGAGAAGCTGAAGATAAAAGACATGTATTCTGATTCCCTACCCCAGCAATAGTTGTGGTGGATGAAGTTTTCAACGAATTCCGATACTGGATAAATTTTGCATACTCATCGGCAGAAATCATAATATGCTTTCCAGAGGTACTGATCGCAGTAATATTAGGCTTTTGATTATGCAATTTTCTACAAAATCTTTTTGTATGTCCAAATTTATGACAATAATAGCATGACATATTCTTATTCCAATCCATATTGAGTAATACCAAGCCCAAAGGAATATAGCCTCACAAATATTCAAACACTATCGACAAATAAAAACACCAAATCTCTTAATAGGATGTAATTCAGATCCACAAGTCAAGAAAAAAAAAGGCGCAAGGTAAAGAACCTGAAATCTCCGCAGCTAGTATGATTCACTCTTAGATAACTGCAGGGAATTGAAGCACCAAATCAATATACAATGACTAATGGCAATAGCATCTGCCACTAAAATATCCCAATTACACCTTCACAGCTGAAAACAGTGTTTAGAACTCAAATAAATCAACAAATCTGAACCAGAACTCCAAAAAAAAAGAGCCAGATGTTATCAGCAACACCTCAGCCTTGAAAAGGAAGCCAGCATTCCAAAATAACTCCTTACAAATTCAACCGTAACAAAGGCAGAAGAGAACCTGTCGAAACAGAGGCAGGATGACCTGTTGGGAACAAAACACCACAAGGAGAGAGAATCACCTCAGGTAGAAGCCGGGACCTGATCGGAAATGACCAGGCGACGCCGGAGGAAGAATCGGAAAAGAAAACGGCCGTTGCACGCGCTCCCACGCGCCGGCGCGTGAGGAAGAGGTCGGACTTTGTGGCGGCGCGTGTATCCCACTCGCTGGACGGATGGTCGCCGGAAAACGTGTACTGGCCGAAATGGAGGAGGCGGTTCTTCCGGTGGTGGCGGTGAGACAAGCCGGTCACCGGATCCGGTGCTTAAAGCTGACAGAAACGTTAACCCAAAAGTGGAAAACTGGCGAATCTTCAATCGGAGCGTGAGGTCCACTTGCCCGCCGGAAGGTCACCGGATTTTGTGTAACGACCGGAATACCACGTGCGCTCCACCTGATGTTGGCGGTGAGACCAAAAAGTCACCGGAGCTGGTAACCAAAAAATGGACAGACCCTTCCACCTTCCACCGCCGAGACCCAAAACAGAAACCAAAACAAAGAGCCTAAGGCTCTGATACCATGTGAAAATCCACAGGTAATCTTATTCATTTATTTGTATTAATAATCAACATATATTTATACAACATTCAATAAAACCTAAGTCAAAGAAAATGAAGGCTAAGTCAAAAGGAGCTCCCTAATTTGCTCATGAATTTATTCCTAAATTTGTTCATAAGATTATGGTATTTAACAGTACTATCCAATCACCTTTTCAGGAGAAGACTAATGAGAGAGAAGAGGTGATACCTATTCTAACTCTTGATTACCTTATACTAGGAGGAGACTATTGAAGTTCAAGAGAAGAATATTATCTAGCGGGAGACTAATGGATGTTTGGATAGACCTAATTTGATGAGATATTCGAGGAGAAACAAGACAGAAGAAGCCATTGTGCAGCCTACTCTATGTCAAGCATCCTCTTCTTCTGGTCAGTCATCTTTAAACTCTGATTCCATTGATAATTTGGATATGCCTATTGCTCATAAAAAAAAAGGGTTAAGTCCTGTACCAAACATCCTCTATCTAACTTTTAACTCCTATAATTCCTTATCCCCCTTTTATAGAGCACTTGCCTTATTTATTTCTTTTGTGTCTCTTCCACAGAATTGGAGGAAAGCTTTTTTAAATGGAAGCAAGCTATGATTGAAGAAATGAAGGCTTTGTCCAAAAATGGAACTTGAAAACAAGTTACTTCTCCACCAAACAAGAAATTGGTTGGTTGCAAGTGGGTTTTTACTGTGAAACATAAAGCTAATGGTTTGATTAAGAGGTTAAAAGCTAGATTGATGGCTAAAGGATTCACTCTTATAGAGTGGATTACCAGGAGACATTTGCCCCTACTGCTAAAATGAACACAGTCAAAGTTTTCTTATCTTATGCAGCTAATCTTGATTGAGACTTCCAACAGTTTGATGTGAACAATGCATTTCTTCATAAGGACTTAGAAGAAGAAGTATATATGGAGATCCCTCTTGGATTTGATGATGAACATAGTCAAAGGAAGGTATGTAGACTGAAGAAAGCCTTGTATGATTGAAACAATGTCCTAAAGCATGATTTGACAGATTCAACAAGGTCCTGAGATATTTTGGCTACCAACAAAGCAATGTTGATCATATTCTCTTCATAAGACATAACAAGGATAAACTCGCCTCCTCATGGTTTATGTTGATAACATAGTAATGACAAGAGATGACAGAGAGAAGATGGCCCGACTAAAAAAACTGTTGGCTCAGGAATTTGAGATCAAGAATCTAGGAAAATTACAGTAGTTCTTGGAAATTGAGGTTGCTAGAACCAAAAAGAGAATCTTTATTTCTCATTGAAAATATATCTTCGGTCTCTTGAAAGAAACTGGTATGACGGATTGCAAACTAGCAGAATCGCCTATTAAGAGCAACCACAAGCTACAAGTCGAAGTTGGAGAGTCAGTTGATAAGTAGAAATATCAGAAGTTGACTGGAAGACTCATTTATCTCACACACTAGGCCAGACATAGCCTATTCAGTCAGCTTGGAGAGTCAGTTCATGCATGATCCACGAGATTCTCACATGCAAACTATCTTCCACATTTTGTAGTATTTGAAGTCTACCCCAAGGAAAGGTGATCTTTTTCTCCAAACATGATCACCTCCAAATAGAAACCTTTACAGACGCGGATTGGGTTGGATCTCTAGATGACAGAAGATCTACATCTGGCTATTGTACGCTTATAGGAGAAAACCTAGTTACTTAGAGAAGCAAGAAGCAAAGTGTAGTTGCTAGATTGAGTGCTCAAGTAGAATACAGGGCTAGGCTCAAAGGGTTTGTGAACTTCTTTGGCTGGGAAAGCTACTAGAAAAAATTGATACTGTCTGGAAAAAGGAGACCATCCTTATATTTTGACAACAAAGCTGCCATCAGTATAGCTCATAATCCTGTTCAGCATGACCAAATAAAATACATTGAAATTGATCAACACTTCATCGAGGAAAACCTTACAAATGGTACCTTCTTTCATACTTTGGTGTGCAAGTTAGGCATGTGTGATATCGTTGCACCGATTGGAGAGACAGTGTTGACTGGTATATTTAGTTCCTAATTTGCAGAGATTTGGTATATTTAGTTCCTAGTTAGGCTTAAATTCTCCTGTATAAATATCTATGTAAATTCATTGTTGATACATAAGAAAGTAATAAAAAAATTTCACATAATCTTCAATTATCTACCTTTACACTATAACTTAGACTATTAAAATAATGACACTATATTTTTAAGAAAATTAAAAAATGTAAAAATGATATTGATTTTGTTTTTATGCATAAAAACATTTTACATTTTCTTTTTGAGCTGTTAGTAATCTTTAATATAAATTCTTCAAAATATATTTTTAAGCTATGTTGACAAATATTTATGAAAAAATTTGTGGTCATATACAAACCTGAAAATCTTGTACAATATGATCAGAGACAACATATGAAATATAAATTTATCAACTTAGCAAAAACTCATACACATAATAAAATACTTTGTTCTTACAAGTAAAAACATGAAAAATAAAATTGAACTATTAATATGCTAAAGCAAGCACTATTAACAAAATAATCTAGGTTCATGAGACTAGATGATATAATAAAAAATCCTGAAACTTATCCTATATTTTCAACTAGAGTTCATTCTTTAATTTAACACTTATAGTTTGTACTTTAGCAATGATAATGATTCTTGCTAACTATACCCAACAAACAATTTGGGTCAACGTAGGTTAGATCATAAGTGAGTCAAAATCTTGTCATAATCAGGGCCAATCGGGTTGGATTGGATCATGACCCAAATAGGTCATTGTTAAACAAATCAAGAAGTGACATTTTTTTTTTAACTTTTCTTTAACGTTTTCAATTAAAAAAAAATACATGTATAAACTCTAAAACAATTATTTTCATATTTAAATTATATAAATGTCATAAAATCATAAAAAGCATAAACCAATCATAAATAGATTGAGTCACATGGATCAAAGAATGAATCAGGTAGGTCAGATCATCAAATGGGTTATTGGCAGGTTGGTCAAGTCTGAGTCACTTTTTAAGGGCATGTCAAGTTGGATTCGCAAGTAAAGCCAAAATTTGCTTCCTTTGCTGCAAACTAATTTATGAGACTTAGTTGAGGAAGTGGGAAGGGGGGTCTTCAGAAATCTTGGCAGCAAACAGGAGCGAAGCCAGCATTTGATGCTAAGGAGGGGCAAAATTTTAATATATTTCTAAAACAAAATAAATGAGGTAAGATTTTAATATGTTCTCAAAAAGTAAGAGGGGCAAAATGTTACAACTTGTTGTTATTTTAAGTTGTTTTACCTCTAATTAATTAGAAAATCTTTGATTTTTAATCAAAATTTTAAAAGAACTATAATTAAAAAAAAGGGGGGGAAAGGTGTAAGCAGGGCAATTGCCCCGGTAGCGAACTTGATTGCTAATAGAGTGGTGCATGTAGTTCCACATCCAACCTGATGGAATCTGATAATCCAGCAGTAAATAAACTGACATGTTGCTCCAGGACGACGAATTTACTAGCGCGTGCCAAGCGCTCCTGAAATTGTCGTTGATAATCCTCCACTGATCCTGTTTGTTTTAGATTGACCAATTCCCCCAATGGGTTGCTACGAGCAGGAGGCCCAAATCGAAGTGAACAGTACTCCTTAAATCCTGTTCAATCAACTGTTGGTCGCTCAGATTATAGTTGGTGATACCATAATTGTGCCTCTCCAAGAAGATGGAATGCTGCCAAACCTACCTTGTCCACCTCTGCTGTACGTTGGTTGGCGAAGAACTGCTCACACCGATGAATCCAGATGAGGGGATCATTTGAGCCGTCGCAAGTAGGGAAGTCCAATTTCGTATAACGGGGTACCGTTCCCCCACTAGCTGCAGTTCCACTCGTTTGAACTATACCGCCCACAGGATTTGTGTTTGGATTGCGACCTGGTGCTGGGTGGTGACTCGCCGTTCCCTCCGATTCAGTATGCCAACCCCGCTGGATTCCCTTCATCATTTCCTTGATCTGCAATGACAACTCGTGCATTTGGTTTCCTAACCGTTGCTCTATTTCGGTAACCCGGGCATTACTTTCCGCTTGCACCTCTTGGATAAGACCTCTTAATCGTTCTTCTGTTTGTGAGTCGCCCATGGTGATTGGCTCTGATACCAATTTGTTACGTTCTCGAACCACGGATCTTGTCACAGGGCGATTAACTGTAAACTCTGGCTCTAATAGCCTTCTTTTCTCTTTATTATTATTAACCCTTGGTCAACCTATTTTGAATAATATTCAGCTCATCAAAGGGAGGATCTCGTTGAGAGAGAGCTCCAATCTCAATATTAATAATGAAATTCTGATTGCTGTTTTATTCCTCCACTGTCCATTAAATAGGACAAGTTCAATACAATAGGAAGTTTAATTATAATAGGAAACATAGGATTTAGGAATTAAGTAAAGCTAACATAGAAAGAAATAAAATAAGCAGATAACTACTAATTAAAACAGGCCCCACACATCCTACTCTTTAGCACGTCTAGAATACACACGCCCAATAAAGGAGTCCATAACAAAAACTCACCCATTGGACCCTTCCCAGTCTTTTGGCTGAAATCAATCAAGTCCTTCATACTATTTACTACCTCTGATATCTGCAGGTTGCTCCACAAAAATACAAAGGAAAAATCATGATCTGTCTAACCCTTTTTTTAAAATAAATAAATAATAAAAAAAAATCATTTAGATCAATCAATCATACTATTTTTGCAGTTATAAGAGGAATATGCAGTTCAAAAAATAACAAAATGGCTCCTGTGTAGTTCCTGATGAGTGAAAATTACAAAATAGCACCAGTAATATTGTCCCAATTGATCATGTCAAATTTCATCAACTAATACTTATTTGGCATAGAAATTTCACTTGCTTTTCACATGGTTGACCTGAATTTTCACCCACTTTTGAAATTAATCCATTTCAACAAAGTGTGCGGAAACTGCACGTGCAACCCATAATGTTAAACTCATATTTGCTAGCTGTCAGATCAGTTCACTCCAATACAATGAACCCAAACCCAAAATCTTAGTAATGTATGCTAATCGAAAGAGCATATCCAGCAAAGAAAGTCAGACATATTGTGACTTTATTGTCTAAAGCACCAGAATCAATTCTTTGAATATATATTTATCATTTTTGCATAATCCAGCAGCATATACACTTCAAATCCAAAACTGTGATCCATTTTGTATTTTGGCATAAATAAGCAGGAATTACAATTAAAATTTAAAATTGCAATCTACAGAAGTCATGGAACAGCCAATTACACCCACATAGGGCTCCAGTACATTCCATATCAAGGTTAGCATATAACATGCACCATACAATCAGAAGCTTAAACAAATGCACTGGACCAACCTTAAATTGACAACAAAGTTGCATGTAAAGGTAACTTTGCTACTTTGAACTCAAGTATATCTTCAAATCAACTGCTCAATAGTGCATCAACAACTAATTTGCAGAGTAAAGCATGACAATAAGAAAAATTGCAGCAGGTACTACCTGGAGACATCGCACATATCTCTTTGTGTATCCCAAATCATTAACTAAAGGTACCTCCAAAGCTTTTGCCAATTGACGAGCAGAAGCAAGAAACCTGTCAAGTTACATGAATAATTAGAAGGGGAAAAAGGCCATATTAAGTAGAAAAAAGTATGACAAACTAACACCACCACCACCCCAACCCGCCTAAAAAAGGAAACCAAAGCCATATCAGGTAGAGATTAAAAACTAAGCGTAATAGATAACTGCAGATTGCAAATGAAATGTTAAGAATAATTCAATATATTTAAGATACAAAAGCACAAATTTTGTAAAAGCGAATACTATAATGCAGAAAAAAAGGACTTCAAAAATCATTACTTGCCATCAATGTCTTTTACTTATAAGATTTCAAATTATATCTTGATTACAGTTTAGCTTCTACCAAATTTAAATTTTCATCAGTTTTGAAATTTAATGGTCATGAAAAAAGAAAAAAATATATATAATCAATGAGCTTTGTCAAAGGTTAGACTCCTAGATGCAAACCTGGGAGTATATATATCTAAATGGAGCTGAAAATAAGAAAGTTATACAAATAAACAAAAATACCCACACCCATCTGCACATCATGCAGGAAATCTTTCAGAGATGCTAGGTAATATAATTAACAGCGTTTACACATGATAACTAAATAAAATAAAATTGAAATTTTAAATTTACACTCATAATTTTCTATCTTCTTGTTTCATGTGTTACACAAAATAACTTTTCTTACGCATAAATAGTCATATCAAAAATAACTCTGAAGAAAATATTTTTCTTAATATCTTAACAAAGATCTTTTACACATCAAATATTAATATGCAATTGCCAACTACATTAAAAATCTGATACCCAATCAAAAATTTACATGTTGGTAACTTGTATTTATGCATTGGTGATTATGTAACCATTATCTCCTTGAATTATGTTTTAAATGTTTTTTTGTCAAACCCAAGCAATTATTTTCCTAAAAATTTGTGTGCGTACACTAAAGGTTATTGCAAGATAATAGTGTATTAAGTAGTATGAAATAAATCAATCAAAATTTAATTACAAATTTATAGGGGGGCAAAAATTCCTTTTACAGGTTAACAACAACAACATTAGAATCTATTCTCGAAAAAAAAAAATAACATTAGAATCACCATCTATACTAGCAAATTAAAATATAACATTTTCTCAGTATTTCTACAAACTCTTACATCACTTTCTTTTTGCAACAAATGTTTTTAAGCATCCAAAATTTTCTCATATGTTATGAAGTTGTAGACAAAATGGAAAGAAAAAAAGTAGTCAACTTTGACTGATTAAGCTTACACACCCATTTGAGGATGCATCAAGAAGTATCCAAATGGTGCAGAGCTTGATATAATTTTTATGATGTGTCATACATACAATAAATGCACCAGAGAATAGCAATCTCTTCCTGTACCCACTTGATTACATCTCATCTTGTGGAAGACATCTGTGCTGGACACTTTCACTCATGAAAGAATAGTCTCTGGTTGACTGACTTAAAAGTCATAAAAAGGAAAAACTAGTTAGTTTGCACTAGTTTCTCCTGCAGTAAGGCTTCAATTGGTATGGATCCAACATAGAAATGGAGGTGAAATGTTAGTGCAAGGTACCTAAGAGTCATGTAAAAAAAAAACAGGCAACACAACAACATTCATGTTATAAAATGCTATGGTGGCTTGAATTTCCAAGTTGTCTTAAATTAGTTGGCTTATCAACAACGCTACTTTGAGGCAAAAGCACATGGATCCAATTCAACATTTGCCACACAGGTCATCCAGCATATATCAGAGAGAGCGAGAGGAATTTTCCAAGTATTTGGTCCTACATTGCTGATTTGAGACAGTAGAAAATAGCAAAAAGCATTGTTTGAAGAAAAAAGTGTGTTTGATTTCCTAGTTAGGATACAAATCCTTTATATTTCCTAATTAGAATTTATATTTCCTTTATTTTTTCTAATTAGAATAGGACTATTTTTTATTTTTCCTAATTAATTTTTTTTTTTATTTTTACTTGTTAGGATAGGATTGTTTTTTCCCTATAAATAGCTTGTACATTCTTTGAATATTAAGATCAGAGAATTAACAAATTTTTTATATAAAATCTTGAAATTCAACATATGAAAGTTATCGAGCAAACTTCAAGTGAAGAAAACTTACATACTACAGTTCCTATCTAACTCAGATCTTGATGAGCTGGATGATGCATTTTGTGCAGAAGCTTGATATTTTTGTGCTGCAGCTCCCAGCTGACTTAGCTGCAAAAGTATGAACTTGATTTATGAAAGAGTTTAGAATTCAAGAAAATCCCCTTTCAGCATACCACCTTATCAGCAGCATCAGGAAAGAATGAATCAATCACACAAGGAGAAGAGATATGTATGTTCCCGAACACGAAATTTACAACAAGAAATCCAGAGAACAAATTTACAAAAGTATCTCAAATAATTTAAGCTATCACACAAGACCAAATCAAATTTGGCTTTAGAAAATCAACAAAGAAATGATTCATAAATTCATTATCATCTAACGGCAATTACCAGGGCAATAATATCATCCAAGTGCTCAAAACATCTTTACTGATTGTGAGAAAACATGAATTGAATTTTCTGTATTCAATTAATTAAAACCTTAGATTACATTACATATTTATACAATACTTAATTCCTTAATTAGCTCCTTAATTTGCTCTACCTACTACTAACTTTACAGCTACCTACTACCTACTTACTAACACTCCCCCTCAAGCTGGAGCATAGATGTTAATCATGCCCAGCTTGTTACACAGATATTTCACCCGAGTCCCATTCAAAGCTTTTGTGAATAAATCACCTAATTGCTCTCCTGTTTTTATGTAACCAGTAGAAATCAGATTTTCTTCAATCTTTTCACGAATAAAGTGACAATCAACCTCGATATGCTTGGTTCTTTCATGATATACTGGATTTGAGGCAATATAAATAGCAGTTTGATTATCACACCATAGTTTTGCAGGTGACAAATACTTCAATCCAATTTCAGCCAATAGATGTTGGATCCACACTACTTCACATGTGGATTGTGCCATGGCTCTATACTCGGATTCTGCACTGGACCGAGATACAACCCCCTGCTTCTTGCTTTTCCATGATACCAAGTTTTCACCAACAAATACACAATAGCCAGTAGTAGACCTTCTATCAATTTTAGATCCAGCCCAATCAGCATCTACAAAACATTCAATGTGAGTGTGCCCATGATCGCTATACAATATGCCACGTCCTGGAGCTCCTTTCAAGTAACGCAATATTTGTTCTAGAGCTGCCCAATGTTTGACTGTAGGAGCAGACATAAACTGACTAACAATACTGACTGCAAAAGAAATATCTGGACGAGTCACTGTGAGGTAGTTTAGTTTTCCAACTAACCTCCTGTACATCTCTGGATCATCAAAGAGGTCTCCATCATCTTTTGTAAGACGTGCATTAGCATCCATCGGCATGATGTATGGCTTGGTTCCTATCTTTCCAGTTTCCTTAAGTAGATCCAGGACATACTTCCTTTGAGATAAGAAAATTCCTTTCTTACTTCTCATCACTTCTATTCCCAAAAAATATTTCAGTTCGCCCAAGTCTTTTGTATAAAACTTGGCATGTAGAAATGATTTAAGTGATGCAATACCTGTATTGTCGTCTCCAGTAATAATAATATCATCAACATAAACAATAAGAAGAATGATACATGTTGATGATTGTCTGTAGAAGACTGAGTGATCACACTTGCTTTTATTCAATCCAAATTCTTGAACTGCCATACTAAACTTGCCAAATCAAGCACGGGGACTTTGCTTCAAACCATATAAAGATTTCTTCAAAAGACACTTTCCCATACTCCCCCTGAGCAACAAACCCAGGTGGTTGCTCCATATACACTTCTTCCTGAAGGTCTCCATGAAGAAAAGCATTCTTAATGTCCAACTGATATAAGGGCCAGTGCTGCGAAGCAGCTATAGAGATAAACATTCTAACTGAAGTAAATTTAGCCACTGGAGAGAAGGTTTCTGAATAATCCACCCCATATGTTTGAGCATACCCTTTTGCAACAAGCCTGGCTTTAAGTCTAGCTACAGAACCATCTGGATTAACTTTAACGGCAAAAACCCATTTGCATCCCACAACTTTCTTCCCTTTAGGCAGATCAACCAAATCCCAAGTGTGATTTCCATCCAGAGCATTTAGTTCTTCTATTATTGCATTACGCCAACCGGGGTGAGACAATGCTTCTTTAACAGTTCGAGGAATAGAGATTGAGTCAAAAGAAGCAATAAAAGAACATGTAGATTGAGATAAATTATTATAGGAGACAAAGTTGCTAATAGGATAAGCACACTGGCGTTTGCCTTTCCGTAAGGCAATGGGAATATCAAGATCACTTAAGATTGGATCTGATGATGAATCCGATTCAGGCATTGTACTGAAGGTTCTATGTTTCCGAGAATAGACCTGTACAATAGGTGGCTTTGCTGGAGCCAGATCGGAGGCAGGTGGAGCTGAATCATCTGAAATAGGAACAAGATCACTTGGAGTAGGGAGAACAGAATCACTTGGCATAATAGGAACGGGATCATTTGATGGCCGTGTAGTAACATTGTAGACTAACCAATGATCATCCTCCCTCTGGCTTGTAGAATCAGAAGCTGGGAAGAATGGTTTATGCTCCCAGAAAGTAACATCAATAGACACAAGATACCTGTTAAAGTTCTGGACAATAGCATCTGTACCCCTTTTGCAAACGAGAATACCCCAAGAAGACGCACTTCAGTGACTTTGGATCCAATTTAGTGATATGAGGCCGTACATCACGAACAAAACAAGTGCTCCCAAATATTCGTGGTTCTATAGGAAACAACGGTTTAGATGGAAAAAGAACAGAGTAGGGAGTCTCACCAGCAAGCACTGACGAGGGCATGCGATTAATCAGGAAACAAGCAGTAGACACCGCATCGGCCCAAAATTGTTTAGGAACTTTCGTCTGAAATAAAAGGGCCCGTGCTGTCTCCAGCAAATGTCTGTTTTTCCTCTCAGCGACTCCATTTTGGGACGGTGTGTCTATACATGATGATTGATGAAGTATACCATTCTGAGTCATGTATGTCTGAAAAATATTCTTTTGCATTATCACTTCTCAAAATGCGAACAGAAGCATTAAATTGAGTTTTGACTTCAGCACAAAAAGCACAAAAATGAGTGAATAGTTCAGACCGACTTTTCATAAAATATGTCCGAGTCAGACGGGAGTAATCATCCACAAATGTTACAAAATACCTGAACCCAGGTTTGGCTATCACAGAACCCGGTCCCCAAACATCTGAATGAACCAATTCAAATGCAGAATCGGCTCGTTTATTAATCCGAGGACTCAAAGAGCCACGGTGGTGCTTCGCATACTGACATGACTCACAATCAAGAGAAGAAATACCAGAAAATTGAGGACAAAGTTTCTTCAGAGTTGACAAAGAAGGATGTCCCAACCGACAGTGTGCTTCAAAATGAGACAAAACACTGGAACAAGCAACTGGCCTTGGTATCTTTCTATCAAGAATATAAAGCCCTCCTGAGACGTAACCTTCACCAATGATCTGTTTTATTACAAGATCTTGAAAGACACAGTGATCAGGGAAGAAGGAAATACAACAATTAAGATCACGTGTAAGTTTACTTACAGAAACCAAGTTAAAAGCAAGTTTCGGTATATGTAGAACTGAATCCATAGAAATTGACGAAGTTAGGTTAACCGTACCAAAACCGTTTACATGAGAGAGTGATCCATCTGCCATTGTAACTGTAGAAGAAGATGCATGAGACTGACAAGTAGAAAATACATTTTGATTGCCTGTCATATGATCTGTAGCACCAGAATCAATGACCCACTGAGATGAGGAAGAAAAAAGACATGTATTTGAATTCTTTACCCCAGTAATAGTTGTGGTCGAAAAAATTTTCAAATAATTCCGATACTGAATAAATTTTGCATACTCATCTGCAGAAATCATAACATACTTTCCAGAGGTACTGGTCGTAGCAATGTTTGATAATTTGGGCTTTTGGTTATGTAATTTTCTACAGAACCTTTTTATATGACCAAGTTCATGGCAATAATAGCAGATCATATTTTTGTCCCAACTCATATTAAATAATACCGAGTGAAAAAAAAAATATCACCTAACAAATATTCAATCAGTAAACCAATACACAAGTACTGTTGGCAATAACAATAACACGCCTGCAAAGAACAATTTTCTTAAACAAATCCAACCAAGCAGCAACTTAAGATCTTGATTATTAAAACAACCACCAAGCCTCCAAGCCTTAATTGCAGTATCACCTCAACATAAACTTCCAACACTTCTAATGCCAAAACACCCAAATATTTTCTTAAATAACATACTCAGCAACTAAAAGAGGTAAGGACAGAACCTTTTGTGGAGAGAACAAATTCAATCAATATTCACTGGAGAACAGAGAGCTGGAGAACAGAGAGCAGAGTCTGAAGATCGGAACTTGAAGAACCATCAACAAAGTAAACCACCTCAAGAGGACACCGGCACCTGACCGGAAATGAAAGGGCGACGTCGGAGAAGGTGTCAGAGATCAACGGAAAATGGACAAAGAGCCGAACGTGGAGAACAGAGGCTGACGAAGAATTCCAGAGGATCAAACACCATCAACTAGAGGAAATCACCCCACGAAGACACCGGATACTGACCAGGGATGACAAGGCGACGCCGAAGAAGGAATCGGAAGACCGTCAGACGCCGGACGCACTCCCACGCGCTGGCGCGTGAAGACGGAACCAGATTCTTGTGGAGGCGCGTGAGGACCACTCGCCGGTCTTCTGGTCACCGGACTTCGTGCGACGGCCGGAAATCTACCGGCGCTCCTTCTGAAGTCGGTGGTGAGGAGAATAGGTCACCGGAACTTAGTGACCTAGGTGGGCAGAACGATGAAGAACACGGAAAAGAAAAACAGAGCCCAGAAAACCCAGAAATACCTGATTTTCCAAACGAGCCTAAGGCTCTGATACCATGTGAGAAAACATGAATTGAATTTTCTGTATTCAATTAATTAAAACCTTAGATTACATTACATATTTATACAATACTTAATTCCTTAATTAGCTCCTTAATTTGCTCTACCTACTACTAACTTTACAGCTACCTACTACCTACTTACTAACACTGATCACAAAAGAAACTTTACAGACGTCTTCGAAAGGCTGATGACACTTGTAGATCATCTTTAGGAGCTACCAAGAAAATCACTAAAGATATCCTTGTTTACCTATTCCGACAAAATGTCAAATCTCAAAGGAAGATGAGCAAGCAACAAATGGGCCAATACAAGACAATCATTTTTTGAGGCCAAGCATCTCAACAATTTCCCTAGAGCCTGCCCTTCATTTAGTGACAGAAGCATTCATTAGATGGCTTATTGTTTAAACAAAAGGAATTTTCCACAGCAATATTTTTTTTTTTTTTTGCTAGTATTTATATTGACTTTAAATTCTTCAAAATGTTTATTATGTTCTCAACAACTACTATCAAATAACATAAGAAGCCTATTTAATATGCTAAAAGTACAATAAAGTAAGATATTAAAAAAAAATTAAATCAAAAGTACAAGGGCTTTTCTTTGGCATAGCATAATAAGTTTTATAAATTCCACAAAGCCTTACAAAACACAATT
Organism: Excoecaria cochinchinensis; assembly: GCA_947683425.1. Classification (NCBI taxonomy): domain Eukaryota; kingdom Viridiplantae; phylum Streptophyta; class Magnoliopsida; order Malpighiales; family Euphorbiaceae; genus Excoecaria; species Excoecaria cochinchinensis. The sequence continues at coordinate 4,412,862 of CANTUQ010000063.1, forward strand.
TGGTAATGCTTTAAGTTATTAATAGCTTTCAGTTACACTTTAAACTATTGAAAATATATTATGAGGTTATGAAACACAAAATATGGAAAGATGGATTATCATTGTATAGAAGAAATCCCTCATTAGACTCGTTAAGTAATTTCGAAGGCCCATTGAAACTATATTGTATAGAAGAAATATTTGTCCATTTTTTGGCATTCTTCTAAGAGCAATGCCAAGATTTTCGGTTTCAATACATATAATAATATGAAAGTTATTTCAATGCTTATTAATTTGAAAGAATTCAGAGCTTCATACTACATCCATTTTATTACACATGTTATTTCTTGTGGAGAGAAATCCTACTTATTGCCATGCTACCTTCAATCTCATTAACAGAAAAAAAAAAAAAAAAAAAAAAAAAAAGCATTTTTTGTTTTCCAATTTATGAAAGAATATACTAATTCAAGTGCGCTCGCTAAAAATTGATAAAATGCAAAATGGCTTCAATAGATCGTGTTATTGTAATGCCACTAAAGAGAAGAAATCATGAATGTGAAGCACAAAATAAAAGCATCTAAATTAGTAACCTGAGGTATTATTAACCTCCGCGGAATAAGTTCCTCATGATGACGTGCACAGAACTCCCAAGAGCAAATCTGGCAGAGATACATCAATTTTCTAATTAGAATGTAACAATAACATATGTAGAATTTTCAAACTCTCAAAAAGGTCAGTATCTCAGACCTTCAGATCTGGAGAGAAAACAATACGAAGTTGACCATCACGTACTACACGAAGGTGCTCAAAAACACTTTCTTGTATTGCTTTGGCATAATCAAGTACAATTTGACCACTTGAGTTTTGATATTCATGAGGCATATCAACATACAGAAGCTCTTCCAAGGTACCACTGTCATATTTTATTTTAAATAGCCTGGGAAGAACCTCAAAAGTTGCTTCTGAAGGCACAAAAAAAAAATTAAATGTCAAACTTGCACATTTGCATGAAAAGTTGCAACTAAAGGACAAACAAAGTATGGTAATGCAATTTATTCAATTTTCTTAAAAATTATCCCTAGTAGCTTAAGTGTTTACAGACCGTTAAGGTCCCGAATTGCAGATCCGAACATCGGGCTATTAATCTAGCTCATCAAAGGAAACTCATACCTTCGAGTTCATTCAAGGGAGCATGGACCTTGAAACTTGATAGAGAGAGTTGCCTATCTCTTCTACCTTTTGCTGAATGTTCTGACTTGTTTCATTGGTTATATTCTGGCTCTTTAAATAGTGGTTACAAGCCTAAAAATATCTAAAAATATAAATTCTTTTCTAACTAGTAAACTATAAGTTCTTTCTAATTAGAAAATATTAAGTGGAAAATATAAAATAGGAAAACTTAAAATTAAAGACTAAATCAAGGACTTCTACCATATAAAAATACTTGCTAAACAAATAAAATCTTCTAAAAATATAATTATTAATTTGGTTGGTCTTCTTTCCATCTTTAGCACAAATATTGCATCTACTACACTTGTAACATTGCTCCCTCCATGAGAAAGAGCTTGTCTTTAAGCAACGGTTATAGTTTCGAACAAGTGGCAACCATGTTGGCTCTTGAAATACGTCACTAAATTCATAAATTCATGTACTGATTGATTCAACTTGTTGCGCAATGCCATTAGTTCCTGAAGAAATTCAGAGTAGGATTTCTTATCTTTGCATTAACACATTACAAGTATTTATACAAGATTTAGACAAGTCAGAAAGTATCAGCTCCTAAATTATCTCCTAAATCTGCTCCTATAGCTAATATCTACCATTGTCAACATAACAGCTAATGTACACAACCAACAATATTCAACACAGCTGACTAACAATATTCAACACTCCTTCTCAAGTTGGTGCAAAAATATTACACATGGGGAACTTGCAGACTATAGTGTGAAAAATTCGACTATTAAGTCCTTTTGTGAAAATATCAGCTAGCTGTCTATCTGACTTCACATGGAATAAACTCAAGATGCCTTCAGTCAGCTTTTCTTTGATGAAATGTCGATCAATTTCAATGTACTTCGTCCGGTCATGCTGAACAGGATTATGAGCTATACTGATGACAGCTTTATTGTCACAATATAAGGATAGTCTTCTTCCCTCAGATAGTCTCAATTCTTCTAGTAGCTTTCTCAGCCAAAGAAGTTCACAAACACTTTGAGCCATAGCCCAGTATTCTGCTTCAGCACTCGATCTTGCAACCACACTTGGCTTCTTACTTCTCCAAGTAACTAAGTTTCCTCCTACAAGAGTACAATATCCTGATGTAGATCGTCGGTCATTTAAAGATCCAGCCCAATCTGCATCTGTAAAAGCTTCTATGTGGAGATGACCATATTTGGAGAAAAGAAGACCCTTTCCTGGGGCAGACTTCAAATACCGCAAAATTCGAAAGACAGCTTGCATGTGAGAGTCTCGTGGATCATGCATGAATTGACTCACCAAGCTCAATGAGTAGGCTATATCTGGCCCAGTGTGTGAGAGATAAATGAGTCTCCCAACTAACTTTTGATATCTCTCTTTATCCACTGGCTTACCAACTTCTGATTGTAGCTTGTGATTGCTCTCAATAGGCGTGTCTGCCGGTTTGCATCCTAGCATACCGATCTCATCCAAGAGATCTAAGATGTATTTTCTCTGAGAAATAAAGATTCTTTTAGTCGATCTGGCAACTTCAATTCCCAAGAAATATCGTAATTCTCCAAGATCCTTTATTTCAAATTCCTGAACTAAAAGTTTCTTCAGGCGAACCATTTCTTCTTTATCATCCCCTGTCATTACTATGTCATCAACATAAACTATGAGAAGAGTGATTTTACCCTTGGAGTGTCTCATAAAGAGGGTATGATCAGCATTGCTCTGTTGATAACCAAAAGAAATCATGGCTTTGCTGAATCTGTCAAACCAAACTCTTAGAGATTGTTTCAATCCATACAGGGCTTTCTTCGATCTGCACACCTTCCCTTTAGTTCTTTCATCATCAAAACCAGGAGGTATCTCCATATAAACCTCTTCTTCTAGGTCTCCATGGAGGAATGTATTTTTCACATCAAATTGCTGCAGATTCCAATCCAAATTAGCTACACAAGACAACAAGATTCTGATTGTATTCATTTTGGCAACAGGTACGAATGTCTCTTGATAGTCAACTCCGTAAGTCTGAGTGAATCCCTTTGCCACCAGTCTGGCTTTAAATCTTTCAACCAAACCATCGACTTTGTGTTTTATTATGAACACCCACTTACAACCAACTAACTTCTTGTCTGAAGAGTCAACAAGTTCCCAGGTTTCATTTTTTGAAAGAGCCTTCATTTCTTCTACCATAGCCTCTCGCCATTTTGGATCCGTAATAGCTTCCCTCCAATCCTGTGGAATAGACATATAGGAAAGGGACAAGGCAAAGGCTCTATAGGAAGGAGACAGATAATCATAAGAGACAAAATTAGAAATGGAATGTTTTGTACAAGACCTGACTCCTTTTCTTTGAGCAATGGGCAAATTTAAATCAAGATCAGAATATGACTCACCCGAGGATTCTGGCAGTGTAGAAGGCATGATAGCTTCTTCAGACCTATTTTTCCTCGAGTATCTCAACAAATCAGGTCTATCTAAACGACCAACAACATTCTGCTCGCCCTGAACATCAACAATGTTATCCTCCTGAACAAGATCATGAGTTACCACAGGTTCATTTATCACCACTTATTCACTACTCTCCCGCTGAAGAGGTGATTGATTAATGCTAAAATAAGGTTCAGACTCCCTAAAGGTAACATCCATACTGACATAGAACTTCCTAGATGGGGGGTGATAACACTTATATCCCTTTTGAGTTGAAGAATATCCAATGAACACACATTTTAGTGCTTTCGGATCTAATTTCCCAACATTCCTAGTATGGACAAAGCAAACACATCCAAAAATTTTTAGTGGAACAGTATATTGAGTTTTTCCAGTTAAAACCTCTAAAGGAGTCCTAAAGTTAAGAGCTTTAAGAGGCATTCTATTAATAAGATAGGCAGCTACCAGTATTGCATCCCCCCAATATGGCTTTGGAACATTCATAGTAAACATAAGAGATCTAGCAACTTCCAGTAAATGCCTATTTTTCCTTTCAGCTACTCCATTTTGAGCACTGGTATAAGGACAACTAGTTTGATGAATGATCCCTTGATACTCTAAATAAGTTCCAAATCTATTATCCATGTATTCTGTCCCATTATCATTCCTTAAAACCTTTATTTTAGCATCAAACTGTGTGTGGACCATTTTATGAAAAGATTGAAAACAGGAAAAAACCTCAATTTTTGTTTTAATCAAATACACCCAAGTCATTCTGGTGCAACAATCAATAAAGGTAACAAACCATCGATTTCCAGTCAAGGAGGGTGTCTGTGTGGGTCCCCAAACATCAAAATGAATAAGCATAAAAGGAACAATGGTTTTATTATCACTCAAAAGATAAGAATTTTTTGTATGTTTAGCATACTTACAAGCATCACAAGATAAAGACTTAAACTGAGTTTTAGAAAATAAACTGGGATATAATTTTTCTAAAACAAAAAAGGATGGATGTCCTAATCTCCTATGCCATTGTATTATTTCCTGATTGACATCCTTATGTCCTCCAAATAAAGCTAAGCTTTGACAGTGGTCCATCATGTATAAGCCATCATGCTCTCTGCCACTACCAATCCTCTTCCCTGTTTGAAGATCCTGAAAGATACAATAATCAAGAAAAAATTCAATTTTACAGTTCAGAAATTTAGTGATTGCACTGACAGATAAAAGATTGACAGGAAATTGAGGAACGTGAAGAACAGAAGACAACTTAATATTTGGAGTACAGACAATGGAACCTGTCCCGGAAATAAGAGTAAATGACCCATCAGCTACCCTGACACTATCCCGTTTTAGACAAGGAGAGTAGTTAAGAAAGCCTTCAGAAGTGCCTGTCATATGTCTATTCGCACCAGAATCAATAATCCGAGAGTTATAATGAGCAAGTGTGTTACCTGTTTGGACGGAGTTCGAGGTAGCACTTGATGAAAGATTGAGCTGTGACATAAGGCGTTTAAAATGTTGAACTTCTTCAGAGGAGAGACTTTCGACTGGGGCTGTCTCTTTAGATGATTCAGCTACTTCTAACATATTTGCTTGAGCCCTAGTTGGATTGGCTCTTTTTCCCCCACGACCTCTAGTAGGTCTCCCGTGTAACTTCCAGCAAGTTTCTTTTGTATGCCTTGGTTTCCCACAGTATTCACAGTGCACACGATCTTGATTAGAAGAAACACCCTTCGACTGCTCTTGAGTGAAATGGAACGTTAAACCCGACTTTTCAGCTGGTGCAGTGTATAGTATGGCACCTCTTCTGGTCTCTTCCTGCTGAATATAAGAGTGTACCTCTTCAAGAGATGGAAATGGTGATCTACCAATGACTTGAACTCTTAATTGGTCAAATTCATAATTCAAACCGGCCAAAAAATCATACACTCGCTCTTTTTCAATCATATTTTGGATTAATATAGCATCATCAGTACACTTGGCTTGAAAATTCTGATAATAATCCAATTCCTGTCATAAACTACTCAATTCAGAAAAATAATCCACAACAGTTAGCTCACCTTGTTTTGTGTCATGAATTTTGTTCCTAAGTTCAAAAATCCGAGCATCATTTCCCAACGAAAATAAGTAGTTTTTGCAGCTTTCCATATTTTCTCTGCAGTGTCAAGTAGTAAATACTGTCTAGAAATTTTAGGGTGCATAGAATTTAGAAGCCAAGACATAACCAAAGAGTTATCAGAGTCCCATTGGCTAAAAGTAGGGTCAGTAACAGGTGGTGATTTTTTATCTCCATTAATATACCCTTGTAATCTTCTAGCCTTAATAGATAATAAACATGATCTAGACCAGGCTAAATAAGTATTACTTCCATCTAATTTAATTGGGCTAATTTGACCATCATTAGCCGTATAAAATTTCTCAACTTGCTTAATTTCATTTTCTGACATAAGTGGAGATTAAAAATGCACTATGAACAGTGAACAGAACCTGGACAAAGGGGATCAAGAAGGAGACAGTTTCAGAACTGACCGGAGAAGGGCTGGTCAAAGTCGGAAAGCGCCGGCGACTTGATCGGAGCAAAAATCGATGACCACCGGAGGCCGGAGGACAGTTCAAGCGCCGGCGAGTGAATAGTGCACAGATTTGAATATTCGGCGCGTGCACTCACGCGCGGAGTCTGACGGCGCCGGAAATCAGGGTACTGGCCGATCTTGGCCCGGCGCTTCCTCCGGTAGGTGCGGTGTCGTCGGAAGAAGGGAACAGTGTCCGTTTTTAGATCTGCCAAGAAATGCCAAAACCGAAGTGTTTCAGCGGCGCGTGTGGTGACGCGCAAGGTCAGACGGCGATGAGATTTGGTGCACTGACCGGAATCGGCCTGGGCTTCTTTCCGGTGAGGGTGGTGACGACAATAAATGGACAAATTGTGACCTTGATGAAGAGCTCAACTTACTGATGTAAACAGTGTTGCCGGCGTGATTTCGGACAGAGACCGAACAAAGGCTTTTCTTCCTTCCTAGGTGGGCAGCGTCGTTTAGAGAGAGATAACTCAACCTCTTAATTTGTCGAAAGAGAAAAAAATCCAGTACAAGAGTGCTGGAAATCAAGAACCTTACTGCCAGGGAGTAAACTCAACCATTTAGAAATGGCAGAAGCTCTGATACCATGAAGAAATTCAGAGTAGGATTTCTTATCTTTGCATTAACACATTACAAGTATTTATACAAGATTTAGACAAGTAAAGTCCGAAAGTACCAGCTCCTAAATTATCTCCTAAATCTGCTCCTACAGCTAATATCTACCATTGTCAACATAACAGCTAATGTACACAACCAACAATATTCAACACATCTGACTAACAATATTCAACAGCTCCGCTAGGCAAATTTCCCTGTAAAAGACATTATTTTTGTTTACAACAAATGTACATAAAACAAACTTAGGCTGGACTCCCAATTTGAAGCATTGGACAGCTGTAGAACTAATGAAATTATGGATTCTTTCGGAATCAAATGGATGCTTAGATCCATCAAAGGTCGGTGAAGATTTTTTGGAGACGAGAAAATTTTTATTACTTATCAATCTTGTAAAATACAAGAACCACACTATAGAGTATTTATACATGCACAATACTACCTTAATAGGAAAATCCTATCCTAGTGAGGAAATACAAATATAGTAAATACACATTCCTATTCTAGCTAATATACACATATTGGTCAATACTTCCCCTCAAGTTGGTGCAAAGGTATCTTGCATGCGCAAATTGGAGATCAAATTGTGGAAGGTTCTATTACAAAGTCCCTTATTAAAGGCATCTGCTAATTGCTTATACAATGTCACATGAGATATGCACAAAAAGCAATCTACCAATTTCTCTTTTATGAAGTGTCAATCAATCTCTATCTGCTTTGCTAGTCATGTTGAACAGAATTGTGGGCTATGTTAGTGGCTACTTTGTTGTCATAGGATATGGATAGTTTCTCTTTTCCCGATAATTTCAATTCTTCCAGCAACTTCCGTAGCCATAGTAGTTCACGCACTCCCAAAGCCATGGCTCTATACTCTGTTTCAACACTTGATCAGGCTACAACACTCTATTTCTTGCTTATCCAAGTAACTAGATTTCCTCCACCTAGTGTGCAATAACTAGTAGTTGATCTTATATCATTTGGAGATTTAGCCCAATCAGCATCCGTGAAGGCCTCTATGCGATGATGACCATTTTTAGAGAAAGAATCCCCTTTCCTAGTTCAGACTTCAAATGCCTCAAAATGCCAAAAAAAGAAAAAAAAAAGCCTTGCACATGAGGCTCAGGAGGATCATGCATATGTACCAAGCTAACTACATAAGTTATATCAGGCCTAGTATTTGAGAAATAAATGAGTCTTACGACCAAATTCTGATCTCCTTGTCAATTGGTGCACCGATCCCTGCTTAAATTTTTATTTTCAATTTGAGATTCCGCCACCAACCCAGCATACGAATTTCCTCCCAAAGATCCATAATATATATATATTTTTTTTGGGAAATATTATCCCTATTTCTAATCTTACTATTTCATTTCCCAGGAAATACAGTAATTTTCTTAAATCCTTGATTTCAAATTCTTGAGCATGGAGCTTCTTTAGCTGCATCATTTAATCTTTACCATCACCACTTATCACAATATCATCAACATAAACTAGCAGCGTGATCTTACTTTTATAGTGTTTGATAAACAAGGTATGATCAACATTATCAAACCAAGCATTAGAAGACTGCTTCAATCCATAATAGCCTTTTTTAACTTGCCCAACTTTTTTTTTGTGTTTTTCTATCACCAAAGCCTAGAGGAATCTCCATGTCTCCATATAGAAAAGCATTTTTGACATCAAGCTATTGTAGTTTCGAATCAAGATAGCTGCACAAGTCAACAGTATCCTAATTGTACTCATTTTTGCAATTGGAGTGAATGTCTCATGATAGTCTACTCCATAGATTTAGGTAAATCCTTTGGGAGACCAACTAGGTGATCTCTTTACAAGGCCACATATAGCTCAACTTTGAACAAGGTATTTAACTGGTTACTGGCATTAAAAGTATTAAAAATCAGTATCCTAATAGAAAGACATCAATCATGACTTGTCCAAGAAAAGGAACTTCAAAACTCATTCAGTCTTGACATTTGAGACTCTGAAAACCATACCACCAAGCTGTTGGAAAAGATATTAATCTTAATCAACATGTATATCAATCATATCAATCTTCTCTTTCATGTATTCTTTTGTGTATAATTCTTTTAATTCTTAACCATAAAATTTGCCTTCTCATTTCCAATAAAATAAAAGCTTATGTTTATCTTCATCAATTCACTACATCTGTGTGAAGTCATGAAGCAACTAAACAGATGCAGCAATGATCCATTGAAAGGAAAAGTTTAAAAATGATAAAACTTTCAGAAGGGCGAAGAATCAAGTTTCCACTACTATTAAGAGCTTGGAACAAATTATTATAAGTGTACAGAAGCAGGTGACATTAATCAGTAACAAGTTAGTTGTACTTGGATTTGTCGATTTGTGTTTTCCATATGTTTTCTGTTTCTTATTCTTGTTTGATATATTGCTGCATTGTCTAGTTCTTATACAGGAATCAGGTAGCTTTCAGGTGTGCACCTACTATGTAGATTGTTCTAAATTGCAGCAATTATAATTTCTAGTACTGAGCAATTTAACACTGGACAGTTATTTCTTTTCCTTGTGATACTTTTGAGGAATGAAGCAAGAAGTGGTTTCAGAAATACTAAGTTGTATGAGATCAAACGGTTCAATTTAATGAAGCCCTGTTAGATTTTCAATCATAGACAAGAAAGGAAGAAAGACCAGCACCTAAGGCTAGTGAGTACTCCTATCATTGATGTTACCGTCAATGGACCGTAACCTTGTTCATATGGGATCCACAACAGCAGGCAAACAGTAGTCCTTCTAGTAGTTGAGACTTTGAAGAAAACTTTTTAGCTTTGATGTATTAAGGCATAAACCAATATTCAGTTATAAGACCTTGAATTAGAAAATACTACAGAAGCACACAATCTCAGAAATTCACAATCAGTAATCACAAACTTCAATGAAATCTATCTAAGAAGGAAATTTTATACTATGGCAGAGAATACATACTAAATGACATCATTTATTTTGTGTGACAGCAGAAATTCCTCCAGGTTACTCTCAAGAGCTAATGAAAAAATAACAAAAGCAACTAGAGCAGAAACAAATAGCATACCAAAACCACGGCCAGACTTGTGATTGCATATTCCACAATGCCATAAATTCTGCAAATATTGCAGTTAAGTTACAAATATTCTCACATTAAATGGAAAAGTTCACAAGGTCTATATAATAATATAATCATTTCCTACTTACCCCGGTAATTTTTCATCCCAAAGTTTCTGTTATAGATATAGAAAAGGATCCAAATGTGGAAGACCACATGTGAAGATTTTGTTTTTTACTTTCACAAAGTGGAATTGAACAGGCGAGAATTTGAGCCCCCATAGCAACCTTATTTCTCTTATAAGTATAGATTAGCAAATAAAGATAGTATTACTTTGTACGGCCAAAGAATTACCAGTTACTTCTCTCAAAATAGTTATAAGTGAATTTAATGCCTTTTATCGCAGAATACCTGATGAAAAACACCATTGGTTTGGCGGCTGTTTCCATACAATGAAACACACCATCTCTTCCGGGCACTGCGAGTAAAGAATTCTAAAACAAATTTGCGCCAGAAGTCAATATTATTATCCTGAAAAAAAATAACAAATCTGTCAAAAGCACATCAGTCCAGACTGACAAAAATGCTGTGCCTGAGAATGAAATAATCTTACAGCAGGTCTATGCTGCTTCTGATACAGGTATTGTATTAAACGCCGAGCACAAGTTCCTGGTTCATAGAGTGGTCTTGCAGATCTAACAAGAACATTCTGTTGTTGGGACTGCTGATTTAATTGAGGCAAATGCTGAGGAAGCCTCCTTGATAGCTGCTGCTGCTGCTTCTGTTGTTGCAGCTGTAATATGCGCTGCTGCTGTAAAAGGTGGTTCTGTTGTGGCTCTAGCTTCACAGGATTGAGGCTCTGCAAGGACTGAAATTTTGGCTGTGGACCAATCGGATCATTCATTACCTCTGGCTCCAACTTGACAGGCGCTGCAGCCCCTCGTAGTCCACCATGAACGGATTGTACTTGTGGCTGTTGCTGCTGTGGTTGACTGCATGAGACAGGGAACTGCTGCATTGCCTTCTGCTCAAATTGTTGAATTTGAGATTGCTGATGTGGAAATGTTGAGCATCCAACATGATTTGACATTTTTTGGCTTTGGACTTGGCCAGATGAAACAGAATTCATCATGTTTGTTTGTGTATACGGTGAAGTGAAACCAATACCATTTTGATTCATGGAAACAGGATTACGCTCCATCATAGTATCACCGCTTCCTCGCTGAAAACCACCTAGGCCAGAAAGGCTTGAGCTTGAAACCCCGTTTCCAAAATTCTGATTGAGAAGGGAGGAAACATTTGGAGAACTCGCCAGTAAATTCATATTATATTGTGCTGGGGATGAAACAAGTGAAGAATTTGTTGCTTGTTGAGATACAGAGCCACCTCGAGATCCCAAAATTGCTGAATTTGATCGCAAATGCACAGACGAAACAGACTGGGCACCAGCAATTGGAGTCGGTGGCCCTGAAGGGATCATTTTGCCTAAAGAGAAATTATAACATCATATATTTTCAAGAAAAAAAAATAAAAATTAATCAAGATTCACTCAATTGAGATTATCTAAACACCCTCACGGCCTCAACAAAGCAAAACTTTAAATTGATTTCAGTAGCAAAATCACTTTTACAGTTGGACATTCAATACAGTGATGAATTCTGAAGAATAACTTATTAGTTCAGTGCAAGTTCACGCCCCTTTTACGGTTCTCAACTCCATTAAACTGAAGAAAGCTCAAAAAGAACTCAAGGTTTTCCATAAATCTCCTCGCGAATCAAACAAAATCAACGTAACAAGAGCCAAAATGTATAAACACAAGCATATACAGAAAAATCATGCAATTAACCACGCACGAAATTTAATAGAGAGAACGGAGCAAGTGAAAAGGCGCTTATCAGACAGAAAGCGAGCGCGAGCGAACCACGGTCATACTCCAGTGGAACTGTAGAAGAAAAGTCTGAGAATGACCTTTTTTTAATATATATAAAATGCGCTTTTAACTTGTAAAAAATTTCAAAACTTGATTAAAATTTAACAATGCTCAATTCACAACTTGAGTTAGGACTAACCAGTATAAATAACCATCACATTTGATTCATTGGGCACATACTAATCATTATAAATAACCATCATATTTGATTTATTGGATATATTTAGATAATTGTATTATCGGTATAACATTAGTCCATATAGTATTATCATATAGTATTAGTTTATACCATTTAGCCTATATTATCATATATAAAGTTTGATGCAAAACTATATTAGTATGTAATATATTATAATATATTTAGTGTACAATATGCTACTAAATTAATTTTGTAAAAATATAAAAATAAACAAATTAAGTTATTTGTGTTGTTATTAATTGAGGCAAAAAAAATTATCATTACAAAATACAATTTTCGACACATACATTAATTTTTTAATTAAAAAATTCAAATAAATTTTACTATAAAAATAAAAAAAATAAAAAGAGAGACAAACATATGACATCACAGTGAAAAATATATGGGCTTATTTGATTATGATATGTTGAACATTATCATTTGTCCTCCTCCTTCAGTTATCTGATTGGATTACCTTAATTAGATCTGCTAGATTCTAACTTTTCAAATTTGAAATTCTATAAGTCTTTCTGTATTCTTATTTAGGCAATGGCCATTTCCCATTAAATGGCACATCTTTTTAGGGCATACGTCTCTTAAATTCTTGTGAAAATAATTAATTGCTCTCACATGTGTCGAATCTCTTAATAATGTCAAGAAATATCATTATTTATTTTTATATATATAGGTTGATCAGAAGGCTAGGCTTATGGCTACCAATTATGCTAACAATTGAAAAGCACTTTGAATTTTGTGCCATTCATTCCGATCAAATTGCAAAGCTGAAGGCTGACTATGAGCCTAAGCTTGCATTTCTCCTATTGAAACTTCTATTCTGCAAGAAAAACTCAACTCCTTGGGGTTTTCATAAGAGATGTGGGAAAGGTAAAGGTTTCTCCATTCTCAACACTGAAAAAGAGTTGAAGGATCATAAAGCAAAAATTCTAGATGAGCTAGGTAGTGCTTAGGGCCAACTTCTTGTAGTGTGATAAGAAGTTTCATGAGGCTGATCTATCCTTCCTTGCAAATCCTATTTCCCTTTCCCCTATACCTGGGGATGAAGATGAAAAAAAGAGGACTCCTAAGTAGGCGAATCAGACCTAAGAGGTGAGTGGCCAACAAGTTATAGCCACAAATGATGGATCGGGAAAAAATGTTGGATTAAAGTCCATCAACATGAAAGACTAATTTATTTTATCGTAACTTTTTAGACAATTTAGTTTTTTAATTCTTATTTATTATTAATGGAATATAAATTTTAATTCTATCTTAACAAAAATATTATTTTACTTTTATTGACTTTATTATATTATTTTGCCAAGCATTGTTGTGAAAATTAATTCTTTCCGTTAAGTATTTAACCTATTAGAAAATACCTTGGTTAAAATTATTGTCCTTTATAAGGAATGCCTTCTTTGATATACTAACTCCTTGTAAATCTTTAACTTATAAAGAGTTATTGGTAAATTTTAGGCATTGTTGTAACTTAAACAACAATCATAATACTCTTTAAGTATTTAGTTTGTGAAAAATATCTTGATTCACTTAAGATTAATAGTCATCTGTATTTTGAGGTTATACATTGAGTCATAATAGCTGCAATAGCATAAAATGAAAAATACATATTTTCATATGTAGAAGGATAAAATTCACTCAAGCTGATATTTATAAATGTATTCTGCTCGGATAAATTGTTTGATTGGGTATTTTTCATAAGAAATTACATTAGATATTTTTTAAGGACTTTTACATTCCAAGTCCCTAGAATATCTTGTCCCTTTAAAGTTTGTAACTTGTAGGTATTGGGACTGTTAACTTCTGATATTTCATATGGCCCTTCCCAGTTAGGCATAAGCTTCCCTACACTAGAGTTTCCGCCACCAATATTTACTTTTCTAAGCACTAGGTCTCTAACTTTGAAAACCCTAGGCCTTACCTTGGCATTATAGTACTGAGCTACTTTTGCTTGTATGCTGTTATTTTAGCATGAGCATCTTCTCTTTTTTCTTCTGCTAGATCAAGCTCTTATCTTCTTTCATTTTCGTTGTTTTGCTCTCAGAACAATTCTATTGTGTATGAAGGTAGACTAATCTCAATTGGGATGACTACTTCCGATCCGTATACCAAGGAAAAAAAGGTTTATCTTGTTCTCGATCTAGAAGATGTCTTGTAAAACCATATGACACTATAGAGCTCTTTTATCAATCCTCCTTTAGGTTCACCCAATCTTTTTTTTAGCCCTTCCAAGATAGTCCTATTAGATACTTTAGTCATCTCATTATTTTATGGTTGGGTGATTGAAGTGAATCGTAACTGGATTTTGTGATCGGAATATAAGTCTCTAAAGATAAAGTTGTCAAATTTTTTGCCATTACCAATAATAAAAACTCTCAATAAGCCATATTTGCAAATGATTTGTCTCTAAACAAAGTTCTTGATTCGTATGATCATGATATTTTCTAAGGGTTTTACTTCAACATATTTTGAAAAGTTGTCTACTCCTACTACCAAGAACTTCATTTGTTTTTTCCCTTATGAAAAGGGTCCTAAAATGTCTAAGCCCTAATGATCAAAAGGCCAGGATACTCCAATCGACTATTTTTTTTATGTTGATTGTGTAATTATTCACCAATGGATATGCCATTGGGAGCATTTATTTGCTCTTCTTGTGCATGCTTGAAAATGATGGGCCAAAAATACCCTATTTATAAGACCTTACTAAATATGGCCGTTCTTGCCTCGTATGCTTTGCACATGCCTTCACGAATTTCCTTAAGCATATAGTCCCCTTCATCTATGGTTTTACATTTTAACCATGGATGAGTCAATGCCTTTTTGTGCAGCTTGTCATCTTTAGGAAGTAGCTTAAGGATTTTCTTATGACATTTCTGGCTTCTGCTTCATTACTTCGCAAATGACATTATAAGAGATGATATTCGATGATCGGTGTCATCCTTGTATCTTCTTCTTCAATCTCCATGACTTCAGGTTCTTCAATGGACGGGAATGTTTGTTCGTTAACCATAACCTCGTCAGACTAAAAATTTTAATCAATTGAGGCTATTATTATGAGTAGATCAGTGATTTTTGTATCCTCTGTGTGGACTTATTTTATCGTCAAGGTTGTTCTTTTGGATTCCATTTCCTGAATTTTGACTTTTGCCAATTATTTTTTCAGGCTTTCTTCTTTGACTTCAAAACTTTATAGACTTGGCTGGTGACCAATTGGAGTCATTTTAATCTTGAGATTCTCTCGTTGGATATACTTGACCAATCCCAAACCTTACAATAGGGCTTTTATAATATGTTACATTGTTGGAGGCTTCGAAATTTAGCCATATGGAGTATTTCACACGGATATCCAAGGGACCATTCAAAACTATCCCTACCCCTCATTTTTGCTAATTAAAAGCAACATGAATCCCAAGAATTTCCCAGAAAATACTCCAAAAGCACTTTTTTTAGTAATAAGCTTCATCTAAAATCGGTTCAATGTGCTGAAGACCTTGGCCTTATTATTCTTACACTATAAAAAAAACATCATTTAGCTATAGAAAAATCCATTGCTAAATAGGGAAAATTTGTCATTAAATGCCTTAAATATGGATAAAAAATAGTAGAAGGATCCTTGGTAGATGTTTTTTAGCTATGAATGCAGTTCGTCATTAAAATTTGATGACTGAAAATTTTCGTTGCTATATGGTATAGAATTTATCACTAAATAAAGGTAAAAAATTGTCTTATTTTTAGTCATTTCATTCATTAATGATGGATATTTCCATCGTTAATTCCATCTAAGTTATATAATTATTTTATTAATTTAGTTTAGCTACCGAAATATATGTCGCTATAATGTATGTATAATTGAATATATTAAATTTAATTACGGATTAATCCGCTACCAAATCAATAAAATTTCGTCTCTATTCACAATTAAATTTACAATATACAAATACAATTTTCTAAACCCAAAAAATTGTATAGGCTATTGAAAATTCTCCAAATTTCCCTTACGAAACATATTCCTATATATTGATATATGCCTGAAATATTGTAATAATGAGATCACATATAGCCTATAACACAATCAAATCCATTCATATATATAAATATCCAAATTCTAACTATATTTTAAAAACAAACACTCAATATTCTACAACATAATATATCCGAGTTGAGCAATAATGAAAATTAAACTATAATTCATTATCAAATATCCATCTAAGAAATGTACCAAACTAACATGTTCAAGAGACACGAAAAGAACTATGGGTCTAAGGGGTTGAATCGATTTGTCAGTAGGTTTAGATTGCCTCAGTATCTCTACAACTTCAAAAATAACATGTACACATTGATGCTCATACTATCATTAAACCTATGAGAATTGTTCCCTAAACAAGCTCAAATGGATCAATATAAGATATCGAAGTTATTATTCCATTCTAAGATGTTGACGTGCACATCAGTTATGCAAGATATGCTAAAGATGTTGGGTTGTATTGAGAGGTTCATACGAATTAAGTGTGGACTTAATTCTTTGAATTTTTCCTTATAATTCTTCACAATTTATGTTTATCTATCATATGAGGAAGAATGCCATCACATTACCTTAATTAGTAAACTTACACTAAAACTGTTAAGCTTTCTAGTTATAAGAGTCAGAAAGCAGTCATGGTGGTTGATTATACTTTTTTAATGAAGAATAAGTCTTTTAAGAAGAAGAATAAGTAAGTCAAGGCCCAAGATGGAATAAAGAAAAATGAAATGCATTCTATTGAGACTAACACCAAAAGGACTTGCGATCTTTATGACAAGAGTTGATCACTAAAGGAGGAAGAATTGTAAGATCAATTTTGAATCTCTTAAGAGGGAGAAGCAAGAAGATGCTTCAACTTCAAGTATTTATTAGATAAGAAAATCATTGATATAAATACTAAGAGACCAAAGAATGATACTTTGAAAACATATTTATTATGGCATTGTAGTTTAAGCCATATAAATGAAACACGCATGTCTAAGTTACACAAGTTTGGTGACTTAGGTTCTTTTGACTATGAGTAATTTGAAACATGTGAACCTTGTTTATTGAGCAAAATGACTAAGGTGCCTTTTAGTGGTAAAGGTGTAAAGCTAGTAAATCATTGGAACTTATACATTCAAATTTAGGTGGTCCAATGTCCACGCATGAGAGAGGAGGTTATCTATACTTCATAACCTTTATAAATGACTATTCCAGATATAGATATATTTACCTATTAAAGTTCAAGTCTGATGCATTTGAAAAGTTCAAAGAATTTAGAAATGAAGTAGAGAAATAACTTAGCTAAAGTATTAAAACACTAAGATCAGATTATGGTGTGGAGAATACTTAAGCTAAGAGTTTCAAAGTTATCTAGCTAAGAGATATGAGATATTATCTCAATGGACACCTTCATATACACCACAGCATAATGGAGTGTATAAAAGAAGAAATCGAATACTATTAGATATGGTTTAATCTATGATGAGTCTTATAGACTTACCTAAATCCTTTTGGGGATATGGACTTGAAACTGCTATTTGTTGATTAAATAGAGTTTCAAGCAAATCGGTTGAAGTTACTCCATATGAAATATGGAATAATAAGAAACTTATACTTTCTCATATGAAAGTATAGGGCTATCTAGCTTATGTGAAGAGGACAATGTCAAACAAGCTAAAAGCTAAGTTTGACAAATGCTTATTTGTAGAATATCCGAAGGAATCCTTTGGATACTACTCCTATCATACCTTGGAACAAAAGGTGTTTATTTCAAGGTATGTATAGACACTAGATCCTGAGCTAGCCTAGATCAGGGTTACTGTAGACACCGGGTCCTGAGGCAGTTCAGACCAAGGTTACCTAATGATGATAATATTTATTCAAAAATAGACAGAGAATGAAAGCACTTTGGCTCTTTATGGACTGAGATTTCAGCAGGGTATTTTAGGCAAATCTTAATAATTTTTATAAATAAAATATAAAAAAATAATAAAATAAAATATAAAAAATATAAAATATAAAAATTAAAAATTAAAAATTAAAAATTAAAATTAAAATTAAGGTTAGGTTAATTTAATTAATTGAAGTTATAGGATTATTAAATTAAAGAAAAAATAAATTAGAAGGTAAGTAGAGAGATTAATTAATTAGAGTACATGATAATTAATTAGAGTACATAATAATTTAAAATAAAGAGGGTATTTAGGTAACTTACCTAAAACTAAGCTATAAAAAGAAAACTAACCTAGACCTGGGGGGGGGGGGGGGGGGGGGGGCGCGGCAGAATTGAAAAAAAAAAAAAGAGAAAGGAAAACATAGGAGAGTAAGGGAGCCGCCAGAAAAAAGGAGACCTAAAGAGCAAGAAATCAAAGAAAAAAAGAAAAAGAAAAAGAGAGAAGACCCAAAGAAAGAACAGAGACCAAGCCCGAGAGCAAGAGAGACCAAGAAGGAAAAGGGAAAAGAGAGAAAAAGAGAGAGAGAGCAGATCGACCCAAGAAAGAACAAACCCGAAAGCAAGAGAAAGAGGAAAAGAGAAGGAGAAATCGGGAGCTAAAACCCAGTTCGAGGAGAGCTAAAATTGCTTAAATCCTTTGATCTTAAACATACAAATCTGAAGGTAACACAAAACCTTATGTTTCCAGCCAGTGAACAGAGCATTTAGTATTTAAATGTCTATTTTTCATCTATTCTGTTTAACTCTAATTCCATTTGTTTAAATCTTTTATTGATAAAATCATATAGTAATGATTTGTTCTTGTTAATATTGAGTTTGCTTAGTGTTTGCAAATATTTCTATAAATTAAAAAGTTAAAGAACAATGAAAATCAGAAAAAAGAAAAAGTACTATTCATCATCTTCAACCTTCGTTCTTCCTCTCTAAAATTTAGTTTTTTATTTCCCTCTTTTGTTGCTTAAATTTCATTTACTTCAAAAATAAATGTCTGGTGATTTATGATATTTGTCTTGCATTTAGTTCTCATTTTGATTTAAAAAAAAAGAGACAAAAAGGTTTTCTTTTATTCTTGGCGAGTTGCTGGTTTTCTGGGGTCTGTTCCAGGCAGCGACCATGGGAAGGCGGTGACTGATGACCGTCCGTCGCTGCCTGTGTCGCCGGTAGCCGCCCGTTGCTCCTCCGTGTGCTGCCTTTTCTTTCCTCCTGCCTCTCCACATCCCTGCACGTCGCATGCTCTGTTTTTATCTTCATTGTTGCAAGTTTTGCATGCAAATGATAACACTGTCGCTATTTTCTTTCATTTTGCATTACATTTTTCATGCTTTGGGCCAATCTACAGTGCCTCCTTTGTTTTATTTGTCTATTTGTCTTTTTTTGCTTTGCCAATCACGTGGGTCACATGAATGTTGTTTAATTTCCTTTCATTGGTTTGCCATTTATTCACTTAATTATTATTATTATTATTATTATTATTATACTTTCAAATATCATTATTATGATTATCATTAATATTATTATGATTATTATGATTATTTTTATTATTATTATTATATTTTTTATCATTATTGTCTTTTGTTAAATTCCATTTTGCATGATTTTACGTCAACTGTGCATGCCTTTGTTTCTCTCTTTGACCCATTAGCACTGTCATATTTTGTTAAATTCCATTTCATTTGCCATTACTTTGGTCACTCTCACTCGTAATGACTCAGATTTGTTTTCAATTTTTTGCTTATTTAATTTTGTTCATTTTTATACAAGTTCCGTTTTATTAGTATTTTTATTTTGTAATTTTTTATGTCATAATAATTTAATAAATTTAATTATTATTATTGTTAATTTTGCATGATTTCATTTGAATTGTTGAAGTCACTTTACTGTTGTTTATTGTTTGGTTCATAACAATTTCTTCTTTAATATTGCTTAATTATTTATTACCTTCTGTTTGTTTAATTGTCTTTGTTTCATTTTATTAATTTCGTTTTAATTTTATTTGTATATTTAATTGTTGTGATTTAAATTTATTGAATTTTGGCATTTTAAAATTGGAACCGGCATTTTTCAGTGGAAGCGGCGCCTTTTTGCGCAAGAGGGTAAAAACACAGCTGTGTTCCTTAAGGAAGCACAGCTGTGTTTTCATGTCCTTTTTCTTTTGTCTTGTTTTATCTTATTTTAGCATGCATACTTTGTCCTTGTTTATTCATTCTTTCTCTTATTAATGCAATTATTAATCTTGGTTTATATTTAATTAATTCTATTGATTTTTTTTATTTTATTCATCTCTAATTGATTTAATTGGTTATGTGTTCATCTTTAATTAATTTGATTGAGTATTTGTATTTAATTGATTTAATTGGTAAGTTATATTTAATTAGCTTAATTGATTGTCATATTATCTAATTGATTGTGTAACTGATTATTTGAATTATCTAATTTATTCAATTAATTGCTTGCTTGGTTTGTTATTAATCTATAATATATTTGTTGTGTTCTCCATCGTTTTACTTTGCATATTGTATATATATTTCTTGTTGTTTATCCATCATTTGTTGTTTGCTCATTGTCATTAATCTGGCCATTGTTTTATTGTTAATATGAATGTCATTTCACGTTGCTTAGTCATGGCTGGTTGTCCATCATTATTCTAGTTATTATATTGCTTATTAGTTACTCATATATTAGTGTATTTGTCATAAATAATCTTGACTTAGAATAATTATTTGCATAATGTATAACACGATTCATAAACTAATAGATATTTAATTGATTGTTTAAATTTAATGGGCTGTTATATAATTTAAAATATTGTTTAATTGATTGTACTATTTGCATAAATAATTTTTTATTTGATTTATTCAACTAGTTACTTATGTACATTATTTACTTGATTGATTATTTATTTAATTAACTTATACAATCATTTGTTTGTTTATATTTTATTATTGATTTGATTTAATTCACTAACACTTTATTTTATGTTGTTCTTTTAATTGCCTTAAAATGTGCTTACCTCGCCTTGAGCTATATATTCGAATGGATCGGGGATCGAGAGAACTAAGTGCTTCGAAAACTTGGGTTTGCATCCTTAATTTCAATATCTATTTCTGTTGTATTATCTTACATGTTGCATGTAAAAACGAATTTCAAAATTGCACGTATAAGGAAAAATCACAATTATTTATAATAATTAAAATTGGAATTTTTTATTAATAAAATGGACCAATGTCCTATTTTTTATCCAATAAAATCTCACTATCAAATGGAGAACTAACTTTTATAAAATGGGATCACTCATCCCGATTTCCAAATAAATGTCCTAAAAATAGTTCTCTAATTTTTTAAGTCAATAAAAGGAACCAATGTTCCTAAAATTCAATAAATGACCCGATTTATGTATGATTTATTTTAAAGTGTTCATTTATTTATGTTGGGCCCTTGTAATTTAAGTATTTGGGGCAAATTCTATTCTTCTAATATAATTTATTCATTTATTTATTTAGACGCTTTCTAATGTGGATGAGTTGCGCTTTAAATTCAATTCATGTTCGTGTGAGGAGAGGAATGGAATCGCATTTCATTAAAAACTCATTTATAAAACTTAACTTAACTCATTAATAAAAGTAAAGTTCCAAACACCGTCTTTGGTTTAAGACTATCGAGGATTAGAGACCTCTCCCAAATTTTTGGGTGGCGACTCCTGAACACCTCAAGGTGCCTTTAGGCGTCATTAGGCTAGGTTGTTCTTCCCAATGTTCTATTGTGAGGAATACACCTATGATGTTTCATGGCGCCCATGATCGAAAAAGACGCGATCGATCCCTCGAGCCCCAAAAGGCGGGCTCAACGAGGGCCTTGCTGGTCCGGCGCGCGTCACAGTTACCCAGTGATGAAATTAGTGCTTGTTCACAAGCAAGAAGGTAAAGAGTGATGTTTCTTTGTCAAGCTCTTTTAGTAAAAAAATTACTGATGTGGCAGGTTGCCCCTTATGCTCGCCCCTTGCAGGGGTTGGCTTGGGGGGCCGCCCCTTGCGGGGGAACGCCCCTCGTGCTTATGCCCGCCCCTGTGCGAGGGGGCGCCCTTCGTGCTTGTGCCCGCCCTTGTGAGAAGGGGGGCCCCTCGCGCATACGCTTACCCCTCACGAGGGGCAAGCCGCATGAGGGGCTGCCCCTCGTGCATGCGCGTTGCGAGGCCGCTCCTCGTCATCTTTCTCCCCTTTTGGCATTTTTGCTCCCTGAAAATCATGCAATTTAATTTTAAATTAAATTCCAACGCTGATTTTCGGGATTTATGAGAGTTAATTTCGATTTTTTCCATTTCAAAATAGGAAATTTGGATTTAATTGATATTATTATCTTCTTAAAATGTGGTTTTTGAAGGGACAGATATATAGTTTTTTAGAAAGAGAGAAATGAGAGGGGAGAAAGCATTTTTTGAAATTTTGGATTTTTTCTTAAGAAAGAAAAACGATTTTTTTTTTTCTGTTCTTTGGGATCGAAATTTTTGATCGAAGAACGGTGATTGAGATAGAGAATTTGATTCTCTTTTCTTGGGACCTTTTTTTGGTTTTTCAAACGAGTTTTTGCGTTTTTAGAGAGAAAAAGCTTGAATTCTTCTTGGTTTTTTTATTTGATTTTTGTGGATCTTGACAAGGGAATGATCTACAATTCATCATTCCGATAATTAATAGGGTAAATTTCTTGGCCCAATTGTATTGTTTCATTAATTTTTTCTCAGTTTTATTCACCTTTCACCATTGTTGCATCTTTTAAGTTATTATTTTATATGATTGATCTGTTTATTTGTTGTTTCTTGCTCATGATTTAAGTTGTTTTAAGTGTTTTTTGTATCATTATGGCATGAAATCATGTAAAATCATCATACGTTTTTGCATTGAATTTGAGAAAAAAAACCATTTTTTTTGTTCCTGCCTTGTTCCTCCCCTTAATAGGCGGGAAGGAGGTGAGAGGCGTCTTGCCCGCCCCTCAACCAATGTTTTGTCCTTTTGTATTTTTTTATCCGTTTTGTTCCGTTTTCGATCCCCTTCGATCTATATTCGCGTTATATGCGTTCTTTTGCATGATTTTAGTATTATTTTGCCAATATTTATTTATTTTTATTATTTTATGTATAATGTTTATTTTTATTATTTTCTTTTATTTAATTAATTTTTAGATTTATTTGCTAACGTTAATTTTATCTTGTTTTGTTTTGTCTACAATCCTTGTTTTTCCCTTATTTGAGCATTCTTACGAGCAAATAGGGGGATCGAAGAGATTTCTTTTGGTTTGATTCATTATTTTTGTGATTTTGGTATATTTTAGTTATTTTGTTTTTTTATTTATTTTGCTATGTAATTTATAATAAAATTATTTATTTTATGTACGTTAAAAAGAAAATCACAAAAATAATTTTTAATAAATTGGATTTTTTTTAATAAAATAGGACCAGTGTCCTAATTTTAACCAATCAAAATCTCATTTTAAAAAGAAGAGTTAATTTTATCAAAATGAGATCACTAATCCCGATTTTTTCAATATTCACCCAAAAATAACTATTCGATTTTTTAAGTAAGAATGAAGGAACCAATATTCTTATTCCAAATAAATGCCATGTTTTATGTATGATTATTATTTATTTATTTGCTTATGATTATTATTTATTTATTTGCTTATTTTAATTTTATATTTTTGGAAATTGTATTTTTTTCCCAATTTCATTTTATAATTTATTTTGTATTTTAGTTATTTTATTTATTGCTTTTCTTTACTGCTTTTCTATGATGCTTGATGTGCGTTTTAAATTTTAATGCATGACCGTGTGAGAAAGAGATGGAAATTTAATATTTAAAACTTATTTATAATTAACCAAAATATTAATAAAAGTGAAGTTTCGAACTACTCTCTGGTTTAAACCCCCGATATTAGATGAACTTTTCTAATTTCTTGTAAATTAGGTGGCGACTTCAAAATATCTCAAAGGTGTCTAAAGGATTCATGAAATTAGATAAACTTCTCCAATATTCTATTGGGTAGCGATTTCATAATATGTCCCGTTGCCTAAAATCTAGACGCTAATTCTCTAGGACCCTAAAAGTGGGCCTCCCGGGAAACATAAGTGGGTTCGATATGCAGCACAGCATGTTATCTTCTTAGAGAAAAAATGTAACACCCCGTTACCCCCGTTGGAAGGATACTGGAGTGCCACGCGCACAAATACATTTACATATTCAAGCATGCTAGAAACAATTACATATAACTATAAAGATATCAAATCCTTATATAAATAATCATATAGTTTTACAAAAAGGGATTTGTAAACATTAAACATATACATATACAAAATCATCATTTACAAAATTACATTTTTCAAAATCAGTTCCCATATACAAAAATACAGCGGAAGACAAAATAACTCCAACTAGAGACTTCTAGTGGCCGACCTGCAGATGTCTGACTCTAAAAAGAACCTGCCACCTACACGGAAAAAGAGCCCGTGCTAAGCGATAACGCTTAGTGGGGAGAAACAACACAAACAGAACATGCATATACAACAACTACTATAACAACTCATGACTCATATGGCAATAAAACATGTAAGCAATATTCCATTTATAATCATATGAAACATCAATCCTATTGATAAACATGGCATAATATCATCACTCATACCTTATATATATTCTTATAATATAAAATAAGTAATTAATCGAATCATATTTAACTTCAAGTATTGCAACATAACCAATCATATTTCATATACATAGCCATGCAATGTACAATTCACATTACTATAAATGCAAAGGAGTAGTATGATATAAGCATTTTATTACATATAGTTTAATATAAACACTACACATCCCAAGCATATAGGTTAAAGTACGTATCACAATGCCAACCGTGAATTCATACACATTTATCATATAACATATCATTGATCATCGTATTCATATACAACACATATTAACATATAGGCCTGATATTCATTAACTAGTGGATACAGGAATTTGATACTGATAGGACACAATATCCAAGCATATGGAGACATGGGTCTCAAACATCTTATGTGACCCAAACAGGGCCAAATCAAAGACCCAAATGGGGCCGAATCAAGACCCAAACGGGGCCTGCATATAGTAGCTACACTCACACATATTACTCAACCCTAGATAAGCGCTTATCTTATCCACTAACTATGACTGATCAGACTCAAAATTTAATACAACAATATACACACAACACATTGTCATATAATAGTGTATACTACCAATGAAATCATATAACTTATGCATACATGCCATCCTAAACTCATTCACATACAACACTTTATACATATATGATTGCATACTAACTTGTACATATTATTACATATTAGCACACACATGTTTATACGCATTTGCATACATAGTTAATCATGCTTAAGTTACCCATAGCTCATACATATATATACGCATTGGTATACATGATTCATCATGCATTGGATAGACCTTGGGACACTCCGGTATATTAAGGGGTCAATTTTGGGAAGAAAACACATAAAAGTATACAAATATGTTGAGGGAAAGGTAGGGAATTGATCCATACCAACCATTGGCTCAAAATGAAGTAGAAAACTCCTTATGTGAGTTGTTCTGTCGCGAGGTCGTGACTCTGTCGTGCTCGCGATAGTAGCTCCCCACAGGAGTTTACGAGACTGCTATTCACTCTAAACTTGTATCGCCTAAACCGACCTCTAGACCTCATTTTTAGACAAAGTGTCATTCTTAACAATTATTTTCTAGCATGTTAAATTTCCAATGGAATAAGTTTCAGGTCGTTTGGACTCCTAAATCAATAGATATGAATCAAACACTACGGACTATTCCAATGAGCCTACCTGGGTAGAGACAAGTCCGATTTTTGCCATTTTTAAGCCTCTTAATAACAGAATTAATTTATGGTCACTCTTAGACTTTTAAAGGTACGTTAGTCTGGTTCAACTGGCGCAACAAACACTCAAATTGGAGTTTTCAAACTCTAGCTATGATCAAAATAATACACAGAGGTCTGGTAAGACATAAAAATAATTCTCCCTACATTAGAGTATATACTCAAATTGTAAGCTCAATAATCATTCAATCAGCAATTTCAACACAAGTCAATTAAATATCTCAATTATATCATCTATCAATATTCATATACACAAAGCTATTTTACTCATGCATTTTCATTTACCATAAATACACAAATAATATTAACATTTAACTCAAAAACAGGATCCAAAATGAGATGGACAAAACACTCCAAATGAACTCCCAAACCTGATGCCAAAACTCCTTCTACTTCAAAATTCAATCTTTTCTTTCCCTTTGTCCTTCTTTCTCTCTTCAATCACTTGCATAAAATAACCAAATAAAACCCATATCAACCCATGCAAAACTGCTGAACAACTAAATATAAACCCAGAAGAAGATAAAGATGAAGAACCCAAATATAGCAACTTACCTTGGAAACTCAGCTCTTAAACTCTTAAAACACAACTCAAACTTGGAGGAATCAATACAAGCAAAAACTAGAGAGCAGCTGAAGAAATGAAGAGAAGTAAGAGAGAGAAACATGACAGACAAGAAAGGAAGAATTCTATCTCTTCCCTCTCTCTTCCTTTCAAATCCTCAACATGCACACACTCACTTATCCACATGGCACACATGTATTGGACCCCTTATTCCACTAGCTACACTTTTACCATCTGCTCCATACACAACTCTTTAAGTCCTCACTTAATTACTAAATGGTCACTAATAAAAATTCTTCTCTCAAAACTTTAATTAACTTTTCAATAAAGCCCTTAATTCTCTTGCATAAATTACTAAAATACTCTTAATGTCCAATTAATCTTGTTATTTCCAACTAGGCCATATTTGGGATGTGATAAAAAATTTCTTCTAAAAGGAGATAGTGGGAGTAAAGTTGAACTTGAAGAAATTTAAGATTCGCAATGAATAATTGATTGATCCTGAGACTGTAACTCATAAGGATAAGATAATAATCTAACCTACTCGTATACAAGCTCCTAGGAAATCTGCTAGAGTTCATTCAGTCCTTGAGACATATGGATTTCTCATAGATGAGGATAAGAATGTAACTGTAGTAGAGGACAATGAGCCTATTAGCTATGAAGAGGTTTTGAATAGTTCAGAATCTGATTTATAGCTTAAGGCCATAAAGTCCGAAATGGACTCCATAGATAACAATAACGCATGGACTTTGGTTGATCCATTTGAAGGGATAAAACTCATAAGGTGCATATGGGTCTTCAAGAAGAAGACCTACATGGAAGGTAATGCAGTTACTTATAAAGTCTGCCTTGTGGCTAAAGGATATCATTAAAGAGAAAATATTGACTTTGATGAAAACTTTTTTCCTGTAGCAATGCCTAAGTCTATTCGAATATTTCTAGCCATTACTACTCATGATGATTTTGAGATATGGCAAATGGATGTGATGATAACTTTTTTTAATGGGAATTTGACTGAGGATGTATATATGACGTAGCCTGAAGGATTCACATCCAAAATGGCAAAAAGGTATGCAAGCTTTAAAATTCATTTATGGATTGAAGTATGCATCTAGGAGCTGGAACATCCAATTCAAATAGACAATCAAAGAGTTTTGTTTCTTATAAAATGAGGATGAACCTTGTGTATACAAGAAGGTTAGTGGAAGTGCAGTAGTATTCCTTATTTTGTATGTGCATGACATACTAATAATGGGAAATGATATTTACAACCTTTAATTGATTAAGATTTATTTGTGCAAACAATTCTCCATAAAAGACCTTGGACAAACATCCTATATTATGGGAGCAATGTTTTCAGAAATGGACCGGATGTTAACTCAGCATGCCAAAGGGTTCAAGGTTCAGTTGGTTCAACCAGATTGAACTGATTTTTTGTTTTTTTTAAATACAATTATTTATAAATTTTTTTGAAAATATAGTATGAAGTATGAACAACAATATATTAAAAAAAATAAAGATACATTAAGAAACCTACTAGTTATTAACTGATCAAACATCAAGATCTGAAATGTCAATTTTAAGAACTACAAGACTAGCAAATATAAAAATCAAATAAATTGTTCAAACTTAAGTTATTGTAACCAAACATTAGTAGCAAATATCTAGATAAATTCATACAATATTAATGGCAAACATCCAAATAAATCGCTAAATATGGTGAACAAACAACATCAATCACCATCTTCATCTTCATCTACTCTTTAAGATTCAACTTCATATAAATCATGCTCTCTTACATCTAAAAATTTTAAAACAAAAATATAATTGAATATAATTACACATAATTTTCAATATTCTAAACTAAATTCATATTATAAAAAACAAACACGTTATGTTGGGCCACTAAGGGATATCCCCAAAACTGTGAGATCTTCACATATATAATATCCTACTATTGTCCAATTAATCCCCCCATGTAACAGTTGGAAAATTAATGGTTAACCCATCCCTTCAAAAATAATTGTAATTTTTACTTTCAAAGATTCCATAAATATATAAAGATAAATTCCTCAAATTGTTTACATTATCACTAATAAATTCCAATATGGTAATCTATATCCTTATCTCATGCTCTGTATAACTCAGTTCACTAACATGGTAAAATTGTGATCTAATTCTAAAACATAGCAAGTAGAATAGTATAATCCATATCCTTATCTCATGCTCTGTCTTTTATCCAAAGTTATAAACTAATAATATCAATATTAGCCAAAGGGTATAGGTTAACAACTTAGAAAATAGAGAAGTATAAGAACATAAATTATATGATAAATTCCTCTTTGAAATTAACTTACATCCTAACATCGACTTAATTAGATAACGATGATGTGAGTAAAAAGGATAAACCCAAAATAACAAGACCAAATTCACCAAACCCAGTTATCTAATGGAAGTAAGAAGAAAGAAGAACTATAGTACAAGAATCACAAATTGGATAGTAGAAGAAGAACATCATAAAACTACAGGCCAAAAGCAACAAGCTTAAAAGTTTTAAAATAATTAAAAGCTCAATTAAATTTTATAACCAAAACATAAGTGCAAATTTAGAGCAAGCAACTTAACCAATTTTATAATTAGCTAATAAGTAATAATAATAAAGAATCAAAAGAAAATATGATACAATTTTTCCTGAATATATAAGGATTTTTTAGGGTTAAAGAATTAAAATCTGCATCCCATATAAAATAAGAGAACAATACAAGTTGAATCAATTTAGAAGTAGGAAATACAAACACTAATCTGAAAAAAAAGCTAAAGAGATAAACCAATGAAGGTAAGATTGAAATCAAAGAGAGAAATAGAAAAAAAAAAGCTATAGATACCAAAAACTAATGAATCTGGTTGGCGATGGTTCGACGAAGACTTTGGTCGATGGCCAGTAAGTCAAAATCCAATGATGGTGGCTGGATAAGAGAAGAGCAAAGGGAGGTAGGGAAGGAAGTACAAAATATAGAGTGAATGAAGAAATCTGCTTGCCTTAATCTTTAATTGGTTTTTTTTTTTCCTCCAAAATGACATGGTTAGGTGTTTTGGGACAAAAACTGGGTTCTTCCCAGTTCAACAGTTTGCTGATTTTTTCTGGCTCAATTCGATTTTTAGCTCATCTGACTTTTATATGTTATTAAAATCAGAACATTTGTCAGTTTTTGATTAAATCGGTTCGACCGACCGATCGGTTCGGTCCGATTTTAATAACATTGTTTGAAAGTTAGGATTTATCGAGATAGTTCTAATGGGATGTTGGGTCTTTCATAATCAACGGACATAGATAAGGTACTGAAGAGGTTTAGCATGGATCTTTTTTAAAAAATAATTTATTCCTCATGGTATATGGGAAAAACCATTCTAAATCTATGTGTCCTTAGACACAAGAGCAAAGAGAAAGCAGGAAGAGGATCCCATAAGCATTAACAATAGGATCAATCATGCATGTTATGCTATGTACACATCCAAATGTGTCATATGCTCTAAGTATCACAATCATATTCTAATCCAATTATGGGGAAAAATACTGGATGACAGTAAAAAACATCCTTAAGTACTTGAGAAAGACTAAGGAGATGTTCTTGGTGCATGGAGATAGTGATTTACAAGTAAGCGAGTATACAAATGCCCGCTTTCATTCTAATTTATGATAAAGACAATTGTAAATCACAATTAGGTTTTGTGTTTCTAATGTGTTAAGGAGCGGTCAGTTGGAAGAGTTCCGAATAGGAGATGATTGTAGACTCAATAATGAAAGACAAGTATATTGTAGCTTCTGAAGTGGCAAAAGAAGCTGTGTAAATTAAGAAGTTCATTACAGAACTAGGAGTTGTCCCTATTATTATTAATCCAATACACTTGTATTGTGATAACAATGGAGCCATTTCGCAAGCAAAGGAACTATAGTCTATTCAAATGTCCAAACCTGTCCTCGGACGCTACCATCTCATTAAAGAGATTATAGCTAGGAATGATGTGAAGACAGAAAGAGTTCTTATAGAAGATAATTGGCAGATCCTTTCGCGAAGGCGTTATCTTAGAATAAGTTTGATCACCATGTACATTCTATTAGCTTTAGATATATGGGTGATTGGCTTCAATGTAAGTGGAAGATTGTTAGTTATATACCCTAGAGCCCATGTATAATAAGGATTCTTTCCATGTATAAAGATCCTATTGGAATAATAATTGTAGACACCAGGTTTCGAGGCAGCTCAGACCAAGGTTACACAGTGATAAAATTAGCTCCTGTTCATAGGCAAATAGGTTGGAAGTGATAATTTTATTGTTAAATTTATTTTTTAGAAATAAACTATCTTCTAAACTTGCACGGATGAAACACTTGTGCTAAGCGCAAAGGCATAGTGGGGCAAAACGTGTATGGATAACCACTCATAGTGGTCGTTAATGCAAATCATTATACACAGGAAGCATACTTATATCAGAATAATAACATATATAATAAATATAACAAATAATCATTACATGGTATTCATTAAATTTTTTCACATCAAATCGTGTTCACTAAATCGTATATCTCATATGGATCATTATATTTTTCTAAATTCACATATAGACTTTTAATCATGTAGAGCCTGCCTTTTCAAAGAGGTAGGTAATGGGTCAGAACACATAGGTACCCGAGGGTGCTATTATACAGAAGGAGAAAGTTGTAGGTTGAAATCAAGTTTCAAGTTGGGGTTTTGGCTTCAATTCAGGTTTGTGATTCATTTTTGTAGCTTTGTGTATGTAAATGGTTTGGTTAACTATGAGAAATGAATAGAATTTGATGAGGATCCGATCAAGATAATGAGAGAATGAATTTCTATTATTATTATATATGTGAGCAATATATGTTATTACTAGTATTTTGGACTATTGAAGCTTAACTAGTAGCCTTTGTTATTTTGCATCTTAAGTAAGTGATTTGAGTAACTGGAAATAGTGTTGGATAATTAGATTTGCTTAATAAGTGAAAACAGGGAAATTGTGATATGAATTTTGTTCTTGTCTTGGAATAGAGTAGATTCCATTTGAAATAGTTTTTGAAAAAAGAGATTTAGTTTAACGAATATCATATATAATGATGAATTCTGAATACTTATGTGCATTGGTGGCAAGAGGAATGAGGTTTGATTAATGTATTGAACTGGACCATTACGAATTAGAATTCTGCAATTTTTCCAATTACACGGTGGTCAGGTTTCTCTTACTGTCATGTAATCGTATTCTGAAGTTTAATTTTGCCAGTTTTTACTTTTACATGGTGGTCACGATTTTCTTACCGCCATGTAAAAGCATTTTGAACTGTTATTTTGGCTTATGAGTTGATTTACACAGTGATCATGGTATTTCTTACTGCCGTGTGGTAAGTCTGACCACCATGTAAAATAACCTTACCGCCTTGTAATTCTATTCTATTTAGCATCTTTTGAATTTGCTAGTTTACACAGCTGTCAGAAATTTCTTACCGTCGTGTAACTTGTCTGACCACTTATGACGCGCGAGGAACCCCGCTCGGCATCCGAGTCGCTCTCGGATGTTCGCTTTTAGGACTCGAGACCAAATGGAGGTTCGTTAGAACTCATGAAAGCTGGTCGCTTCGTAATGGACAGGGATTCACCCCCATTCCATTGTTGGCAATCAACTTACGAGGGCGCCTATTGGGTATCATAAGGCAAGTATCATGGAGTCGCCACCTAATAAAACATTGAAAAATGAATTCTAACCTTATGAGGCCAAAATCAGAGAGAGTTCAAGACCTTACTTTTATTTATACTTTTGGTTAATGTTATACAATTGAGTTTTTAGAGTTAATTATTTTATCTCTCATCTCACGCGATCATGCAATAAAATTTTAAGCGCATTTCAAGCATATTCAAAAAGCAGTAAAGAAAGCAAATAAATAAATTATAAGTGAAAAATATAGGACAGAACAATCCCTTAAAATAATAAAGGCATAAAGAAATAAAGAAATAAAATTGCCCCAAAAATTAATTACAATGGCCCAAAATAAATAATATACAAAAAGAATGAAATAAAATACATAATACATAAATTGGGATATTTATTAGATCTTATAAACATTGGTTCATTTGTTTTAACTTAAAAATCTGAGAGTCATTTTGGGTGATAAAAATGATAAGGATAATTGGATCCCGGTTTATGAAAATTAACTCTCTTTTAAAAGTGAAAGTTTGTTGGCTAAAATCAGGACATTGGTTCTATTTTATTAATAAAAATCCCAATTCTTATTATTGTAGAAAAAAATGTGAGTTTCTCTAAGATGAGCGCGAACAAATACTATTTTGCATAAAACAATACAAAACAATAAAATAAAGAAATTAAAATGCAAACCAAACTTGAAGACTCCTAGTCTCTTGATTCCCCAGCTCGCACCAGAACATTAATCACAGTGAAATAAACAAGTTTGGTGGACAGCAAAAACAAGAATAAAAATAATGTTAGCAAATTGGATCAAATATAATAAAAATAAACAATTCAATGAACCAAATAAAATAAATAATATGATAAATATAAAGCAATTTAAATCAAATAAACAAAATACGATACAATAGAAATGAACAATTAAATGAAGCAAATGCAGTAAACAATCTTAATTGAGAAAAACATTTACATTTATTAGAAGAAATAATCCTTGATGAAAATTATGCAGGAAATTAACAGGAGGAAATAATGATAAAAAATAGAATTAAGTGACAAGTAAAGTTGTTACAGGATATTCTAAAGAATTAAATTACATTACATGCATAATGTAAATAAGCTAATCAAATTAACCTAAGTTTCATGTTAATTATAACAGACAAACAACAAATATATCAATTGTAATTTATAGTGGAGAAAACAAATGAACGACAAAAATAGGAAAAGAGAAGAATTAGCTCAAGCCCGTATATTTACCCTCAAAGATTTTGATATCTGACTGCAAAAGAAGGCAGTGATGACTTCCTATTGATTGCTTAAAAACGAACTAAGACAGTTTAGATCTGTCCCCAAAAATCAAAGTTAAAAACTGTTGTTTCTTTTAAAGCAAATGATGAAAATTGATTCTTAAACACAA
Source organism: Excoecaria cochinchinensis (assembly GCA_947683425.1). Taxonomy (NCBI): domain Eukaryota; kingdom Viridiplantae; phylum Streptophyta; class Magnoliopsida; order Malpighiales; family Euphorbiaceae; genus Excoecaria; species Excoecaria cochinchinensis. The sequence continues at coordinate 4,446,413 of CANTUQ010000063.1, forward strand.
AGAATTAATTTTTTAGGCTCAAGAACAATTCTGAATTTTTGGAAGAAGCTTTAGCTCTCAAGATCGTGTATGTCGTTCTAAATGCTCTCTCTTTCAAGGTGTTTTACTTTTCTTTTTATATCATTCTTGTAAAAATTAGGTTTGTTAGGAGTTTTAATCCTATTTAATGTCCTAATTATCCTTTTAAAAAACCAGTTTTTTCCTTTAGGAAAAATCAGGAATGAATTTTAGTTTAATTTTAATTGAAAAATGGTGAAAAAGCCAAAAAAAAATAAAGTCCGCGTGAGGTAGGAGACTCGTGATGTGCAGCTCTCGCGCTGGAGGCTGTGCCTCGCATACGCAAGGTACAGCTTCGCGTCGAGGAGGCTGCACCTCACAACGTGAGGCGCCGACCTCGCGGGAGGCCACACCTCACAATGTGAGGCTCGGCCTCGCAAGGCGCCGACCTCGCGGGAGGCTGCACCTCATAATGCGAGGCACGGCCTCGCGGGCTTGTGTGCAGGCACTGTGCCTCAAGCACGTGGCCCGCAGGCTGTGCAGGCCGCGCGACGGCAGACCTTTGAAAACCCTCAAAGCCCAAGCAAGAATAAGGTTATTTATTTATTTATTTTTATTTTTTTAAAAAAAGGTTTTAACAAGAAAATCATCACTTCTAACCTTTTTACCTGTGAATAAGCATCATTTTTATCACTGGGTAACCTTAGTCTGGGCTGCCTCAGGATCCGGTGTCTACAGTTGCCCCCAGTTTTGGAGAACGTAGTGCATGGGTGCCTAGGTGTGCTAAAACTCAAAGAAAGAAGGAAGAGATGCGTACCTGAGGCAGTTGTCTTTCCGGTCTGAATGAAGTTGTTGCGGGTAGTTACCATCAATTTATCGATGTGTTAACCCTTGTCGCTTTGGCATCTAACATGTGCGGTGTCTAGCCTTCGCCATTGTGGTATTTAACTGACTTTGATATGGTGTCTAACCTCTATCGTTGTGGCATCTAACTTGTGTGGTGTGTAGCTCCAGTCGTATCGGTATCTAACCTTATTGATGCGATGTCTAACTTATGCGGTATATAGCCCCAGCCGTGTCGGTATCTAACCTATTGATGCGGTGTCTAACCTCCTCCGTTGCAGCATCTAACCTGTGTGGTGTATAGCTCCAGCTGTGTCGGTATCTAACCTGTGTTCGATTTGCATGGCATGCTTTTGCTAACCCCTATTTGGTTTACAAGGCATCTGATCGTGGCCGTCGAGCTGTAGTGTTATCTAACTTTGGCTCGTTTGTAATCAATTTGCTGTCACTTATCCTGAACTTTTTTTCCTACAAAAAGGGTCAAACAAATGTGCAGGATATATATAAAAAAGATGCGTACTTGTGGCAGTATGCATTTGTTGGGGTTGACATCAGACGGGTTCCCCTTAAAGGTCAGTTGGTTGATTTGCCTCTTAAGAGGACTTGGAAGGATTTGCCTCTTAAAAGCACTTTGAAGGGTTTGCCTCTTAAGAGGACTTTGAAGGATTTGATTGTCCAGTACGGATGAGTGCTTATGTTGTGTTGAAGTTGTCATCGACCCGCTTTCATGCATGTGGTCTTTTATTTGGACCTTTCCTACAAAGTTATGTGCACAGGAATATGTACAAGAGATTGTGTGCGTATGTGAAAAGTTATATGCAAATGTTTGCAAATGAATTGTATGACATGAAATGCATCAAAAAATGAATAGATTGAATCTTGAGTGGTTAAGGGTCCGTTGAGGGTACAACTTGGCAGCTCACGTTGTTTGAAGCCTTCCAAAGACCTAAAAGAGTGTCGTCTTGGCTTAAGAATTCACCCATAATCTTTCAAAGAGAACCGACCTACGCGCAACTTTGCCCCCCAGTCAATGAGCATTTTGCCCCCAAGACTTTAACTCGTGTCCTGAATTAAGCATTGTCTGCTTGAAGGGAAACTATTTGGGCCCCCTTATCGCTCCATGTACTGTTGGTCATTTGTTAAAGGTAGTGCATCCCTTGTGGATTTTCACACTCGCTTTTCTTTGCAGGAAATGCGTCCCTTTGGGAATTTTCACATAATCCCGTGACTTATTTTTTGCTTGGAGTGGACCTAACCCAATCCAGCAGTTTTTATTCATTTTATTTTTTTGTAGGACAGACTGCCTGTTTCTAGGTTTTCATCCTACCCTTTAGCCTAACTTTTGCTTGGAGAGACAGTTATAGTTTTCATCTTTAACGGCTTTTTTTTTCTCTTTTTTTTTTAAAAAAAAAAATAGCTGTACGGACTTCAATTTTTCTCATGAAGGTGTTGCCTGATTATCTCAAGATAATGGCGGGCAAGTCGGCTGAAATGTCAAGATAATGATAGCAACGGAGGCCGTACGGGAAAAGAGAAATAATGTGCTACTTTTCGTGCTGAAGCTTAAACAATTTTGAGTATGCGAGATGAGGTGCTCTGTTTATGTTAACATATTATGGCATAAATGAGTATGCTCCAGTCCAATTTCATCACACATGATCGTCATTTGGCAGTAACCTCAAAAATATAAGACCCTATCTAATCTCGAGATGGATCCCAAAACATCAAACTCCTGTTATCAATCAGCCTCTCGGGTTTTTATGATTGAACATTTTCTCTTTGCCCCTAATTTTTGCCCAAGATGCCTTTTCGATTTCTACCTTGATGGGGTGCCCAATTTTAGTAAGGTTGCATTTTTTCGATTTTTGACCTGTGGGACATTTTTTTTTTGCCTTTGCCGTGAAACCTCCCTCAGTCAATCGGCGTCAATTAGTTTCTTTGGATTCTCTTTCATCCTCGTTATCCGGGAAGGCTACTTCTTTTGACAATGGTTCTTCTTTAGCATAAAAGGCTTTTTCTTGACCCTTGTGCAAACTGGCTGAGACGATGGGTTCTTTGTCCGAAACTTGAATGTGAAATCCCACACCTCGCTTTTGTCGGTTTTGGTGGCACGATTTCTGAAGTAGCCTTTGATGGTTGAGATTGGGTTGGAAGTTAGCCTTAGGCGAACAAAAACTATTTTTTGCTCTTTGTTTTTCTTGTGTTTTTGTTTTTGGCCTTTTTTGTGAAGGTAATGAGCTCTCCTTCTAAGTTTAGTTATAAGTGTTCATGCTTTACTCATCTTGGTCCTAGATGGTTAAAGGTTGACTTTGATTGGCTTTGGGGGTACCACCTCAAATGTTTGGGAGGAGAGGAATCCTAAGACTTAGTTTTAATGAGCTACTTTTTGTGAAGGCCCAGAGTTTCGTTTGTTTAAGCCCTTTGATGATCGAATTATGACTTTGTCAGGCCGCATCGTATGTGTCCTAGACTTTGAGGAGCAGCGCTATCTCAATAATGCCCTTATTAATGTCTTCTAGGTCCAGGCAAAGGCTTTTCTTTTTCTTTTTCTTTTTCTTTTTATTTTTATTTTTTTATTATCTCTCAGAATATTCCTCTCTTCAGGAGTGATATCAGATGCGAATGGGATCTCAAGATTGAATAAGGTAGTATTCATTAAGTTAATATCAAATATAAATGACTTGTGGTTGCGATCATGCATAGTGAAATCATGAGAGACATAAGCAAAATGCCATTAATATAATTAATGTAAACAGTACTGCATACATAAAGATTGAAAAGTTCAACAATAAAATGAAAGGCACATCTAACAGAAAATCTTCTCTCCTACTACTTGCTATGCGGTGGCCACCTTCTAAGACTCTTCATTAGCGTCTTGAAATCCTTTTACGTCTTCTTCTTCTTCTCTCTCTTCTCAGGGTCAGTGATCTCCTTGGAATCAATAAGGTCTTGGATCTTATTCCTCAGAGTTCGGCAATAATCTGTCAAGTGCCCAGTGTGCTGATGGTAAGCGCAGTACTGATCATTTCTGTGCCTTGGCTGTCCCTGATTCATGGCTAGCTTGGATGCTAATGGCCTCAGCTTGCCCTCCTTTGTCAATTTCTCCAATACCCAGGACAGAGACCGGCCTAGATTATAATAGTACCTCTGAGCTTGTCCCACTTCGAAAGTTAAAACCTCGGCAGTCTTGCCACTTCTATTATTGTTACTCCCAGCACCACTTGATTTGTACCCTGATTGGTTCCCAAAGTTACTTTGGCTTGCTTTTTTTGCCAGATACTCACCTTCTGGTTCGATAGCTATGTCCTTTAGAGACTCCCAATCTTTGAACCCCTTTATCTTTAGCCCTTCTTTGAGATATGGACTTGCATTTCGAATGAATAACCGAATATGATCTAGAGTATCCGGTTTCCTTTTCATCTCTATTACCCGGTTTCTCCATCGAGTAAGATACTCATGGGATGATTCATTAGATCCCTATTGAAGAAGCTCTAAATCTTTCAAAGTAACCTCCATTCAGGTGCTACAGTCATACTGTTTGAGGAATTTTTCAGTCAACAGATCCCAATCTTCTCTCGTCCTCCTATCCAAATCGTGGTATTAGTCTATAGCAGACCCAGTCAAGCTGAGGTAGAAATATTCTACCTTCTGTCTCTTGGTAAGCATGGTGTCCTTCATCACCAGTGTGTACTGCTTGATGTGAGCAGACGGATCTGAAGTGCAGTCAAACTTGGGCAGTTCGGGCATTTTAAATTTCTGAGGGAGCATCTCTTCGTCATCCAGATACCTATGCTTGGGGCTTATCCCTTTTTTGGCAAATAGCAGGCGGGCCATCGCTTCCACTCTCTCCTCTATCTTCTTTAAGGCAGTATCCTCTTTAGGAGGCCTAGCTTTCACTACCCTGGATTCCTCTTGCTCATCCTCTACAAAATCCACCTCAGGTCTATATCCTCCAACCTTTCTAGGCTCAATATTTACAAGAGCTCTAGGCTCAACAGCAAGGGGTGGTTCTACAACTGCTGCCGGGGGTGCCTCCCTGATTGAAATCTATTCGGCCTATCCCCCGACAGGAGCAATAGGTTATTGGCCAGCGGGCGGTGCTAGAGCAGCAGTTAAGTTGCCCATCATTACCATCATTCTACGTTCAAATTCCTCAAATATGTGCTCTATTTCTTAGGCCCTTTGGTCCATCTCTTCGGTGATAATAGCCTGGGTGGCATCTGAATCTGAGTTGGCCATGTCTAATGATAATTCTGAAGGAATGGATTTGGTGCTATCTGAAAGTGATTCTGAACCCCAATACGACACTCGCTCTAGTGACTCGAAGAATAAGTTTCTTCTTACCAACCGGCCGTCAGGACCCCTAGACCACTAATTCGTACCTATGATGGCTGAAAGACTCAAATTGTTAGCATAATGCTTGAATGACATTAACAATATATGGTCGTGTTGATGTAACATAGACAACCACATGCAAGCAGGTAGAACCTTCCAACCTTGTTACTCTCACACAGGAGGTCATGTAGTCTCTTTCCTAGGTAGGCTTGACCCATGGGTCAACGGGGAACCCAATGGGCGCTTATGGTGCATGGTGAGAAACCAGCAGCATAACACTCTTAATTTAAAGCACATACGTATATGTTTTGGCCATTTTATATTTGAACTTTTCAAACAGATTAAAAATGGGCCCCATCAGGGCATGAGAGCCCTTGATGAGTGTCCAATTAATATCTTTGAATTTGTTCAATAAATAAGGGCCCACGTAGCAAGCACTTTGTTAGGGTACATATCACCTAGGGAAAGTTCCTATAGCCATTACATAAACTTTAGTCAAGGGTGGTGTTACTTTAGGTCTACCCAAGCATGATTCCTGCCAATGAGTCTAACTCATCGCGAGTATAACGATCGATTGGGTCTCTATTTGATATACCATTGATGGTACAAAGCTTGGGCTGGTGATTATCCCGAGCACTTCCCTACAATGAGTGAAAAGTAAGGATGTGTTTTAGGAATGCACCGGGGTAAAATAAGGGACCAATTAGCATAGTTCTAAGGCTCTAATGAATGCAATGCAATTTTTTCGAAAAGAAATAAAATTTCTTAACCCTAGACCCATTTATATTAGATTAGCCAAAGGTACTTTCAGAGCAAAATATCATTATGTCCCCAACGGAGTCGCCACTGTGATGCACAAGGAACCCCATTCGGCATTCGGGTCACTCTCGAATATCCGCTTTGAGGACTCGAGACCAGATGGAGGTTCGTTAGAACTCATGAAAGCTGGTCGCTCCGCAATGGACAGGGATTCACCCCCATTCCATTGTTGGCAATCAACCGACGGGGGCACTTATTGGGTATCATAAGGCAGGTATCATAGAGTCGCCACCCAATAAAACATTGAAAAATAAATTCTAACCTTATGAGGCCAAAACTAGAGAGAGTTCGAAACCTCACTCTTATTTATACCTTTGGTTAATGTTATACAATTGAGTTTTAGAGTTAATTATTTTATCTCTCATCTCACGTGATCATGCAATAAAATTTTAAGCGCATTTCAAGTATATTCGAAAAGCAGTAAAGAAACCAAATAAATAAATTACAAGTGAAAAATATAGGACAAAACAATCCCCCAAAATAATAAAGGCATAAATAAATAAAGGAATAAAGTTTTCTCAAAAATTAATTACAAGGGCCCAAAATAAATAATATACAAAAAGAATGAAATAAAATACATAATACATAAATCGAAATATTTATTAGATCTTAGGAACATTGGTTCCTTTGTTTTAACTTAAAAATCTGAGAGTCATTTTGGGCGATAAAAATGATAGGGATAATTGGATCTCGTTTTATGAAAATTAACTCTCTTTTAAAAGTGAAAGTTTATTGCCTAAAATCAGGACATTGGTCCTATTTTATTAATAAAAATCTCAATTCTTATTATTGTAGAAAAAACGTGAGTTTCTCTAAGTAAGCGCAACAAATACTATTTTGCATAAAATAATAAAATAAAGAAATTAAAATGAAAACCAAACTTGAAGACTCCTAGTCTCTTGATTCCCCAGCTTGCACCAGAACATTACTCACAGTGAAATAAACAAGTTTGATGGATAGCAGAAACAAGAATAAAAATAATGTTAGCAAATTGGATCAAATATAATAAAAATAAACAATTCAATGAACCAAATAAAATAAATAATATGATAAACATAAAACAATTTAAATCAAATGAACAAAATACGATACAATACAAATAAACCATTAAATGAAGCAAATGCAGTAAACAATCTTAATTGAGAAAAACATTTACAATTATTAGAAGAAATAATGCTTGATGAAAATTATGCGAAAAATTAACAGGAGGGAATAATGATCAAAAATAGAATTAAATGACAAGTAAAGTTATTACGGGATATTCTAAAGAATTAAATTACATTGCATGCATCATGTAAATAAGTTAATCAAATTAACCTAAGTTTTATGTTAATTATAACAGACAAGCACAAATATATCAATTGTAATTTACAGTGGAGAAAATAAATGAATGACAAAAATAGGAAAAGAGAAGAATTGGCTCAAGCCCGTATATTTACCCTCAGAGATTTTGATATCTGACTGCAAAATAAGACAGTGATAACTCTCTATTGATTGCTTAAAAACGAACTAAGAAAGTTTGGATCTGTTGCCAAAAATCAAAGTTAAAAACTGTTGTTTCTTTTAAAACAAATGATGAAAATTGATTCTTAAACACAAAGAATTAATTTCTTTGACTCCAGAATAATTTTGAATTTTTGGAAGAATCTTTAGCTCTCAGGAAATCGTTCTTTCTAAACTTTTTCGTGTCTGCCGTTCTAAATGCTCTCTCATTGAAGATGTTTTACTTTTCTTTTTATATCATTCTTGTAAAAATTAGGTTTTTTAGGAGTTTTAGTCCTATTTAAAGTCCTAATTATCCTTTTTAAAAAACCAATTTTTTCCTTTAGGAAAAATCAGGAAAGAATTTTAGTTTAATTTTAACTGAAAAACAGTGAAAAAACCAAGAAAAACAGAGTCCACGCGAGGTAGGAGACGTGTGAGGTGCGGCTCTCACGCTGGAGGCCGTGCCTCGCTTGCTCGAGGTGCAGCCTCTCATCGAGGAGGTCGCGCCTCACAACGCGAGGCCGCGGCCTTGCAGGAGTCCGCACTTCGCAATGCGAGGCGCCTCGCGGGCTTGCGCTCAGGCGCTATACCTCGCGCACGCAGCCCGCAGGCACTGCGCCTTGCGCGCGCTACCGATAGGCTCCCCGCTTCGCCTGCGCTGCACAGGCTGCGCGACGGCAGACCTTTGAAAACCCTTAAAACCCAAAGCAAGAATAAATTTTTTTATTTATTTTTTATTTTTTTTAAAAATAGGTTTCGAAAAGGAAATCACAACTTCTAACCTTTTTGCCTGTGAATAAGCATCATTTTCATCACTGGATAACCTTGGTCTGGGCTGTCTCAGGACCCGGTGTCTACACCACTGTATAAGAATTTTTTACCGCCGTGTAAATAGCTTCTATTTTGGAAAATAAAATTCATGTTGTTTACACGATGCGCAGGAAAGTGTTACCACCGTGTAACCTCTATTTTCAGCATTTTGTATCTTCATTTTTACTCAGTTTTGTACGACCTGCTTTTACTTAAAAACCTATATTATTTGTTTAATGATTATATGAAGATGCTATATGATTAAATTGCTACAAAATGGAATAAATTATGATGAGATATCAATTGATATTTCTTCTTTTATTCTTGCTACTGTTGATATTATTATTATTATTATTATTATTGCTATCAATATCATCATGTTTTTATGTTTATACCCACTGCCATGTTTATTGTTATCATTATTATTATTGTTATTATTACTATTATTGCTATCAATATCATTATGTTTTTATGTTTATATCCACTGCCATGTTGTTTATTATTATTATTATTATTATCATTACCTATTTACTGTCATGCTAATGTTTATGTGCCACATAATATTATTATTTGTTATCATAATATTATTGTCGTTATCATTATTTATCATTTATTATTATTGTTATATTTTGCACTTGCTTGATTAATTTACTTAAAATATTTACTAATATTACTTTCGATATTATCTTTGTATGAGTTTAATTTGGGTCGGGTAGTGTAAGCGTTCTCAAGGCTCCCTGGATGGGTCGCGACACGTGGAATATCGCCTTGCTCCATGAGATCTTGCTTAATTCCTTCTCTTTACGTGTTACGTGTTTACTTGCAAGTACTTGTTTTATTTTTGTACGCGTGTGATAAAAAGTCACAAAAATATTTCTATAATTAAATTGGAATTTTTGCTAACAAAATTGGGACCAATGTCCCTTATTTTAGCCCAACCATAAAAACATCACAATTAAAACGAAGAGTTAACTTTTCTCAAAAAATGGGATCACTCATCCCGATTTTCCAATTCAAACAATCAAAATGACTCTTCGAACCCTCTTTAAATTAATACGAAGGAACCAATGTTCCTAAATTTCGAATAAGTGCGAAGAAACCAATGTTCCTAAAATAATATCCCGATTTATGTATGTCTTTATTTACTATTGATTTTGTTTGATTGTTTTAATTTTACGTTCATTTCTTTTTGGGCCATTGTAATTAATTTTGGGGCAACTTTATTTATTTTTGGGGATTGTATTCCGTCCCACTTATATCTTCAATTCCTTTCAATAGGGTTGTATTCTGCCCCTATTTCTCTTGTAATTGCGTGCTTGTGTGTTTACCGCTTTCATTTATCGCTTTCTTTTCTCGCTTTATTTATCGCTTTCTTTTACTGTATTTTTTTTATACTTGAAATGTGCTCTTTAAATTCAAATGCATTGATCGCGTGAGATGAGAGATATAATTTTGAGAGATTAAAAACTCATTTATAATTAACCAAAACATAAATAAGAGGGAAGTTCCGGACACCATATCTCTGGTTTAGACCGTTAGAGGTGAGAGACTTTTTCTCAATTTCTTGCAAATTGGGTGGTGACTCCAAATGCCTCAAATGTGCCTTTAGGTGTCATTAGACTAGGTTGTTCTTTCCAATGTTCTATTAGGAGGAATACACCGATAATGTCTCATGGCGCCCATGATCAAAAGACACACACCAATACCTCGAATCCCAAAGGCGGATTCAAAGCGAGGGCCCTTACTGGGTACTACAGGCGCGCGTCACAGTGTGCATGCATTTTTATAACTACGTTTATACACTATCTAGAGAAATCAAGTAGAAATAGGTAGAATTATACTACACAGGCATTTTTCATGCGAATTATTCAAAAAAGAAATAGAAAGTAGTAGAAAAAAAAATTAACCAACTAACCTTGAAGTCGACGAAAATGCACTAAAAGAAAACTTGACGAAATATGAAAATAATTGCTCCTAAAGATGCGTGACACTGTGGGGATCATTTTGGCGCAAATGGCACGTAAAACGGATGAAAAGCGGGTAAAAAAAATACAAAAAAAGATGCAGGGGAAGCAACGGGCAACGAGAGAAAAATGAAGAGGAGAGCAAAAAGATTAACTGACCGTCGGTTGGCCCTCCTTTTATATTTTCATGAACGACGGGCTGCCCGTCCATAGAACCGAGCGACGGACAGTCCGTCTGTAGCTTGAAATTTCGATCTTATCGCCTCATTAATTACACAATTAATTCTAATTACTTTCTAAGTAATTAATGCCTTTTTTTCTTTTATAGTCCCTGAATATTCCTCGACTTTCGTGTCTGGCGCGTGTCCCTATCAAATTGACAAAACAATAAAAATATACGAAAATTAGTTTATGCGCGTGAAATGCATGGAAAATATGCAGGGAATAAATCTACCAAGTGGTCAATGACTGATGGGCTAGCCATCTAAAGGATGATAGACGGGCACCCCATCGGTCATGTCCTTCTTATAAATTGCAGCACTTTCCTTGGACTTCGTGGCTTCTCATCATTTCAAGTCCATACCGTGTTCCTTTCTCAGGTTTTCTCCCTTTTTCCTTCCTTATTTCCTTTGCTAATTTAGAGTTCCAATTATAACCCTTGAATAATGTCTTCTCCTGCTATTATCAAGATGCACCGAATTTTAGACAACCCTCAAACTTGGGAAAATTCCACCCTTACTCCGCTTTTTGGTCTAAAATTCTTGAGAAGAGTTAGGATAGATTACAAGCTCCTTTTGGCTGTAGCACGCTTCTAGGATCCGCGATTCCATGTTTTTAGATTTACTTATCAGGAGTTATGCCCCCTGCCTGAGGAGTTTGCTACCATTGTCGGAGCCTGGTATCCCCCCAGTGCTTTACCTTGCATTCCTCGCTGTGGTCTGATGCATACTCAGGACATCGCCTTAGCCTTGAGCCTTGAGCCTTCCAATGCTGCTCGTTTGGTTCCTCAAGGTCCCACATTCGCCTTAGAGGCATTAATTGAGGCCTTAGATGAGTTTCCTGACGTTCCTCCACACCGTACGAGCGTCATCTTCCTTTTCTATCTGATGAGGTACTTGACTGTGACTTCAGAGGAGTTGACCGGTGACACTCGCTTGTTTGGAATTCTGGACGACTTTTATCGTGGATTGACCCCATTACCACTGGTTTTTGCTGAGACTATCCTGGGTTTGGATTCTGTTCGTGCTGGATCCTCTGCCTCCTTCTCCGGGAGCCCCTTATTACTCTAGGTAAGTCATTATTTTAAAAGGTAGTGCGTTCCTTGTAGATTTTCACATTAGCTTTTCTTAGCGGGAAGTGCATCCATTTCAAATTTTCACACAACCCCATGCCTTACTTTTGCCTAGGTGAACCCAACTCACTCCAACGACTTATTTTTTATTATTATTATTATTTTTAGATACGGCTGCAAGAGAAGCTGAAATTGCTATCAGAACCACCTCCCCGGGATGTCAGCCAATATTCACCGAGACATCTCCTTCCTCGTCAACGGCTGTACTCATTTGCAACTCCCGACGAGGGCATCACCAGATTTAGTGAAGTAACAGACGAGGATGTCAACTTCGTGAACGCTCGACTTCCCCTATCTATTGCGATAGTTGATGGCTCTTCAAGATGTGTTCCCTTATGTGGGCTTCGTGAGGCTACCTTTTATATCACAACACAATGCTCTCGACAGTTCTGGATGACTCAAGACGTGGTGAGAGTCCCTCTATCTTTCAGAGGCGGAGTTCTATCTACAACTTTTGCTTCACGGTATCATGATCTTTGGGCTGAACTGCCAGTAAAGACTGTCATTCCCTCTTTTGGAAATCATTCTGTTGTTTTTACTAGCGCATACAAGAGATGGTTGCTTACCCCTGTCGTTGACAATAGGACTCGACGACTTAGACAGTTGGCAGGCGAGAGTAATAGTAGGGTTTAGTTCAGATTTGTATGCATTTTGAGCAATATGTTTCTTTTTAGAATAGAACTTAGAAAATAATATGAATGAATGAATTCAGTTTTATTTCATTTCACAAAATTGTGTACATCTCAGTATGATTTCAATATACATGATCGTAATTTAACATTAATTCAAATATGCAAAACTACATTTATTCAAGGAGCCAAATCTTGATAGCATTAACTCCTGTTACCAATCAGCCCTCTCAGATTTTCTTGATTGGACATTTTCACTCAAACCTCTAATTTTTGATCAGGATGCCTTTTTTCGGTTTTCACCCTGACGAGGTGCCCAATTTTGGCAAGGCCGCCTTTTTTCAGTTTTTAACCCGCGGGGCTTTTATTCTCTTCTTTTGATTTTTTATTGCCTTTAGCCGTGGAACCTCTTGAGTCTATTAGTATTGATTGGCTCCTTAAACTCGTTGCCGTCGCTGCCTGATAGAATTGCTGCTCCTTTTGATGACAACTTCTTGAGGATGAAAGGACCTTCCCATGTCGGCCTGAACTTCCCTCTGATATCGGGCACACCTGGTCTCATCTGCTTGAATACCAAGTCTCCTTCCTGCAATAGGTGTTTCTTGACCTTCTTTCTGAATGACCTGGCAAGCCTTTTCTGATAGACCTGATTATAATAGTAAGCTTTCAATCTGCTCTCGTCCAACATGTTCAAATGCTGCAGCTGCTGTTTTGCCCACTCAATTTTCGGAATCTGAGCTTCCATGACTACCCTCAATGATTTGAGCTCTATCTTGACCGGTAGTACTGCTTTCGTCCCATATACCAAGAAATAGAGCATGGCTCCCATAGAAGTTCTGACAGTCATTCTGTAATCCCAGAGTGCAAAAGGCAACTTTTCTGCCCAATCTTTATAATTCTGCACCATCTTGTCCAGGATCCTCTTTACGTTCTTGTTGGCGACTTCTACTGCTCCATTAGCCTGAGGATGGTACGGAGATGACTTGTGATGCTTAATACCGTATTTCTGCAGTAACTTCTTCATTTTTGCCATGAACTTAACCCCATTGTTAGACACAATGTGGTGTGGGAGGCAGTCTCTGCATATCAAGTTCTTTTCAACGAATTTGGCCATATCCCGAGCATCAACCTTTTTGAAAGATTCTGCCTCTACCCATTTTGTAAAGTAGTCGATGGCGACTAACGCTATCTAGTACAAAAAGGTCTTCAACAAGCTCCTGGTGGCCATGACCTGCAGATGCACACTCTCCATTCGCATCCTGAAAACCTACATGGATAAACACTCGTGCTAAACGATAACGCTTAGTGGGGATAAACAGAAGCAAAAGACTTCGAACGAAGTCACAAATATATCACATGCATATCACTAGTCATGTCATTTACAAATAACCATACACACAACCTTGTAACAGATAACATTCACTCTAATTAGTTCCATGTGCAAAAATCCAAGTATAGCAAACAATGGCGATGTCATGTCATACTATGTTCATATTCATATACAAGTCTCTACTATATTCATGTCATGCTATATTCATGTGTAAATATCCAAGCAATATGGCAAGATAATAGCGATATCACGCCATGCTATGTTCATATATATCTATATGACCTCTATACATATGCAAGTCTCTATTACACTTCTTGTACACGACAGACCATACAGTAGCCTGAGAAACACGACACAACATAAAGTAACCTGAATTCTCATTAATTGTGGATACGGGTACATTTCGAAACGGAAGACAAAAGTCTCAAAACACTCTCTCTATCTCTATTAAAATGACCATCTCGGAGGTCGGCCGCTTAGCCCAAACGGGGCCATCACGGGCAGCTGCACTCACTAACCCTTTATAAGCATGCTTATCTATCCACTACTATGACACTTCAGGCTTGACTCAATAACTCGAAACAGAATACTTAATACTACCAGGATCACAATTCAAAATACTATCATGTCAATATATTTTCCAATACAGAACTCTAATTATAATGTAATGGAGGAACAAGTAAGCATACACTATGCACTAGGGAGAAAACATGCAAAGCAAGACAGAAGAAAACATTTTTCAGAAACAGAGCAGAATAGGAAAGGGTTCACTGTCGTGATTGCGACAAGAAGTTGCGCTCGCGACAGAAGCCAGGTTCACTGTCGCAATCGCGATAAGAGGTCGCGCTTGTGACAGAAGCCAGATTGCATGAAGACTCTATACTCTATACCCAAATGCATTACAATAACTCAAGCATTATATAACAATCCATGTCACATCGCATGTCATGTTTAACACTAGCTCTTATGCCATGGCATTACTTACCTAGACAACTAATCTTATAATCATTTGATAAACCTAAACATGCATGGTATAGACTCCGGAATGTTTCAGTGTAATACGAGTTCAATTCGGAAAGAAAAACACATAAAAATATACAAATTAGTTGAGGGTAAAGGTGGGGAATTGATTCATGCCAACCATGGGCTCTAAATCAAGAGGAAAATCACTCTGCTGACCTGTTCTATCGTGCTCGTGACCCCTGTCGCGCTCGCGACAGAAGGCTCCATGAGGAACCTACACAAGATTGCTTTTCACCTCAAACTGTTATCGCTTAAACCAACATCTAAAAGTCATTTTTAGGAAAAACATCCTTCTTAACAATTGTTCCCTAGGAAGTTATATTTCAAATGGACAAGTTTCAGGTCAATTGGACATCTATAACGTCAGATATGGTCTACACAATCTGAACTGCTCAAATGAACCGGCCAAAGTAGAGACACCTCTGTCTTGGCCAATTTTCAAGGTCTTTGAGCCAGAATTTGATCAAGGTCATTTCTGAGACTTTTATAGGCATAGAAGTCTTGGTTCTAATGGCTTATGAATCACTAAATTTAGAGGTCTAAAAATATACTTATAGCAAAAACATTACACGGAGGTCAGATGAAAGATGAACAGAATTCCCCAAAATCATACCTTTCACACAAAAACTATATGGAAATCACCTAACACCACCCAAACTCATGCAAAATAATCAAATTATATAATCATAAACATATATAAATACATAAAACATAAGAATACCACAAGCAATCAAAATGAACAAAAGTTAAAATCACACACGATCCCGACCTCTAGATAGCTCGATCCCGTCTCTCTAATCGGTTCCAATCTTCTCCTTTCCCTTGTCCCTCTTCTTGTCCACAACGTCAACAAAATCAGTCAAACAACCCATGAATCAATCCTTGTTTTTCACTTTAAATCAAAAACAAAAACGAAGTAGAAGAATAAGACCAATACTAACAGGAATCAAACCACTTACCTCTTCTCTTACTCTTCAAACCAATCCAAGTGGTTCACTCAAAGAGTAAAACAAATGAAGAAGAAAAGGAAAGAAATGGCGAAGCAAGAGGACCACGGTAGAAAAACCAAAGAAAGTGCAAAAGAATAAAAGGAGAGCAAAGGCCAAAAAGCAGAAAATAAAAGAAAGAACAAAGGCTAAAGGCCAAACAACATGGGAAAGAAAGCAAATCAGCTGGTCAACCCTCATCCACAATTAAATATTCTCATAAATGCCAGTTACCCAAATAAAATACATGTAGATCTCCTTAATAAATACATGTATTTAGATAAAACAAAACTTGCTCCATCCCACATGTCACACTCCCAAGCCGCCACGTGTCATTCTCCTACGATGCCACATGTCAAAATCCCAATTAATCTGACTGTCTGCTGGAGGGTTCTATCGCGCTCACGATAGAACTCTCTCACACACAATCACTCTTAAACTTGATACAATCCGACAAGAATTTAAACAAAACTTCTATGGTATTTTCGGGGTGTTACACATTCACCTCGAATTTGATTAATGACCAGAGATGAATCTCCAAACACTTCCACATTCTTTGCTCCCAAAGCTATCAGAGCTTCCAACATGAAGGTGCATGCTTCATACTCGGCTTCATTGTTGGTAGCCTTATATCTTAGCTTCTTAGCCAATGGGAGTTTTTCATCATCTGGGGTTGTTAGAATAATTTCTACTCCTGCCTTCTTACTGTTTACAGCCCTGTCAAAGTGCAACTGCCAACCCTGAATCGTGATAGCTGCCACATCCTCATCTGGAAGCTAAATTTGTATGAATCTCCTTGAATCGGGTGCTCTGCTAGGAACTCTGCCATTGCACGCCCCTTAATTGTCTTCCGAGTGATGTACTCAATGTCAAACTCCTGTAGCAGCAACAGCCATCTCCCTATTTTTCCAAGTAAAGATGGAGCTTCCTGTAAGTACCTAAGAGGATTCTATTTTGCTACGGCTTGCACTCGGTAAGAGTGGAAATAGTGTCTCAACTTCTTAAATGCCCAAATTACCACAAGACAGATCTTTTCTAATTCTGTGTACTTGACCTCATAGGTAAGGAACTTCTTGCTGAGGTAATAAACCGTGAATTCTACCCCGAACTCATCCTCTTGAGCCATCATGGCACCTACAGAACTATCTTGAATGGCCAAATATAAAATAAGCGGCTTGACTGGCTGTGGCAATTTCAGAACCGGTGGACTCAGCAAATATTCTCTGATGGTGTCAAAAGCTTTCTGACAGTCCTCGTTCCACACTACTGGTTGGTCTTTTCTGAGCAATTTGAAGATTGGCTCGCAAATCGAAGTAAGCTTGGCAACAAACCTGCTGACATACTGCAATTTGCCCAAAATATTTCTGATGTCCTTCTCTTTTTGAGGCACCGGCATCTCTCTGATGGCCTTAACCTTGTTCGAGTTGATTTCGATTTCCCTCTGGCTAACCACATGTCCTAGAAGCTTCCCTAAAGTGACACCAAAGATACATTTCTTGGGGTTTAATCGCAAGTTGTACTTTTCGATCCTCTGAAAGAACTTTTCTAGGGCTTCAAAGTGGCCTTCTCTGGTGGCCGACTTGATCATCATATCATCCACATATACTTCTATCTCCTTGTGAATCAAGTCATCTAGAATCCTTGTGGCCATTCTTTGATAAGTCGCACCTGCGTTCTTCAAGTCGAAAGGCATTACCTTGTAAGTGAATGTCCCCCACTCTGTGATGAAAGCTGTCTTAATCTGGTCGACTATCTTATTGAGTATCTGATTATAGCCTACGTAACCATCCATAAATCTATACATCATACAAGCAGCCGCGCTGTCCACCAACACGTCTATATGGGGTAATGAAAAGTCATCCTTTGGACAAGCTTTATTCAGATCCCGATAGTCTACACATACCCTTACCTTGCCCTTTTTCTTGGCTACTAGTACAACATTGGCCAACCAAGTTGGGTTCTGTACCTCAATCAGGAACTTGTCTTCGATCTGCTTGTGGATTTCTTCCTTCACCTTGTCTGCCCATTCTGGCCTGAGCCTCCTTAGCTTCTGCTTGACAGGCTTATAGTCTAGGTACGTCGGGATGGCATGTTCCGTGATTTCTCGGTCCACTCCTGGCATATCTTCGTAGGACTAGGCAAAGACTTTTTTGTGTTTTCTTAATATTCTCTCAAACTTTTCTGTCTCTTCAGGAGTTATGTTAGATGCTATCAAGATTTCTTTCGGGTTTTTTGAGGTCCCAAGATTAAATGGAGTAGCATCAGTTGAATCAATATCAAATATAGATGGATTATGATTATGATCATGCATAACAAAATCGTTAGAAACTTAGAACAAGTAAGCAAAATCGTTCACTTTATTGATAAAACTAAAATTATCACTAACATTATCAAAAAGTTCTAGAGTAAAAAGAAAATCTAAATTATTTTCCTCTTCCTCTTCTGCCGGCGCAACTGTTGAAGTTGACGGCTCTGCATCGATCTGGCAGTTTGGAGGCTCTGCAACGACCCCCTGTACAGCTTCTTCGATCTTTGCTTTCCCCTTCAGTTGCGTAGCCACTAGCCGTTCAGTGATAACTTCTTCGGGTGTCTCGCGGTCCCATACTGCCTCCCTGGTCATGATTTCTTCATCCCAAAAGCCCTCTGCTGGCTTAATTAATCCAATGTCCCAGTCGAAGATATCATTAAAGGCCTCAAACCCTGGTACAATCCTTCTGTCAACCCACTGAGGCTCAGCTTCTCCCATGTAAGCACATACTGCTGTGGCTGGTATAAAGCTCTCTCTAATGTGGGAGACTTCCTTCATTTGCCTTTTCCCCCTGTTCACCGGACCTTTGTATCTAAGGCCCTTTCTATCCTTCTGGCCTCTGGTGGCAATGGCGGCTGGCAGCCCCTGTAAATTCTTGCCTAGTCCTGCGCTGGGGAGGAATAACATCCTCTTCATCATGTTCAGCACTTGGGTGCTCCCATCTATCTGCTCTTCCCCATCTATCATAGCAATGTGGAACCCATTGAAAGGCTGCCTTGCAATCTCCAATATAGAAACCTAGTTCTCCCTGGCAGCCCTTATGGTCACAACCTGCCCCTCGTGAGGAATTTTGAGCATCTGGTGTAATGTAGAGGGGACGCCTCCAAGCTTATGGAACCATGGCCTCCCCAAAAGGGCCAAAAAGTTGGCGGGAATAGGCAGTACTATGAACTCCACCTCCGTCTCCACTGGTCCTATCTTAACTGCTATTTTGAACATCCCAGAGGCGTGCCTTCTCGAGTTATCATAAGCCGTGATTGTTAAATCAAACTTAGCCAGCATATCTTTAGTCACCCCAAAAGCTGCCATTGCTACCTGAGGGCACACATTGATTGATGAACCATCGTTCACCATAACGCAAGCCATATGCTTCTGATTGACCTGTGCCCGAATGTACAAGGGGCGGTTATGGTTGCGGCCTTCTGCCGGCAAGTCAGCACTCGTGAATATCACATTTTCCTCAGCTCCTCCTTTTACCACATCCAGCAATTTTGTGGGTGAGATGGTCGTGGCTACGGTTGTTTCACATAATGCCTCCACCAACTTCTGCCTGTGGGATGGAGATTGCCTCAAAAGATCCCATATTGAAATCTGAGTCGACGTCTTTTTCAGCTGCTTCAATATCGGGTCATCTTTCGGCTCCCTTTCTTTTTGGCCTACTGTGTTTTAGAGCTACCCTTTCACTCCAGGTCACTGCTCCTACTTGCTTCTTCTTCTCCTTCTTTCCTCCTCCTTCCTCCTCTGAACCCCACGGGTTGGGAACTACTTCACTATCAACATTATTATCTTCATTTTCACTTTCATCAGTGGACCAGCAATCGATCACTGCAGCGAGAAGCCCTTCTTCACTTACCTCATGGAGGCTCGTGACAGCAGTGTTGGCACCGATGCCGTATAACTCTCTCAATACATACCACTCAGGCAGACTGGACCCAATTATGAATACCGGCGGGGGCACGTTGTTATACCCAGTCTTCTTCTGATTCCCTCTCTTCTCTGGGTCTGTGATTTGCTTTGAATCGATTAAGTCCTGAATCGCGTGCCTCAGTGCCTTGCACTCATCAGTCGTATGCCCAGTGTGCTAATGATATGCACAGTATTCATTATCCTTATATCCTGGCAGACCTTGAGTCCTGGTTGGTCGCTGTGGTAAAGGCTGTAACTTTTCCTCCTTCATCAGCCTCCGAAGTACCCATAACAAAGACCTTCTTAGATTGGAGAAATGCCTCGGGGCCATGTTGGTAGCTGAAACTTCAGCTTTTTTCCTCGTGCCACTACCGGAGCCTGCTAACCTACCCGCCCCCTGACTGCTATTGCCCTTCTTAGCATAACTCTCATTGCTTGCTCTCTTAGAGAGGTGCTCTCCTTCTGCTTCGATAGCGATGTCTTTCAGAGACTCCTATTCTCTCAATCCCTTCATTTTTAGTCCATCCCTCAAATACAGGTTCACATTTTTTATAAAGAGCCATATCTGATCTTGAGTATCTGGCTTTTTTTTTATCTCCATCACTCGGTTCCTCCATCGGGTTAGATACTCATGGAAAGACTTGCCTGCCTTCTGCTGCAATAGTTCCAAATTCTTCCATCAATAAATCCCAGTCCTCCTTTATTCTGCGATCAAGCCCGTGATACCAATCCATTGCTGGGCTGGTTAAACTTAGGCAAAGGTACTCAATCTTCTGCCTTTTGGTTAAAGTAGTACCCTTCATCACCAGCGAGTACTGCTTTATATGCGTGGTGGGATCGAAAGTGCCATTAAATTTGGGGACGTTGGGCATCTTGAAGTTCATCGGGACCAGATCTTCCCCTTTTAATTCCTTATCTTCGAGGTTTATCCCTTGATCCCTTATCAGCATTTTTGCCATCACTTCGAACTTCTCTTCCATCTTCTTCCAGATGGCTTTTTCATTCTGAGGTACCTTCCCTCTTTCTGACACTGTTTCTTCGTATTCATCCTCTTCTAGGTCATCTTCCAACCTCTGGGCTAGCCTTCTCCTCTGGGCCCCTGATGTGGTAGTCCTTAAGTCCACGGGTGGTGGATGTATCTCCTCCGATGGATCTTCTCTGACCTCTTCCCATTCATTATTTCTCATAGGAGGGGGTGGTGGGTTCTGTGGCGTGGCTGGCTGAGCAATCATAGCCATCATTCGGTTCTCAAATTTCTCCAACCTGCAGCCCACCTCTTCATCTATTAAGGTCCTAGTAGCATCTATCCCCCTTGGTGAGTTGGCCATTTTAGAGTCTATAGAGAATTGAGAGGATGTAGCGTGGCTGCTTTCTGAGACTGAATCAGAGAACTCTACCTTTTCTGGCAGCTCAAAGAATGAATTTATGCATAGTCTTCCTTGAGGACCTCTTGACCACCTGGGCCGATCTATGATGGCTGCAAAACATACCCGTTAGGATGATGTATGAA
Organism: Excoecaria cochinchinensis; assembly: GCA_947683425.1. Lineage (NCBI taxonomy): Eukaryota > Viridiplantae > Streptophyta > Magnoliopsida > Malpighiales > Euphorbiaceae > Excoecaria > Excoecaria cochinchinensis. The sequence continues at coordinate 4,467,429 of CANTUQ010000063.1, forward strand.
TGACATATAATGCACGGTCTTGCTTATGTAACATCCACAAATCACATGCAAGCAAATAGGTCCTTACAACCTTATTACTCCCGCACACGAGGTCATAGTCTCTTTCCTAGGTGGGATTGACCCATGAGTTAACAGGGAACCCGCTGGACGTGTATGATGCACAGAGGAAAACCGGCAGCATAACCTCTCCTAACTAATGCATAGACGTATGAGTTATGATTGTTGCGTATTTAGGTAGTCCGAATAAGTTGACATGGGCCTATCGGGGCATAAAAGCCTTTGATTAGGTGACCAATCAAATCATATGGGTTTGTCCAATACAAAATAATCCATACAGCAAGCACAGTATTAAGGTTCATACCACTTAGGGAAAGTAACTATTTCCATTACATGAGCTTTGGCCAAGGTAATGATACTTTAGGTCTACCCAAGCATGGTCCCTGCCAACAGGTCTAGCACATCACGAGCGTAACGATCGATCGAGTCTCCATTTAATATACCATGATGGTACGAAGCTTGGGCTGGTGATTATCCTTAACACTTTCCTATATTGAGTGAACGTAGGGTCGTGTTTTAGGAACGCATCGGGGTTAAAAGAGGGACCAAACTAGCATAGATCTAAGACTCTAATGAGATGCAATACAGTTTTGAAAGAGGATGAAATTTCTAAATTAAAACTTAATTGTAAATTTTAACCAAGGTACTTTTGAATCGAAGTCACGAATATATTCCCCAGTGGAGTTGCCACTGTGACACGCACCGAACCCCAGGTGCCCCGAAAGCCCGCTCTTAGGGCGATCGAGAGAGGTTCATGAAAACTTGTAAAAAATTACAAGTGCGTCCATTTTGAGCAATAAGGAGGTTTCTTAGAGTCGCCACCCAATAGAACATTGGGAAAAGTTATCTAGCCTCAGTGAGCCTAAGATAGCGCCTATGCATCCATTTTAGGCAAGCCAGATATATCTTGGAGGCCTCACCCCAAAAGAACATTGAAATGATCCTCTAACCTCGTGGAGCCTAAGATTATGCAAGTTGGGCCTTTTTTATGGGCAACAAGAGATAGTTTGGAGGCCCCATCCCAATGAAACATTAAAATGGTCCTCTAACCTCGTTGAGCCTAAGACCAGGTTGGGTTCAGGACTTCTCATTTATTTATACCTTGATTAATGTTATAATTGAGTTTTGAATTTATTGTTTCATCCCATTTCTCATTCAATTCAGTGCAATTTAATTAAAGCACAAGTTGTCCATTCAGGGAAAGTGATAAACAAAGTATAATTAAAATAAAGTGTATGGAAATATATTACAACAAAACTAAGGGCGGAATACAACCCCAATTATAAATAAAATACGAAACATGCATAAAACGAGGTATAAAATAAAGGTGAGGACATTGGTCCTGGCATGCACATTTTATTACAAAATGACGTTAAAGTGTCGATTTTATTTGCTTAGAAATGGGACATTGCTCCTTGATTTATTAATAAAATCTCGATTTAATTATTATAGAAAATATTTAACCACATTTGTATTAGCGGAATAAAGAACAGTATTCACAATAACAACATAAACTAAAAGGATAAAGTCCAGAGAATAAACCCAGGAGAAGACCCTTAGGTCATTGCAGTGACCTCCATCACAAACAGCTCCAGATTCACCAAACAAATCAGATAAAAAACTCACAAAATAAAAGACATATTAGTGCCCAATTGAGAGCAAAATAAAATAATAAATTAAACAATAATAAAAAAAAATATGAGAAATTGTGTGAAAAATCCATAGAAAAACAAAGGAATAAGAAAGAGGAGACAAATGGGGAAAGAAGGCCCAGGGACGGCCCAAGGCGCGTGAGCGACGGGCGTCCCTGGGCGTGACTGGCGGGCATAGATGGTTACCCTCGGCATCCCATCAGTCCCTTGAGCGACGGCCGTCAATGGTTCCTATGCCCGTCGGTCACTTCTGTTCCCGAAAAAGGAAAACCCAAATTTTTTTGTTGTTTTAATTTGAGTAAATAAGTATTTTTATACAGAAAATTACTGAAAAGTAATTAAATTCAAAATAATATATCTAGAATGTTTAACCTCGGATTTTTACCTCATAAAAGTGAACGCTGAGTGATTTCAGCTCCTCGAGTTCTACAAGGATCAGCCCGTGATTATGTGATTTCAGGAGATTTTTGATTAAAACAGGTGTTTCGAGAATAAATCAAGAAAAGAAAATTATATTTTTTCTTTCTTGAAATTTTGATAGTAATTAGATGTTGGAATTAGCTAGATTGATGGAAACGAATGAGTTTTGTTACCTTGGATTAGCTTAATTTGCAAATAGAAATGAGAGAGAGTAGAAATTTTGAGAAAATTATTTTGGAAAAGATGCGAAAAATAAAATTTCTATAAAAAACTGTTAAACTTTAGTTTTCTTTGAAAATTTCTAACTGAAAATTTTCCAACCCCCAATAATGAACTTTATCCCCTATTTATAGGTTTTAGAAGATAATTCAAATAAATTTAAATTTAAGATTTGAATTTGAAAAGGATTTCTGAAATCAAATCGTAACCGAATCGGTTATCAGAATATTTACAAAATCAAATCTAATATTTGAAAAGATTTAGAGGATTTTAATAAGATTTATAAAATATTTGATAAATCTAACGAAATCCGGCGGTTTCAACAACTGATCACCAACCGACGGCCGTCATTTAAATACAGACGGGCGTCGGTGGGAGGGGTACTCACGGTTATTTGATCGGCAGACCACCCACGGACAGGGAGCCGAGAGACAATTGTCCCTCGCGAGGGGCGAGCGTCGCTCGGACGAGAAACGGCCGTCTCTGATCCGCGAGAGACGGGCCCCGCTTTCGAGCGACGGCCTATCACTCGTCACGAGAGATGGCATCCTCGTGCGAGCGACCCGTCTTTGGACCTAAATTTTCTTTTTCAAAGTTTTCACCATCCAAAACCTCTTGTTACTGAGAAAATCCCCAATCCTTGTAAAACCGAAGAATGAAAGCCCCCAAATTCCATCCATTTGTTTGGAAATAGACATTAATCTCTTCATCGGGTAACTCTGATCTGAACTGCCTTAGGACTCGATGTCTACAGGATGCTTGTTTTCATTCCATCGGGAATGCTTGATTTGTTACCCATTATCCACACCCATAGAAAGGCAAGCAGTGAGGACTTTTAATAATATTTGATTTGAACCCGTTATGTGATTGGTATTTATTCTGATCATGCTGATACATGGACTTTGGTATTATGATATTGAATATGAGTAAATGATCCATTTTATTTGAATCTTTAATTATCCTTTTATATGAGTTATCATTGATTATCGAGTTATATCTTAAATTATTGACATGCTTATGACATACGTGTGTTTTCCTCGATGACTCTAGTGAGGGGTCATCTATTAACATCTTTGAATCCCTACTAAGCTTTATGCTTAGCACGGATTTTATTTTAATTCGTGTAGGTTTTGACGTTAGCTCCGCTCGTAAGAATAACTCGCAAGGTCATAAGGCATCACAAGTATAAGATCTGAAGGAAGTTTTTGCTGAAGTAGGTTTCTTTTGATGTATATTTTATAATTACATAAGTTTTCTTTTGTTTAAAATGTTTTGTAATATATCGCCTGTAATTATATCACTTTGAGATTTGAACTTTTCTTTTGGTAATGTATGGTTTAATCTATTTTATTAGTAGATATAAATTGGATAGATTTAACGTATGATTCTGATTGTTTGATTTGCTAGAGTGGCACCCCTCTATAAGATCTCTGTATTATCGGTTAATCTTCGTCAAGTAGTTAGGGGTGTTACATTTGGTGGTATCAGAGTATAGGTTTAACTAGTTCTGGACTCTAGATATATAGAGATACGTTTGAGTAATGCCTATGATGACCTAATGTGGATATTCTTATTTTCTTATAGACTATTAGGATGGACGGATCTCGAGAATCTATCAAAGGATCAACTGAAAGTTCAAATCTTATGGACCAAGATCGGTCAGTACACGATCCATCTGCATTAATTGGGAATGAAATGCCTGTACCACCCGTACCTATGGAGGATTTATTTAAGATGACTCAAGATATAGCAAGAGTTCTAGATAGATTAATCATACCCAAACCACCCACTGATTTTATGAGAAAATATGGTGTAGAGGAATTTCTAGGGACAACTCTAAATGAGTCAGATAGAGCTGAGCTTTGGATAGAAAAGACTTAGAGGATCCTTGAGGAGATTAGATGCCCACCAAAGCAAAGGGTTACCTGTGCTATTTTTTTTATTACAAGGAGCAGCTTATGATTGGTGGAAGCTAATGATGAAACATCCACTGTATGTTGAACCAATGACTTGGGAATTCTTTTATCAAGAGTTCTAGAGGAAGTATGTATCCGATGCTTATAAAAAAGCTAGATGGAAGCAGTTTTTGATCTTTACACAGAGAAATTTATCAGTAGCTGAATATAAAAAGGAATTCAGTTGTTTGAGTAAATATGCACCTGATAATGTGTTGATTGAAGATTTCAGAAAGAAGCATTTTGAAGAAGGGCTTAATGACTCTATTAAGGAATAGTTGGTAGCTTTTTCTATACTACAGCAAGCAAATTATTATCAGTTAGTGCAAGCTGCCATTCGAGTTGAAAAGTCTGAGTTAGCTAGAAGGGAAAGAGCATAGAGAAGAGGAGCCTTTAAATGTGGAATGTCTTCAGGGAAAAGGACTCGGGAGTCTCAGGGTACACATCTAGCAAAATCAGTTGGCAGCCTGCCACCAGGAGTAGACGATAGGGTCAGACAACAATACTTAGTTTTTATAGAGGTTTTGTGGCAAGTTATAACGCTGATGCACCAGAATGTACATATTGTCATAAAATCATAGCGGTACATGTAGGATACTTACTGGATCATGTTTCGAGTCTGGAAGCATGGATCATTTCCTTGCTAATTACCCATAAAGATCAGGAAAGACTTGTACTGTACAGAGTAGCAGAGGAGCATCAAATGTACCTCCAGCACCAAGAGGCAGGGGTAGAGGTTGAGGTGGATTTGGTCAGTCTAGGGGTAATCAGAGTACGGCTTCTAAGACAGTGGAAAGACCACCTGTTGCTCCAGCTTGAGCATATGCAATAAAGGCTCGTGAGGAGCAAGATCCCCCTGAAGTTATAGCTGGTATTTTCTCTTTATTTAACTCTGATATGCGTACTTTGATTGATCCGGGTTCCACTCACTCATATGTTTGCACTGGGGGTTTGTCTAATAAGATGTTGGCTGTAGATTATTTATCTTATGATATACATGTGACTAGTCCTCTAGGTAGAGTATTCTTGTGAATTATATGTTTAGAGATTGCCCAATTATGGTACATGGAAAGGAATTTGTTACTGACTTAATTGAGTTACCATTCCATGAATTTGATATGATTTTGGGTATAGACTGGTTGTCTAAACATCAAGCTGTGGTTGATTGACAGTTGTGCTTGGGAGTCTTGATCAGTTAGAAACCGTGGTGCATGGTATGCGATCTAGTTATTTGATGAATGTAATTTCTGCTATGCAAGCTAGACATCTTCTTAGGAAGGGACGTGAAGCTTTCTTAGCCCTGGTGTTTGATTCTAGGCGGGAACATGTAAATTTGTGGGATATTCCTTTAGTTAATAAATTTTTGGATGTGTTCCCTGAAAAATTGCCAGGTTTACCACCTAAAAGAGAAGTTGAGTTATCCATAGAAATATTACTTGGGACAGCTCTTATCTCAAAAGCACCATATAGAATGGCTCCAATAGAATTAAAAGAATTAAAAGTGTATAGTTGTAGGATCTTTTAGAAAAGGGTTTTATTCGACCCAGTGTTTCCCCATGGGGATCACCAGTCCTCTTTGTGAAGAAAAATAACGGTACCTTGAGAATGTGTATTGATTACCGTCAGATTAATAAGGTTACTATGAAGAATAAGTATCCCTTGCTAAGGATAGAGGATTTATTTGATCAATTCAAAGGTGCCAGAGTATTTTCAAAAATTGACTTGAGATCTGATTATTATCAGCTTTGGGTTAAGGAAGTTAATGTTCTTAAAATAGCATTTAGGACCCGGTATGGTCACTATGAATTCTTGGTGATGCCATTTGCGTTAACCAATGCATCTGCAGCCTTTATGGATTTGATGAATAGGGTGTTTCACTCTTATCTAGATCAATTTGTTGTTGTATTTATAGATGACATTCTAGTTTATTCCAAGAATGAACGGGAGCATACCGAGCATTTGGGAATTGTGTTGCAGATTTTGAGAGATAAACAATTATATGCTAAGTTGAGCAAATGTGATTTCTGGCTTAAGGAAGTGTCCTTTTTAGGACATATTATCTCTTCTGAAGGTACCTGGGTGGATCCAGCAAAAATTGAGGCCATTGTTAACTGGAAATCGCCTAGAAATGTTTCTAAAGTAAGAAGTTTTTTAGCTGGGTATTATCGGAGATTTGTTCAGGGATTTTCTGTAATAGCTACTCCATTGAAAAAATTGCTTCAAAAGAATAGCAAGTTTGAATGGAAGGATCGGTGTCAAGCTAGTTTTGATTAATTGAAAAAAATGCTTACTGAATCTCTAATGTTAATTTAACCTACTTCATGCAATGAGTATGTTATGTATAGTGATGCATCTAGAATTAGTTTAGGCTGTGTTCTAATGCAGGATGGAAACTGGTGGCTTATGCCTTATGGTAATTAAAGCCACATGAGCAGAACTATCTTGCTCATGATATGGAATTAGCAGATATGGTATTTACATTAAAGATATGGTGGCATTACTTGTATAGTGAGAGATGTAGAATCTTCACTGATCATAAGAGTTTTAAGTATTTGCTTACTTAGAAAGAACTTAACTTAAGATAGCGGCATTGACTAGAATTGTTCAAAGATTATGATTGTATAGTTGATTACCATCCTTAAAGCCAATATAGCAACAAATGCTTTAAGTAGGAAGACTGTTGTTGCTTTGTCATTACAGCACAGTAGGTGGAGATTTGCATTAGATGGAGCTTTGATAGATCATTTAAAAGCAAAGCCTGATTTGAACCAAGCAATAATTGATACTCAAAAAAAATGATGATAAGTTACAACAAGCTGTGCAAGCTGGTAAAAAAGGGAAACAGACTCACTATTTAGTGAAAAAGGATAGAAGTTTGTATTATAAAGACAGATTTTGTGCACTTGCAGTTGATGAATTAAGGAAAAAGTTGTTGCATGAGGCCCATAATATTGTGTTTACTATGCATCCCGGAGGTAACAAGATGTACTAGGATTTGAAACAATTTTATTGGTGGTCCGATGTGAATAGAGATATTATGGACTATGTTTCTAAATGTTTATCATGTCAGCAAGTGAAATCTGAATACCAAGTTCCACCTGGTTTGTTGAATCCCATTCCAATTTCACAATGGAAATGGGATAATATTACGATGGATTTTGTTATTGGTTTTCCCTTCACTCAAAAAAAAGCATGATGCAGTTTGGGTAGTAGTTAATCGGCTTACTAGGTCTGCCCATTTTGTACCGGATTGACCTGATTACTCAATGGATAAACTGGCTGAATTGTATGTATCTAAAATTGTTCGATTGCATGGAGTACCATTGTCTATTGTATCCGATTAGGATCCTTGGTTTACTTCTAGATTTTAGAAAAGTTTGCAAGCAACTTTGGATACTTGACTTAGTTTTAGTACAACTTTTCATCTACAAACAGATGGGCAGTCAGAAAGGGTGATTCTGATCTTAGAGGATATGCTTCGTGGATGTGTTATAGACTTTCCTGGCAGTTGCGATAGGTATCTTCCATTAATGGAATTTGTCTATAATAATAGTTATTAGACTAGTATTGGCATGGCTCCATATGAGGCTCTATATGGTAGAAAATGTAGAACTCTAGTATGCTGGACTGAATTGAATGAAGATAAGGTAATTGGACCTAAACTGGTAAAGGAAACAGAAGAAAAAGTTCAGATTATCAGACAGAGATTAAAAGCTGCAGGTGATAGGCAAAAGTCTCATGCTGACCTGAAAAGGAAAGATATAGAATATGCAGTTGGTGATAAGGTATTTCTAAAAGTATCACCGTGGAGAAAAGTGATTCGGTTTGGCAAAAGAGGGAGGTTGAGTCCGAGATTTATTGGTCCGCATGAAATCTTGAAAATAATTGGACCAATTGCATATAGATTGGCTTTACCTTTAGATCTAGCTAAGTTACATGATGTGTTTCATATTTCTATGCTTTGGAGATATCGGCCTGATGAATCTCATGTGCTTCCGATTCATGATATTCAAGTGCAGTCAAATTTTTCTTACAATAAAAAACCAATGGCTATTTTGGCTAAAAAAGTTAAGCAGCTAAGGAATAAACAGGTTCCTCTTGTGAAAGTGTTATGACAACATCATGGTATTGAAGAGGCAATCTGAGAACCAGAGGCAACTATGAGAACCCTGTATCCTCGGTTGTTTAAATCAGATATGAATTTCGAGAACGAAATTCTTTAAGGGGGAGAGAAATGTAATACCCCAAAACCTACTCTAGTAGTATTTTTCATAATTAGGGTGGTTAAGGAATTGTGATTATAATTTTAATATGTAAAAAGGGGGTATAAGTGGAAATTAATTTGATTAAAGTGGTTAATTAGTGGAATATCACATTATATTTTATAAGAATAATGAGAATTGAGGACTAAATTGAATAAGAAAGTATTCATGCATGCTATTAGAGAATTAAGAAATTAAGGGGGATTGGAAATGCAATTGTCCAACACATGTATATTAATACATGCAAAGCTGTAGTTGGACATGTAGCTAGAATGGAAAATTAGTGAAGAAGCCATTTTCGGTGGGAAGAAATTCTGGAACTTGCAAATTTCTGTTTTCCTTCCTTATTTCTTGCTTCCATGGAATCTAATTAAAGAAATCAGTAGGATTAAGGCATGCTAAGTTGAATGTTTAAATTTAAAAGTCAATTGGTAAGTTTAATTCTTCTTTTGTTGACTTTGCATTTCCTGGTTGTGATTAAGTTTCTGGAATTGAGGAAATGTGGAAGATGATGGAAAAATCTTGTATGTGTTTATTAGTTGAAGAAGAAGCTGAAAAGAAGAGAAAAGGGAAGGAGAAAGTTGTAGGTTAAAATCAAGTTTCAAGTTGGGGTTTTGGTTTCAATTTAGGTTTGGGATTCATTTTTGGAGCTTTGTGTATGTAAATGGTTTGGTAAACTATGAGAAATGAATAAAATTTGATGAGGATCCTAAGAATACTATTGATCAAGATAATGAGGGAATGAATTTCTATCATTATGTATGTGAGCAATATCTATTATCACTGTTATTTCGGACTATTGAAGCTTAACTAGTAGCCTTTGTTATTTTGCATATTTATTAAGTGATTTGAGTAACTGGAAATAGTGTTGGTTAATTAGATTTGCTTAATAAGTGAAAACAGGGAAATTGTGATATGAATTTTGTTCTTGTCTTAGAATAGAGTAGATTCCATTTGAAATAGTTTTTAAATTAAGAGATTTAATTTAATGAATATCATATATAATGATGAATTCTGAATACTTAAGTGTATTGGTGGCAAGAGGAATGAGGTTTGATTAATGTATTGGAATGGACCATTTCGGATTAAAATTCTTGTGTTCTTCAATTTTTCTAGTTACATGGCGTTCAGGTTTCTTTTACCGCCGTGTAATCGTATTCTGAAGTTTAATTTTGCCAGTTTTTGGTTTCACACGGCGGTCAGGATTTTCTTACCACTGTGTAAAAGCATTCTGGACTAGTTATTTTGGCTTACAAGTTGTTTTACATGGTGATCATGGTATTTCTTATTGCCATGTGGTAAGTTTGACCGCTGTGTAAAATAACCTTACCGCCGTGTAATTGCATTCTATTTAGCATCTTTTGAATTTGCTAGTTTACATGGCTGTCAGAAATTTTGTACTACTATGTAAATAGCTTTTGTTTTTGGAAAATAAATTTCATGTTATTTACACTTACCGCCGTGTAACCTCTATTTTCAGCATTTTATCTCTTCATTTTTACTTGGTTTTGTACGACCACCTTTTATAAAAACTTGTATTATCTGTTTAATGATTATATAAAGATGATATATGATTAAATTGCTACAAAATGGAAAAAATTCTGATGAGATATCAATTGATATGTCTTCTATTGGATTACTTGAGAATTTGAGTTATTAGAGTGCCTATTAGTTAGTCTAGTCTATGGATAGATAGGCATGCCTATAGGGGGCTTGAGCAGCTGCTACTTGAATATTTTCCTTGCGGGGATGCTAGATTATTTGAATGCAATTCATTCCTTCGGGAACAGCTTATTGAATTTTCCCATTAGGGATGCTTGTTTTCATTCCATCGGGAATACTTCATTTATTACCCATTATCCACACCTATATAAAGGCAGGCAGTAAGGACTTCTGATAATATTTGATTTGAACCGGTTATGTTACTGGTATTTATTCTGATCATGTTGATACATGGACTTTGGTATTATGATATTGAATTTGAGTAAATGATCCGTTTTATTTGAATCCTTAATTATCCTTTTATATGAGTTATCATTGATTATTGAGTTGTATCTTGAATTGTTGACATGCTTATGATATACGTATGTTTGCCTCGATGACTCTTGTGAGGGGTCATCCATTAACATCTTTGAATCCCCACTAAGCTTTATGCTTAGCACGGATTTTCTTTTAATTCGTGTAGGTTTTGATGTTAGCTCCGCTCATTAGAATATACCGTAAGGTCATAAGGCATCATAAGCATAGGATCTGAAGGAAGTTTTCTCTTCTTCGTTTCTCTATAGCCGAATTGGGTTACTTTCCTACCCAATTTTGGCTTTTGCATCTCTTTTAGACTGTTTTTAGACCTCTTTTCTAGTTTGGATACACTTATAAGTGGTCATTGTTTAGACACTAGTGGTTTACTATAACTCGGTGCGAAGGCAATTCAATTGATCAACAAATCTCAAAGAGTAAAGGATTTCAAATCTTTTAGTTTGATTTTGCTATTTTTATGATAAGATCTTACATTAAGGGATTTAAAGTTTTTATTTTTCCACTGTGTATGAGCTTTAAATCCTTTCACATGAATGATAAATCATCTCCCAAGGAAAATGAAGGCGAACGAGATGGTAAATAGATTATGTCATATGTATTATAAGCATTGCTTAGGGTTCGAGAAGCAGTTACTTTCTCTTTACCCGTATCTTTGTATGAATGCTCACAAATGTCAAATCGGTTGCCAAATTGAACTCTTCCTTCCTTAATGACTATGCCTTCAACATGAGGTTCGGCTCTTCTTTCTTCTCACCTTATGCTTTCCACCTCAAATCCCTCATTGAGGGCTAAGGCTTTCTTTTTTCCATTTTGGATTGAATGTATGATATTACCCTATAACTTATGACTAAAACCTTTCATGAGCGCGTTCAAATATTTTATAGTCACAGGGGTGGAGTCATCTAGCTGATCATCGACATCGGATAGATCCTCATCATCGAAAGCAAGTAAAAGATTTTCTAGCATTCTTTCTCTATTGATAGCATATCGGATTCATCAACTACCTCAATCTTCACTACAAGAAATTGAAGATTTCCCGATGGAAAGCTAGGATTTTCCGTCGGGATATTAAATTGCCGATGGAATGCCATTCCGTCGGCATTGAGAACGTAGGCAATTTTTCCCGACGGAATTTAATTTTCATCGGGAAATTCCCGACGGAATTTAAATTCCATCTGTAATTTAAATTACCGACGAAATTTTCCGTCGGTAATTTAAAAAACAAATAAAAAAATTAAATAAAACAATTTCAATGCAGCTGAAAATAAAAATTTAAACTAAAATAAATGCTCAATTCTAATTAATTCCAGTACATGCTCAATTCCAGCACAATTAGTTATAGTCTAGTATAAATTTAACTAAAAGATACTAGTCAAAATTAAATGCTAATAAACCCAATCTAAAATCATGTAGCATTACAAACTAAAATAATGTAGAATGAAAGTTGTTTAGATGAAAAATAAACCCAATCTATCTATTATGTACAATCACGAAATTAAATTCTCAAAAATCTTAACAATCTCAAAATGAATCATACTATTAATAGAAATAACAATAATAATTAAGTTACAAATTTTATTGATTTTATTTTAATAATAATAACATGTTGATTACTATTAATATCAAGAATACTAATAATAAAATTAATAATAACATTTAAGTTTATTAATACTACTAATATCCTCAAATAAATTATTAAGTTTATTATTTTCTAATAATACTAACAATAATTAATTTTTCATTTCATTATTTAACAATAATCTAACTAATACTAATAACACTAATAACTAATTCTAACAACAATAACACTAATAAGTAATTCAGATTTTTATTTAACAATATTAACCTTTTAAATAATAATAATAATAATAATAATAATAATAATAATAATAATAATAATATTTATTATTTAATTAATTAGATAAATAAAAAAAACAAAACACAGCTTACCTCATGCCGCCGGAGGAGAAGGGAAGGTGCCGAAGCTGGATGGCCGTCCACCACGCCGGAGCAGCAACTGCCGACGCCGGAAGAAAGGCCGCCACGCGCAGAGGAGGAGAGGTGGAGGGGGAAAGGATGGGGAGAGGGAGGGGAGAGAGAGGAGAGGAAGGGGAGGGAGGGGAGGAGGCTAGGCGGATCGGCGTAGGAAGTCAGTGGGCCGGTGTGACGCGCGTCGGATCCCCGCGGCCGCCCTGGAGATAGGACCCAGCGACGGCCTCTGTTGGGTGACCGACGGGCGTCAGTCAAAATGACCTACATGTCCGTCGCTCACTTAAGAGAGAGGGCGTCTGTGAGTGGGGTGACCGACGGGCATTGGTCAAGAAGATGACCCATCGGTCACCACTGTCTCCGAAAATAAACATTGAAAAAACTCTCTTTTGGAGCAAAAACGGGTTTTTACCAAAAAATGAGATGAAACGAGTGAAAATAGAGGAAGATAATAGCAAAAAGTTGAAAGAACAACAAAACAAGGAGTAAAGATGAAATGATATGGAGAATGAGTCCGGAATACTTACCCTCAGATAATCCTTTAATGATATTCTTGATGTTGATTAGAGCCCCACGCGTTCCACGAGAAGCAAAGTGAAGGATCGAAAAAAGGAAAATAGATTATTTCCTCCTCAACCCCTCAAAAGATCGACTTTGGAATCAAAATTCAAAGAAAACTAATTAGTTTTAGTTCCTTTTTAATGATTTAATCCTCTAATTAAAAGAAATTCTTTGATGAGTGTGTTTGCTGGAAGAGAGAGAAAATGTGCTTGAATTTTGGCAGAGTTTCCCCTCTTGAAAATTTTTGGAACCCTTTTTAAGAGAAAATCCGAAGCTTTTATAGGCCAGGCACGACTGACGGGCGTCGGTGTATAGAGGCGGGCGTCAGAAGAATCCTTCTGACACGAGGATTCATCCGACGGCCCTGCCACATCCACCGATGGGCGTCGGAAGCGTTGTGTGCTCCAGGAAATCAGGCGGCGCTTTGGCAGAGGCGGTGCCTTCCGACGGGCGTCAGAAAATACCCCAGGCCGTCTGTGACCCTAAGCGACGGGCTGGCCCTCACAGACGATCTAGCCGTCTGTGGAGGAAAATATACCTTTTTGACTCGAAAATTCCCTGTTTTCTCCCCCTCTGCCTATGAAAGGTGAAAAGACTCATTTCTCGTGGAGCATGGAACTAAAACCTTCAAATCCAAACCATTCATACAGGCTTGGATACTGATTTCATCACGGGGTTATCTCTGATCCGGACCGCTCCGGGACACGGTGCTTACAGTTGCCCCCAGTTTTGGGGAAACTAGTGCACAAGCGCCTAGATAAGCCAAAACTCAGAGAAAGGACAGAAAGGAAGAAGGCGTACCTGCGACGGTTCTTACCTTCCATGCCTTTTGCCGGGTAGACCTCGTCTCAGTCTATTTGGCGATGCGAAGATACCCCTATCGGTCTCATCTCGACCTGTAGGTGTTGGTGAGACGTAGCTTTCTCTAGCCACAATCCCGATGTGAAGAGCGGTGTTTCTTCAACCGCCACTTCGATCTGAAGTTCCCTTGCTAACCCCCATCCGATCCGCAAGGTGCGTAGCGCTCTCTGGCTGCCGCGCGAACTGTGAGATGTTGTACTCTCTGACTACAATCTCGGTCTGTGAAGAGCAGTGTTTCTCTAACTGCAGCTTCGATCTGAAGTTCCCTTGCTAACCCCCATCCGATCTGCAAGGTGCGTAGCGCTCTCTGGCTGCTGCGTGAACCGTGAGATACAGCACTCTCTGGCTACAATCTCGATTGGGTGAAGAGCAGTGTTTCTCTAACTGCAGCTTTGACTTCTGCTGGCCTCGTCTCGGCTTACGCAGGGTTGAGGAGATGTAGCACTCTCTGACTACAAACTCGATGTGAAGAACAGTGTTTCTCTAACTGCAGCTTCAACTTCTGCTGGCCTCGTCTCGGCTTGCGCAGGGTTGAAGAGATGTTGCGCTCTCTGGCTACAAACCCGGTGTGAAGAGGAGGGGACCTCGCCGGGTTCCTCGTTCCAAAAAAATAATGAATCTTAGGCGCCCTTGTTCGGACTTTTAATCGATGCTTGTGCTCGGATCGATGTTTCTCTGTACCTGTGTGATAAAAGGTTTTGTTAGTTCATGTTTGAGTTGTCTATTAATGGCGTGATTTTGCTTTATCTGTTATGCCATGTTTCATTTATATTCTTTTTTTATTGAGTTGTTATTCATCATCTTTCACCATTTTTTGGTTTTCCTTGTTTTGGAATATGAGTAAATGTGGAAGCATACATTTATCTGTGTTATGAATAAATCATAAATACCTGCATAAATGCATGAATCTAAAAACAAAAGTTTTTCACTAGCAATGTCTATTTCATACAATGTATATACAAAGTGAAAATGTACAAAAATATGACTCCCTAAATATCAGAGGGGTGTGTAGTCAGAGGGTTCATCGGGATCCTCATCATCTGATATGTGCACTATCCCTAGCGGAGCTGGCCGTGCCGGAGGTGGAGGCTGATCCATGCAGGGTCCTGCCCCAGCATCGTGGGTCTGCCTGAAACGGATCTGAGCATAGCCATCCAAGAAGGGCTGGGTGCAAGTCCTCATGAACCCTAAAGCCTCTGATACTGTGCCTCCCAACTTCTTGAACGCCTGGCTCATCTTGATGGTCTGCTCGCTGGTGGCCTTCCTCATCTGCTCTAGGCGATGCTCTGTCTGCTCTCTGAACTCCCTCATGGTCTGAGACAAGGGTGGGAGGATCCCCTTTATCGCCTGGACCCAGGATCTCAGAGAGTCGAGTGACTCATCGATCATCTGCAGGGTCATATCAACCCTCTGAGACGCCTGGTCCTGAGACGCCCTCAAATCATGAGCGAGCTGCTGCCTAAGCTCCCTCTGACCCTGGGTGACCTGCTCGATCAGCATCGCCTACTCAACTTTGAAGGCCTCTATGGCCCGAGCCTGCTCATCTCTGAAGGCCTCTATGACCCGAGCCTGCTTCCGTGCAGTGTGCTCGATGTAACCGGCCTGCTCCTGGGCTAGCTGCTCTACAGACTGGGATTGCTCCTGAATAGCAGCCTACTGGCAGTCCAACCTCTCGTGTATAGCTCTATCCCTCTCATCCTGTCGTCGCTCTAAGGCTGTGAACATGGAAGTGAGGAGCTGAGAGAAGCCAGGCTGTGCTGGCTGCTGCTGTGGTGGCTCTGGCGGCGGTGCTGCGGAGTTGGATGCCCCTGGGTCACCTCGAAAATAAGGATGATATCTCTCGGGGGGCCAGTGGGTAGTCCTCTGTACCCTGACACTCGGCGATGGGATAGGAGTCGGCGCTCTCGATGCCGGTGACGCTGCAAAGAGCTCATCCATAGTGAACTCCATGTCAAAATTCGACGGAGTCCTGGGCTGCTCCTGCTGCGGTGGCGGTGGCGCTGTCTGAGGCTAAGGCTGGGAAGGCTGCGGAGGCTGCTGCTCCGGCTGAGGCTCGGGCTGTGGAGGCTGATGCTCTTGCTGAGGCTCGGGCTGTGGAGGCTGATGCTCTGGCTGAGGAGGCTGCTGCTCTGGCTGCTCCAGGTGGTCTGGATCTGGACCCAAAGGTGGAAGTGAGAACATCCATCGGGTCTTGTGAATGGACATCACCCTGTAGGCCTCTGCCTGCCCTAATATCGGCGAGATCATCCCCATCTGTACTGCCGTCGCGGCATCTATGTGTATCCCCTCATCCAGGGGGCCTCTCAACCTGTCTGGGGCAACTCCCAACCTCAAAAGCAACCTAGTGATGACTCCTCCCACTATCACCACCGGTGTCAATCCTCTGCCGACTCTAGTCAGGTTGGCCAAGATCTCATGGCTAATATTGAGGCGCTGGCTTGCCACCATAGCCCAGAGGCTCCAGATCTCGGCCGCATTAAGCGACACTGGATTACCAGCTCGACCAAGGTACGAACTGGATAGCACTCTGTGCAAATACCGGAGTGCCTGAGATACCAGTACGGTGCTCTTCACTGTATTATGATCATATAGCACTCCCGGTAGGGCAATGGCCGCCCAGTGGGCGCGTCTCACCACTCGCCGTGGGATCTCAACCCCCTCCTCTATAGGGAGCCCCATGGCATGTGCGAATCTCTGCCTGGTAATACTGTAATGGTTACTGTCGAACCAGAACTGGACCACCCCTGGCTCGGTATCTGACCTCTGAAAACCGCCATAGCGGAGGGTGGCTAGGACCTGGCGAGTAGCCTCTGGAAAAGTCTGGAAAGAGGGGTCAAGGAACTCTGTCCACCCAGCACCCTCGACAAGCATATCAAACTTTGGGGCCATCCCCAGGGCCTCTAGGAATGGCCGGGACACGAAGCAGCTAGCTCGAATCTCTACCTGAGCCAATGCTCTATACCTCTGAGCTGACTCATCGTCCATCCAACCCGGAACTATGACCTCGAGCTGGGCTTGCGGTGCTCTACGTCTAGGAGGCATCCTGCAAAGGAGAAATTAGATAGCAAAAATTTAACAAAACAAGCATTATTAGACTTATCCTCAAGGTGAAAGCCCATTCAGGCCTCACCAGGGCAAAGGCGGCCCGAATACGAGATAAAAAAAACTGATAATAAATAAGAAGGGGCGAACGTCCTGTCAAAGGAAGTTGCCCAACATGCTTCGCACATATCAAAACAAAAGAAACATGCAATTAGCATGGAAATATTTAAAGCGAATAAAAGTGGGCTTCCCAGGCCCTAAGGCATGCATTATACACAAAGATATTCAATTTAGACTAAATAATAAAAGGATAAAAATTTGGGCAGCACCCCGGCAAGGGTGTGCCCCACCTCCTGCATAAAAAAGGCATCAAACTAGGCCTCAGGCCTCAACAACAATATATGTACATAAGTGGGACGCATCCCGGCAAGAGTGTGTCCCCAACAACACAAGATAATGGCCTCAGGCCTCAACAATACAGAATAATGCGCTTAGAAAGCATATTCTAAAGCAACAAAGTTATAGAAAAATTCTATTCTTATGTGATCATGAAAAAATTTAGATTAATTGCATTGCAAAAATAATAAATGAATAAATAAAGAAAATGGGCAGCATTCTCCCTAAATTTCTAAGGCATCTAAAGCATTCTAATTATTTCTAAGGCTAAAGGAAGAAGAAATGAAGAAAAAAAATAAATTGCATTAATTAAAAAAAGTAGTTATTCACTTACTTGAAGTCGCGAAAAGTGTAAAAAACTGAAGAAAATGAATGTCTGAGCGCCCGGTGAGTGGAGAACGCAAAAAGATGAAGAAATCACAATAAAAAATGAGAAAGAAAGCTTGAAAATGCAGAAAAAACGAAGAAGAAACCATTTTGGAGAGGGGAAGTGAAAGTGACAGCGTCGTTAATCCGTCTGTCACTCGCCCTTATATAGAGTTTCGTGACCGATGGGCTGGGCGCCTTTAGGAGCGACTGACGGGCTGGCCGTCTGTCTCTCAATAAATGCGAATTAATGCGCGTGATGAATGCAATGCTGACGTATGCGTCTGCCAAGTAAATCTCTACCGACGGGCGGGCCGTCTCTTAGGAGAGGCGGGTAGGCCGTCGGGGACACCTCCCTATAAATTCTTACAAAATTTTGCTCTTTTTGTGTCTCTCCATTTTCCAACATCTTGAGCCTTTTATTTTTCCTAGCATGTCTTCCTCTCTAGCCCAAAGAATGCACCGTATCTTAGATGACAAGCACACTTGGGAAGAAGGCACCCTTTCCTCTCTGCCTGGGCTAAAATACCTGTGCCGGGTCAAAGTCGATCAGAACCTCCTTCTGGCGGCGACCCACTTCTGGAACCCCCGGTTCCACGTCTTCCGGTTCACCTACCAGGAATTGTGCCCTTTGCCTGAAGAGTTAGCTGCCATTCTGGAAGCCTGGTTCCCTCCTAGCGCTCTGCCTTGCTTCCCCCGCTGCGGCCTACTCCAGACCCGGGACATAGCTATGGCCCTGGGCGTACCTTCTTCTGAGGCCGTCCGGCTGATTTCTCCGGGCTCTTCCTTTGCTCTAGGGCCATTGATCGAGGCTCTGGGTCAGTTTACTGACATCCCCACCTACCGGGTAAGTACCGTATTTCTGTTTTGCATGGTGAACTTCCTCACTGTTGTTCCGGGGGGTTTGATAGGTGACCCTCGCTTGTTCGGAGTTCTGAGCGACTTTCATTTGGGATTATCACCCTTACCACTTATTCTGGCTGAGACCATTCTGGGCCTGGACGCTGTGATCTCTGGATCCACTACCACTTTTACTGGCAGCCCCTTATTGCTCCAGGTACGTTATTATTTTAAAGGTAGTGCGTCCCTTATGGATTTTCACACTAGCTTTTCTTAGCGGGAGGTGCATCCTTTCGAATTTTCACACAACACTGTGCCTTATTTTTGCCTGAAGTAAACCCTACTTACTCCAGCGGCTTTTTTCTTTTCTTTTTTTTCCTTTTTTTTTCTTTTTCTTTTTTTCTTTTTTTTTTCAGATCTGGCTGCAAGAGAAACTGAGGATGCTGTCTGAGCCACCTCCTCGGGTTATTCCACAGTATTCGCCGAGCCATTTTCTTTCGCGTCAACGACTGTATGGGTGTGCCACTGCTGGGGAAGGCATTACCAGGTTTGGCGAGTTGTCAGATGACGATATCAGTTTCACGTCTTCCTGGCTCTCACTGTCTCACGTGGTCATTGATGGGCCATCGGGGCGTGTTCCCCTCTGTGGGCTCCGTCGAGCCACCTTCTGCATCACTTCTCGATGTACACGTCAGCTCGGGATGACCCAGGATGTGGTGAGGGTTCCCTTATCTTTCCGGGGAGGAGCTCTCTCGGCTGTATTTGCTTCTCGGTATCATGAGCTGTGGGGCAAACTACCAGTGAAGACTGTTATCCCGAGGTTCGGCAATCATTCTGTGTCTTCAACTAGCGAATACAAGAAGTGGATCTTTAGTCCAGCATCTGATAACAGGACACGAGGGCTCAAGCATCTGGTCGGCGAGAGAAGCAGCAGGACTTAGCTTAGCTTACACATGTATTTCTTTTAGAGTTACATTTCCTTTTAATGCAGAACTAGAAAATGACAAAAATGAAAAGAATAATATTCACTCTATTTCACGAAATTGTGTACATTTCCATATAATTTCAGCATACATGATCGGTTTTGACATTCACTCAACCGCGTACGCCCTATTAATACATGAAGCCAAATTTTAACAGTTTCAACTCCTGTTACCGATCGGCCCTCTCGGGTTTTCACGATCGGACATTTTCTCGTGCCTCTAATTTTTGTACAGGATGCCTTTTTTCGGTTTTCACCCTGTCGAGGCGCCCAATTTTAGCACGGTCGCCTTTTTTCGGTTTTCGACCTGCGGGGCATTTTATTCTCTTCTTTTTATTTTGGTCTTTAGCCATGGAACCTTTTGAGTCTGCCGACATTGATCGGCTCCTTGAATTCGTTTCCATCACTATCCAATAAGATTGCAGCTCCTTTGGACAACAGCTTTTTAAGGATAGATGGCCCCTCCTAGGTTGGTCTGAATTTACCTATGATATCTGGTATGCCTGGCCTCATCTGCTTGAACACCAAGTCCCCTTCTTTCAGCGGATGCTTTCTCACCTTTTTTTCGAATGTCCTGGCTAATCTCTTCTGGTAAATCTGATTATGATAATAAGCTTTCAGCCTACTCCCATCTAATAAGTTTAAGTGTTGTAGCCTCTGTCGTGCCCATTCGGCCTCCGGAATTTGGGCTTCCATGACCACTCTCAGCGACTTGAACTCTATCTCAATTAGCAATACTGCTTCCGTTCCATATACCAGAGAAAATGGGGTAGCGCCTATAGACGTCCTTACCGTCGTCCTATATCCCCACAGGGCGAAAGGTAGCTTTTCAGCCAAATCTTTGTAGGTTTGGACCATCTTGGATAGGATCTTCTTCATATTTTTATTAGCGGCCTCTACTACTCCATTTGCTTGTGGTCGGTAGGGAGAAGATTTATGATGTTCGACGCCATACTTCTCGAGGAGCTTCCTGGTTTCCCCCATGAATTGCACCCCATTGTCAGACACTATGTGGTGAGGGAGGCCATATCTGCAGATCAGATTCCTCTCTATGAACTTGGCCATATCCCTTGCGTCAATCTTTTTGAAAGATTCTGCCTCTACCCATTTGGTAAAATAGTCAATTGCGACTATGATGTACCTGTGCCCATTGGATGCCGTAGGGCGAATCTCTCCAATGATATCTATCCCCCAAGCAGCGAAAGGCCAAGGTGATGTCAGGTTGTGTAGTTCTGATACTGGTAGGTGTCTCAAGTCTGCGTATTGTTGCCACAACTGGCATTTTTTGACATATTTCGAGCAATTATTGTCTATCGTAAGCCAATAGAAGCCTTGTCTCATAATTTTCTTAGCCAAGGTCAAACCGTTTATGTGAGCCCCACAGACGCCTGCATGGGTCTCCTCCATCACCTTACGGGCTTCTTTTTCATTCAAGCACCTGAGCTGAATCCCGTCTGACTGTCTTTTGTACAGCACCCCTTCCAAGGATATGAACTGAGTGGATAGCTTCCGGATCATCCTCTGGTCTTTCTCAGTAGCTTCCTCTAGAAACTTATTGTTTTCCAAGTAATTCATGATGTCAAAGTACCACGGTTTCCCATTCGCCACTTCTACTTCCATTACAGGCTTGATCTCAAAGCTGGGCTTCTCAGAACTCAAAATTAGTACTGGCTTCATAGCTACTCCTTCAGGATTATCCCACATCGATACTAAGGTTGCCAATGCATCAGCTAAACGATTCTCATCTCTCGGCATGAAGTGGAAAGTGCAAGTCTCAAACTGCCCACATACCTCTTTCAAATATTCAACATAGGGTACCAGTCGCTCTTCTTTTACAGCCCACTCACCTCGGATCTGATTAATCACCAAGGATGAGTCACCAAAGACTTCTACATTCTTTGCCCCCAATGCAGCTAAAGCTTCCAACCCGAAATTGCATGCTTCATATTCAGCTTCATTGTTGGTTGCCTTGTACCTCAGCTTCTTGGCTAGGGGGAGTTTCTCATTATCTGGGGTTGTCAAAATGATTCCAACTCCGGCCCCTCTGTTATTCACTGTCCCGTCAAAGTGTAACTGCCACCTCTGAACAGAAATTGCGACTATGCTCTCATCCGGAAAGGTGAACTCGGGAGTGTCTCCTTGAATAGGATGCTCAGCAAGAAATTCGGCTACGGCTCACCCCTTAATAGTTTTGCGAGTGATGTATTGCACATCGAACTCCTGTAGCAAAAGCAGCCACCTCTCCATCTTACCAAGCAAAGACGGCGCTTCCTGCAAATATCTTAACGGATTCTGCGTGGCTACTGCCTGAACTTTGTATGAGTGGAAGTAATGTCTCAGTTTCTTTGATGCCCAAATCACTGCGAGGCAGATTTTCTCTACTTCAGCATATCTTATCTCATAGGCCAGGAACTTCTTGCTGAGGTAATAAATTGTGAATTCCACCCCAAATTCATCCTCTTGAGCCATCATGGCGCCCACAGAACAGCCCTCTACCGCCAGATACAGAATAAGCGGTTTGATCGGTTGCGGCGGCCTTAGCACTTGCGAATTTAACAGATATTCCCTGATGCTGTCAAAGGCTTTCTGGCAGTCTTCGTTCCAGACCATAAGTTGATTCTTTCTAAGCAGCTTAAAAACAAGCTCGCATATTGAAGTGAGCTTGGCAATAAATCGGCTGACGTACTGCAGCTTGCCCAGGAAACTCCTTACATCCTTCTCTTTTTGCGGCACAGGCATCTCTCTGATGGCCTTTACCTTGTCCGGGTCAATTTCTATTCCCCTCTGGCTGACGATGTGTCCCAATAGTTTTCCTGAAGTCACTCCGAAAATGCACTTCTTGGGATTAAGCCGCAGATTGTACTTATCAATCCTAGTGAAGAACTTCTCTAGAGCATCGAAGTGGCCCTCCCGAGTGGCTGATTTGACCATCATGTCATCGACATACACCTCTACCTCTTTGTGGATCAGGTCGCTTAGAATCTTGGTCGCCATCCTCTGGTATGTGGCCCCTGCATTTTTCAAGCCGAAAGGCATAACTCGGTAGGCGTAGGTCCCCCATTCTGTGATGAAAGCAGTCTTAACCCGGTCAGCTATTTTGTTCAAGATCTGGTTATAGCCCACATAACCATCTCCAAAGCTGTACATCGCGCAGTTGGCGGCACTATCTATCAACACATCGATATGGGGTAGTGGAAAATCATCTTTAGGGCAGGCCTTGTTCAAATCTCGATAATCCACGTACACCCTGACCTTCCCATTCTTCTTCGCTACAGGGACCACATTTGCCAACCATGTAGGATACTGCACTTCAACAAGGAACTTGGCCTCAATCTGCCGTCGAATTTCCTCCTTGACCTTGTCTGCCCATTCTGGCCTGAGCCTTCTTAACTTCTATTTCACAGGTTTGCAGTCTGGATAAGTCGGGATAACGTGTTCTGCTACGTCTCGGTCGATTCCTGGCATGTCCTCATAGGTCCAGGCAAAGACTTTTTCATGTTTTCTTATTATTCTCTCAAATTTTTTTCTCTCATCAGGAGTTATATTTGATGCTATTAGAATTTCTTTCGGATTTTCCGAGGTTCCAAGATTAAAAGGCGTTGTATCAGTGGAATCAATGTCAAAAATTGATGGAATATGATCATGTTCATGCATGTTGAAATCATTGGAAACATCGCACAAGTAAGAGAAATCATTTGCCTTGTTAATAATATTGTAATTGTCATTTACATCATAAAAAAAGTTCTGGAATAAAAAGACAGTATAAGCTAGAGTCTTCTTCTGCCTCTCTAGAGGTTGATGTTGCCGTAGCTTGTTCATTGGCTTCCTGATTCAGCAGAGGCCCTTCAGGCATGTCCAAGGAAATCTTTAAATCCCCCATCTTCAGTTCTATTTCTGCCATCTTCTCTTTCCCTTTCAACCTGGCAGCTAACATATTCTCGGTGACAGCCTCTTCAGGCTCGCATCTGTCCCAAGTAATACACTGAGTCATGACCTCTTCATCCCAGAAGTTCTCAGCGGTCTTGATAAACCCGACATGCCAGTCAAATACATCACTAAAGATCTCGAATCCAGGGACAATCCTCCCCTTCACCCATTGCGGCTCATCTTTGCCAACAAAAGCGCATACTGAGGATGCTTGTACAAAGCTTTCTGAAATATGAGGAATCTTATCCATCGTCTTCTTCTTGCCAAAACTGCCTCTGTATCCCAGACCCTTCCGGTTCTTCTGACCTCAAGTGGTGATCGCAGTCTGCAGCCCTTGAGAGTTTCTGCCCAAACCAGCCCCAGGGAGATAGTGCATCTTTTTCATCATATTAACCACAGCTGGGTTATCCACTGACCCACGTTCTTCTCTCATCATGGACACGTGGAAGCCACTAAATGGCTGATTTGCAATTTCAAGCGCTGAAACCTGATTCTCCCTAGCCGCCCTAATAGTCACCACCTCCCCTTCATGTGGGAACTTTATCATTTGATGCAGCGTGGATGGCACTCCTCCTAACCTGTGAAACCAGGGTCTCCCGAGCAGGGCTGAGAAGTTAGTTGGAATGGGCAGAACCACAAATTCTACTTCCACCTCAATGGGTCCCGTCTTGACCAGGGTCTTGAATGTTCCTGAGGCTTGCCTTCTTGAATTATCATAGGCCGTGATAGTCAGATCTGATCCACTGAGCATATCCTCATTTAAACCGAAAGCCTGCAGAGCTATCAGAGGGCACACATTGATAGAAGACCCATCGTCCACCATAACGCAAGCGGTGTGCTTATCGTTAATCTGTGCTTTGATGTACAGGGGCGGTTATTATTGCGGCCTTCGACCGGTAGGTCGGCATCAGAAAAAACCAATCTCTCCTCCGATCCTCCTTTAACTAAGCCTAAAAGCTCTGATGGGGAAATTGTGGCGGCCACAGTGGTCTCAACCAAAGCCTCTACTACCTTCTGCCTATGAGAAGGGGACTGCCTCAAAAGATCCCAGATGGATATTTGAGCTGCAGTTTTCTTCAACTGCTTGACAACCTAGTTCTCCTCTGGCTCTTTCTCTACTGATGGCTGCACCGGCTCAGGTAGCCTTGTAATCTCAGGGACCACTCTTCCACTTCTCGTTACGGCCCCTATCTCTTCTTCGTCCTCATCAGACCTCCACAAATCAAGGTTCATCTCTCCCTCCTCTTCGGCCTCTCCACCGCTCTCGCTGCTTGACCAACAATCAAGGGTCGCCATGACTGCTCTTTCCTTTCTATCCTCGGAACAATCAATAGTAATATTCTCGCTCCCATATAAATCTTGTAGCACATACCACTCTGGCATGCTGGATTCGATCATGAACACTGGTAGTGGCACGGCATTGTAACCGAGCTTCTTCTCAGATTCCCTCTTCTCAGGGTCAGAAATTTGCTTGCTATCAATCAAGTCTTGGATAGAGTGCCGCAGCGCTTTACACTTGTCCGTCAGATGGCCTGAGTGTTTATGAAATGCACAGAATTCATTGTCCTTGTGCCCAGGCTTCCCTTGCGTTATAGCAGGCCTAGGAGCTAAGGGCTGCAATTTCCCTTCCTTCATCAACCTTCTCAAGACCCAAGATAGTGGCCTCCCTAAGTTCAAAAACTTCCTCTAGGTAGTTGCTTCAGTAGCAGACACCTCAACTGTTCTTCTGGTGCTACTACTGGGACCCGCTGGCCTACTGGTTCCTTGACCGGGGTTGGCCCTTTTTGCAAAATTATTATTGTTAGCTTTCCGAGCCAAGAACTCTCATTCCGCTTTAATGGCTATATCCTTGAGAGACTCCCAGTCCTTCAACCCTTTCATCTTCAAACCATCCTTCAAGTACGGGCTCGCGTTCTTGATAAACAAATGGATCTGGTCTTGGGTGTCTGGCTTCCTCCGCATTTCCATTACTCGGTTTCGCCAGCGGGTGAGATAATCATGGAAAGATTCCCCGGCCTTCTACGGAGCAGTTCAAGATCTTTAAGAGTCACCTCCATCCTGGTATTGCAATCATATTGTCTCAAAAACTCCTCTGTGAGCAGATCCCAATCTTCTTTAGTGCGATGATCGAGACTATGATACCAGTCGATGGCATGAGCGGTTAGACTCAGACAAAAGTATTCCACCTTCTGCTTCTTAGACAACGTGGTCCCCTTCATGACCAGAGAGTATTGCTTCACATGAGCAGTCGGGTCAGAAGTACCATCAAATTTCGGCACGTCTGGCATCTTGAAGTTGTAAGGAATTGGGTCCTCTCCCTCCAATTCCTTATCCTCTGGGTTCATCCCTTGACCCCTGCTCAGCATACGGGCCATGGCTTCAAACTTCTCTTCCATCTTTTTTAAAATAAAATCATCAGTCTGAAGTGCCTTCCCTTTCTCAGATGCAATACTCACCCTGTCATCTTCGATATCCCTATCATCATCAACCCTCAGTACAGGCCTTCTTCTCTGCTCTCCCGAAGCTACTGACCTCAACTCTACTAGTGGCGGCCGAACGGGCTCTTCTCATCTCTCAGCTCTTTCTTCCTCTGGCTCATTCTGTCTCACAGGAGGAGGAGGAGGATTCTGCGGAGCATTCTGTTGTGCCAGAGCAGTCAATATATTCATCATTCTGCCCTCGAATTCCTCAAATCATCGGCCCACCTCTTCTGCAATTATGGCCCTGGTGGCGTCATCCCCCCTGGGTGAGTTTGCCATCTCAGATACGATACAACTGACTCTAGTAAAATTTCTGGTAGGCCCTCTATATCTGACAGTTCAGAAGCAGGAACTCGGATTAATCGTCCGGTAGGTGATCTGGTCCACCTGGGCAGATCTATGATGGCTGCAGGGACAAGGCGTTTAGATATGATGCATGGAATGCAGGTGTAATGCATGGTCATAGTATGCAACATTCACAATACACAAGCAAGCAAGTAGGTCCTTCCACCCTTATTTCTCCCACACACGTGGTCGTGCAGTCTCTTTCCTAGGCGGAATTAGCCCAAGGGTCAACGAGGGACCCAATGGACACGCATGGTGCACGGCAAAAAATCGGCAGCATGACACTCCTATGCTAATGTATAAGCGGATGGATAGTGATCGTCATGTATTTAGACGTTCCACAAATTTCGACATGGCCCTACCGGGGCATGAAAGCCTTTGGCTAGGTTACCATCCGAGACATCTGGACTCACCCAATACATGAGGATCCATACAGCAAGCATGGAATTAGGGTTCATATCGCATGTGGAAAGTAGCTACGGCCATTACATGAGCTTTGGACAAGGGAGATGTTACTTTAGGGCTACCCAAGCTTGATCCCTGCCGACAGGTCTAGCTCATCACGAGCATAACGACCGATCGGGTCATCATTTTGATTTACCATTGAGGTACAAGGCTTGGGCTGGTGATTATACTTAACACTTTCCCAAATTGAGTGAAAATGGGGTCGTGCTTCAGGAACGCACCGGGGCTAAAAGAGGGACCAAACTAGCATATTCTAAGGCTCTAATGAGATGCAAATGCAAATTTGAGAGAAAGCGAATTTATGAATTAAATTTTAATCATAAATGTTAAACGAGGTATTTTCAAATCGAAATCTCAAACCATATCGTCCTCAGCGGAGTCGCCACTGTAACGCGCGCCGGATCCCCGCGGCTGCCCTGGGGACCGCCCGCTTGAGGGCGATCGGGGCATTTATGGGTCCGTTGACAGCTTGTAATAAATCGCAAGTGCATCTATTCTGGGCAACAAGGAGGTTTCATGGAGTCGCCACCCAATAAAATATTGGGAAAGTTTCTCTCGCCTCGGAGAGCCTAAGACTGCGCTTAGTATCCATTTTGGGTCAGCCAGAGGGGTCTTGGAAGGTAAACCTCTCGCCCTAAGGAGCCTAGGATTAACGCCAAAGTCTCGTGGCACAAAAAGGTATCTTGGAGGGTAGACCTCTAGCCTCTTTGAGCCCAAAGACCAGAGCTGGGTTCGGGATTTCTCATCTATTTCTACCTTGATTATTTTATGATCAAATTTTAATTATTATTAATTCGCTCTCTCTCCACACGATGCAATTAATCGAAGGCGCATTTATTCATATTTGGAAAGCCGTAAATGAGCAAATAAATAGTGAAAGCAATAAATTACAATAATATAAGGAGCGGAATATAACTCCCTTTTGTAAATATGCGATACATACACGAATCGGGGTATTATTTATTTTGAGGACTTTGGTCCTTGCATGCATCATTATTAAAATTGGATGTTTTTATCGTGATGATTTTTATTGGATGAAGATAGGACATTGGGTCCTTACGTTTATGAAAACCTCATTTTATTGAATATAAAATGTTTGTCAATTTTTATACTTAACAAGATACAAAAAGGGTATACCCATGTACATACAAACAATTAATGGATAAACGAATAAAGAAAATGACAAAGAAAGTTAGGAAACTAAACCAGACGAAATCCTCCGAATATGGTAGATAGCCCCTCAAGCTCAGGATAATCCAAGAGAATCAGTATGTGCTCACAGAAAGTTAAATGATGTCAATATATGAAAACTCAACCTAAATAGAGACAAAAATCTTAAAAAGAATAGAAAAAGATTCGAAAACGTGGAGACATGACCCAGCGACGGCCTCTGTTAGGTGACCGACGGGAGTCAGTCAAAATGACCTATATGTCCGTCGCTCACTTAAGAGAGAGGGCGTCTGTGAGTGGGGTGACCGACGAGCCTCGGTCAAGAAAATGACCCGTCGGTCACCACTGTCTCCGAAAATAAACAGTGAAAAAACTCTCTTTTGGAGCAAAAACGGGTTTTTACCAAAAAATGAGATGAAAAGAGTGAAAATAGAGGAAGATAATAGCAAAAAGTTGAAAGAACAACAAAACAAGGAGTAAAGATGAAATGATATGGAGAATGAGTCCGGAATACTTACCCTCAGATAATCCTTTAATGATATTCTTGATGTTGATTAGAGCCCCATGCGTTCCACGAGAAGCAAAGTGAAGGATCGAAAAAAGGAAAATAGATTATTTCCTCCTCAACCCCTCAAAAGATCGACTTTGGAATCAAAATTCAAAGAAAACGAATTAGTTTTAGTTCCTTTTTAATGATTTGATCCTCTAATTAAAAGAAATTCTTTGATGAGTGTGTTTGCTGGAAGAGAGAGAAAATGTGCTTGAATTTTGGCAGAGTTTCCCCTCTTGAAAATTTTTGGAACCCTTTTTAAGAGAAAATTCGAAACTTTTATAGGCCAGGCACGACCGACGGACGTCGGTGTATGGAGGCGGGCGTCGAAAGAATCCTTCTGACACAAGGATTCATCCGACGGCCCTGCCACATCCACCGACGGGCGTTGGAAGGGTTGCGTGCTCCGGGAAATCAGGCGGCGCTCTGGCAGAGGCGGTGCCTTCTGACGGGCGTCGAAAAATACCCCAGGCCGTCTGTGGCCCTAAGCGACGGGCTAGCCCTCACAGACGGTCTGGCCGTCTGTGGAGGAAAATATACCTTTTTGACTCGAAAATTCCCTGTTTTCTCCCCCTCTGCCTATGAAAGGTGAAAAGACTCATTTCTCGTGGAGCATGGAACTAAAACCTTCAAATCCAAACCATTCATACAGGCTTAAATACTGATTTCATCACGGGATAATCTCTGATCCGGACCGCTCCGGGACACGGTGCTTACAGCCGGCCGGATCTGGTGACTGGAGGCACGCCGGAGGTGAGCGGCGGTGGGCAGAGGTGCAGAGGAGGAGGGATCGGGAGGGAGGGAGGGAGAGGGAGAGGGAGGAGAGAGAGGAGAGGAAGGGGAGGGAGGAGAGGAGGCCGACCGTGGGTGCTTCTGGTCGGATCGGTGCCGGAAGTCAGTGGGCTGGTCGGATCTTGCGACTGGAGGCATGCCGGAGGTGGGCGGCGGTGGGCAGAGGTGCAGAGGAGGAGGGATCGGGAGGGAGGGAGAGGGAGAGGGAATCTTCAATAGCCGGCTCTCAATGAGAGCGCTAAATGATGATCTCAAGATGATTAAAGAAAGATGAGTTAACCAAAGGAGAGTTAGATGATCAAGATCGAAGGGCACGAAGACATTCGATCGGCGAAAGACTTGCCAAGATAATAAGAGAAAGGCTTAACTTAATTTGCATGGGGTAAGCACTCCGAAACTTAAGTCATGTAAAGCTTATATAGATTAAATACAATGAGAGAAAGTCTTAATAGTGTGTAAAGAGTTTACCGCTGAAATGAGTGGACTACATATAGTGTGCTAGTACAATTACCATTGAGTGTTTGTAATGACTATATGAGTAGTAGCATGGTTAGCTCTAATATTATATCAGGATTACGTGAGGCTTAGTGACAAATCGATTGATCTTTCACCAAGATGGCTTTTTAGCAGGCTGCATGCAATTGGGCTTCAGGCTACTTAGGCCGAGTTCCATAAGACTCTAGGCTTTGCAACTAGGCTTATTTGAATATAATATGTTGAGCATTATCTAGTAGGAATTTTGTGATTCACGTATATTGAACTACATTGATAGTGGGAGCCTTCCTTCCTCCCAATTTTTTTTTTTTCAAAGTCATCATTGGAAAAATATTATTTGGTATTTGGAAATTTTTTTTTTCTTATAACTTGTCCTCCAAATTTTTTAATCCCTTCATCTTAGGTCCCTCTTCTATGATTCGCACAAGTTGATGTGGAAATTGTTTTTGGAAAGATACACTATGGGGTCTTTGAACTATTCAAATTTTCTACATTTGATCCTTTAACTAAAATTTTTATGCATTGGGTCCTTAATTTCTGAATTTAAGTCTTATTAAATCCCTATCTTTTCTTGAATGTTTTAAATTTCTAATTTTACTCCAATTCACTTTATTTTTTTCAGAATTTATTTTTTTTAAAATACATTGAAAACCTATAAAATCATTCCAAAATTTTCTATCTAAAGCTCTGATATCAATTAAAGTGAGTTTTAATAAGATTTTAGAATAATTTTATAGGTTTTCAATGTAATTTGAAAAGAAAAATAAGTTACGAAAAAAAAAATGTGAATTGGATTAAAATTAGAAATTAAAAAAATTCAATTAAAATTTGAGGAGTTAATAAGATTTAAAATCAAAGTTTCATAACCCAATAAACAAAATTTTTAGTTAAGGATCCAATGTAGAAATATTAAATAGTTTTTTTTTTTTTTTTGAAATTTAACTTAACACACACAGATCACAAGTACACCACACTCCATCTAACAAAATCATGGCAATTTTGTTAGACGCGGAATGGTATATATGCTACACACATAGTAAGTTAGTGCTGATGGAACATTACGAAAGTCTTACACCTATCCACACAACACATATTTCTTTTTTTTAGAAATTTAACTTAACACACACAGAGCACATGGACATATCACATCATCTAACAAAATAATATGTGTGTAGCATAGATACCATTTCATGTCTATTTATTTATTTTTGAACGCATGTTTGGCTGGTAGGAAAATGCAAGCTATTATGCTGGACACATGTCCATCAATTATAATACCAGCTGCCATGCCTTTGCATTTGACCTTAACGTGCCATTTCTTCTCACAATTCAGTTAAATTTCTATTCAGTGTTAATCAGGTTAAAGAGTTAAATTTGTGTTCAAGTGTTAAACAGGTTAAAGAGAAAGTTGAGGTATCTAAATGAAATTTTATGTCAAGTTTGAGTGTTTATAGATGTATTAACCAATATATATATATAAAAAGTCCGGTTAATTTTGTCTAAACGTATTAACCCTTTCAATGTCTGTGCATTTAATTAAAGCTTCTGCACAAAACATATATTTAAACGAGCGCTTAATGGTGCCGGCAAAACCCATGTGACCAAATGGAACCAACCGAAAAATTTAAAATTCTTGGTTTCTTCTTTTATACAGCTCAAGAATAAATTTCATAGTTTATAAATCCATGCGAATAAGATCTAGAATAATTTGTCTTCTATTTTGACAAGGAAGTTTCCTCGTCATAAAAGATGCTACCAGCTTATATACCTACTCCCTATTACAACGGTTCTACGAGGTTAATCTATATTATTCAAGTTACTACAGAATCCTTCAACCTAAGCATTCCAGGGTTGGAAAAATATCATGAGATTCCCCTCCATCATCTGGATTCGACTGCTCGAGTTTCTGAGCCTCTTAAGAATGATCGACGCCACCAAATTTGAAATGCTTTGCTTAGGTTGGGGCATTCAGCGCCATGCTTGGAGAACCACCTAAACCATTCCATGAACAATGTGTACTGCTGCTTCAGAGGAAGCGTTAACAGTGTTTGACCCAGGGCTTCTTCCAACACCTTCACGTCCAACCCTTTTTTGCATCTTTGCAGCCAACCAAAATCCAATAGCATTGGATGAAACCAAGCCTGGAGAAGCCCTGCTCTTGCTTCTGCACAGCAATGCATTTTTCTGGTCCCCATTGCGATAAATAAAGTTGCAGAAACCCGGCTAATCTCATATCTCACCATTGGAGATGCACTTTCATGCATTTTGATCAATTCCCCTTGATCTGCCCACATATCTACAAATTCCTCACACATCTGCCGATCTATAAGGATTTCTAGCAACCAATTGATGTTATCAACCTGCCTGGAGATTCGTTCAATTAAAGGTTTACCTATTTCTCTTTTTCCTGCTCTTCCTTTTGGTGAAGTGTCAGAGGTCTCCTCCAATAGGGTGCGTAGTGAACTTAGACAGGACTGACAAACAACATAGAGATCCTCCTTGTTGAGTTCAGGTTGTTCCTTTTCATAAATGGAGCTTTTGCATAAAAGACCCTTAACCAATGACTTCAATTCATTTCTTGCATTAGTATCTGAACAGGTGGTGATGGACCAAACAAGCTGTCTTGATAAGTTTTGTTGGGAATCTGATGAACTGGGCAAGTAGAGTCTTGCCAAAATGTCTTGTGTCGCTGACTCATCAAACTTAAACACTGAAAACAGGCCTCTTAGTTTTTCCTCTTCCTCCTCAGACCAAGGAACAGCCTCAAGGTATTTCAAACAGGAAGAAACACCTTTGGTAAACATGATGCCAACTGATACCTAGAATTGATTTGGCAGTTGTTAGATGAACAAACCCAGTTGCAAAAAATATAGACAATTCTTCAATACATGGCACACCATAATACACAAAGTTGATATCAGTATCTCCAATTTTCAGCCCTTTTTCCTTGCCTGAAGTTGTTAAATATTACGATCATTACTCTACTGGTTGGTGCTCAAGTAACTAGAGAAAATATATGCTCAACAAATCACCAGAGACTTATCCAATTATTTTCTACGAATGTGATAGAATCAACATAAACTACAAGCTTCTTCTTTGTAGGTTGTCCACATCAATATTCATTATGTTTAACTTGCCAGTGCATAGATAATGCCACTCCATATTCATTGAGACCATTTTAACAATCTACCAATGAAAATATTACAAAATATTTTACAGACTTAATCTTCATTTAGTAGTTACCAATTTGATATGTCAGCGCACAAAATTTGAGGGTAAATTTTGCTATTTAAAAATCAGCTGAGCTGCATGCTACAAAGATTTACACAGAATCTAAAATCCACATGGCACCAACGATGATATAATTGTCAAACAAGATCATCCTTAAAAGGAATTAGTGACGCATCATGAATCTGTTTCTGCTTTGTGTACCACAGTTTTATTAGTGCACTGCTAATATCCAACGATGAATTTACAGTTATTATCAGAATAGAGCTACAATAGCTTTAATTCAAGAGACTAAATATGCCTGGTAGATTAGAGGTTTATATATCTTTTTTTTTTAATTGAGAATCAAAAATTATAATTAGATTTCTTATTCTGGATTTATTAAAAAACTATTATTATTTTGCATAGTCACACAAAATTGAGATTAAAAAAATGTTGACAATGTATTACTAAATGAATACAAATATATCAGTAATTTGATTTTTAGTTGAGTTGCAAATATAGATTTTTCTTTACAAACTTATATAATATGAAACTTGAGATGACAAAAAAAAAATAATTAGAAAAAATTTGGATTCATAGAAGACATAAAAAATGGAAAAGTAATAGTTATGCTATCTTTGGTAAAAAGGATATGGATTGTGAACAAAAAAGAAATGTAACAATGTATTTCTTCTACAGTTAAACATTTTGAACAAAAAATATTTGCAAATCATGTTATAAATGAAAGTTAAAAAGAAAAGAAAAAAGAAGTAAAACACTTTTAACAAATAAGTTTTGTTCATTTTGTTTTGTCAAAAATTAAATAAAAAGCAGAAAAGAAAAGAGAAAAGCAATAATAAACAGCGCCCAAGTTATCAATTCTTGAAAAGGTAAGGATTTTCACCAAGTTCATAAAATAATCTTCATTTGTAAAGACATGGAAAAAATAACACCATTGTTACATCTATCATCTAAGTAAAGAAATTTTAGCATGCATGTAGCTATCCTCTGTAGACCTATCCACATGAATGCAAGCATGCACATTAATATAATAAAACTTTTGAATGGAAAAATAAAGGGACAGTGAAGTTAATTCTACAAAGACATTGGCATGTCTCAGTTTTATTTTGGTGAATGCTATAGCAAGTTTAAGATTTACACGTTTTAATTACTCATAAAATCAAAAGCATCGATGTTCTATAATGTGGTAACTGCAAAGTAGCTTTTTAGCTAGAAAAATTGTCCTCTATACTGTGCCCTTACTCTGTGAATGCTAGCAAGTTCAAGATTTACACATGTTTTAATTACTAATAAAATCAAAAGCATCGATGTTCTATAATGTGGTAACTGCAAAGTAGCTTTTTAGCTAGAACAATTGTGCTCTATAAGTTCAAGATTTACACATGTTTTAGTTACTCATAAAATCAAAAGCATCGATGTTCTATAATGTGGTAACTGCAAAGTAGCTTTTTAGCTAGAACAATTGTGCTCTATACTGTGCCCTTACTCTCATATTCAAAAAATAAATTCATGATTTTTCTTTGTCCAAAAAATACACGAGTTGAAAATCACACACAAAAAAAAAAAAAAAAGTGTAATCACTTAAAAGAATCAGTACTATACATGTGCATGCAAAAGCTCAGCTGCAGGAACAATAACATATTTGTCTAATGCAATAATTTTCATGTCAATCCTACCAAAATCTTAATCCCAAACTGATTGGATGTTTGTATAACACATCCTCTTCTTCCTTCTGATTATTTCCATCATTCATTATTTAAGATTTCTTGACTCATAATACATACAGGTTAAAGACTATTCATCAGACAAACTTGGGTACATTTTATTTAGTAAGGCCACCCTAGAAAACATATAATACTTCTGTAATTCTTCCCCAATAAAAGAAAACAGATGGACCTTAAGTCTTTGACAATGAAACTCCACTGTCATTAAGCCATCTTTGACAATGAAATGCATCAGATAACAACCACTCTTAAGTACTGTATAATAAATACTCTGTTAAGAATTTTAACAAACAGGTAAAAATTCCACCAAAACATGTCCACATAAGGTCCCAAAATGTACCCAAACATTTCCAGCAAAATCCTGAAATTACCGATAATATATAGACAGAAAGAAATTATATAAAACACTAACCTCAAGTATATCAATGGCTCTGTAGACCCCAATCTTCAAAAGTCTTTGAGTAATGTCATCCTCAAACATCAGCTCAATTGTGTCCCTAAAAACCCCCAAATTCTCTACATCAGGCACCTCTATTCTGCATACCTTTGAGGAGTCATTGTTAATGTTATTATTACTAGTTGAACCCAGACCTTTCCGGTATTCGCAAATCAACCCCGCAAAAGTTTCAGAATTTGCAATCAGGACCTCCGAGCTCGTTTCCAGAACCAAGGCCCCTCCTCTCTTCCCTCTCAAGTTCAGCCTCACATCGAAGACGCCCCCGCACTGCTCCGACCCGGAAACCGAATGAGATAAAGAAACGTCATTCTTGACGCGGAAAGACTCGGATCTTGATTTAGGCACTGAGTCGAGGGCTGGCGAGGGGTGAGTCACAATTTCTTGGAAGGAATCGGAAGTTGGGTCTGAGTCAATGGGTGAGACACGGCCGGGGGAGAGGATCCTGCGGGGATCGATCCTACCCACGAAGTTTAACCCGGATTTAGAATGGAGCGGTGAGTTAGTAACTGAGAGTGAACTGTGTTTAGAGACCGATTCAGACTTTTTATGAAGGCTTTTAGAAATAATTACAGGGTTCTCAGGGCTAGGAGGATTTCCAGTTAAGGAACAACACCAGGAAAGCTTTCGCGCCTGCGAACTAGGCTTCCGGCGGGTGGAATCGCCCATGGAATCGGGCGAGTCAATTACCGAGTTCTAAAGAGGAAAAAAAATGCGAGCATAGCCTAGAAAAAGAGTGAAAACCAGAAAGAAAGAAAGGGAAGGGTATGCATTGCATTGTAGGGAATAGATTCTTTATAATAATTAAGACAAAAGCTGTGTTTGCTCCATGGCTTTCTTGAAAATCGTGAACTTTTTTTTTTTTTTTAATTTATTATTTTGCTTCTTTAAGGGTTATTCCGTTATGTTAGTTTTGTTGTTTACAAGGTTGAGAAGTGTGGTTTTTAATTTACTTTTTTCCTTTTTATAATTGTTTTCGTTTGCTTGATCTCTGGATCTCTTCTTATTCGACTACTTTTTATTATTTTCAGTTGTCTTTTTCTTTGGCGGCAACGGATGGAAGTAGAATGAAGTAAATGGCGAGGGATGAGCCTCCATTGTTAGTTAATTTTATTAAATAATTTATTAATATTAATAAGTTATTAACGATAAATTAGTTTATTAATTTTGATTAACTTATATTTTAATTTAATTTTTACAATTTATTTTCTTATTTTTAATATATATAATATTTTTTTAATAAAATTTAAATTTCGTTTATATGATATTTTTAAATTTTTAATAAAATTTAATTTTAATTTTTTAATTTAATTTTTTTTTATGAAAATTGAGCTGTTTAAAACCACTTATATTTAAATTTATAATAAATATTTGTCTTAATTACTAAATTTTATTTTAAATTTATTAATTCTAATAAAAATAACAAAAACTTCACATATAATGGAATTAAATGAGTAATTAATTTATAATTTTTTAGTTAATTAATAAAGAATTTTGATATATAAACATAATAAAATCAAATAAATTATAAAATTCATTCAGATTATTCAAAGAGTTTTTAGCCCATGGGTTGACCCAACCCGTTCAACCCATTTGGATATTTGGCCCATTTGTGACCCATGCTTTTTGGCCCATTTGTGACCCGTCCATTTATGGTCCGCCCATTAGTGACCCAACCCAAACCCGCCCAACCCGCCCAACTTGCCACCTCTACTAAGGCCTGTTGTTAAGAGTAGTGTTTTTAAATCCTTCATTTCTAAGGAGGATGCGGTTGATGCTTTAAACAACTTTTTGAATGGAGAAAAAGAGGGAAGTGGAGAAGTAGCAGGCATTGTGGGTGCACAAAATTTAATTGAAGAAGCGCAGGTTGATGAAGTAGACATGCCGGCGGAAAAGGTCTACGAAGCTCTTGTTTATGTTTTCTTTGCAGGATTCTTTCGTAGTTTGTATAGCTCGAATAAATCGAGTAGCATTTAGATTGAATTTAAAATATTTTCTTCGTATGTACTTGGATTATTTTTATTACATTCATGAATTTAATGTCTAAGACTAGTGTTAATAGATGAAGAATTATTGATTTGAAGGAAATGCACATTCATGTTTGCTTTTTGTTTACATGTTCAACTTTGAAAACGCTGCACATTGTACCTCTTTTACATCTAACTAGCCAGGTTTTAAAAGTAACAATTTGTTCCTACCTAAAAAAAATCCAAATTATTTGTGCCTGTGTTAAATTTTCTTCTATTTAGCATTACAACATACTATCATTCCCTGCATGAATATGATAGTTGTTCGTTTGAATTTTAAAGTGGTTATTCTTTAGTAAATATGGATTTGATGTAGTTTGATGTGCAAAAAATGGGGATTCACGGTAGGTAAATGTGTATCCTCATACATTATCAAGATAACAGCTCGTAAAGTGGAAATATTATTGATGATAGTTTCTCAATTTCCAATTGCATGACAAAATGTGTAAATGGGGCACTATAAGAAGTTAAATTCAATATAATTACAAGGTTCTAGTATCTATTTGTCGACACTTGAGGTCCAGATTCATTTGTTCGGAAGATTACCCGATGATGAAACATTTTCTATAAGGTTGAGATTTTAAAAACTGAGGATATTAAGATTCAAAAGCAATTTTATGGTTAATGAAACAAAGTGAATTGCACTAAAGGGTTGTCCACGGTTGTGAATAGATATTTCACACATGTGGATGAACTTTAGAGCTGAAATGCAAATCCGAACAACCCGAGAAAGCCACGAAATCCACCCCCCCCCCCCCCCCCCCGGCCCGACCCTTTTTAGGAGTAGGGGCCCGAACCGACCAATCTGAGATTTGTCGGGCTACGATTCGAAAAATCCGAAATTTATATATATATATAATAAAATAAAATATAATTAAAGTTAATTAACATATAAATTACATTAAATAACATAAAATTTTAAATCCTATTAAACTAATATAACATTTCACCATCATAAAACATATAAAAATTACAATAAACTAAAAATTATAAAATTTCTAAAACTTATATTACAGAATAATTAATAGCAATAAACATCAAAATCCATGGAAGTAACCATTTTTCGGTCTTCAATTAATTCACGAACCACCTAATTATATATTATAAAAAATAATAAAATACAAAATTAAAAACAAATAACAAATAAAATAAAATTTAAATTGTATATGAATTAGTACTGCTTATTTGCACCAAGAAAAGCCAACTGTGAAGAGGTTAACGCATTTAATGGAATAACTAGCAAGAGAAATAAAAAGAAGAATGATCAATAAGTATAGCATTCCAATTTTGACTTGTTTAATTATAATTCATCCAACAAATATGAAAACAAACGAAAAAGGAATTAATGGTTGAAACAAGAATTATTATAGCATTCCAATTTTATTTATTTATTTTTTTATAAGCCAAACCAATCCCTTAATTAAAAAACACCATATCATACACCAATCCAAGGCTGCCCATCAATTAGCCAAAACAATAAGACCAACCAACCAATAAAAAACCAGAAAAAAACGCAAGAGCCCCGTGAGCAAATGACAAGGATAAGCACCACTCGAGGACTTAAAAGGCAAAATAAAATAAAACAAGGACAAAAGAGGCCCTTAAGACAAGCATGAAGGCACGATTCCACATATTATCTTGTATAAAATCTACAGAGAGCCACAAAAACCCGGCTGGCGTGGAGAATAGCAAGACATCTCTCCCCAGTTAATACAAATAACAGTAAATTGAGGAAAAGCTTGAGGAAAAGCTTAAAGCCAGTAGAGAATAATACATCAACAAAAGCCAACGGTTAATAATATATATATATTCCTTGGATTTTCATTTCAAGGAAAAAAGAAAAATCTACAGAGTTAAGAATTTCTACAGAGTTTAGAATATTTCATATGTTTTACAGAGTTAAGCAAGCTCCACAGCAAGTGAAATACGAAAAATGGCAAGAAGAGGAGAGACAATGCTTACCTCTGGTGGCGCTAGGTGATGGAGAGACGTGACGGTGACCGGTGGTGGAGAGATGCGGTGGTGATAGGCGGCGGCGGCGCTCGGGCAGAACGGATTTGGGATTTTAGGGATTTTGAGAGAAAGGATATCGGAAAATAGGAAGAGAAGAAGTGAATTTGGGTTTTTTTTGGCTTATATACGTCTCCATTTCGGTTGGGTCGGGTTTACTAAGGTTTTAACCCGACCCGAACCCGAACACTCTCCATTTCTCACACCTGACCCGACCCGCACAACCCAAATAACCCTACCCGATTTGCATTTTCGGTTCGGGTTCCTTGGTTTTTTCGGGTCGGGTCGGGTGATGTACACCCCTGGTTTTGATCAAGTAAAGTATTTGTGTTTTGTATCTAGGGAACCTAATGACCGTTGATCTTGTATCACAGACAGCCATGAGTTCTGTTCACGGCTGTGGAATATATCCAAAGGTAACACATATTTTGTTTTTTAAAATTTCCACCCCAGGGTCCCACATAAAAGGACCCAGACCTCATTTTTTTAAAGGGGACAACCATCAAACTGAACTTAGGTCAAACTCTTAGGGGGCCAAAATCTTTTCTCTCTAGGTTTTTCACCCTATGAGTTCCTTACACTTTTTTGACTTTTCTCACCGACCAAACACCATTTTTTATACCAAAAATTCTCTTTTGAAAAAAAAACACACTTTGATCATGATATATTTACCCTCAAATAAGGAAATATAACTTGAAGGTAAATTATTACAAAAACTCCCTTTTTTAGTCTTTCTCTTTGGGTGATTCATCCACTCATTTATTGAGTGTGTGAATCCCCCATGTTTATTAGTGTTTAATGCATGCTTTTCTCTTCTTTTCTTTATACGAATATTTGGAAAATGTCACAAAAATAATTCATATTAATAAAATGGAATTTTTTATAAGAAAAAAGGGCCAAAGCCCTATTTTCCTTATACAAAGATCAAATAAAATGATATTTAATAATTGGCTCATAAAAGTGTTTTGTAGTAATTAAAATCAATTATTTTTCTTAAATAAAATAGGACAAATGTCCTAATTTTCTATCCAAATATATAAAACATCAAAATGAAAGGATTTAGATAAAGGACTAATATCCTAAACACATCATTGCATGTACAGAACCATTGTTCCAACGATAATATAGATGAATGAATAGACGGGCCCACTTTTATGCATGTTTTCCATGCTTTGTGGATTAAATGGGGATGTTTACATTATATTGAAAGGCATTGTATATAATTTTTTTTTTATATCAATGCAATTTTTCGCTTTCTAAAATAATAAGTGCATTTTAAATAAAATGCCATGATCTCTACACGTGTAAGAGGAGAGATAAAACCAACAAACATAAATATCGTAACTAACTCAAGATTAATCTAAAGCATAAATAAGAGGAGGATTCCGAATCTATCTTTCGTCTGGTCATACGAGATTTAATTTTTCAATGTTTTATTTGGTGGCAACTCCAACCTACCTCATGGTAACAATGGTGACTCTACTAGGGACACATGAGACCATGCTCTAAAGTACTTCGGATTAATGTTAAATCATGGATCTTTAAGTTGTGAAGGTTTATCCCCCCTCGAAAAATTGCATTTCGTATTAGAGTCTTAGACTAAGTTAAGCATCTTATTATTACCGGTGTTTATTTTGAAGCACAAACCTAGACTCACTCAGTTTGGGGGAGTATTAGAGATAATAACCAATCCAACCAAAGTACCTTCGAGGTATGTAAAATGGTGAACCAATCGGTCACATTCTCATGATGAGATAAACCCATTAAGGAGGTATCATGTTTGGAAGACCAAAAGTTGCAAACCATGATCAAAGCCTACATAATGACACTATTTCCATCCACTAGTCTTCCAAATAATGTGCATTGTGTGCTATATGGGCCTTAATTGTAAATTATGTCCAAACATATTAGGATGCTTGTCAAAGCCCTTTAGGCATTTTTATAATTATGATCGGCTGGACTATGCATCCTAGTTTGGTTTAACCTACCTAACAAATATGGACCAACTTTGCGTATGTAAACATAAGAGAGTTATAATAATGATTTTCCAACTTTCGTTATGTGCATTCGTTGGGTACTCTGTGGACCCCACATAGGAAAGAAATGAGACAACCACATGTATGGGAAATGAGGTTGGAAGGTGTTTGTATGTGTTTATCAGTTTTGCATTGCACGACCATGCAATGCATCCCTTCCATGCATTATGTAACACCCCCAAGTTAGACTCAAGGGCTTTACTAGCTATAACTAACAACTACAACTGAGAGTCACCCTTGCTTACACTCTAGATCTCAAGTCAATTAACATATAAGACATATTGTTCGTGCCATTAATATTCTATCAATCTTACTTCAAAACAATTAAATTCTTGATCTAATTAGCCCTAACTCAAGGTGAGCATTTTAAGGAATCAAAGATAATTTCTAATAAGGTAAAAAGAATCTTACGATTACTAGGCAACCACGAGGCAAGTTTTAGCCATTGCCATCCACTTATATTGGGAAAACCTCGTAGAGTCAAATCAAAGATAAGTTCAAAACTCTACTCTTATTTATGCCCCACTTTAATAATGAATTAGTTTAAATCAATTTAAGTTATTATATTTATCCTCTCTCTCACATGATAAGCACATGCAATATACATTCGCATCAAACATATTGGAAAGCGGTAAATGTACATAAAAAGTAAATCATCGATGCGGCATGAAAAACGTTATACACATAAAATACATTGTATAGATATATACATGAAAATGGGCCAATTCATTGATTTTTTAGGTCATTGGGCCTCACATGGTATATGGGTTAGACATTGGTCCTTTCACAAAAAAGCCTTTATTGTGAGTTTTAAAGAAAACAAAATAAAGATTTTGATTAATAAAAATACCAAATTAATTAATTATGCACAAAACTATTTTGAAGTGAGATTTTAATTGTAGCAATTTCATTAAAGAAATAAATATACAAATATGCATATTAAAAGGGATAACAATAAGAACATAACATGAGAAAAATAAAACAATAAATAAATACAAAAATAAATAAAATAAAAAAGAAAAAAATAATAAAGAAAACAAATAAGATAAAGAAAATAAATGAAACGTTTAACGCCAAAGAATTGATCATGTAAAGTTGTGAATTTGCAATATTCATGGCCATGAGTTTATACTCACACCCATAAAGTCCTAAATTCTCATAAGTGATCGACAAATTTACTTAAAAAAAAAGGTGATTTGACAATTTTTAATCGTTGTAAAAACAAGTTTCTCCGTTTTGAACCCAATAAAAATTATACAAACATATTTAAATACATATAAACTAATTATCACACATATATACATATTTAGATGTAAATTTAATTAACAAGAGAAATTAAATTATTAAATTTAACTAAATTTTATGCTCAATGTAACTCAATTAAATTTTATTTATTCCTAAATTAATTATACACTAAAAAAAATCAGATTTAATATTATGTAAACAACAAGTACAGAAAATATAAATCAACAACTATAGACAGGGATCACTTCCTATATAATTTTACCTTTAGGTTTTTATGAGCGTAGGAGCAATAATTGGGAAGTTTCGGGTTCCAAGAATGAAATGAAATCCACCAAGATCCTTAGGGTGTGTTCAGGGAGGTTTTAATTTTCGGTTTTTTGTTTTTTTTTTCAACAATAAAACAAAAA
This sequence comes from Excoecaria cochinchinensis, assembly GCA_947683425.1. NCBI lineage: Eukaryota > Viridiplantae > Streptophyta > Magnoliopsida > Malpighiales > Euphorbiaceae > Excoecaria > Excoecaria cochinchinensis. The sequence goes on from CANTUQ010000063.1 coordinate 4,510,426, forward strand.
CTCATTCGGCAAACTTTTTTCGTTTCGGTTTTTGCAAAAATTTAAAGAAGTGATTTTCACATCTAAAACAGAAACTAAAAATCTTCAAAATGTAGTTTTTAGGATTTTGCTAATTTATCCTTATTATCGTCGCCGCTGCTACTGCCGCCGCCACCACCATGCCACTGCCGCCGCTATTGCCACCACCACGCCTCTGCCATCGCCGCTGCCACCACCACGCCACTGCCGCCGCTGCTGCCACCACAACCACACTGCCTCCACCATCACAACCACACCGCTACCGCCACAACTATAACCACACCACCACACCACTGCCCTCTTTACCACCATCACGCAGCCGCCGCCACCGCCATACTGCTGCCGTCTCCACCACCACCACCATGCCGCCACTACCACCACCGCCACCACATTGCCGCCACTACCACCACAATCACACCACCGTCACCTCGATCGCTACCACACCATCGCCACCACCACACTGCCTCTGTCGCCACCAAAATTATTATTATAATATACATAAATAATTAAAAAAATATATGAATAATTAAAAAATATGATAAAATTTTTAAATATATAAAGAGTGTAGAATGTTTTGGTATAGAAAATCTATTTAAACTCATTTCCTTAAAATTATGAGCAGATCCTCTTATATATAAGGTCAATCTTAATTTAGGAAAAGAATCCGAATTAAAATAAGAATAGGATTTTCTACATCAAATAGGAATAAAACTCTTTAGTAAATACTCACTAGAAAATGATTCCAATTTAAAATTGAAAAAGGATTCCTAATTAATTTCTAACTAAGAGAATTGGAAATCAATTAAGAAAAGGATTTCAAATTAAAATTAAAAAAGGATTCTGAATTAAAATTAAACAAGGATTCCTAATTAATTTTTAATTAGAAAAGAAAGATTAAAAACACATTAAATCCTTTTGGTGGACCCGATCACTCCTAGTTCCTTCGGACCTTTATTTCCTTGATGAGAACTATCATCACTGGGTATTATTTGAACAAGGGAGCTCCAAAACTCAGTGTCTACACATATTAATTAACACAATCACTAACAACTATAGCTATAAATTTAGAACGTAAACTTTTAAACAAATCATCTTTAATAAGCATGCATAGCATACACTTCCAAATGCCATGTATATCTATCCCATTGTAAGCTAGTGAAACACAGTCATATTTATATGATTGGGTTCGGACTTTAGATGTTAGATTTTAAACTTCTTATGCTTCCTAAAATAGGGAATCAGAACCACGCAGTTCTACCCTTTTATCTTAAGTATATGCATCATTTTCTGTCACTTAAATTCCTTATTACAGGTAGTAGTTTTATATAAGTATTCACTTATTATTCGTGTTCATTATAATAATATTTAATTAGTCATAAATATAATTAATTCACAACATGTTATTTTTATATTCTCTATTATTTCCACTTATAACACTGAAATCATTCACATTTTGCTTGTTATAAAAGGTTTCACTTACTCATAATAAATGCATTTAAGTCAATCTATATAATATACGCATTTAAAAGCACTGGATATAATACTATAGTAACAACATTGCAGTCATTATTGCATAGCATATTCATGTTAGATATCTCTTTACACTTAGTCATATTTCACTCATCACACTTCATGTATAATAGGTTCACTTGAGTGCAATAGTATAAACCTTAAACACACATGACTTCATATCAAAATGCCAAGTCTTAGACTGTTTCAAGATAATATATGCATTTAAAACACTGAAAGTCAAATTATATTATAAGAATATAGAATAAATGATTCGGTAGTCAATTCATTATTCATTGATTATTGTTCAGGGAGCCCAACACTACCTTATCACTCACCACGTGTGGATTATGAGAACTCTAGGTATCCATAGGGTATTAAACATTAGATTATTATAATAACAGCATCAAACACCGAACACTATATAATCTCATTCACTATACCCTGGATGCAAATGGCCTCAACAATCACTAAACATATGGGACCCCGACTTGTGCCCTAGTAATTTTGAGCATTTTTTTTAGGTTTAATAGTGTCCTAGGTGTGTTTTGTGTATATATGTATGTTTAGGATGTGTTCGGTATTTTGTAGAAGTCTGGGTTAATATTAATATTAGCTCTAGGGACTTAATTACATGTTTTAAGAAGTTTAAAGGGTATATGGGTGTGATAACTTTAATTATGTGGTCTGAGTGAGTTTTGAGAAGAAAATAAGGATTAGAAGAGAGAATTGCCAAGTTAACAATAAAAGAGTGACAAGTGGATGGTGGGATGAGGAGAGAAAAGGGAGGGGATAAGGATGGCTTTAAAAGCCAAGAGAGAAAACGTGAGAGGGCAGAAATCTACCCTCCTCTCTCCCGTTCTAGTTCTCTCTTCCTCCTCCTTCCTTGCCTAAAATCATCCCTTCAGACTGCTGCAATTTTGATTTAGTTTTTGGCAATTCAAGAATTATTTAAGTAAGTGAATAGTTCTTTTTTTTCTTCTTCTCACTGGTTTGTTTGGTGGCTATGTGTTTGTGTTTTAATAAATGGTGTGGTTTGGTTGATTGTTCAGAAATTTCCACTAGAGAAGCGAAGGGAAAAGAAAAAGTGGGGGGAAGTACTGCTAATTGAGCTTAAAAGCTAAAGTTTGGGATTTTCATGTGAATTTGATTGAATTGTTGCTTTTGAATTATTAATTTGATTTTTGGTAAAATTGAGATCTAAAGTCTGTTTGAATGTGGGTTTGAAGTGTGTTTTAATGGTTATGGTATGGAAATTGGAATTGGAGGAGGAGTAGGGAATTTTGGAGTGATTTTAGGTGAAATTATGATTTTAGTGTGTTTGAGCCCTCAATAGCTAATTTATCCATTTTTTTGCCATTTAATCACCTCCTTCGAGTGTAACTCTTTGATAATATGATTAGAAACACGTTTGATTGCATTATGATGGTTGGGTTAAAGTTCTAAGGTTAATTGTATATGCTTTGGGGAGGTTTGGCATGGTGAGAGCTGTGTAGAACAGTGATAGAGAAAATTGCTCGACTCTATTGCGAGCGCGAGAGAGAGTTCTGCAACGGGATCTTTCATTGGGTTGCTCTTTATCAAGAGTGTGACCTAAGTCGCGAGTACGAAGAGAGTTCCATATAATAGATTTCACCGGGATGTTCTCTATCGCAAGCGCAACAGAGGCCATCCAGCTCTCGGTCGCGAGCGCTACTAGCAGTCATGAGTGCGATATATAGTGTATTTCGCCTCTGTTGTGAGCGCGACTATAGTCGCTAGCTCGACACTTCTTTATGCTATAAATACTTGTATTTTTCTATACTTTGCATGGTTTTTCACTTGTGGTTTATATATGATTCAGCATATGAATTATAATATGCTTTACTGTGTGAATGATGATTGAATTAATAAACTTAGCCTATAATAGTCACGTTGTGGATAGATAGGCATGCCTATAGGGTTCTGTTTGCTATAGCCTATGCATTTCCTTGGACTCTGATCAGGTCCTTATGCGTTTGAATCCTTATGGATTCCTATGAATTGGATCTTGCTTAACATTCATATGCGTTATTATTTGAAAAAGAGAATATCTATTTGTACCTGCGGGTACCTATGCGCTTACCCATTATCCACCACTCTGAGTATGTAGGCATAACTATGTGTATGAATATATTATGGAATCATGTGAATTTATGAAGTGAATTGACATATTGTATAAAGTGAAGTTTATTATTTTATGAATGCAAGTTATGGTTTAAGTTTATGATGCTTTATTTATATGTATGTACCATGTGAATGTGAATTGTATTAATGTCCACTATGAATGGTCGTTCATCTATTGTTTTCCCCACTAAACCATTGCACTTAGCACGGGTGTTTCATCCGTGCTGGAGTGGGAGCGGTAGGAGATTTTGGGAGGACCAATCCGCAGCAGCCAAAGCCAACATAATAGGATGGATCTGATTTTTGAGGGTTTTTTTTTTTGGAAAAAAGAAAAGGGGTTTTTTTGGCTGAATTATATAAGGGGAAGAGAGAGAAAAACAAAAGGGGATTCTTTTGAAAGAGAGAACTTCGGAGAGAAAAAAAACTTGGAAAAAGAGGAGTTTTGAAGAGAAAAACATAGGTTTTTCTTGAGAGAAGAAGAAGAACCCATTTTTTCCTTGAACATCAAAAAATTTCTTCTTTGATTTTCTTAGATCTAGAAAAAAGTTTGTTAAATTTCTCCTTTTATTTTCTTAGATCTAGAAAAAAGTTTGTTAAATTTCTTCTTTGATTTTCTTAGAGCTAGAAAAACATTGGTTGAGGTTAGCTTAACTTGAGGAAGGGAAAATTAATTTTCTTAGCTTGAGTTTCTCATCAAATAACAGAAAAATATATTTTTTTGAGTTTTAGTATTCTTGATTTTTTTTTTGAAACAAAAACTTAAGATTTTTGAATCTTTTTGAGTCTATTTTTGAATCTTGACAAGGGGAATAGATTGAGACATTTGAGTGTAAAGATTCTTGGATCCATTTTATTATCTCATTTTATTTTGTTCATTTTATCTTATTTTTCTTGCCTTGATGAACATGTGCTTTTTGGAGTTGAGATTTATTTTCTTAGCATGTTTTTTTCGATCTTTATTTTGTTTTTGGTATGAAAATGGTTAAATGTGTATGATTTGGATGTGAAAAATCAAGTTTATTTTTTTAGTATGATTTTTGTGATAATCTCTTTTTATATTTAAATATCATTTTCTGTTGAATGCTTAATTGCTTTTTCCTCACTCATCTTGTTTGTTTATTTAACTTTATTTGCTTATTATTATTATTATTATTATTATTATTATTATTATTATTATTATTATTATTATTATTATTATTATCATCATCATCATCATCATTATCATCATACTTTTGCATGACTAGTTTTTAATTCTCTCCGCATGTGAGTTGTTTGCTATTAAATTAATGTGTTCAATTTGACCCATTTTACTTTCTACTTGGGTGTTAATATTATTCTATATTTTCCTTATTTTCATGTTTATTTGGTTGATTTTTGAATTGTTACTAATATTTTTATTATTATCTTTTATTTAGGGTTTAAAATGTGATGTTACCTGTTTGAACATCTTCGTGACCAAACGGGGTCACGACACTTGGGAGATTACATCACTTGGGTGAGACCTTACCTACCTCATGTTTGCATATTTATGTTCGTTTGTAAATGAGATAGTTTTACTTTATACGTGTGTCAGATAAAAAATCACAAAAATATTTTTATGAGTAAATCGGGATTTTTATTAATAAATTAGGACCAATGTCCTTAATTTTAGCCAAGAAATGCAAAAATGTCACGAATTAAAACGAAGAGTTAAATTTTCTCAAAATGGGAGCAATTCGCCTCAGTTTTCAAATTAATAGACGAACTAACTCTTCAATCCCTTTTTAAGTGAGCATGGAGGCACCAATGTTCTTAAACTGAATAAATATCCCGATTTATGCATATTATCTTTTTGATGAATTTCGTATGATTGTTTAGCTTTCTATTTATATATCTTGTGCGCCCTTGTAATTAATTAATTTTGGGGCAATTTTGTTTAGCATTTCTTTTTATTTGGGCGATTGTATTTGTCCCAATTTTTTTTTGTAATGATGTGGCTATGCGTGTTTATCGCTTTCATTTACCGCTTTCTCGATGCTTGAAGTGCATTTTAAATAAATTGCATTAATTGTGTAAGAGGAGGGATAGAATTTTATAATCTAAAAACTCATTTATAATTAACCAAAATATAAATAAGAGTGGAGTTCTGAACTATTCTCTGGTTTAGAATATAGAGGTTAGACGACCTTTCCCAATTTTTGGTAAATTAGGTGGCGATTCCAAGATACTTCGAAGGTGCCTAAAGGTTTCATGGGACTAGATGAACTTTCTCAATATTCTATTAGGTAGGAATTCCAAAATGTCTTGTGTTACCCAAGATTGAATGACGCGAACCATCCCTCGTGCCCTAAAAGCGGGCCTTCGAAAAATGGGCCGGTTCTGGCGCGCGTCACACTTGTGTCACGACCTTTACTTCTAGATTTTCTTATATCTAGAGAACTGACTTAAAAGTCCATGGCTATCAGTGTGGGATTCACGGGTGTGAATCCCTTGATTCCAGCAAATTAAAGCATAAACAAGGCATTCACAGTAATGATTTCCATACCCCATTACACTCTCTATTTTAAACCATCTTTTTAGGATAAAACAGATGTGATACCCCTATCACAAATCACTTAGAACATCTATCTCACCTTACTTTGCACTTATAATTCATATACATATCAACAGGCAACACTTTAAACTCACTTTCTTAATCCATGTAATATTTGCTAAAAGAGTTTCGTACATATTGCATTGTAATTTTTAAAGTAATAAGAAATAGATATACACAACTATAAAATATGAAATCATTTGTCACATAAACAAAGCATCACTCACTTGAACCATTTATACAACCTATTCAAAATACCCATAATCAGTCTTTATGTTTAAGAAGGAATTCAACTTGAACCGTATTCAACATGTAATTTACAGCTTTTTTTTAGCTTCCAATCAACTCAACTTCACTATTGACTCACCTAAACTAGTTCATAGCTCTAGTAGAATTTGAATTAAGAAATTGAAGAAAAGAAGAGTCATAGGCCAAAATCATTATTCTTTAGTCTAACATATACCTTACTTTTTTACAACTTTGAACTCTTTTTTCTGTAATCAATTCCTTCACTTGGCTTTTCTTTCTTCCATTCAAAGCTCACAACTGAAGGATTTGCAAGTACCTATGTAAATATCTCTTAGAACTAAAATGGAAAAGGAAGAGAAAATGAAATTGAACTCCCTTTTTTCTATCTTTTGTACATGGTTTATATTGCATGTACTAAGCTTAATTGCTCAACCTTAAGCTATCATTTGGATTCCACTACAATTAATTTATTTATAATTAATGTTACTTACTTTAATTAATATTTACTATTAATTTAATCATGGCATAATCTCAAATGGTCACTTACACACTTTTCTTTCTTCAATTTAATCCAATCTTTCTAGCTTTTCTTTCAATCAAATCCCATTTTAACTCCTTTTCCCATTATCAATCACTCCGTAATATTCTGATAAGACTAGTATCCTGAATTAAGAAAATTGGGGCATTATAAATCACACTAACTCTCTTATCTTGTAGCCATAATAGATTGGTCATCATTTGATTAGGTGAGAGGCAAATATGGTAGAATTAAGAGGAAAGAAATTATAGTTTTTGAAAGAGAATTATCAATCATATCAAAAGGTGAACAATATAGGGATTTGATCATCTAAGAGATGAATGTTAGATTAGATTAAAGGTTTGAGGAGTTTGAGATGAGGTTAATAGAGAGGTTAGCTAGTTGGTTGGTTGGGAATACAACCGTCACTAATGCTTCACCCCCACCGATTCAAATTGATCCTTCTGCAATTTTGGATGCTCCAACTACACCTTCAGTTATACCTATGGATATTAGGGAAAAAGGGTGCTTAAAAAATGAAGTGGACAAGCCAAGGGAAACTATCAACCCTGATATCGCATTTGACTTTGTAGAGGATGATGATGAGAAGGACCATGTTAAATAAGGGCCTATTAAAGGGAAAGAGGCCCTCTCCAAAATTGAGGACTAAGCCCTAAATAAGTTAGAGGAGAAATTAAAAGTCAAATTTAATGTTTTAGCGAAGGCCATCTCTTTTGGGAAGGGAATGGATTCAGATGACATGGACCTCGATGCCAAAATGTGTTATCCCTAAAGTTTTAGATGTCGGATGTGCCAAAGTTTAATGACATCTTAAACCTTAAGGCTTACATCAAGTAGTATATCATTGTGATGAAAAGGGATGAGCCCATCCAAAAAGCAAAAGGTAGAATACTTCAGTCTTACCCTATCCAGTCTAGCCATCGATTTGTATCATAAGCCCGAAAGTTAGATTGGAAAAAGTTTATGGTTGAATTTCTCAGACAATACGATTGCATTACTTGTATAGAGGTCACCTTGAAAGAACTTGAGTTGCTCAGGAAAATATCCAATGAGACCTTTCTCAAGTATCTGACTAGGTGGAGGAATAAGGTGATAGAGATGAAGAGGAAACCTAAGACTTCGGATGAGATTTGACTGTTCATAAGAATGCTAACCTATACTTAAAAGATGGCTTAAAGGTCAAAGGGCTTATAGATTGGGAATCTTTAAAGTACATAGCCATTGGTCTTGAGGTGGATAATGTTAAAATAAATAGGGATAATGGTAACAACCACAACAATCGAATGGGGTTCTTGTCTAGCTTTAAAGACAATGGCAATAAGGGTAAAACAATCAAGGTATCGGCTGCCACAACTAGGTACTACTCTAATTTTGGCAAGCCCCTCTCTTGGTGCTTGAAGAGGCTTCACAAAGAAGGGAAGCTACAGCCAGTGAAAGCCAAGCTAGCCAGGAATGTAAATATCCTTGGGCACATAACTGATATGTATTGTGAGTATCACCAACACATGTAGTTTTTTGGTCTCTTTAATGAAATGAATGGCTTTGCTTATCTTATTATGTCTTATTTGATTGCACCACGCATAGTGATAATTATGACATACATTGACATTAATTCAACAAGTATCATTGTATTTAACCTTGGCACCTAAAAGAGATGTTATTTGCATCGCTATAACTCTTGAAGGAAAGTGTTGAGAGAATAAAAGATAAAAAAAAGAGTCATCATTTAGGGCATAATAGAATCTGTTAGCCTACCTAAATGCTGAGATGTTCAAAGTAGAAGTCAACCGGAGGACAATTCAAAAAATTCCAAATGACGTAGATGTAGGGTGATGACTATAGCCTATTTTTCTAAAGTGGAAGCATGTAAAATCTTTCAATAAACTGAGGAGGGAGAAAGCAAATGATCCAGTTAAACAAGAAAGTCTAAGGTTAGAATTATTTCAATCCTATAAATCATTTAATGATATTGAAGAAAAGGCATATGACTATTTTAAGAAGACTAGGAAAGGCATGCAATAATTCAAAGCTATGAGACCTTAAAAGAACAACATTACAGATACTAGTCAAGTCAATAGCAATTAAAAAAGAAAAGAAAAAACAACAAAAAAAAAGAAGAACAAAAGAGAGAAAAAGAAGTAGAGAGAAATCAGACAGTTCCTTGCACGTCAATTAGAACTTCAACAGAAGTAGTTTACTTTAGAAGACTGAATTCTAGAATAAACGCAAGATGAGAGAAAATTCATCACTACTATCAAGCCACTTCAAGTAAAGGGACTTCCGCTATAAGTTTGCCACACTTGACTTGAAGAGTTCAAGCTTATAAAAGATGCTTGATAAGTTACAATTATATTTATATTTTGGGTTATTTCTTGGTATAATTATTTGTTTTCTTTGTTAATTTTAATCTTTATTAGTTTAGTTTATGTCATTTTATTAGTTTATAATGTTTTTATAGTTTTTAATAAGTTTTGGGATGTTTTCAGACATTTCCTAACACTTTGGAGCTTCATTGGAGGTGTGGGACTGATTCTAGGTTGAATTGGTGAAGAGAGTAGAATTTACACTAAAATATAGCCGTGTTTTCAAGTTTGCATTCACAAACAATTGCGCACAAAGCAGTCCGCAGTGTACATAATGTTATACAAGAACACAGCTGTGTTTTACAAAACACAGTTTTCTTTTCTATAGTCATATAGGAGGCACCATTTCATCTGCAAAACAAGCAGCAGACATTTTTTTTTTATTTTTTTAGGTTTTATTTTTCTTGCCAAAACACCACGAGAGACAATTTTTTTTTTTGTTTTTAGGCTAGATTTTATTTAATTTCAGTTTTGTTTGTATATAGTTTAGTTTAATGTAGTTTAGAATTTTAATTTTGGGATTCAAGAGAGATCTCAAGGTTGAAGAAGAAAGAGCTTTAAGATCCATTTTCTCTCTCATCATGGGTGTATCTAAAGTCTAAATTTCTTTATTTGATGATTATATGTTTGATGTTATAGTAGTTTTTTTTAATTAAGAATTCTCGAATCATATTTTGTATTTAGATATTTAGGTTTAATGAATATTTTCATATTTCCTTCTATTTCTCTTGATTTTGCCTTTACATTTATAATGGTTTTTGGATTTGATTTTGATTTAATTTGGAATGATGATTGAGATTAAATTTGATGATTGTTGTTATTTGTATATGCTCTATTCTTTTAAAATTTACATCTATTTGTCTAGCTGAGTCCGAAATGGTAGCCTTGATTTATAGTTTTTGAATTTATTAGGTTACTATTTTTGAAGGATAGATGGGGTTTTAGATAGCTGAGAATGGTAGGCTATCTTAGACCTAGGATTTGGTAACCCGCGTTTATGCTAATCAATGTGCTGAGTCTGGAATGGTAGGCTTATTGATTAGAATAACTGAGTCCGAAATGGTAGGCTTGGGTTTAGATAGGTTGTCCAAAATTTCATGTTTAAATTGTTTTACTCATATCCAATTGCAATTTATAAGGATAAAATTTCCTAAGCAATTCAATTCATCCTTGATTGATTTCTTGATAATTGTTTTTATATTTAATTGTTAGTTTATATTTTTTAATTTCTTGCTTAGCTTAGACATCCCTTCAAACAAACTTGGGGACATCTTAGATTAGCACCACTCAACCATAGATATTTAGCTTAACAATCTCCTTTTCCCTTAGGTTCGATATTTATGGGTCTTTAATTATACTCGCTATATTACTTTTTGATTCAGTACACTTACTAAACACCGATCAAGTTTTTGGCATCGTTGTCGGGGAAAGCGGTGTTTATTTGTTAAATATTTTTAGTTGAGTTAGTATGAGATTTTATTTTTCTTTATCTTTGATTTGGTATTTATCTTTGCAGGAAGATTTTGAGGCATTTTCATAATAATGCGGGATAATGTCCAAGATTATGAATTATTCCTTTTATGAGCATAAATGAATGATTTGAAGAGGGAAATGCAAGAATTAAAATTCTTGTATACACACTCAATAATTTATTCTTCACCATCATTTGAAGATCCTTACTCTCCATAGATATCACAAGAGTCTAACACATCCAAAATCAAAATTCTTCTAGACTACATAGAGAGTTGGGAGAACAATTCCAAGCAAAAAAGGAAGAGTGGAAGGCTACAATTACTTTTCAAGAGAAGAAGACCAAAATTCAAGAGAATTTATTAAGGAGTCAAGAATTAGGGATCCAAAAGTTGGAATCTAAGCTTTTGCTCTTAATTATCTCTACAGATAATCAAAGTAATGGTAGTAACAAAGGAGAATTAAGTCGTGCACCTGAGGTAGTTACAACAGATTTTGATGATCTTGAGGTTAGGTTGCATGAAGAAAAAGAGGAGCCAATCATTTTTGAAGACAAGTCTTGTGTTTGTTTGGAAGATGATTTCGATTCTTGTGTGAAGAATTTTTCATCAAAGGAGCAAGAAATGTTTGATTCTTAAATGAAAGCACATAATTTTGTCCATTTGAAGAATTTATTTAGGTTAGAAGAGAGGGAGGATTTTGTTTGTAGCGAACCCAAGATGGATTCGTACTTCATCAAAGATATGAAATTTTCTGCCTTGGTGGTGTTGGACATGTTTCTCTTACAGGTAGGGAAAAAGAGGAGCAAAAGCTAGAAAGACCATTATTCATATCACAAGCTTGTCCACCTGAGAGTAACATGAGTCGAGCTGGGACTTTATAAACTAGAAGTTTTCCTAACCATTTCTCTTTAAATTTTTGTCATTTCTTTATGTTTTGAGTTTGGTGTTTTATTTTTAGTTGTATTGTTTTGAATTTTTGCTTTAGGATTTTAAAACATTTTCTTAAATTTTTGTGTGTTAGAATGTTTAATTTGATAGTTTTTAATTTTTGCTTTGATTAGTTTTTGGTTTGTTTTATTGATTTGGTTTTTGACAATTGAAAGCCATTGAAATTTCAGTTCTACTGCAATTTTTTCATTTTAAACAGCTGTCAAAGTTTATTGACAGTTGTGTAAAGTTACATTTTAAGATCCAGTAGCATTTTACATTCCTGGCAAGAATTTTGCAGTCTAGTTGCGAAATAGAGCTGTGTTTTTTACAAAACATTGCTGTGCTTTTGTATTGCCGTTCAATTTAGCGTGTTTTATCTAACACACAGTTGTGCTTTTATTCCAGAACAGAAAAAACATGCTATTTTCATTGTACATCGTGTTGCGCCCCTAAATTTTCTCCTCTGTTCTTCATTTTTAAAATTTTCTCTCCATTATTTTTCTTCATTTCTTCTTAGCGAAGCGAGTTAACTTCAGGTAATCTCAAATTATTTGTCTTTTTAGCGCTTTAAATTAAAATTTTCTTGTATTATTTCCACATTTCTTCCCATTTCTTGCCCAGAAATTTGATTTGTCCTTTTTGATGCAAAAATTTCCAGATTTTTTGTTAAGATTAAGAGCTCTCTCTTTCTCCCATTATCTTTATTTCAAAGTTATTAAGTTAGTTAGCTAATTTCTATAGATTTCAGGTATGCGTAATGTCCCATCTCTTCATTTAATTTTTCTTCTTGTTCAATTTTAAACTGACCTTCTGTAACACCCCTTATCCGTACATAGTAAACAGTATCATAACATGGCCGGTTTATGATGACAAGCAAAGGGTGCCATCGAACTAAGCAAGTTTGTCTTAAAACAAATATCAAAATTCGAATTATAAAATCACTTTTTATTTCAAAACATCTTTCACATTACACATTCAACACAGTTCACAATTAAACTTTACTTATAATAATTTTAATAAGTGGCTTTACATATTTAAAACTAACTTCTTTACATAATGTTCACATTACATAATTAAATTACATATTTTGAAAAGAAGAACATGTTTACATTACTAAACATATTACAAAGTCTACACACAAGGAACTCCTATGAGCTTGTTGGCCTTGAAAGATGCGGGATGTCCTTGTTGCCACACATATCTCCAATACCCATACGGATATAGCACCCATGCTAAACACAATGGCTTAGTGGGGAACATGCATAACGTGGACGATCACTCACAATGATCGTCAATGCATAAGAACATGCATATGAGACATACATATAACAATAGTATATACATAGGTCAATCCATGTACATAAGTAATTAAGGTCAAATAAACAATTATAATAACATGGATTTAGCATTCATATTTATTCATGCATTCTTTTAATGTCAAGTTCCATATTAATTCTATTACTTTAATTGTTTACAATCCAATGTACCTATTCCACATGGCATACTTTATTTACAACTAGTTTTCCATTCATGCATTAGGGTACATTTCTTATTCCATATGTCATCAATAATTTGTCCATTTGGTTGTACACTATAAAAGCATATTCATAATATTGAACTGTAGTTACTGCACACACATTCATCATGTTCATACACAATATACACACCATAATACCTATTTCATATAATAAATTCCATTTATGAGTAGCCTTTTATACGTATGTTAGTGCACACTATTATATATCATGATCACTTAATTAATATTTCATCATAAACAACCTTAAAGATACCCAAGATATTCATACAAGGATACGTAAAATATTCATACATATTTAACATATATGATTTTGTTCAGAAATTAATCTTAACATATCAAAAGTACATTCTACTATCGACATTTCCCTAAATCATTGTTAAAGCCACACACTTATAATTTAGGTATGTGTCTTAGCATTCCAACCCAACTAGAATTATACAATTTGAAACTTTAAAACTTTGCTTATGACCAAAATAGTCACCAAAGGTCAGATGGGATTTGAGTAGATTTTCCCCTTAAAAATCTACTTATCCAAATCAATCACTCCACAACAACAACAACAACAATTCAACTCAAATATATATATATATATATATATATATATCATCTATACACATGTAAAATTATATAGTTTATCATCAAATGCACATAAACACATAAAATTCCCAAACCTTTTTCTCCTTGTTCTTTCTTACTTCACTTTGCTCCTCCTTCTTGCTTTTACTTCTTTCTCCACATCTCCCATACTCCACTTGTTAAAATCCTCAATAAATTACACCTAAATCTCACGTTAACCACCATCACTAACTCAAAAATTTTAGCTCAAGAAATAAAGAAGAAAAGAGATGTAAACTACTCAAAAACTTACCTTATATGCACCAACTTAACTTGATTCACTTTGTGCCCTAAAGATGCAAATTGAATGAAGAGAACGTGAGAGGAGAGGAAAGGGAAATGTCTGAATTTCCATCCATAATAATAGCCGGTCTCTCTGTCATTCTCTATATATATAGCCACCCAAACTGTCAAAAGATGTCACATTTTGATTGGTTAACTTTTTAGATTTTTTTTGTTAAATATTCAGTTTGGTCCTTCCTCTTTTTCTTAATATCACATTGGCTTATAATTAGCTCATATTAATACATTGGCCCACTAATCACTTTCATTAATACAAATTGGACATAATTTAGTAAGGCACTAAATTGCCGTACTTGATGAATCTCTTGATTTAATGACAAATACGTCTTTTGGGCACTTTCGTCACTTAATCACACTCTTTGATTCTTATTACACCATAATTATGTCCAATTACATCTAGGGTCTATTTTGGGTCCTTATATTTCTCTCCCCCTTAAAGAATTTCATCCTCGAAATTCATGAATGTCATATGTTCATATACTGTACACCATACCATTTTACCTCAATTTCACACAATCATATAACATGTACATTTCCAAATACTTTATTCACGTCTATAGGCTTTATTTTCCATAGCATATTCTCATGTTATTCTTGTTACATCGATTCTCTATATATACTTTATTTGTATCTGCATGCTTTACTTTCTATATTATTTACTCTGTTGTCTATCTCTTCATAGCATATTTCCGTATTACTTCGATATCTCTACTTATACTCTTTATTCTTAATATACCTAGTACCTTTAATATTAAACTAATTAATCTATATCCCCATCAGGATTTTATGCACCATGTCTTCAGAATTTTTCATTTTTTTCATATACCTTTATATAATTCAAACTTCTTAACTTTGGAATGCTTTAATTTCTTACCTCTTTGAACAATTCTCCTCAATCAGAATAACAATAGGATTAATAATATAATCCATAACCACCAATTGCTGAATACTTCAAGCTTTCAATGTACTATTGTTACTTTTTCTATTCCATGTTATTAATTATCCACTTAGAATTTCGGTCACAAATTCCTGTACTGTTCTTCAAATAATCTCATCAATTTAACTTTGCCTATTCATTCTCTATACCTTTATTTAACACACACTTTACTTTTTCCTCTTAACAATTCTAGTTCTTATCATTTTTCTTCACCATATCCATTTTAGCTCCAAAGTGCTCAATGCACACCTTACTAGCTTCTTTTCAAATGAGGCATATGCACAAATACTAATCGTTTATGAATAAGGGATGTGAATGAAATGAATGTATAATGGTTCATGTATGCAAAATGATCCAGATGCAATTTATGCAATGGTAATGCTCATTATCCATCCCCATGTTGTCATATGTTCAAATGATCTTAATCGAGGCCACTGGTAAGTGTATAGAGCACCATAATCTCTGTTCTTTCTCAAATCATTCTCAATTTGAAACTATATATACCTTTACTCTATCTTTCCCTTGAGATAGTGAGCCTATTCAAAATCCATGCCATACTAAGGAAATCCTTAACAAAATCTCTTATAACACCACTGGTGTAACACTTCAAATCTTACAGACACAAGAGGACTAAAAGTGGACAGGTCATGACCCATTGGTTTAACACTTCCTAACTATTCACCTTATCCGTTTGGAAGACTTCTATCTTTATTATCTATATGAAGAGCAAGGACATCTGCATTGGCCAACATAAACACTATACAGACTCATTCCTTAACTTTAATCGTCCAAAATCGACTAAATTTATGCTCTGATACCACTAAATGTAAAACCCCTTACCCATGCGTAATAAACCATATCATAACATGGCCGGTTTATGACATCTTTCATATTACACATTCAACACAGTTCACAATTTAACATTACTTATAACAATTTTCATAAGTGGCTTTACATATTTAAAACTGACTTCTTTATATAGTGTTCATATTACATAATTAAATTACATATTTTGAAAAAAAGAACATGTTTACATTACTAAACATATTACAAAGTCTACACACAAGGAACTCTTATGAGCTTATTGTCCTTGAAAGATGCGGGATGTCCATGATGCCACATGTATCTCCAATACCCATACGGATATAGCACCCATGCTAAGCACAATGGCTTAGTGGGGAACATGCATAACGTAGATGATCACTCACAATGATTGTCAATGCATAAGCACATGCATATGAGACATACATATAAAAATAGTATATACATAGGTCAATTCATGTACATAAGTAATTAAGGTCAAATAAATAATTATAATAACATGGATTTAGCATCATATTTATTCATGCATTCTTTTAATTTCAAGTTCCATATTAATCCTATCCCTTTAATTATTTATAATCCAAAGTACCTATTCCACATGGCATACTTTATTTACAACTAGTTTTCCATTCATGCATTAGGGTACATTTCTTATTCCATATGTCGTCAATAATTTATCCATTTGGTTATACACTATAAAAGCATATTCATAATATTGAACTGTAGTTACTGCACACACATTCATCATGTTCATACACAATACACAAACCATAGTACCTTTTTCATTTAATAAATTCCGTTCATGAGTAGCGTTTTATACGTATGTTAGTGCACACTATTATATATCATGATCACTTAATTAATATTTCATCATAAACAACCTTAAAGATATCTGTATGGGTATTGGAGATACGTGTGGAAATGTTGATAGTAGAATGTACATTTTATCATATCAAATGTACATTCTACTATCAACATTTCCCTAAATCATTGTTAAAGCCACGCACGTATATCGTACTCATATAAATACATGCAATTGTGACAAATTAACATTAATATAATACACATATATCAAATACACTTCCCTATCCATACATAGATACATGTCCCAGAATCATTAAAGAGTTTCATTTCCATATTAGTCTATTAATATACTTTCTTTAATATTTTGCCTGCACTTTCCCAAAGGGAGTGTATAATGGGAGCACAGAACAAATCAAAGGGAGTACCTGAGGGTACTTTCACATATCACATTTCATATCATATCAATATCATATTACAGAGGGTGACCCAAATGGGGTATAGTATAATGACCCAAACGGGGCCTAATCAAGACCCAAACGGGGCTAGTAGAATAGAATATAGGCTGCAACACTCAAAGATCCCTATAGGCATGTCTATCTATCTACTGTCTGGTCAAAAGTATGCACTCAGTCACATTTATTTTCATATTTATGATGCTTGCATTAATGACATGCACGTAGTAATCACAAACATTCATTATGATCATATATACATATAAACCAATGGTATATGATTAACATATAACATTCTTCAATATTCAATATAATGTCATGTAATAATGTTAAACGAATATCATAATCATTTCAATCACATTTTCATATTAATCTTACTAGCATCACAAGAAAATTTAATAGTTACTCATTCACTCATTCATACATAATATTGTCACATAGGTTAATACATGATCACATAAAATCCACATCTTTATGTATCATGAATACATGTGTTTACTTTCTTATATTATTCATAGTATACTCGTAAATTCTAATATAATTTATCAATAATTATAGTATTTATATGTGAATCCTCTTATAATTTCTTTATATTTTCTTTAAGTACTTCAATTAGAATAACTTTTACTTATATTCAACGAAAATTATTATTAAACAGTTTTGAAAACATTAGTTCATAAGAAATACTTTCAATTCATGTCATGCCAAATTATACATGCTCTTACTTATTCATTTGTGATGAGAACAATGCATGTTTGCTAGAATCCGAATTGATGGGATTAGGATGAGTTGTATTTGATGCCAAATGTCAAAATTTTATCTGCATGCAACTTTGATTTTTGCTTATAAAGCATGTTTAAGGCAAATAATGCATCTCCATTTTCTTGAACACTACCAATTTGCATACATAATTTTTTTTTGGCATATGCACTTCAAAGTATAATTGCTTGTGCTCATTTTTCAGTTTTCACTTTGTGCATTGCATTTTAGTTTCTTTAAACTGATTCTTATGCATTCTCCAATTTTGATCAAGTTTGTGCATTTGTTTTGTGCTTAATTTTTATACTTATGTCCTATGCTTCATTGTTCATACTTTGCATCTTCACATTAGCTAGAGCATTATTTGTTGTGCATTTGTTCTGTTTTGAATTTGTAGTGAAATTTCTTCAATTCTTTCTATAGAGTGATGTGTGTGGTTTTTACTTAATTAGATTAAGGATGTTATTAATGCTTTTATGCTTCTTTGCAAGAATCATGCCCCAAACTCAATTTAGACCACCGCAGTGATATCCTTTCCACTTTTTAGGAAGTGACACTATTAGAATAATTTAATGCACTTTAATTTTCTTTTGTTTTTATAGCTAGTGTAGTGGATATAGTATACAAGCATAATACTTTTTTATTTGCAGTGTTATATTTTGAAATTATGTGGCTGAGCCATTGATGTGTGATATGATAGTTATATTATATTTGTTTGGTTATGATTGTTGCAGGTTTTAAGGTATTAGATTTTGCACAGGTTTTGAGTTTTCCATTTTATGCACAATTGTTAGGAAGGAATTTTGCATAGTAATTGTTTGATTTTTGCCATTTTTGAGAATATTGCAAGAATTTTTGATTGACAATAAGCTAGTTGCACAGCATCAAAGAAAATTTTTGAGAAACATTTTTGTATGCATCATTTCCTTTCACTGAGGACAGTGTAACATCTTGAGTTTGGGCTGGAGTACTAGTTCAATAAATCAAACCGTTTTTGTTTTTTTAAGTATTTTTTTTGTCTTTTCTTATTTTTAGAGTAATTTTTAATTTTTTTGTGTGTTTATGCCAAATTTGTACTTGAAATATTGAGACGGTTGTTTCTTGTTGATTTACCTTCAATTTTAATTTTTATTTTGTCCTAGTAGTTTTCAACTGTGAATGGTTTTGATCTTAGTTTTAGAAATTTGTATGTCATTCAATTTTAAATTGAGTGGGTAGTAGTCTTATTTGTATCATTATTTGCTAGATTGTATGTAGATCTTGACTGTAATTTGCAATTTCTAAATTTTGAGCACTTTGGGCCCGTTTTGAAAATTTGAGAAAAATCTAGTTGCAATTAGGGGATTAGATGAAAACTCACTAAAAGCACAAAAACCTTTTCGATTACTTGTCGAAGAGACCCCGGATGAGACAGAACCTAGAAAATGATTTAGGCAACCCTTCTTTGTATAACTCTCTAAATGACTTTTCGTACTTTAATTTCATAGTCTCTTGTTAGCCCATTGAGCCTATTGTGTTAGTATGCTAAATGTGTGCTTATTTTATTATTACACACATTAAAGCTACCTTTAGCCTAAAATGATTTTTGCCTCTCATTAGGAGAGTGGCCACTCTAATAAGGTTGTGTTTATATTTTGGGTGAAAGGGAGTTTAGTGTTTGTCAATCCTTGGTGTAAATTTCTGTTTGAGGAATGATTGGTGTGTGTAATAGAGAGTTGAGCCCATTTAAAGAAATGAGTTTGGGGTGCCAAAGGGAATGTAATATGAGTTATTTATTGGTCTTTTGGAAATTAAAGCTCAATCTAGTTCTTATTGAAAACTATGGAATTATTTGAATACTTCATTGATTTTGGTGGCTAATTGGTTTTTTCTTCTTAAAAAAAAAGCACTGTAAATTTTTCCTAGCTAACTAATTCAATTGTAAGTTTGGAGTGCAAAATTTGGTGATACTTGAACTATTACCTTATGATGAGTACTGTTGAATATTGTGGGCATTTATTGTTGTGTTGAGCTTAGTTTGATGAGCTAAGATGTTTTTAAGGCCACACTTAAGAATGTTATGATATGCAATTGGGTTGAAAATTTTCTTTTCTTTAGTTAGGTGGTTGTATTTTTGTTTAGGTAGTGGTCATTCTTCTCTAATGACTTGATTCTTCTTTGTTAGCCATTTTACCAAAGCTTAACGTTACAACCAAAATGTAAGATCTCTTGATTTTTTATTTTGTCTTGTCCAATTCAGCGGAGATGACCTTCTAATAAGGTTTGGTACGTAGGAATGATCTATGGTGTAATGCCCAAATATCCCCTTAGGAGGATACTAGAGTGTTATGGACACTTAATCTATCATAATTAGTAACAATAATTATCTAAGCTAATAATAAGTGAATTTAAATAACACATAACCAAAAATTATCATTAACATTAATTAGTTAAAGTTTACATCTTAAAGTACAAAATTACAATTTACACTTACATACTCTTGATATACAAAAATAATGGAACATTTCTATACATTACAAAAGTTTAACATAACTAGAAGACTTGAAGACTTCTCCTATCACAAGACTTTGCTTCTAAGCTATAAACCTACATGAGAGATAAACACCCGTACTGAGTTATGGCTCAGTGGGGATATAAACATACAATATTCTACTGCAGAAAAGTCATGAATTATCATATAATAGCAACGCATACTATAGTCAAATGATATATCAAATATTCAATATTCCATGTTTCACAATATTAAATCACAATTATACAAGTAACCAAAATGCTACTTTATCATGGTAAATATAACGTATAACACGATATGGTAATTAGTTAATGCAATAACAATCTTAGTATAGCCTGAACCAATACAGCAGTGGATAACGGGAACACTAGATACCACTTCGGTACAGATCACTAAATACTGGGGAAAATAGTATTAACATTAGAGATATGCAAATCTCAAATCACTAAATACCAAACGGCATTAACACTAGATACCATTAGGTACCAACACTAGAAGTTGCAGACACTAACCCTTATAGGCATGCTTACCTATCCATAACTTGATTATAGGCTATAAGTTAATTCACTTAATGTTCATGTAAATAAATACATTTATCAATACCATGTGCCTAGACATTCCTAAGCCAAACACTATAACTCACACAAAACAAAACAAATCAATAAGTTTTTGTCACCTGAGTACTATCGCGCTTGCGATAGAGCCCAAGAATACCTTTCGTCTCACTCGTGGCAATGCCTGCGCTCGCTACAAAACATGCAAATCACTTCTGTCATGCTCGTGCTCGATCTCGTGCTCACGACAGAACACAAAATGATATTGCTCAAGCTACGGTGTCTTCTGTCGTGCTTGCGACAATCGTTGCACTCGCGACAGAACACAAACCATAGACTCAAAGTTCTAACTTCACTTATCTCTTGCAAACCCTTTTTTCCTATAACTAACTATTTGTCTTATAAACTAATCACCAATATAATTCACACCATCCACACCTACTATGGCTAATCAATACATACATGCCTCACGATAAAGCACACAATTAATGCTTCAATAATCATAACTTTGCACTTACATACCATCATGCATACAATCACAAATAGAATATTTCAATTGTCAAAAGAACTTTATCAATTTAACATACCATTTCAAACACAATTTTCCAGTATAAGAGTTATTGAACTCTTCAAACCCATAAATCGGCCCAACCATTCAATTATGCATCTAAGAAGGAGAGTTAAATCCCAAACCTTGAATGCTAGCTCTGTCAACTTCACAAATCAAGTAGCTTTCTCTTTTCCCTTTGCTCTTCTACTCGATTCTCCAACTTACAAACTAATATCACACTCATGCAACACAATCAGAATTATGAACTTAAATCCTACTAAGTGAAGAAGAAATCAAATTCAACTTTACCTTTCTATCTTATCACTTGATCTCTTTAACCAATTCAACTCAAGTCTTTAGAAAACCAATGAAAAAGATGAAGAGAACATGAAAGGGACGAAGAGGTAATGAAAAACAAGAGAAAAAGGGTAGAAATGGAGAACAAGGAGAGAAGAATCCGGTTCAAGGCATGCAAGGAGAAGACAAATCTGCCTCTCCACTCATTCTATTTATTGCATGCAAGTTGCTAGGTTTCAAGCTACTAACCATTCAATGCTAGGTGGCAAACTCTTAATGTGACATTTGGACTCCACTATCTCTTAATTAAAGTTAATTGATCTAACTTAACTTAATTAACCCTCACTTAACACTAAGCATGCAAAATTACACTTTAGTCACTAAACTATTTTATTTCATACAATTGGGTCCTTAATTCTCAATTATAATTTAGTCCAAAGCTATAAACCTTAAATTAAACTCACTTAATTACCCTAATCATGCTTAATACTTCTAGGGTAAATTTCGGGCAATTACATATGGTGTTTCTTAAGCTTTGAGCGGGAAGCCATGAACGCATTTATGCATTTGAGTTGAATTTTTGTTTCCAATTTTGTATCTATAAGTTTTATTTTTAAATGATGAAAATTCTGTTTTGGCCTTTTGTACACACATATAGAAATTGCTTGGTATACTCTGGTGTTTATTTCTTATTTGGTGAACATTGGTATTTACATGTCTATTTTCTTGCTCCTTAATCAAGAATGACTCCTTATTTTCTTTTGTTGAGATTGAAATAGTCGAGTAAGGGTTTGAGTTTGGGGTTATTGATAAGTTGCAATTATATTTATATTTTGGGTTATTTCTTGATATAATTATTTATTTTCTTTGTTAATTCTAATCTTTATTAGTTTAGTTTATGTCATTTTATTAGTTTATAATATTTTTATAGTTTTTAATAAGTTTTGGAATGTTTCCAGGCATTTCCTAACACTTCGGAGCTTCATTGAAGGTGCGGGGTTAATTTTGGGTTGAATTGGTGAATAGGACAGAATTTACACTAAAACACAGCCATGTTTTGGAAAAAATATAGCTGTATTTTCAAACCTGTATTCACAAATAATTGCGCACAAAGAAGTCTGCAACGTACTTAATTTTAATCAAGAACACATCTGTATTTTACAAAACACAACTACATTTTTCTACAGTGATATAGGAGGCGCCATTTCATTTGTAAAATAAGCAGCAGACATCTTTTAGTTTTTTAGGTTTTATTTTTCTCACCAAGAACACCGTGAGAGGCAATTTTTCTCTCATTTTTAGGCTAGAATTTATTTTAAATTCAGTTTTGTTTGTAAATAGTTTAGATTAATTTAGTTTAGAATTTTAATTTTGGGATTCAATGGAGATCTCAAGGTTGAAGAAGAAGGAGCTTCAAGATCCATTTTCTCTCCCATCAAGGGTATATCTAAACTCTAAATTTCTTTATTTGATGATTATATCTTTGAGGTTAGAGTAGTTCTTTTTGCTTAGGATTTCTTGAATCATATTTTGTATTTGGATATTTGGGTTTAATGAAAACTTGCATGTTTTCTTCAATTTCTCTTGATTTTATCTCTGCATTTATAATGGTTATTGGATTTGATTTTAATTTAATTCAGAATGATGATTAAAGTTAAATCTGATGATTGTTATTTGTATATGCTCTGTTCTTTTAATATTTACATCTATTTGTCTAGCTGAGTTTGGAATGGTAGGCTTGATTTATTGCTATTTATTTTATTAGGTTCAGATTTGTGAAGGATAGATGGGTTTTTAGATAGTTGAGTCCAGAATGGTAAGATGCCTTAGACCTAGGATTTGGAACCTGTGCTTATGCTAATCAATGTGCTGAGTCCAAAATGGTAGGCTTATTGATTAAAATAGTTGAGTCTAGAATGGTAGGCTTGGGTTTAAATGGGTTGTCTAGAATTTAATGTTTAAATTGTTATTCCCGTATCCAATTGCAATTTATGAGGATAGAATTTCCGAAGCAATTTAATTCGTCCTCGATTGATTTCTTGATGATTTTTTTTATATTTAATTATTAGTTTATATTTTTAATTTCTTGCTTAGCTTAGACATCCCTTGGGGATATCTTAAATTAGCATCATTCAACCATAGATATTTAGCTTAACAACCCTTAGGTTCGATATTCGTGTGTCTTTAATTATACTCACTATATTACTTATCGATTCAGTACACTTGTTGAACACCGATCAATGCCTTTCTTCTAGATAACAACAAAGATATTTCAGAAGACCAACTTGTGCTCACAAGCTAAAAAGACTCCCAAAAGAGGGGGAAAAAAAAGAAATAAGATGCCTTACTGGTTGAAAACCGACAAAAAGTGGTTTAAGAAAGAATGGGCACCTTGTAAGGGTGAAAATAAAAAAAAAGGCATATTCAAAAACCATTAGAAGTTGAGAGAAAATAATCAATTGACAAAACCCACAAAGGTTGATTGATGATTAGAGTTGATACGATTAAAATGTTGCCCATTGAGATTAAATGGAAAGGATGCATGTTGCATTAAATGTTTGTGTCTTAACTATCACTTTTGCTTAAATGAGCACGTGATTAAGCATGGTCATACATTACATAAAATGAAGTAGACAATGTGCTGACTCAACACTTAAGGCTAAATTCAGGAAGAAGTAAGAAGGATGCTTTACTGCACTATCTACAACTATAATTCCATCACCATGACCAATGGCCTCATTTTTTTTTAAATAAGAAAAAAATGAAAATAAGGAAAAGTTGTTAGGGTTAGAAAACCCTTAAGGGCCACCTAAGCAAAAGTTGGCATAGCCTGCTAGTATGAAAATCAAAAAAAGGCATACCAGATAAAAGTTAGGGCAGCTCGCTAGGGAGAAAACCAAATGGGCTATCTAGAAAAAATTATGGCAAATAAAAAGGCAATAAAAATAGGTACTTGCAATAAGAGAATATTACCTCAAAGAAGAAAAAGAAAAGAGAAAGAAAAGAAATATGAAAAGAACAACTACAAGATAGTTAATCTAAACTGTGCATCCATACATATTCATGCATCAACACATCTCCATGCAACATATATTATCTTGCACTAACCCTATGTAGTTCAACAGAGACACATCCAAGTCTCAAAGCTATGCACTTACCCGAACATTGTAATGCGTGCTCGCAAGCTCAACCAGTCATAGAGGGTAAGCTTATCAACACCAATCCAATCATTCTTCTAAGCTAATGAAGATAACATTTGAAGATAATTGAGAGTTGGACATAAGATGTTCATGTCTAATCTAGAATCTAGAGTTAGGCGTAAAATATTCTTATCTAATTAATAATCCAAAGTTAGGCAAAAGAAGTTCCTGTTTAATCCAATGTTCTTGTCTGATCCAAAATTGGGTAGAAGATGCTCATATATGATCCAAAAGGCAGAAAATGTTCTATTTGATCAAGAATTGGATAAAAGTTGTTCCTATTTGATCAAAAATTGGCTAGAAGATGTTTCTGTTTGATCAAGAATTGGCTAGAAAATGTTCCTATTTGATCAAGAATTGGGTAGAAAATGTGTTTGGTTTAAAATCCAGAGTTAGGCAGAAGATGTTCTTATCTATTCGAAAGTTAGGTAAAAGATGCTCATGTCTAATCAAGAATTGGATAAAAGATGTTCTTATCTAATCAAGAATTGGACATAAAATGCTCCTATTTGACCTAAAATCAAGAGCTAGGTAGAGGATTTTCCTTTTTTATCCAGAGTTGGTCAAAAGATGTCCTTTTTTGATAAAACATTAGGTAGAAGATGTCAACATCTGACTAAAAACCCAATCCAATGAACCACGAGCTTCTAAGATCATTCTCTATCTTTATATGCTAAATGACGAGCTTTAGCGATCAACCCTGACTTGATGAATGATAAACTTCTAAAAGTCAAAATCGATCCAATGAATAATGAGCTTTTGGGATCACTCCCACCCGAGATGCAATCACCTCAACTAGATATGCATATTTCTTTTAAGCTTAGGATCACTTTATCACACGTATCTCTTCGATTTCCCAAAGCTGGGGCAATTGTAGATACTTGAGGTTGGGGTTCTTTGTTTGGAAGATTACATGATGATGAAATATTTCATTTGAGATTGAGACTTTAAGGAATTGAGAATTTTGAAGAGATTTTATGGAAAAAACCCCTTTCTAAAACCCTGTGAGGATTTGGCCCACCCAGAGTGAGAATTATACTATTTCAATTATTGAAACAAAGTGACTGGCACTAAAAGGCCTTTTACATCAGTGAATATATATTTCACGCCTTTGGATGAACCCTTATATCACAGCCATGAGCTATGTTCATGGCCATGGAACATGTATATGCCAGTGAGGTAACCCAATTTCTGTTTTTTTTTTAAATTTATGCACTAAAATCCCATATAAAAGGTCTACACCCCATATTTTCAAGAGGACAACCACCAAACTGAACTTTGGTTAAACTTTTAGGGGAAAAAATATTTTCTCTTTAGTTTTTCTCTCTTTAATTTTCTTGCAATTTTCTTCACTTACCTTCTCTCACCAACCAAACACCATTTTTATACCAAAAAGTCTCTTTTGAACACCAACTCACTTGGATCTTGAAGTTTCTACACTCAAATAAGGAAATATAACATGAAGGTAAATTCATACAAAAACTCCCTCTTCTAGTCTTCCTTTTCGGGTGATGCATCCACTCATTTATTGAATGTGGTGAATCACCCATATTTATTAGTGTTTAATGCATGCTTTTCTCCCTCTCTCTCTCTCTCTCTCTCTCTCTCTTTTTATATATATATTCCATGTTCATAAATGCCAAATTTTTGTGTTTAATGTTATAGTTGAAGTAGTTGTAGAATATAAAAGCTATGGTGAGTAATGTGTTGGATTTAAATGTTTAATGAATTTGCTTGTGTGTGCTCATGTCTCTTATATTCTTCTTGTTCATGCATTCTTTTAAAAATAATAAAAATGTGATATTTACTTAAAATGCATTGTTCATGGAAAATAAAATAAAGAACATATTTTGAGTGTAAAAATAATAATTTGAAAAATAAAATAAAAATATTTATGCAAATATTTTTGTTTAAATATCCTTTATTTGTATTTTGTATTTTCTGAAAAAGAGTTTTAAATTTGGGGGACTAATTGTAAAAAAAGAACCAAAAGGGTAAAAAGCCACAACTATTGCTAGGTTATTTTTCAATTACTTCCACCTTGGCATTATCTACTTCGATGCCTTTATTTTCAAAAATTTTGTGGCCCAAAACTATCCCCTCATTTACCATGAAATGGTATTTCTCTCAATTATGCACAAGATTGGCCTATCAAGATTAGCTAGACATGATTCAAAAAGTAAAAACATAAATGAAAAAATAATCCATAAATACCTCCATGAACTTCTCGAAAAATAAACACCATACACATTTGAAATGTCGCAGGTGCATTGCATAACTCAAAGGGCATGGGCCTATGAGCAAATGTGCTATATGGACAAGTAAAAGTGGTATTTTCCTAATCTTTGGGTGTAATCGAGACTTGAAGATATCTCGAATACTTATTTAAGAAACAATAAAACTTATTTCTAACCAACCTTTCTAATATTTGATCAATAAAAGGCAAAGGAAAATGATTCTTTCTAATCGTAGCATTAAGCTTCCTATAATCTATGCATACACACCACCCTATGACAGTCTTAGTTGGGATTAATTCATTATTAGAATTAGTCATAACCGTTATTCCCTCTTTTTAGGCACTACTTGCACAGGGTTCATCCACTTACTATTAGAGATAAGGTAAATAAGACCTATATCGAGTAGCTTGATTACCTCTTTCTTAACAACTTATTGCATGGTAGGATTGAGTTGCCTTTGGGGTTGGATGGTAGGTTTGAAATCTTTTTCCGTTAAGATCTTGTTTGACCAAAAGCTAGAATTAATGCCCTTCAAGTTTAAAATCTCCCAACCAATTGCCTCTCTATTCTTCCTTAATATCGCCTAACAATTGCTCTTCAATTTTTGTCAAAGATGAAGAGATAATCATAGGGTAAGAATTCTTTTCAACAAACACATATTTTAAATAAGAAAGAAGAGGTTTTAAGTCAGAAAATTTTTTATCCTTAGGAGGGGATGGATCATCCTCCTTTTTATACTTCATCTCCTCATCCATGGTTTCATGTTCAAGATCCTCAACCAACTTCTTCAGCTTATTGCCTTCAATATCAATGGTGATAGACTAGATTAAGCATCTTTCCAATTGATTTTTCTTGAGTATGTCCTTGTAGATTGTATCAGCATAAATATTTATACAATTAGGAAATTAACGCATTCATCTAAATTTTCTAAAGGATAATTCATGGCTTTGGTCATGTCAAATTTCATGTGCTCATCATTCACCCTCAAGGTGAGATTTTGTTGGTTAACATCGATCAATCCCTGTGCAGTATTCAAAAATGGTCTCCCCAATATCAATGATACCTCATGATTGACTTTTATGTCCACCACAACAAAATCCATTGAAAAGATGAATTTTCCTATCTTCACAAAGAGATTTTCTATAATACCGTTGGGTTTCTTGATCGACCTATCTGCCATTTAGAAATTCCTCTTGAATAGCCTTGATCTCTTCCAACTTCAATTTTCTACCAATAGATAAGGAATTAAATTTATACTTGTCCCTAAATCACATAATGCCTTACCTAAATGTAATTCACCTAATTCACATGGCAAAGTAAAACTCCCTGGATCATTGAGTTTTTTAGGAATTTTATTTTGTAGTATTGACTATAATTCTCAATCAATTGTGCCATCCTATTCTCATTAAGCTTCTTCTTCTTAGAAAGTATGTCTTTCATGAACTTTGTATAAAGAGGCATTTGTTTGAGTGCCTTAATAAATGGGATGTTCATATGTACTTTCTTAAATATCTACAAAAACTTTGAAAATTGTGAGTCAATTTTTTCATTCTTTAAATATTTAGGAAAAGGAAACTTCCTTAGATTTATATCATCAATAAAAAGGTGAGAAATATACTTATTTTTCTCCTTTGCTTGCTTACTTACATGCTTAATAGATTATGAATTTGTCCTTTTAAGCATTAGAATTTGCAGCTTGAGGTGAATCAACTTTCTCAACCTCATCCCTTAAGTCTCCCACATTCTTAGCATAACAGATGGTAATTGTCTTACAATCCTCTTTAGGATTCTTCTTTGAATTGCTAGATAAAGATCCTAGAGGTCTTAATGATAAACTTTAGGCAATTTAACTTACTAGAAACTCTAAATTCTTGAGAAGAATCTCTTGGTTGGTGAACTTCATATCAAAGCAAGCAAGGATGTTGTTTTGAGTATTGAACTTCGCTTCGAAATGTGATGACACGCTATCCAACTTTCCCTCTAAATAAGGCTTTTTCTCTTGTATTGGTGCTTGCATTTATGGTTCATAGGCAGTTTAGGTTGGAAACCCATTAGTTGTTATCTTTGCTGTCAATTTTTGATCAAGAGAAATTTGGATGATTTCTCCACTACGAATTGTAGGTATTATTGTAAGGGTCATTCTTTAAATGAAAAATCATTGACAGCATTAACTTGTTTAGTAAAAATTGCATTCATGTGTTATTCACTTAATTAACATTCTTTAAAAGAATGTCTACCACCACATAATTCATATCTGGGTGCTATAGCAATCACTTGTTTCACCTTTATCCCATTCAATTGCCTCTTTAGTACCTTCACTTTCACTTTAAGAGCTGTAATCTCAGCCACCACATATAAGCCAGATGTTTGTTGGCTACTGTCCCATATTGGTGTGCATAATGCTTCACTAGTGGCTATTTTTTCCATTAGCTCAAAGGCATCCTTGGGCTTATTCTCTATAATTATCCCTCTAGCAGCTGCATCTAAGAGATGCCTAGTTACCATTGGTGCCCCACTATAAAAGCTTTGGACAAGCTAATAGGTGGGCAAATCATGGTGAGGACAAATCTTTAGGAGTCTTTTAAATCTATCCCGAGCTTCACTAAAGGACTTATCAGTTGCATGCTTAAAATTGCAAATATTGTTCTTAATCATAATGGTCTTCTTTGGTGGGAAGAATCTTGCCAAAAAATTTTGCACCAGCTAATCCCAAGACCGAATCAATCCATCTAGCATGTAGTGTAACAAATCCAAAGCCATTCCATCTAAAGAGTACGAAAACGACTTTAATTTAATTACATCAGGGGGCACTCCATTAATCACAAGAATCTATGAACATATTAAGGTGGCAAGATAGGTCTTTATGATCAAAACCTAAGAATTGTAATTTTTTTTTGCACCATATTGATCAATGAAATCTTAATTTCAAAATTATTCACCTAAAATGCAAGTGCAATAATATTCCTATCGATGGTAATCATGGTCGGAGTCAAAAAATCCTTAATAGTGCAGTTATCGACCACCTTTATACAATGTCATTATCTTCAAGAGCAACTGGAATAAATGTTGCATTAGTCTAATTGTAAGGTGCAAGAGGAATAGAAAAATCAACCATATTTAACCTCTTTCTTTGTTGTTAATCCTCTCAGGTGAAAAATTTGATAAATTTTTAGGACAAAATCAGTCAATGTATTATTGTTGGTTGACTATTTCATACACCAATATCACCTAAAATTAAAACAAATATAGAATAAAAATTTTGCTAATAAAAATAATCCCTAGTAACAACGTGATAAACTTGACGAGACTTTGAAAAGTACACCAATCAAGTAGTAAAGTGGATCACAAGTATCTAGTTATCATCCCACAAAAATTATTTATAAATCAAAATATATATCCTATACTTGCTTACATTATTTGAGAGAATCAGGATTTTTGAAATGATTATCTATCAAATAAAATTATACTAACTAACCACGCTAAATTAATTAACAAATTAAAATAAACAAGGTTTACTTGAGACCAATTAAATAATTTAAAACTTTAAGAACAAAGATAGTTAAGACATTTTATCATCACCTAATACCCTAATGTTATATCCATAATAAGATTCAACCTAAGCTAGGTAACTTGTCTTAAGGTCAAACACCTTATACCAATATGTTATTATAAAGAACATGGTCCCTATTCTAGGCAAAACATGTAAATTAGCATAAAAATTCCAACAATTAAAACACTACACGCTGGTTATTGAAGGTTACAAAGGGATTTAGAGTAAACGAGATTTTTACTGGTAGTTTGAGAAGAGTGAATTGAAGCAAGTTTAGAGGCATAGATGGGCATGACATGTATATGTTCGAATTGGAGTACAAAATTATGATTGTATGGATTAACAGGTGTGTGTGTGTGTGTTTGTGTATATAGACAAGTTAAAGATTTATTAGTAAGTGAAATATATAGTCACTGTCGATAGTATTAATTATTATGTTTTGTGAAAAAAACATTTAGCCACTAAACTGTCGAATAACTTGTATTGTGTGAACTAAATAGCTATGTGACATCCGATATCTGTATCAAATACAGGTTTAGGGTGTTACATATTTAGCCAATTCTCATTAAATCACCATATCAGCAATAAGGAAAAAGTCTATCTCTTAACATTCAAGAATAAATTCATTCATATAATTCTAATCCTAACTCACCATTCCAGCAAAAAATCAAGAATAAAACATACATAAACAAATCATACTTAAACATTTGTAAACCATTATCTTCATACAAGAAGCTAAACTAGTCATTCCAACATTCATTCAACTTAAAATATTCAAATAATAACAATGGTGAAGATAATAGGAGATAGTAGCTTAAAATTGAATTTAATTAAACATAAAATCCACTACATGAGTTTCTTAGGGATTCAATAATCCCTTAATAAAAATATTACTCACTCATACTCCTCAAGAATGAAAAATAAAAGAAATAAAGCATAATTACTGCTTTAGAAGGAGTAACCAATTGTCTTTAATCTTCAGTAGTCAAATACTTGAGTAAAAGAATGTAAAAGAAAAATTATAGTTAAACTAAAATTAGGCAATGTAGAGAACTATAAAAATTAAGTATTTATGGGTTACAACTAGTTTAAAAAAGGAAAATCACAATTCTAATATAATTAGAACTAAAAAACTATCCAAAACGATTGAACTTTAATTCCCTATAGAAGACATAAACCAATTTAAGAAAAACCAATCTTTGAATCCAACTGCCACTCAAAGACCCCAACGGCTGTTGAGATCAAATTTTCAAAATTCTACTTTATTAACTCAACGAGCATTCATAAATGCCAATGATCGTTGAGACCTTTTAGACTAACTTCAACAAATTCTCTTCAAATAACCCAACAACCGTTCCCACTTGTGAACCGTTATTGAAGTCTTTTGTCTTCAATTCACCTCTCAAACGCAATGGTGGTTGAATCTTATGAACACCTATTGGAGTATTCTGTACTTTATTTTGGATTTTCACCATTTCCAACACCTATGCGATATCACCAACGGCTGTTGAATTGCTTCTTCTCACATTTTCAGATTTGTTAAATTAACCTAAAAATATGCAAAAAACATTAAAAATAGACTAAATTAAATAATATACTCAAAATAACATAAAAATACTTAATAAGCTTAAAACACGATAAAACTTAACTAAAACTAGATAAAACACAACTCAAATGTAAAGAAAATATAATTAAAAGTCACAAATATCTCTATTCACCTTGGGATCAGCCACGAATCTAGCTTGATTTCTGATAGGATACGAAATCTCCTTACCGCAATTGCCAAAAACTGATACATGAAAATCTGAGGGATGCGAACGTCGAAAGATTACCTTGTAATCACATTTTATTTTGTTATTGAACATGAAGTGGGAGACCCTGTCATGCAACAAATTGAAGCCAGAATTTTGTTGTACTTTTACAAGCAATTCTTCAGCAATTGGCGTCCGTAGCAAATAATTTGCTGATAAATCAAATGACTTTATAATAAAAAAAATCACTCGAAATTTACTATTCATCAAAAAATGTTGGGCCAATGTTGCATTTTGCCCCTAACGTATTTTTAAATGGGCTAATTTGCCTATAGACACTGGGTTCTGAGGCAGTTTTTGTTAGGGTTACCTAATGAGGATAATGTTTGCTCATAAATAAATAGAGAACGAAAGCTGTAACACCCCATACCCGTAAATGGTACGAATATCGATGTCACAACATTACTGTCTAATCAATACTTATGGTAAATTCGGTAAAAAAATTTTTTTCTTTTTTTTTCTTTCATTTATTCTTGTAAACTTTCATGTTACTAACATGTCAGATTTAATCTATTTCAATCATCACATCGTATCACATTATATAATAATAATAATCTATCATATACATTGTATTCATAATACACTGTATATACTCAATGCTAAGATTTTTCATATACATACCACTAACAATAACAACATACTGTTCTTGACTTCAATCTGAAGGTCTAGTTTGATCTCAAAGCTGATAGCACGCCTGCTCCTCAAACGTCCTACTTGGTACCTACACACAGTCAAATAAACTATGTACTGAGTATTAAATATGCTCAGTGGTAATTGTAAATCTAAAAATTTGCAATTCTCACTTATACACACACAAGCACACACTTTAGTCCTCACTTTTAGACTAAATAATGTCATATTACTATCTAGTCCTTTATTTTACTTTAATTACGATTTTGCACTATTTTTCTATTTTTCACTTTTAACTTATTATCTTACTTGCTTCTAAAAAAAAAAAAAACTTATTATTTTACTTGCAAACTATCCCCTTGGGTCCTTTAACTTTACTCTTTGACTTATTACTCTTTTAACCCTTACTTTAACATTTTTCACTTATCTTATCTCATCATTTCCTTCTTCTTATTTGCACTTTGATCCTATTTCTTATAAATACTCATTCTACTCCTTTACTTTTAAATCTCTGCGTTTCAATCATTTCACTTCATTTACTTTAATCAATACATTTTACACTATAATACCTTTCTTTTAATACATTCACTTCATATACTTCTATAATGCATTTTACTCTAATTAATTCCTTAATTTCATTTGAATTACTTATTGAAACCTCAATTTGTTTACAAATATGCCATTAAGTAATTTTCTCGCATTAAATTACTTAATTAGAATACATATTACCATTTAACCCTCAACTTTCATTAGCTTTCGATTGACATGTAATTTATGTTTTAATTTCTAAATTATTACTTTCATGTCCATTTTACATATGAGTCCCTATTAGGATTTTATATTACAATTAGATCAATTAATCATTCATTAAACCTATTAATTAACATAAGTACTCTCTTTTTCACTTTATTTATGATTTTACCCTTCAATAACCATTTAATTATCTTTACGGCATCATTTCATTTATTTCACTTAATTAAACACTATTATTACTTCAGTTTTCATTTTATTCTATTTCATACCGTCACTATGCCACCAGTTCATTTCCCTTTTTATCTTAAATCATTATTTGGCTTACAATTTATATTTTAGTCCTTATTTCAGCATTTTCATGTCAAATTACATTTTAGTCCCTAAACGTTGCTGTGACACTTGACAAATCGCGGGGGCCCCGATCACCGCTTTTAGGGTATTCGAGAGAGGTTCATAGAACTTGTAAAGATTACAAGAGCATCTATTTTGGAAAACAAGGAGGTGTTTTGGGATCGCCACCCAATAAAATCTTAGGAAAGGTTGTCTAGCCTCACTGAGCCTAAGATAGCGCATGCGTGTCTATTTTGGGTAATTAGAAATATTTTGGAATCCTCCTTCCAATAAAACATTTTAAAAATTTATCTAATCTCGTAAAGCCTAAGACGATGCATATATGTCTATTTTGCGCAAGTTAGAGATATTTTGGAATTTCCATCCCAATAGTACATCGAGATGGTTCATCTAACCTCGTGGAGCCTAAAATAATGCAATTGGGCCTATTTTGGACAACAAGAGATATTTTGGAATTCCTTTTTCAATAGGACATTGGAAAGGTTCATCTAACCTCGTTGAGCTTAAGACCAGAGATGGTTTGGGACTTTCCATTTATTCATAGCTTGATTAAATTATAATTGAGTCTTGAAGTTAAGATTTCGTTCCTTTTCTTATACATTTTAATGCAAAACTTAAAACATAGATCAATCAACTTGTGAAAGCGATAAATAAAAGTAAATTAAACATAAAGTAAATAAAAACACAGTAATTGACAATAAAACTAGGGGCAGAATACAATCCCCACTATAAATGAAATGTAAATCATACATAAAATGGGGTATTTATTAAAGATGAGGACATTGGTCCTCTCATACATACTTAAAACAAAAAGTGTTAAATATGATAGTTTATTTGGATGAAAAACTAGGACATTGGTCCTATTTTATTAGACAAAAAAATCAATTTATTAATAAAAATATTTTTTATGATTTTCTTTTAAACGTGCATAAAATAAGTTATTTTATTACATATTAAATGACAAATAAAATTAGAAGACCAAATAAAGAAAATAATACAAATAATAAAAATAATAAGTCAGAACTAAATAAGTCTCCTTGATGTAACACCCCGATTTTGACCGTAGTAGGAATTACTGAGTTAATTGCAGTGTTAAGGGTATAAGTGTAATTTGATAAATATGAATTTTGTTTAATTAAGGACTAAATTGAAGTGAAAATTAAAGTTATTCAAGGAAAGAATTTGTTAAGTGATTAAATGGAGCTTTGCCAAGGATAAAAGAGATATTTGTCAAGGATTTTATAAGTTAAGCCAATGGGAGAGTGACACCTAAGAGAGGGGTTGTTGGAGAAATTAATGAGGAAAAGAAAGAAAGGAGGAGAGAGGGAAAGCAAAAATCAGATTTGGCTCTTGGTTTCCCGTTTTTCCCTTTTCCTGCATTAGCTTCTTCTTTTTTCTCCTCCTCATTTCGTCTCTTCTTCTTCCTCTCTTGCTTGGTTGATCTCTTGGAGTTTTGAGTTAGATTTGAAGTGGTTAGTGCTTTGGAGAGGTAAGTTTTGTTGG
Organism: Excoecaria cochinchinensis; assembly: GCA_947683425.1. Lineage (NCBI taxonomy): Eukaryota > Viridiplantae > Streptophyta > Magnoliopsida > Malpighiales > Euphorbiaceae > Excoecaria > Excoecaria cochinchinensis. Next base: position 4,546,399 of record CANTUQ010000063.1, read on the forward strand.
AATGTTTTCTGCTTCCCGTTTTGCTTGGCTTTAAGTTTTTGGATTTGGGTTGAGTGAGTTTGATTGGTTTGATTGTGCAAGAATCCGATGCTAAGAGGAAGGACAAGGGTAAAGAGAAGATTGGAGCTTAAAGAAGAGTGCTTTGAGCTACATTTTGAGGTTTGGGAGGTTATGTTTTATGGTTGTGTTTTGTCTTTGAAATGTGAGTTTCCAGAAATTTGGTGTTGAGGAGCATGTTTATGTGGGTATTTGAATCGGTTTTTGGCTAAATTTGAGTAATAAAAGAAGTGGTTTTGGTGCTTGCATGTGAGCAAGGTTATAGGTGTCTTTGGTCAATTTGAGTGTGATTTTTTTACTAGTTGTTTATCTTGTTAATTTGTTAAGTAATTGCTTAAAAGGAGTGTATAATGTTATTGACATGATTATAAGCATGTTTTGATTGCATTTGATGAGTTGTTTGATTTGTATGCTTGATTGTATGATTTTGGAGACATAGAAAGGGAGTGAGGAGCTATAAGTTCGGATTGGTATGTGAATCACGCCTCTATTGCCAGCATGACTCTTGTCGCGAGCGTGACAGAGTGCTTGATAGCCAAGTACTTGTTGAGGTGCTCTCTGTCGCGAGTGCGACCTTAGTCGCGGGCGCGACAGAGAAATCGGTAGGCTGAGTGCTTACTGGACTGTTCTTCATTGTGAGCGCGCCTATGCATATGAGCGTAATGGAGAACTATCCGCCCTCTGTCATGCGCACGACCTTAATTGTGGGCATGACAGAGGCCCTGACTGCTCCTTTTTGCGAGCAAGGAGTTTATCACGAGGGCGACTTTGGGCGAGATTAGCCTCTGTCGCGGGCGCGACCCTCCCCTGTTCTTTAAGTGTGTGTTTCTTTGTTACACTTTGCATGGTTTCTTACTTTGATTGGCTTATGTCTTTACTTAAGTGAGCTATAGTATATTATCTTTGCATGCCTTATTAGATGTTTATATTTGTGTTAAATGGTTTGATTATTGGACTAAAGTAAAGTAAAGTAAAGTAAAGTTAATTGTCATGGATAGAGTGTATATGTTTAAGCCTGAATGGTCTTAATTGTGGATAGATAAGCATGCTTATAAAGGGCTAAAGTTTGTAGCTGCTAAAAGTCGACCCAGTTTAGGTCTAATGTTGGCCACGATTGGATCTAAATGTTTTGAGACTTCGGTCTCTTCTGTTACCTTCGGGTATAAATATTTTTGAGATACACATCTCTATATGTTCAATACTGTGTTCGAAGAGACTAAGAATGCCTTGGAAAAAGGACTTAAAGATAATGCTCCGAAGAGGCTGAGAATGCCTTGGAAAAATGACTTAAAGATAATGCTTCGAAGAGGCTGAGAATGCCTTGGAAAAAGGACTTATAGATAATACTTCGAAGAGGCTGAGAATGCCTTAGAAAAAGGACTTAAAGATAATGCTCCGAGGAGGCTGAGAATGCCTTGAAAAAATAATTTAAAGATAATGCTCCGACGAGGCTGAGAATGCCTTGGAAAAAGGACTTAAAGATAATGCTCCGAGAAGGCTGAAAATGCCTTGGAAAAAGGACTTAAAGATAATGCTTCGAAGAGACTGAGAATAACTTGGAAAAAGGACTTAAAGATAATGCTCCGAAGAGACTGGGAATTATTAGTGTTAAATCCGCAAGTGCACGGTTTACCAATTATAGTACTTAAGATATCGTTCCCACGAAGAATGTAGATTGATTATTACTCACTATTACTACTCGATTTTAATCTTGTTTACAACGTTCAATATCTTTGATAGTGAAACTAAACTACTAGTGGAATGCTAAATTAACTAAACCTAATTAATAATGATCAAAGAAGACAAGTTGGATTAATGATGATGTGTTGATAGTTAATAGAACTTGAAGTTATTATTCTTGCTTATTAATGTAACCTTGTTATGCAAGCCAAGTTGAACTAATGTTCTAATTCATTCTCTCGACATGAATTAGAGTGCCTAAAACATGTATTTATAATTCTAACTCTTAACTCTCATTAATGAATTAGTTAATTATACATGCATATTTTAGGATTAATTAACAACCTATAACAATCATCTAACATTCTGATCTCTCAAGTAATGTTTTAATGATGAAATTCTATTAGCTTTAAATAGGAATCTATCTCTCGACTAAATTCTTACTTATTATGATCATTCATTAAATTTTAATAGAAAATTCGGCAAGCAAGAATACTAAATTGATATGAATAATAAAATATAACATTTAAAATTCAAGTTCTTAAAAATCATGGAATATTCACAAAGAATAAGTAAAAGTTAGAAGTTAGAAGAAGGAGATCTCTCAACCCTTTTTCTCTTTACAAAAATATAATCTTCTCCTTTGCTTATTGTCTTCTTCTCAAAACATCAAACTATACTTAAGACTTTATAACTACAAAAATTGTTCTCTCTACTTATAGAAATTATTAAATTAAAATTCTATATCTAAATTTGTCAACTGAATCCTAAAAATATGTCTTCAACCCTTGTATCACTTGAAATGCTTCTTTAAAAGAGTTGTAAAGCTTGGTAAAAGTCAAAACTTTTCAAGTGACTATTCAAAAATAACTGCTCCAACGGTATTCATTATCGCGCTCGCAACCTCTGTCATGCTCGTGATAGAACACAGATCTTCCTTTGCTGACTTTTCTGCTGGCATTCACTCCCTTCTTCTTCCTTGCTTTATCGCGCTCGCGACCTCCTTCACGCCTGTGATAGAATGCTGCTCTTCTTGCTCAACTCTATTCTTCTGCTCTTCCTTCCTTCTTCTCATCCGCCTTAGGTCGCGCTCGTGATTGGAGTCGCGCCCGTGACAGAGACAATCTTTCCTTGCTTAATTTGCTCCTTTTGTCAAGTTTTTCTCCATTTCCTCTTAAACTCACAAAACATAAAACACACCAAATTCTAACATAACTAACCATAACTAGACAAGATTTTAAACACAAAACACTAACTAAACATGAGCTATTTAAGCTCATATCAAGTTCCCACACTTAAACTTTTGCTTGTCCTTAAGAAAAAATTCAAACATCTAAGTAACAAAACAAGCATTTTTATCTTCTCCAAAATAAATGTAGCAATTCAACAAGCTATCTTAACTATAAAAGAATTTAAAGACATGATAATCAACATTGAACTCTCAATGCTCAACAATGATAGATATGCAAGTTACATAGCATACATAATAAATTTACCAAATATCTCAATCTATTAAAAACAAAATCAATGAATATAGAGTCAAAATGCTAATCAAGCTATCTAGACAACATGTTAGTCTCCAAATCTAAAAATTCTAAGAACAAAGGTAGCCATTTAGGATAAAAATTTAGCACACGCATTCACTTGCATTTCTCATGGCATTTTTAGACACTTTTTTTTATTTAGCAGTGGGTGCATTTTATGCTCCATCCCACTATTTTTCTTTTCTTTGTTTTATTATTTTATACTTTTCTACTTGTGACATTACACATTCTTTTCGAATGAATGTAAATGAGGAGCCTACTTACTTACACACAACTTACTCGAAATGCATAACATCAACAAGTATTTGATTTTTCTTTTATACTTTTCTTTTTGTTAATGTCCTTATCCATTATTGAAAAGCAAGTTATTCGTATTATGGCTATAGTTTCCTTAAGGCTACTTAAATCCTTAGAACCTAAACTTAAAAACTAACCATCCTAGCATTTAAACTTAATTAGAAAATTTACTAAACATTCTATAGATCTCGTAAATAATAAAATTAGATAAAAAAGTTAATCTAAAACATATGCTTTATGAAACTTTTAAATTCTGCCAATTAAGCATATAAAAGTTAATTATTAACATCAAGATTAACCTCAACATAATCAAGATTAACATGTAAAAAGCTACTTATAAATGTGGAGAAAAAAAAAATTAAACACATACAACATACATGCATATCAAATTCAAAACAAACAAACACCTAATTCTAGCAATCATGCATATCAACAAACATATAAACAAAACCAAAATCAACAAAGATAAAGTTCCCTCCCCTACACTTAGAAATTCACATTGACCCCAATGTGAAACCCAAGAGTTAAAAACAGAAGATAAATAATAAAAACAAACAAAATAAAACGAAATAAAAGGAAAGAACTAGAAGAACTTGGTGGAGACGGAGTGAATTCAATATTCTTCTTGTGGAAGAAGGACATCAGTTTTCGACTTAGACTTTTATGGCTCTTGCTCAAATCTTGTAGTTGCTCCATGGTATCCACCTTGGCAAACAAGGTTTGGTCAGCAGCATCCATGGCATTTGAACGTGTAAGAACTTGCTGCCAACCTACTGAACTCCCCTTTGCTCCAGCCCTAGCAACCGAGTCCAACTCATCCTCATCAGCATCAGCTTGCCCTTTTGCCTCAGGTGTGGGGACTTGCTGCTTCCCTTTGCACACAATTGTCTTGGCTATGTGCTCTTCATAGGACATAAATCTTGGTGGCCAACCTACTCTTGTAACCAACTGAGAATGTCTCAAAAATACCACATCAAATATAGTTAAATGCTCCCCTTCTTCAGGCTCAAAACCCTCTAATTGGCCTAAACACCCCAAAATTATACCAGTAATCATATACCCCCATACCCACAGTTTTAGTCTTTGAAATACAGGTATTATACAGACCATCAAAAATAAGAAAAATGGAGCAGGGTGTCTTTCTAGCCTAAAGCATAGACAATAAAAAAAAAGTCTTTTGCTTGGACTTTATTGTTTTCAACTCTTTCAAACAAAGCATTGCAAAGATATTTCTGGAAAAGCAAAAGATAACTATTCTTTATTAACCTATTGGAAGAATTCTTATGGTGATAACTATCTAACCTAGCTAACCTTTTCCAAGAATCTGAAGCCACAAACTATTGAGGCACAAAAGTCTGCCCATCTAAAGGAAAACTAAACCAAGCATCCATATCCTCAAAACAAAAAACAAATTGAATGCCTTCATGCCTAAACTTAAATTGAGTTTTCCTTTCATCAACATAAGACAATGTTACTAAAAATTCCAAAGCCCATTCCTTCCTAACAGGTAATCTTAAGTGGGCAAAAGACTCCTACTTCATACATGTCAAAAAATTTCCAAAATCGTGACTGATTTTTAAGTCTTCTAACAAATCAAAGTCTTGATGATACATGCCTACAATCTCCTTTTTAGCAAAAAATTCAAATTTTTGACCTTTATCATTTGATAATAAAGGAAAAGGTCATTTATACAACCTGGCACTTGGGAACTTGAAATTGGTTCCTTCCCCTTATGCTTGTCTACCATCCTCTTTGTTCTCACCATCCTAACTCCAATTAATGATTGAAGAAGAAATAAAATGAAAATCTGAATAGAGAAATGCAAATGAAGAAAGAAAAGATGAAGAGGAAAAGAAAGAAAACTTTTGAAATTCAAAAACTTGAGGAATGGAATGTTTTGATGTTTGAAAGAGTGAAAATAAGGCTTTTAAAAGGTTTGAAATCAACAGAAATTTTCAAATTTCGCCCTCTATCGTGCTCGCAATACCCGTTGCGCTCGCGATAGAGGCTAATTTCGCACTCTGTCGCGCTCGCGAATCCATGCGCGCTCGTAACAAAAGCAAACTTAAATGACCTTCCTTAATCTGTCACGCCGCGACAGTAAGGAAAAACACAATATATATTTTTATTTTGAAGAAGAAACTCTATATTGGAACTTATATTAATAAACCTACTTATAAATTTAACCTGTAGAACAAAAATAACTGTGTTAGCAACATTATAATCCAAATTACTAAAATGAAATCTAATTAACAACACACAAAAAAATAACTTATAAATGAAATAAATACAAAATAAAAAGATTATGCAAAGAACCTTCAACCCAAGCATAGACAGATAGATATATGAGACCTCTCTACCCTTAAAATTGCCTTCTAAGTACACTTTACACCTTTGGCCAATTGCCTTGAATAACTCTCCCTTATCATTTTTAAGCTCTAAGAATCCATTATCAAAACTTGAGTTGCTTCAAATTGACCACTCCAATGAGATTTAAGTTTTCCATGGAATAACTTTAATCTAGAATTATACAAAAGTACCTTATCCCCTACCTTAAAACTCTTATGACGAATGTAAGCATCATGCCATTTCTTAGTTTTTTCTTTATATATTCTTACATTCTCATAAGAACTAAGACGTAACTCATCTAATTCATTTAATTGCAAATATCTTTTAATACCAGCTTGTTTAAAATCAAAATTTAATGATGTAATTGCCCAATATGCCTTATGTTCTAATTCAACCGGCAAATGACAAGCCTTTCAAAATACCATCCTATAAGGAGACATGCTAATAGGGGTTTTGAATGCGGTATGATATGCCCAAAGAGCATCATTTAATTTATGTGCCCAATCTTTCCTTAAACTTGAAACTATCTTTTCAAGGATCCACTTTAATTCCCTATTACACACTTCTACTTGACCACTAGTTTGTGGGTGATAAGGTGTAGCTACTCTATGACGCACCCCATACTTATGCAATAATGAAGCAAAAGAGCGGTTTATAAAATGGGTAACTCCATCACTTATTATGGCTCGAGGCACTCCAAACCTTGAAAGGAGCTTCTTCAAAAACTTTACAACCACCTTTGAATCATTGGTTATTGTTGCCTTGGCTTTAACCCATTTGGACACATAATCCACCACAACCAAAATATAGCTTTGCCCAAAAAGAAGTAGGGAAAGGACACTTGAAGTCTATCCCCCATACATCAAAGACTTCTACCTCTAGAATATTATTCAAAGGCATCTCTTCTCTTTTTTCTATATTACCTACCCTTTGACACTTATCACATTGGGCTATAAATATCCTAGCATCATGAAATAATGTAGGCCAATAAAAATCACTCTGAAGCACATGAGATGCAGTTTTTGTACTCCCATTATGGCCCAAATATAATGCCGAATGACAATGTTGCAAGATGTTCACATACTCTTTTTCACTCACGCATGTACGGATCACACCATCTCCACCTATCTTAAACAAATAAGGCTCCTCCCAAAGGTAATTCTTAACATTAGAAAAGAATTTTTTCCTTTGTTGCCATGTTAAACCATGAGGCATAATTCCTGTAGCAAGAAAATTAGCAAAATCTGCATACCATAACACATAAAATTTCTCAATTGACATTAAAGCCTCACCTGGAAAAGTTTCATTAATTTCATTGCTATCCCCCATAGGTCCTTCATCACTTTCTAATCTTGACAAATGATCGGTTACTAAATTTTTAGAGCCTTTCTTATCCTTAATCTCAATGTCAAATTCTTGTAATAAGAGAACCCAACATATAAGGCGAGGCTTAGCATCCTTTTTAGCAAATAAATACCTAAGGGCTGTATGATCTGCATAAATTATAACTTTAGATCCCAACAAGTAAGATCAAAATTTATCACATGCAAAGACAACAGGCAACATTTCTTTTTCAGTTGTTGTGTAATTTAATTGAGGTGCTGATAATGTATGGCTAGCATAGTAAATGACATGCAAATACTTATCTTGACGCTGACCTAACACACATGTCACCGCTAGGGCACTAGCATCACACATTATTTCAAAAGGTAGATTTCAATTAGGCGAAGTCATTATAGGTGCACTCACAAGAGCCTTTTTTTAACTTCTCAAAAGCGTCCATACATGCAGGAGAAAAATCAAAAGGCACATCCTTAATCAATAAATTAGTTAAAGGTTTAGAAATTAAAGAAAAATCCTTTATGATTCTCCTATAAAATCCGACATGGCCTAAAAATGATCTAACACCCTTAAGTGTAGTAGGTGGAGGAAACTTTTCTATTAACTCGGTGTTAGCTCTATCAATCTCAATACCCTACTTGATATCTTGTGGCCTAGAACTATCCCTTCCTCAACCATGAAATGACAGTTTTCCCAATTAAGCACCAAATAGGGTATTTTAGTGCTTTATCCATATGGTATTCTATATGATCATCCCTTACTCTCAAAATTAACTTCCCTTCGTACACATTTACTAATGCCTTACTAGTAAGTATGAATGGTCTCCCCAAAATCAATAGACATTTAGCATCATAAGCAAAATCAAGAATAATAAAATCTGTACGCAATATGAATTTATTTACTTTAATAAACACACCCTCTATTATGCCATATGATTTTTTAATGGATTGATCAGCCAATTGCAACACCATAGAAGTAGTTTTAACATGATCTAATCCTAACTTTTTAAAGATCGACAATGGCATAAGATTAATACTAGCCCTTAAATCACACAAACACCTAGGAAATTCAAGAGCCCCTAACGTACATGGAATAGTGAAACTACCAGGGTCTTTAAGTTTTATAGGTAGATTGTTTTTTTTATTATAGAACTATAATGCTTAGTTAATTCTACTATAGACACATCCTCCCAACTTCTTTTCTTAGAAATTAATTCCTTTAGAAACTTTGCATAATTTGGTATTTGGTTTATTGCCTCTACAAATGATAAATTAATATGCAAATGCTTTAATTTATCAAGAAAGTTTAAGAATTGCTTATCATTAGCTTTCTTCTTGAGTCACTGCAAAAATGGCAGTCGAGGTTGGAAAACTCCACGAGTATTAGCCTTTGTTGTGCCCTCTATCGCACCCGTGATAGGAGTTGCGCTCGCGACGGAAGGCTCTTTCTCCTCTAGCGCTTCCACAGATGGTATCGCTCTCGTGATGTTACCTTGCTTCCCTTCTATCGCACCCGCGACTGGTGTCATGCTCACGACAGAAGGAAGATCAGAAGGATCATCTTCCTCTTGAATCTCTTTTTCCTGCAAAACTCCATCTTTATTAGTTGAAATCAATTCATTAAAATATTTTTTAACTTACCTTAATGTAATTGCCTTCATTTGCTCCCTCGAATTATCTTCCATATTACTTGGAAGGCATCCTTGTATTCTTGATGGTACTGTATTGGTAATTTGTCCTAATTGGGCCTCAAGGTTATGAATGGATGAGGCTTGATTCTTAGCAATTTGGTCAAACTTAGACTCCAGCCTCTTGTGATTCTCCTCTTGTGAATTAAATTTCAAATTTATTCCCTCTAAGAATCTTTCCATCTTAACCTCCAATGCTCCAAATCTATCTTATGGTCGTTGAAATCCTACACCTCCTTTATTCTAATTATTACTATTGCTCCATGAGAAATTTGGATGGCTTCTCTACCCAGGGTTATAGGTATTCGAATAGGGATTTCCACATCCTTGTCCTTGAATGAAACTTACTTGCTCCTCCGTGTTTGCTATACCGAAATTACAGCTTTCATTTGGATGTCCTTGTTGGCCACAAATAGTGCATACACTTGGTGGAGTTCCTCCCACGCTCAAGTTGTCTATCTTGTGGGTCAAAGTTGCAACTTGCACTTGCAAAGCAACAAATAAGTCAATTGAATGTAAACCTTTACAGGGGAAGAATTCGATACCTTGGCTCTTTCCATCGGCCACATGCAATTATTGATTGACATCTCCTCAAGCAATTCAAATGTAGCATTCATTGTCTTTCTCATAAGAGAACCACCCGCAGCAGCATCTATGGTACCTCTTGTAGTAGGATTTACTCTATTGTAAAAAGTCTGCATGAGTAACTCTCTTAATAGATTGTCATGGGGACAACTCTGCTATAATTCTTTAAACCTTTCCCATGCTTCATACAAAGATTCATTATCATATTATACAAAAGTAGTTATGTCTTTAATTATCTTTGCAGTTTTGGCTAAGGGAAAATATTTAGATAAAAATGCTTGAGCCAATTGGTCCTATGTAGTAATAGAACCTCTTGCAAGTGAATTCAACTAAGCTTTTTCTTATCCTTTCATGTGAAAGGAAAAAGCCTAAGCTTAATTGCATCCGATGAAACTCTATTAATTTTAAAAGTATCACAAATTTCTAAGAAATTTGCTAAATGAGCATTAGGATCCTCATTTGGCAAACCATAGAATTGAATGTTATTTTGCACCATTTGCAACAAAGAAGGTTTAATTTCAAATTGATTTGCATTTACCATTGGCCTTACCACCCCTTGTTGAGCCTCACTCAACATTGGTGTAGCGAAGTCCATCAATCTAGGCGGTTCTTCTTTAGCTATAACTGGTCTCTTATTTTTATTTTTCTTGGTTTAAGGTTACTAAAAAGAAATCTTTCTGTCTCTGGATTTATTTGTTCAAGTTCTTCTTAAGAGCTCCTTGTCCTAGGCATATACTTGAACTATCCAATCCTATATAAAAAAACAAAACAAACAAATTAAATATTGTAATCCAAAATTTTAAATCAATATTTATAATGGCAATAACATCAATCATAACATTCTCCGACAACGGCGCCAAAAAATTATTAGTGTTAAATCCGTAAGTGCATAGTTTACCGATTATAATACTTAAGATATCATTCCCATGAAGAATGTAGATTGATTATTACTCACTATTACTACTCGATTTTAATCTTGTTTATAATGCTCAATATCTTTGATAGTGAAACTAAACTACTAGTGGAATGCTAAATTAACTAAACCTAATTAATAATGATTAAAGAAGACAAGTTGAGTTAATGATGATGGGTTGATAGTTAATAGAACTTGAAGTTATTATTCTTGGTTATTAATGTAACCTTTTCATGCAAGCCAAGTTAAACTAATGTTCTAATTCATTCTCTCGACATGAATTAGAGTGCCTAAAACATGTATTTATAAATCTAACTCTTAACTCTCATTAATGAATTAGTTAATTATATATGCATATTTCAGGATTAATAAACAACCTATAACAATCATCTAACATTCTGATCTCTCAAGTAATGCTTTAATGATGAAATTTTATTAGCTTTAAGTAAGAATCTATCTCTCGACTAAATTCTTACTTATTATGATCATTCATTAAATTCTAATAGAAAATTCTGCAAACAAGAATACTAAATTGATATGAATAATAAAATATAACATTTAAGATTCAAGTTCTTAAAACATCATGGAATATTCACAAAGAAGAAGTAAAAGTTAGAAGTTAGAAGAAGGAGATCACTCAACCCTTTTTCTCTTTACAAAAATATAATCTTCTCCTTTGCTTGTTGTCTTCTTCTCAAAACATCAAACTATACTTAAGACTTTACAACTACAAAAAATTATTCTCTCTACTTATAAAAATTCTTAAATTAAAATTCTATATCTAAATTTGTCAACTGAATCCTATAAATATGTCTTCAACCCTTGTATCCCTTGAAATCCCTCTCCAAAGGAGTTGTAAATCTTGGTAAAAGTCCCAACGTTTCAAGTGACTATTCAAAAACAACTGCTCCAATGGTCTTCACTATCACGCTCATTGCAAAACACGAATCTTCCTTTGCTGACTTTTTAGCTGGCGTTGACTCCCTTATTCTTCCTTACTTTGTCGTGCTTGCGACCTCCTTCGCTCTTGCGATAGATCGCGGCTTTTCTTGCTCAGCTCTATTCTTCTGCTCTTCCTTCTATCTTCTCATCCGCCTTAGTTCATGCTCATGACAGAGACAATCTTTCCTTGCTTAATTTGCTCGTTTTGTCAAGTTTTTCTCCATTTTCTCTTAAACTCACACAACAAAAAACAAAACATAAAACACACCAAATTCTAACATAACTAACCATAACTAGACATGATTTTAAATGCAAAATACTAACTAAACATGAGCTATTTAAGCTCATATCAAGAATGTATTGAAAAAATGACTTAAAGATAATGCTCTGAAGAGGCTGAGAATGCCTTTGAAAAAAGGACATAAAGATAATGCTCCGAAGAGGCTGAGAATGCCTTTGAAAAAGGGCTTAAAGATAATGCTACGAAGAGGATGAGAATGCCTTTGAAAAAAGGACTTAAAGATAATGCTCCGAAAACACTGAGAATGCCTTTGAAAAAGGATTTAAAGATAATGCTCCGAAGAGGCTGAGAATGCCTTTGAAAAAAGACTTAAAGATAATGCTCCGAAGAGGCTGAGAATACCTTAAAAAAAGGACTTAAAAATATTGCTCGAAAGAGGCTGAGAATGCCTTTGAAAAAAGGACTTAATATAATGCTCCGAAAAGGCTGAGAATGCCTTTGAAAAAGGACTTAAAGATAATGCTCTGAAAAGGTTGAGAATGCCTTGAAAAAAGGACTTAAAGAAAATGATCTGAAAAGGCTGAGAATGCCTTGGAAAAAGGAATTAATAGTTTATCTCTTTATGGGCTCTTATGATTTCAACTTGCATGGGCTTTATCTTGAGTTCATCTTGCCGAACCTATCCCCTAGTTCGGCCTTTTCTTGTAAAGTTATTAGCACAAAAGTATGTAAAAAAGATTGTGTGTGCGTAATGTGTGTGAAATGTATGTGCAAAGCTATAAACACAAATCATGCACAAAGGATTATGTATGTGAATTATGTGTATGCAACTGTATGTGTAAAGGGTTGAATGCATGTGATATGCATGCTAAACATGTGCAAAGAATGATGTCTTACATGTATGAATAAATTATGTGCACAGGGTGTGTGTAAAGAATTGCATATGCAAGATATATACAAAGTTCATGCTTGTGTGAATGCATGTTGGGCATCATGAAAGGCCATGCACGTGTAAAGTTATGCAAAAAGATATGCAAAAGTTTGTACACTCGAAATGCATGTGAGATGCAAAAATGGATAGACCACATTTTAGGTGGTTAAGGGACTCATTGAGGGTACTACTTAGCTGTTCACATTGTTTGATGGCCCCCAAGATCTAAAAGACGGCCATCTTGGCTTAGGAATTCTGACCCATAATCCTTTCAAAGAGAATTGTCCCGTGCGCATCTTTGCCCCCCCGGTCAACAGGCGTACGCCTTTTGCCATGAGCTGTACAACATTTTGGCCCCAAGACTCTGACTCATATCCTAAATTATGCACCAATCTGCCTAAAGGGAAGTTATTCAAACTGCCTTATCGCTCCAGGCATCGAAAGTCATTGTTTGAAGGTAGTGTATCCCTTGTGGATTTTCACACAGCTTTTCTTTACGAGAAATGCATCCCTTTGGGGATTTTTATATAACTATGTGCCTTATTTTTGCCTAGAGTGAACCCAACCCACTCTAATGGCTTTTATTCATTTCATTTTTTTCTTGTAGAGTAGACAGCCTATTTTTAGGTTTTCACCGTGCCCTTTGGCCTAACTTTTGCTTAGAGAGTCAGTTACGGTTTTCATCTCTAATGGCCATTTTTTTTTGTTTTTTGTTTTTTTTAAGGGTAGGAGGAGGAGCATTTGTCAAATGAAATTTTATTATTACCACCATGAATGAAGCTTGTTCCAGTATATGTCCTTATGCATGTTGCAAGTTTCTCTTGACCATTCAATTGCATGTTTTTGCCTAGCTTATGCATGCATTCGTATTTATATGCACCACATAGCAACAACAATAATCATGTCTAGACATGTGATGCAAAAACATAAGTTTATTAAATCTCAGGGAGCAACACGTTGGGCGTATTTGACTCCTATTATCAATCAGCTCTCTCGGGTTTTATTGATTGAATATTCTCTCTCAACCCTTAATTTTTGCACAAGATTTTTTTTTTCGATTTTCATCTTGACAGGGCGCCCAATTTTCGCAAGGTTACCTTCTTTTGGTTTTTGATCCACAGGGCATTTATTTATTTTTCTTTTTTTTAGCCTTTGCCATAGAACTCCTTTAGTCTATCGATGTATACGTGGTTCCTTTGAATTTACCTTCATCATTATTCTTCGAGACGAATACTTCTTTTAACCATGCCTCCTTTTAACACTAAAGGATTCATCTTGACCCTTGTATAAACTGGCTAAAGTAGTGAGTTCTCTATTTGAAACTTGACTATGAAAGATTGTATTTCGCTTTCTTTTGATTTTGGTCACTTAATTCCCGAGGTAGCTCTCAATGGTTGAAATTGGGTTGCAGGTTGGCCTCGGATAGTTTTGACCAAAATTGTGGGGTTTTTTCTCTTTTTTCTTCTTTTCTTTTTCTTTTTTCGGTTTTTTTTATGTGTTGTGAAGGCCCAAAGCTTCGTTCATCTTGAATTTGATAGCCCAGCTCCTGAGGCCACACCTTAAGGATTGGAGCTTGGTTTTGCTTGGTTGCACTGTATGCGTCCTAGATGCTGAAGAAGCAAAGGAATGGCTTTTGAAAATTTTGATTACTAGTAGGTTGACAAATTGAAGCTGATTGTCCTAGTATGTCACTCTAGGTCTAGGCAAAGGCCTTATCTCTTCTTCTTTTTTTTTCTTTTTTTTATCTCTCAAATTTTATCTCGCTTTAGGAGTTAGGTTGGATACAACCAAGATGTTTTTTCCTTGAGATTGAATGAAATAGTATTTTTTGAACCAATGCCTTGATCATGATTATTACTATACATGATGCGATAAGATATGACAATGCATACATAAGAAAAGCCCATACTATTAAAATAACTAGAGAAACAAGTGCATAGTTCAAGAACACACTTTGTATCATAAAAAAAGGCATTGTAATAACTCTAATTCATTCTTTCTCCCTCTAGGCCAGGCATCAATTCTTGAATGCAATCTCTTAGAGGACGGCAATAGTATGTTCTATGCCCTGTGCACTGGTGATATACACAATACCAGTCTGTTCTATGCCTCGGTTGTCCTTGACTTGGGGCAGGCCCGGCTGGCAAGGGTGTTCTATGCCTCGGCTATCCTTGATTTGGGGCAGGCCCGGCTGGCAAGGGATGTAACTTTCCTTCCTTAATGAGATGGGTAAAGTGCCAAGATAATGGTCTACCCGAGATAGTGAGGTGACACCGAGTCGTTCCTATGGCTAAGACTTTTGCTGCCCCAGCATTGCCCTCGTTACCACTGCTGCTTCTTTTGTTTTTGCCCAGGCCAGTTTTATAGATTTAGCCATTTTATCTAGATGCTCGGCCTCATCTTCGATGGCTATATCTTTAAGTGACTCCCAGTCTTTGAGTCCCTTTATCTTTAGCCCTTCTCTCAAATACGGGCTAGCATTCCTAATAAATAACCTCATCTGATCTCGGGTATCAGGTTTTCTCTTCATCTCTATGACCCGATTCCTCCATCTAGTAAGGCACTCATGGAATGATTCTCCCGACTTCTATTGAAGGAGCTCTAAGTCTTTCAGAGTGACCTCCATCCTTGTACTGTAATCGTATTGCTTAAGGAATTCCTCCGTTAGTAGGTCCCACTCCTCTTTGGACCTCCTATCCACTCTATGGTACCAATTGTCTCTAGGCCCAGTTAGGCTCAGGCAAAAATATTCTATATTCTGCTTTCTGGTCAGAGTCGTACCCTTCATCATTAACGAGTACTATTTTATGTGTATTAACGGATTAGAGGTACCATCAAACTTAGGAATGTCGACCATCTTAAAGTTTTAGGGGATTGGAATATTGCCATCTAGCTCTCGGTCTTCACGGTCATTGTCCTTCCCACAGTCAACATGCAGGTCATTGCTTCAAACTTCTCATCCATCTTTCTCCACATCATCTCTTTAAGCTCAAGTTCCTTTCCCCTTATCATTGCTGGTTCCTCATTTTTTTCCTTTACAAAGTCATCTTCGAGCCCATGAGTCCCGCCTCTTCTTTGCCCTGTAGGCGTCGTAGCTGGTGGGTGCCCTAATACTGAGGGATTCTCCCTAATCGTCTTTTGCTTATTTTGTCCTACAAGGGGAGTGATTGGGTTTGGCCTGACAGGGGGTGGCATAGCTACTATTAGATTGCCCATCATGGCCATCATCCGATTCTCAAACTCATACAGCCTTCTTCTCAATTCTTCAGCAATCAGTGCACATGTTGCATTAGTCTCTTGTGGTAAATTGGCCATTTTCAAATATTTGAATTTCTATTAACTACCTTTGATCCTGATCCTAGTGGTTCAGATAAAAGCTCTTCCAATTAGGTGACTATCAAAACCCTAAAATCACTTAGGCAAATGGTCTATGATGGCTGAAACATAGAAGTGTTAGGATGATGCATGCAATGCACGGGAAAAACTTATGCACAAGACGGCATATACATGTGAAAATTATATGCACAGAATAAAATGTATACACACGAAATGAAATGTACATTTTTTTTACATGCATGAATGACATTTAATGTATGATTGTGCTATGCAAATGGTCATCGATGACTAAAAGATATTACAATGATACATGTGATTCATGGAAAAAACTATTCACAGGATGATATGTAGATGTGAATAATATGCACACAAAAGGATATACACACACTTGAAGGAAATTAATTTTTTTATTTTTTATTTTTACATGCATTAATGACACATAACGCATGAGCATGCTGTGCAACATTCACAACCACATGCAAACAAGTAGATCCTTCCAACCTTATCACTCCCACACACAAGGTCGTGCGGTCTCTTTCCTAGGTGGGCTTGGCCCATGGGTTAACGGGGAACCCAATGGACGCGTATGATGCACGATGGAAAATTGGCAGCATAACATCTCTTGTCTAATGAACATACGCATGGGTTGTGATCATTGTGTATTCAAGCAATCCGAATAAACTAGCATGGGCCTATCAGGGCATGAAAGCCTTTGATTAGGTTACCAACCAATTTATCTGGGTTTGTCCAATACATAATGATCCATGCAGCAAGCATTGAGTGAACGTAGGGTCGTGCTTTGGAAACGCACCGGGGCTGAGAAACTAGCATAGATCTAAGGCTCTAGTGAAATGCAATGCAATTTCGAAAAGGGATGAAATTTTAAATTAAAACTCAATTATTTATTTTAATTAAGGTACTTTTGAAACAAAGTCTCAATAGTCTCTACTGGAGTCGCCACTGTGACACGCGTCAAACCCCGGGGGCCCCGATTACCCGCTTTTAGGGTATTCGAGAGAGGTTCATGGAACTTATAAAGATTACAAGGGCATCTATTTTGGGCAACAAGGAGGTGTTTTGGAGTCGCCACCCAATAGAATATTGGGAAAGGTCTTCTAGCCTTACTGAGCCTAAGACAGCGTATGTGTGTCTATTTTGGGCAATCAGAGATATTTTGGAATTCTCCTTCCAATAAAACATTAGAAAGATTCATCTAATCTCGTGAAGCCTAAGACAATGCATATATGTCTATTTTGGGCAAACCAGAGATAATTTGGAATTTTCATCCCAATAGTACATCGAGATGGTTCATCTAACCTCGTTGAGCCTAAGACAATACAACTTGGGCCTATTTTGAGCAACAAGATAAATTTTGGAATTCTCTTTCCAATAGGACATTAGAAACGTTCATCTAACCTCGTTGAGCCTAAGACCAGAGATGGTTCGGGACTTCCCATGTATTCATATCTTGATTAAATTATAATTGAGTCTTGAAGTTAAGATTTAATTCCTTTTCTAAAACATTTTAATGCAAAAATTAAAGCGCAAATAAATCACCTTTTCAAAGCGGTAAATAAAAGTAAATTTAAAATAAAGTAAATAAAAGCACAACACTTTACAATAAAACTAGGGGCGGAATACAACCTCCACTGTAAATGAAATGTAAATCATACATAAAACGGGGTATTTATTAAAGATGAGGACATTGGTCCTCGCATGCATATTTAAAAGGAAAAGTGTTAAATGTGACAATTTATTTGGACGAAAAACTACGACATTGGTTCTATTTTATTAGAAAAAACCCAATTTATTAATAAAAATATTTTTTTATGATTTTCTTTTAAACGTGCATAAAATAAGTAATTTTATTACATATTAAATGACAATAAAATTAGAAGACTAAATAAAGAAAATAATACAAATAATAAAAATAATAAGTTAGAACCAAAGAAGTCTTCTGGATCTCCCCATTCGCTCGCGGGAATGCCCAA
The DNA here is from genome assembly GCA_947683425.1 of Excoecaria cochinchinensis. NCBI lineage: Eukaryota > Viridiplantae > Streptophyta > Magnoliopsida > Malpighiales > Euphorbiaceae > Excoecaria > Excoecaria cochinchinensis. The sequence continues at coordinate 4,564,293 of CANTUQ010000063.1, forward strand.
ACAAGGAAGACAGATATTGGAATCAAAAAATAAACACAAATAAAATTAATGTTAGCATTTAAATCAAGAAAATCAATTAAACACATAAAATAATAAATTAATAAATTAAAATGAATGGAAAAATGCATAATGAATGAAAAATAAATTAAATAACATGATTGAACAAATAAATCAACATATTAATAGATTAATACATAAAAACATGAATAATAATAATAATAATAATAATAATAATAATAATAATAATAATAATAATAATAATAATAATAATAATAATAATAATAATAATAATAAAAGAAGAATGAATAATCAAATAAATAAAAAAGACCAAAGAAAAATGTAAAAAATATTAAATCTATATCTAAGATCGCATAAAATAAATTAATACTCAATAAATCTACAGATCTACATGATAACTAATAAAATATGAACAAAAAATAAATAAAAAATAAGTGATCGAACCCAGAATATTTACTCTCAGAATTCTGATTCGATGGAGGGAAAATGTGATTGATTTCCTTACTTTGATCTACAAAATTAGAATTAAAAATAATAAAATTGGAATTTTATTCCAAGAAAGAAAATTTGCTTAAAAACAAATAATGAAAGAAAATAACAATTCTCAAGAACAAAAAATTAATTTTTTTTTGTCTCAAAAAAGATTATTGATTAAAGAAAAATAAACAATTTTCAAGAACAAAAAATTATTTTTCTTTATTTCAAGAAAAAATTATTGATAAAAAAAATAATAGAAGAAAAGAAAAAATTCTCAAGAACAAAGAATTATTTTATTTGTCTCAAGAAATTATTGATTAGAAATTTAAGTTTAAAACCTTAAGAAATATATTTGAAGAAGAAAACTCAAAATGAAATTGTAGAGAGAACTCCATTGAAGAAGAAGAGAAGAAAAAAAAAATTAACCTAAAAGAATTCTCCTTTTTCTCTCTTTAAATTTTTCTATTTATATGAATAAAAATAAAAAAATTAATTAATTAAGGAAAAAATCATTAATTAAATCAAAACATTCCTTATCTATATTTTAAAAATGGAAAAAACTCATGAAAATCCTTAAAAAAAAAACGGATAAAAAATCAACTTTGGGAAAACAATCCTAATTTTGGGCCAAAAAATGCGTTTTCGGCAGACAGGGGGTGACTGACGGTTATGCCTGGCGAGGGACATCCATTGATGGGAGCACACGGAGCATGCATGGACAGCGTGCCGCATGCCGGGAGCACTCAGAGCGCTCCCCGGCGAGCGACGCCCCATTGCCGGGCGCTATCGTGTGCCGGCGACTGAAATTTATTTATTTTAAAGACAAATTTGACTAGCGCCAGGCGACTGAAATTTATTTATTTTAAAGACAAATTTGACTAAAATACTATAATTTCCAAACTCTTTTTTTATTTTTTATTTCTAAAAATCAAATTTTGACAAAAAAATCATCACTCCCAATTTTTTTTAACTTGTGAATAGGCTTTACTTTCGTCATTGGGTAATCCTGATCTGCGCTGCCTCAGGACTTGGTGTCTACAGTTGCATTCTTTACGTAAAAGTCATTTTAATTTCACTTTTCACTTACATATTACTTATTAGTGTACTTTCACACATAATTACTGTTTTGCCCCTAAATTTTTATCAAATTACCACTTTGCCCTTCCTTTAACGTTTAATTATGATTTTGCCATTTATTAGCGATATTTCCACATTTATTCACTTCTTAACTTATAATTTATCAATTAGTCTCTCAACTAATTATTTTCAGGGTAAATTACGTTTTAGTCCTTAAACTTTTATTTTCTTTCATTGAGTTCTTTTTCACTCAAATTATCATTTTCACTTCACTTTTTACAATTTCATGTCATTTTACTTATATTACCCATTTAATTCATTATTTGGATAAATTACCTTTTTGACCCGAAACTTTTCATTTCTTTCATTTAAGCATTTGTTTCATATAAATACTCATGTTCATGTTACTTTTCACGTTTTCAAGTCATTTTACCCTTATTACCCATTTGACGTGTTAATTAGGTCAATTTCCATTTTGACCCTAAACTTTTTATTTTCTTTCCTTTAAGTCCTTTTTATTTTCTTTCATTTAATTCCTTTTTCATTTAAATTCTTATCTTCATTTTACTTTTCACGTTTCAAATCATTTTATCATTACGGTATGTCATTTTACCATTATGCCCCTAGTACAATCCTGGTAAACAATCTGCAAACTGGATATACGAGATGTGGACCCCATAGGTCCACTGCACTACACTAGGGAATGATCCCAAAGGACCATTTCATCATATCACTGAACATATAATGTGTAACGTGTAACATGTAGCATATAAAAGCACTATGGGAGACCATCACAAATCTACCATAGTAAAGCAAGTCTTCATGACTCGCACCGCGGTATGGGTGTCCCTATGGCTAGCCAAACATATCCTAAACTAGATTTAGACTACTAGACACTATTAAGGGCAATACTTTCTCAATTAACTTTCAAATTCACTTTTTTTTCCTTTTTAACACTTTTACTTTTCACGTTTTAATTGTAACACCCCAATTCTCACCCTAGTAGTTTTAAGCTTGTGTGTGTGTCAGTATGTCTTTGCATGATTTATTAAGTTTTAAGGGAATAATTGTATAAGAAGAATTAGTTGGGAATTTGTTAAATGCACCACAACCTTATGACATGTGGCAAGTGAGGGGCTATATAAGCCTAAGAGAAATAAAATGAGAGAGAGAGCAAATCTGCCCCCTCTCCCGTTTCCTCTTCCACGTTTCTTCTTCTTCTTCTTCTTTGCTTTTCTTCATCCTTCTTGCTCACTTGCATCTCCATGAGTTGGTGATTTGTGTGGGTTTGACAAATTCAAGAGCTATTTGAGTAAGTTTCTTCTTCTTCTTATTCTTCTTCTTCCTTTTTGTATTTCCTATTGGTGTGTGTATATGTCTATTTAGGGTTTTGAGTTTTGTGTGTTTAGGGTTGCTTGATCAGAGTTGCCTCCTAAGGATCCAAAAGGAAAGGAGATTGCCGATAGTAGTGCCACCGATTGACGTTCAGGGAGCTTAGGATTCAAGTTTTTGGAATTTGCTTGTAATTGCATAGTTTTGATCTATTACTGATTTATTATTCTAATTTCTAGAAATTGAGTGTGAAAGTGTGTATATGTGTCTTTAATTAAAGTATATATTATGGAATTTATGGGTTTGGAAATTTTGAAAGTGAAATGAATTTGGGCATGATTTACATGAGTTTGGGTAAAATTTTTTTGTTTGAGAATTTGTGGTTTGAAATGTTATTTTGATGTTTTAATTTATGATTATTGACATAAATCTTTGGTTTTATGTTACTTGATATGTTTTGAATGCCTAGTGATGCTTGGATTGAGTTTAGATGGATGGTTTACATGTTGGGGATGATTAGGGATTAGGATTTCTGCAGATTTTTGGCTGTTAGAGTTGGAAAATTGACTCTATCACTAGCGCGACAGAGCTCAGCCCTTCGAGCTCCCATTATGAAGTGCCTTTATCGCGAGCACAACTTTGGTCGTGAGCGCGACAGAGAGTTTGGCTGCCGAGCTAAGAGCCCGGTCATTCGAGCTCTTGCTAAGAACCTTGTCTCTGTCATGAACGCAGCAGAGAGCTCGATTGCTGACCTTGTGCAGGAATAATGGCTATCGCGAGCGCATCCTTATGTGCGAGCGCGACAATGATCTTCCTTGCCTCTTCTGTTGCGAGTGCAACTATGTTGCAGCCGCGATAGAAGCTTTTCTACCCCTTCTATCGCAAGTGCGATGCTTGTCGAGAGCGCAATAGTCCCCTATGCTTTCATGTTATTTTTTTGTGCCTTTTTGCATAATTTCTCTCTCATGTATTGCAATCGCATTTATGAATGAACTACTATGTTATTCAATACTTTTGCAATATGTTTGGTATGTGTGAATTATGCCTAGCCTACAATAGTCAAGTTAGTGGATAGATAGGCATGCCTATAGAATTTTGCAGCTACAACCCTAGTGTTCTAGACCTTGATCAGGTCACCGTTTGGGTCCTCGGGATCTTGAGTGTTTGGATCTTGTTTAAGACCCTCTGTTAAAAATGTTTTTGCATGAAAATGAAAGAAATTGTTTTTGTTCGTACCCAGTGTTCACTCGTTGTCTGTTACTTTGAATTTTGCAAGCATATATGTTTGGTTCTTTTATGCATGCAACCTCATTTATGATAAGACATGATTGTGGCTATTATAAGTAACCCTTGAGCGTAAAGTATGATATAAGTGATATGTTTTATATGAATAATTATGTACTTTTGTATGTGCCATATGTATGGTTTTGCCTTGACGGCCACTGTGAGTGGTCATCCATCTTTTATTTTTCCCATTAAGCATTATCACTTCGCACGGGTGTTTTATCCGTGCAGGTGTGGATGCTGTTTGAGTTTTTGAGGAGTTTGATCCCAGCAGTTAAAGCCAACACACTAGAGAGATTCTTTTGTAGCTTGTCTTGTATTTTGGTATTTTGATGTAACCTTTTGTAATGTATAAAACTTTATAAATATTTTAGTATGTAATTTCTGTAATTATGTAAGGATTAATGTACCCCCACTTTTGTAAAGAATACTCTATTTTATGAAATGAGATTTTCTGTTCGCCCATTATTATGTTACCTCTTTTAATTTATTGGATTCTAAATGTTTCTTTTCTACTCTTATTATGTTCGTATGTATGTTTGGTTGGTGACACACTTATCTATACGGGCATTCACTCCCCTTGCAGGTGAGTTCCCCTACGTATAGGTATGGGCTGTTATAATTTTATTAGTATCAGAGCATGGGTTTAGTCTTTTCTGGGCAACTGTAGAATAAAATATTGTCTAGGATTGTGTTAGCTTGATGCGGATATTTTATATTTTGTTATTAGATGGAGTTTGCAAGTGGGTCCCTCGAGGGTCAGCTGAGAGTGCTAATCCCCAAAAGCAAGATCCATCTGTGTCTGGTCCTGCTCAACCAGCTAGGGTGCAAGCTGAGGCTCTAGCCATGCCTTTTGAGGCTATGTTAAAGATATCTCCAGATATGGCTCGAGTCTTAGAGAGGGTGACGGCCTTGAGAGCTCCTATTGAGAGTGTAAAGAAGTCTGAAGCTAAAGACTTTTATGGGACTAGCTTGGATGAATCTGACAACGCAAAACTATGGACTGAGAAAGTGAAGAGGGTTCTAGAAGAGATTCATTGCCCTATAGATAGGAAAATTGAGTGTGCGGTTTCACTCTTGTAAGGTTCCATTTATGATTGGTGGAGACTAGTTTTGAGTCAACCCCAGTTACCTGACCCTATCACATGGGAGTTCTTTGAGAGGGAATTTCATAATAAGTACGTGATTAGGGCGTATAAGGATGCTAAGTGAGCACATATTCTGAGCTTTAAGTAGAGAGCTTTGTCAGTTACCGAGTATGAGAAGGAGTTTAGCAGGTTTAACAAGTATGCACCTCTGGGTGTTCTTACAGAAAACTTCAGGTGTCAACACTTTGAAGTAGGTTTGAATGAAACCTTGGGGGCTATGTTCGTTTCTTTGATGCGTTCTCTAACAGTAAGTTACTATCAGATTATACAAGCAGCTTTGGGAGTGGAGCGCTCAGAGTCTATTTTGAGAGAGAGAGGTCAGAAGAGGAATGCTTCTCGTGGAGGTTCATCTTCTAGGAAGAGATCTATGGGTTTTCGAGGGAATTCTCCTGATGAGTCTACTCCTAGTTCGGCTTCAAGAGGAAAAAGATAAGGGTATTCTCAAGGTTCTGGCACTGGTAGAGGTGGTTCTGGTGGTCGAGGTAACTTAGCACTAGAGTGCTCTCATTGTAATAAGCGCTATCAGGGCGAGTGTCATTGTGTGGCAGCACAGATCATTTCTTGGCCAACTACCCGAATCTGTCTGAGAATGTTCAAGGGAGGCAAGAAGCGAGTAGAGCGAGGTCTAATGCCCCTTAGACCAGTCGAGGTCATGGTAGAGGTCAAGGTCATGGTGGCCGGCCTAGAGATAGAGCTTCATCTGAGTCAGTGGATCGTCCGGTTATGGCACCAACGAGGGCTTATGCCATGAGAGCTCAGAAGGATTAAGATACACCTGAAGTGATTACTGGTAAGTTTCTACTCCTTGACATTGAATTGTATGCTCTAATAGACCCTGGGTCCACACACTCATATGTGTGTTCTAATGAGTTATGTGCTAAGTTACCTAGTGTGGATTAATTAGACTATGAGATTTGTGTGACCAGTCCCTTAGGGCATAGTGTCAATGTGAGCAGAGTGTTTAGAGATTGTCCTTTGATGGTGCAAGGTGTACAATTTCCTACGGATTTGATTTTGGGCATGGATTGGTTGTGTAAGCACCAAGCGGTAGTGAATTGTCATAGAAAGACAGTAGTGATCAAGAGTGGTGATCAGTCTTCAGTGGTTGTAAGAGGTTTGGATTCTAGTTCTTTGAACAATGTGATCTTAGCTATGCAAGCAAGGCATTTAATGAGAAAGGGGTGTGAGGTGCTTTTGGCCTTGGTTTTTGATTCTAGGCGGAGTCAAGTTTAAATTTAGGATATTCCTATTGTAAGAGCGTTTGTGGATGTATTCCCTAAAGAGTTGCCGGGTTTGCCCCCTGATAGAGAAGTGGAGCTATCTATAGAGATTACGCTATGCATTACTCCAATTTCTAAAGTTCCTTATCGAATGGCTCCTATGGAATTGAGAGAATTGAAAACTCAATTATAGGAGCTATTAGATAAAGGCTTTATTCGGCCTAGCGTTTCTCCATGGGGTGTTCTGGTCTTGTTTGTTAAGAAGAAGGATGGCACTTTAAGGATGTGTATTGATTACCGACAGATCAATAAAGTTACTGTGAAGAACAAGTATCCGTTGCCAAGGATAGAGGATTTGTTTGATCAGCTTAGGGGAGCAGGAGTATTTTCCAAGATTGACTTGAGGTCAGGATATTATCAGTTACGGGTTAAGGACATAGATGTGGCTAAGACTGCTTTTCGGACACGATATGGCCACTATGAGTTCTTAGTGATGCTATTTGGTTTAACTAATGCACATGCGGCTTTTATGGATTTAATGAACAGGGTGTTCGGGCCATATCTTGATCGATTTGTAGTTGTGTTTATTGACGATATTTTGGTATATTCGAGGAATGGAAGTAAAAATGAAGAGCATTTGCGATTGGTATTTTAAGTGCTAAGAGATCATCAGTTATTTGCTAAGCTTAACAAATGTGATTTCTGGTTGAAAGAATAGTATTTTTGGGGACATATTATTTCGTCGAAAGGTATCCGAGTGGATCAATCTAAAGTTGAGGCCATTGTGGACTGGAAGCCGCCAAGAAATGTACCAGAAGTTAGAAGTTTTCTTGGTTTGGCTGGGTACTATAAATGATTTGTGAAAGGGTTCTCAGTCATCATTGCACCTCTAACTAGGCTTCTTCGGAAAGGTGTGAAGTTTGAATGGTCCGGTAGGTGTCAATCAAGTTTTGATCAGCTGAAAAGTAGGCTAATAAAGGCACCTGTACTTACTCAACCCATTTCGGGTAAAGAGTATGTTATGTACAGTGATGCATAAAGTATTGGACAGGATTGCATTCTAATGCAGGACGGGAAGGTGGTAGCTTATGCGTCTAGGCAGTTGAAGCCTCATGAACAGAATTATCCGATGCATGATTTGGAATTAGCTACAGTAGTGTTCGCCCTTAAGATATGGTGACATTACTTGTATGGAGAAACTTGTAGAATTTTCACCGATCACAAGAGTTTGAGATACTTGCTTTCATAGAAAGAATTGAACTTTAGACAGTAGAGATGGTTAGAATTGTTCAAGGACTATAATTACATTACAGACTATCATCCAAGTAAAGCGAATGTGGTTGCAGATGCGTTGAGTAGAAAGTCAGTTTTGACTTTAGCATTGCAACATGTGAGATGGAAATTTGATGCTAATGGGGCTCTAATTGCTCAACTGAGAGCTAAGCCAAGTCTAAAGCAGTTGATTATTGATGTGCAATTGAATGATCCTAAGTTGCAACGTGTCTTACAAGTGATTAGAAGAGGAGAGAAAATGGACTATTCTGTAAGCAGTGAAGGGGTATTAAGTTTTAGAAATCGTTTGTGTGTGCCTGATGATGGAGAGCTAAAAAGGAAGCTTTTGTTAGAGGCACACACTACGATTTTCACAATGCATCTAAGAAGTGATAAAATGTATCATGACTTGAAGCAATTATATTTGTGGCCCGGTATGACAAGAGATATAGTGGATTTTATTTCTAAATGCTTAACTTGTTAGCAGGTAAAGGCTGAGCATCAAGTCCCGTCTAGATTGCTCAATCCTTTACCTATTCCTCGGTGGAAGTGGGACAATATCACTATGGACTTTGTAGTGGGTTTGCCTTTGATTCAGAGAAAGCATGATGCAGTTTGAGTTATAGTTGATTGGCTCACCAAGTCGGCTCACTTTTTGCCAGTTCGACTTGATTACCCAATGGATCGTTTGGCCGAGATTTATGTGAAGTAAGTGGTTCAATTGCACCATTATCAATTGTGTCTGATCGGGATCCAAGATTTACATCAAAGTTTTGGAAAGTAATGCAGTATACTTTGGGTACTCATATGAATTTTAGTACTGCATTTCATCCTTAGACCGATGGTCAATTAGAAAGGGTTATTTAGATTCTTGAGGATATGCTTTGAGGCTATGCATTAGATTTCTCGAGAAGTTGGAACAAGTATGTAGCATTAATGGAATTTTCTTATAATAATAGCCATCAAGTAAGCATTGGAATGGCCCCGTATGAAGCTCTCTATGGAAGGAGATATCGGACTCCAGTTTGTTGGACTGAATTGTTAGAACGTTCTATCATGGGTTCGGAATTAGTTAGAGACACTGAAGAGAAAATCCGAGTAGTGCAACAGAATTTGAAAGCAGCAAGGGATAGACAGAGATCTTATGCCAATGTAAAACGAAAGGATATTCAGTTCGAAGTTGGAGATAAAGTGTTCTTAAAAGTATCCCAGTGGCGGAAGGTTTTGCGCTTTGGCAAGAAAGGAAAATTGAGCCCGAGGTTTATAGGACCTTATGAGATTCTGGGAAAGGTTGGTCTAGTTGCCTATCATTTAGCTTTGCCGTTAGAACTAGCCAAATTGCATGATGTATTCCGCATGTCAATGCTTCGAAGATATAAATCAGATGCATCTCATGTACTATCAGTTCAAGATGTGAGAATTCAGCCGAATTATTCGTATGATGAGGAATCAAAGGCAATTTTGGCATGGGAAGTGAGACAGCTTAGAAATAAATAAATTCCTCTGGTTAAGCTTTTATGGCAACATCATGGAGTTGAAGAAGCTACATAGGAACCGGAGTTAGCTATGAGGTCTCAGTATCCGCATTTGTTCAGTTTAGGTGAGAATTTCAAGGACAAAATTCTTTTAAGGAGGGGAGAGTTGTAACACCCCGATTCTGACCCTAGTAGTTTTGAGCTTTTGTGTGTGTGTTAGTGTGTCTTTGCATGATTTATTAAGTTTTAAGGGCATAATTGTATGTTATTTATTTATTGTGTGGTGTGTTTGTATGGTTAGAAGAATAAGAAGAATTAGTTAGGAATTTGTCAAATGCACCACAACCTTGTGACATGTGGCAAGTGAGGGGCTATATAAGCCTAAGAGAGAGAAAATGAGAGAGAGAACAAATCTACCGCTTCTCCCATTTCCTCTTCCACATTTCTTCTTCTTCTTCTTCTTTGCTTTTCTTCTTCCTCCTTGCTCACTTGTATCTCCTTGAGTTGGTGATTTGTGTTGGTTTTGACAAATTCAAGAGCTATTCGAGTAAGTTTCTTCTTCTTCTTCTTCTTCTTCTTCTTCTTCTTCTTCCTTTTTGTGTTTCCCGTTGGTGTGTGTGTATGTGTATTTAGGATTTTGATTTTTGTGTGTTTTGGGTTGCTTGATCAGAGTTACCTCCTAAGGATCCAAAAGGAAAGGAGATTGCCGGTAGTAGTGCCACCAATTGACGTTCAGGGAGCTTAGGATTCGAGGTTTGGTAATTTGTTTATAATTGCATAGTTTTGATCTATTACCGATTTATTGTTTTAATTTCTAGAAATTGAGTGTGAAAGTGTGTACATGTGTGTTTAATTGTAGTATATATTTTGGAATTTATGGGTTTGAAAATTTTGAAAGTGAAAGTGAATTTGGGTATGATTTTACATGAGTTTGGGTAAAATTTCTGGGTTTGAGAATTTGTGGTTTGATATGTTATTTTGATGTTTTAATTTATGATTATTGTCATAAATCCTTGGTTTTATGTTACTTGATATGTTTTGAATGCCTATTGATGCTTGGATTGAGTTTAGATGGATTGTTTGCATGTTGGGGATGATTGGGGATTAGGATTTATGCAGATTTTCGACTGTTAGAGCTGGAAAATCGACTCTATCGTGGGCACAACAACCGTCGCAAGCGCGACAGATCTCAGCCCTTCGAGCTCCTAGTGTAAAGTGCCTCTGTCGCTGATGTGACTTTGGTCACGAGCACGACAGAGAGTTTGGCTATCGAGCTAAAAGCTCGGTCATCCGATCTTTTGCTAAGAACCTTGCCTTTGTCGCGAGTGCGACAGAGAGCTCGATTGCCGAGTGCAGGACTAATGGCTATCGCAAGTGTGTCCTCATGCGTGAGCGCGATAATGGTCTTCCTTGCCTCTTCTGTCACGAGCGCGACTATGTCGCGGCCACGACAGAAGCTTTTTTGCCCCTTCTGTCGCGAATGGGATGCTCATCGTGAGTGTGATGGTCCCCTATGCTTTTATGTTATTTGTTTGTGCCTTTTTGCATGATTTCTCTCTCATGTATTGCAATTGCATTTATGAATGAACTACCATGTTATTCAATACTTCCACAATATGTTTGGTATGTGTAAATTATGTCTAGCCTACAAGAGTCAAGTTAGTGGATAGATAGGCATGCCTATAGAGTTTTGTAGCTGCAGGCCTAGCGTTCTGGACCCTCATCAGATCACCATTTGGGTTCTCGCGATCCTGAGTGTTTGCATCTTGTTTAATATCCCCAGTGAAAAATGTTTTTGTATGAAAATGAAAGAAGTTGCTTTTGTTCGTATCCACGGGTACCTAGTGTTCACTTTTTATCCGCTACTCTGAATTTGCAGGCACAAATGTTTGGTTCTTTTATGCATGCAACCTCATTTATGATAAGACATGATTGTGGCTATTATAAGTAACCCTTGAGTGTAAAGTATGATATAAGTGATATATTTTATATGAATAATTGTGTACTTTTTTATGTGCCATATGTATGTATTTTGCCTTGACGGCCACAGTGAGTGGTCGTCCATCTTTTGTTTTTTCCACTAAGCATTATCGCTTAGCACGGGTGTTTCATCCATGCAGGTGTGGATGCTGTTCGAGTTTTTGAGGAGTGTGATTCGCAGCAGTCAGAGCCAACACACTAAAGAGATTCTTTTGTAGCTTGTCTTGTATTTTGGTATTTTGATGTAACCTTTTGTAATGTATAAAACTTTATAAATATTTCAGTATGTAATTTCTATAATTATGTAAGGATTAATGTACCCCCCCCCCCCCCCCCCCCTCCCCCCCCCCACCCTTCTTGTAAAGAATACTCTGTTTTATGAACTGAGATTTTCTGTTGGCCCATTGTTGTGTTGCCTCTTTTAATTTATTGGATTCTCCGCTCTTATTATGTTTGTATGCATGTTTGGTTGGTGACACACATATCTATATGGGCATTCACTCCCCTTGCGAGCGAGTTCTCCTACGTATAGGTATGGGGTGTTACATTAACATTTTCACTTTCATTTACATTTCATTTCACTAGTTACACAACATTTTCATCAATGTTGCACATTTCATAGTATATATTTATTTTACAAAATAAGTATACTAGAGTCGTTAAATGGCTATGAACTCATTTCAAAGCCACTTTCATTCTTTTTTTTTTTATCATTTGAATTCAATTATTCATTTAATCACAAGTCATATTAAAATACATATAATTTCAATCATTTCCATATTTAGATTTATTTTCCACCATGGATATAATTGGAAAGTATTTTCACAAATACTCAATTAAATTCTTATACTTTCAATTAAATTCACACATTCTCAAATCATATACATATTCATTTTATAGCCTTAATGTCATTAATTGGGCTAATTATATCTTTGATTCATTATATTAATTCTTCGAATTTCATGTATTTCTTTTCTTTGCATTCTTCTTTTCACTTCTAACTCATTCATATATCCATTTTATCACTCATATATCATATAACCTACCATAATTTCCTCTTTACCCATTCGGCCACCCCTAGGGTTTCACTTTGTCATTTTATTTTTCATTTATGTATTACTTATTTCACTAAATTAAGCCTCAATTCACATGTGTATACCTTTTAATATCACTTAATCACTAGGTATACTGTACATATACCTAATTATACCATTATGTTTTACTATGACCAAAACTTACACTTGGTTTTCTTTCAAATTAACCATGCTAATTAATTTAACTACCCTCTTTAAACTCAATTAACACTTCAATTTCAATTGTACATGCATTTTACACACAATCACTATTCAAACATAATACAAAACCCTTATTTTCATAAAAAAAAATTCTTAGATAATGTAATCACAAACGTCACATCCATGCTCTAGCCTTGATAAGCTCCTCAATACTTGTCCTTAACCCTTAAAAAGCCTTTTTTCCCTTGATTTCTCCTCCATGGCCGAATATACACAATAACAAAACGTCAATTAATTTCCTCATTTTATCACATATAACCTCATAAACACCCTTAACTCATCTTAATCTATCATCTAAAACCAACAAATCAAATTAAATAAACCTATTTCTCTTACCTAAATTTTGGAGACATAACCTTTGATCCTGGCTTTTCCTTACTTTTAATCCATCAAATGGATACTAGAGGTTGCTATAGTCTTATAGAGGGGCTGAATTACACTTAGAGTGCATGCATTTAGGAAGAGAGAAAGCAAGAATTGAAGAAATTTGAGAGAGGAAGAAGAGAGAAGAACTTCAGCCAACTAAGGGAAGAAGAAGGCTGAAGGAGATAAGGATTATTCATCTACTAATCTGCCATTTAAGTTCTTTTATAGTGGACCAAAATGGTTCAACCTTGGTGTAACCAATGGTCCAACCTACAAAGGCCCAATTGCAATTTAAGCCCATTATGAAAATTTTCTATGGTTTTCTCACTTTTCAACTCCAAATCATTCCAAATTCGATTCCATAATTCATATTATGTGAAAACTAGGTTTTACACAAAATTTCAACTCAATCAGAGTCCGTTTTCAGTCCAGTTCAAGCAAACCAGTCTGATTAGCAAATTTTCAGTATTCTCGAAAAATTCCATTTTTACTACCAAAAAATCCTAAATATTATTTAGAGTCCATCTGGAAATTTTGATCAATTTTAGTAATCATTTACTATTTTCAAAGTCTCGGTCAAATCTCCAGTCAAGCCGAGTACTATTCAAACCAAAATCATAACTTTTTCCTTACTTTCTAATGTTAATTTCTCATAAAAATGACTCCATAATTCTTAAAACATACTTATGAGACTCCAAGAATATTTTCGGGTTAATCGAAAACCATTCCTCGGTCCATTAATTATTTATCAATAATCTTTCATTACCATATGATTCTACTCATTAATACGAGTACGTCTATATCGTCAGATTATTTTTTTGAGGTCCATAGCATATTTTACGGTCCGTTCAAAAGCTCAGTCAACCTAATCACCATTCACACAGAAATCATGATTTTTTTCTTATTTTTGACTTTTGAAAATTTATTTGACCTCAACTCCTTTCCAAATTTTAACCTCGAACTCACTGTAATTTATATTTTGTAACGGTCAAATAAAATATTTTTCACCTCCGGGTGTACTTTTCAACTCAAAAATATTATTCACTATCAAGAAAATATTATTTACGACTAACCCGGTATTTGGACCGTTACAAAAGCACTACGGTTTACTTTGGATTGGGGGTTTTTAAAAGGTTTTATGCAAATTTTTTTAAAATTTTCAGGTTTAAAAATCCATTCTAGGTGTTTTTTTATTAAAAAATTATTATTTTGAGTTGAGTCGCGGTCAAAACTGTGACTCACCTCATATTGCAGCTAGGGACGCCTTTTACTCCTTGGCCCGCGTTTTCTTCCCCATGAGTCACTGCTAAGACCATGACTCGCCCCATAAATGCCCACGAAGGGGAATTTATGTCCTTTTTCCCTCTTTTTCCAGCCACTTCTATAACACCCCCAATACCCCCTGGAAGGATAAGGGAGTGCTACACAACTTCTGTGCTACACAACTTCTACTTATAGCAACTATAAACATACATGCTAATGTAAAGTGAACTTAAGAACAACACATTGGGGCTGTGCAAAACCAAACCGAAATCGAAAATCGAACCGAACCGAATGGATTTTGGTATATTTGGTTCGGTTTCTTCGGCTTTCGATTCGTTCGGTTCTAAGCCGAAATTAAACTTCGGTTATTTCGCTTCGGTTCTTAAAATTATAAAACCAAAAGAACCGAACCGACCGAAGTTTTTCAAATTCACCATTATGCTTATATATATATATATATATATATATATATATAACCTAAATCTAAATATACACTATAGTCATATTTATTTACATATATATATTTTTTTAATTGAAGTACATTAAATATATTATTAATAAGAAATTATGTTGTATTTATTTTTAATATATTTTTTTAGTGTAATTTTGCTAATTTATTAGGAAAATAATATGAAAAATTTATATATATATTTTTTAGTTATTTTAAATGGTTTTATTTTATTGAATATAAGTTAATTTAATTTATGGATCCATATAAGTTAAAAATTTTAAAAAAATCTATATTTGTGAAGAACCGATTGGACCGAACCGACCAAAATTATTTCGGTTTATTCGATTTCTGTTCTAAAAATTTTGATCCGCAGTTCGATTCTAAAAATCTCTCAAATTCGGTTTTCGATTTGTTCGGTTCGGTCCAAAATCGAACCGACCATTTACACACCCCTACAATACATAATAAAAATTATTATTTACTTTACTTATTCAAAATTTACATTTTACAACTCCATACTTATATAATATATGGTTACATATTCCTATTATACAAAAAGCGAACATCAAACGAATGAACCTAATTAGAAAACATCAAGACTTCTCCTAGTGGCCTGCAGATGTTTCTCTCAAAACTTGAGCTCCCAAGCTATGAACATACACAGGAAATAAACACTTGTGCTGAGCTATGGCTCAATGGGGATATAAACAAAACAAATGGTTTACTATAGTAAATCATGCATTAAACATATAATAACAAAACATACAATAAATAATTGATAGGTCAAACATTCAATATTACATACTTTACATTATTAATATCACTAACATATAAATGATGCAATAAACCTAAAATGTTACTATATCATGGCAAACATCACACATAACACAATACTATAATTAGTCAATGAAACAACCATTTTATTATAGCCTGAATCAATACAGCAATGGATAACGGGAACACTGGATATCACTCGAGTATCATTCACTAGATACTGGGGAAAAACAATATCAACACTAGAGATATGCAAATCTCGAATCACTAGATACCAAACGGCATCAACACTAGCAGCTGCGAACAATAACCCTTGTAGGTATGCCTACCTATCCACGACTCGATTACAGGCCAAACAACTAATCCATTCAATATTCGTTTAATCATATAATGAAACATCACATAGTCACATTAAATAATAATTGCATAAGTCACATCATTTACACATGCATACTACTTATCAACAAGCTCACAGTTCAATATTCAATTTGTATACTTGCTTATGTTACCACACTATAATTTCCAAGCCAATCAGTTTATAAAAAATACTAGACCAACATACACCTCTATCGCGCTCGCAAAAGAACTCCAACTTGCCTCTGTCGCGGTCGCGATAGGGCACGAACAAACAAACCATTGCTTAATACAACCTCTGTCACGCTCGCGACAAAATCCAAACATGCCAATTCAACTTACTTTCTACTTCTTATGCATCTACTCAACTCAAATACTCCCAAAAATCTTAACCAACAAACTCACATAAACATTTCTATTGACATAAACTATAAACTAAAACATAATCAACATGCAAACAATCAAAACATAATATACCTTGTCAACACAACTTCATTAACTCAATAATGCTAATCCAAGCACAATTTAACAATTAGAAGAGTTATTAAACCCTTCAAAACCCACAACTCACCCAAACTAACCAATCATGCATCTATTAAAGAGTTAAAAAATCCCAAACATTTAGAAGCTATTTAAAAAATCCCAAACCTTTAGAAGCTATCTCCTTCAACTTCATAAATCAAGCAATCTTCTCTTTAGCCTTTGCTCTCATACTTGATTCTCCAACTTTAAAACTTGACCTATCTTAACAATCATATAAACCCACTTGAAGCTAGTCTAGCTAACTCTAAAAAAGAAGGAATGGTGTGAAGAAAAGAGATAAAAAGAAAGAGGAAACAAAATACAGATTCCATTTGGATGGCCGGTCAACTTGAAGAGCAAAAGACAAGCTCTGCCTCTTTAAACATATATATATATATATATATATGCTAGGTGGCAAGACACAAACTTTGCAAATGCTAGGTGTCAAACTCTCGATAAGCCACTTATAATCCACTAAAGGTTATTTAAGCTTAATTAATCAATCTTAACTTAATTAATTCTCACTTAACACTAATCATGTAAAATTACACTTTAGTCACTCTAACTTATTAATTCGTGCAATTAGGTCCTTAATTCTCAATTACAATTTAGTTCGAAAATTATAAACTCTAAATAAAACTCACCAAATCACCCTAATCATGCACAATGCTGCTAGGGTGGATTTTGGGTCATTACAATTTTCGTAGCTCACTAAGTTACGGGAGTGACTGAGTTTTGTTTCTCCATATTCCAATTTATTTTATACCTGGAAAATGGGATAAAATTAATTAGATATTTTTCCCACTTTTCAAACTTTTATCTTGAGCATTGATTGCTCATGATGTTTTCTATAAGAGGGGGAGACTCACCTAAACAGTGGGGGAGAGAGGCTCTACAGACCAGAAAGAAAAACAAGTAGAGAGAGAAAGAAAAAGAACAGAGAGTAAGAGAGGAAAAAATTGAGAGAAACCAAACCAAAAATCGATAGACTTAAGGTGCTGGATTCTCTTGATCATGAGCTTACCAAACTGAAGGTAATATACAAAGCCCTAAAATTTGTAAATCCGGTGGTTAATTTATAGTTTAATGATGTAAATATTCATTTTCCATTTTTATTCATTGATTTTCTTATTTATTAGATTCATTCAGTCCACTTAATTTAAATATGTAAATTGTTTGTTTCTTACCATTTGTGTTTATTTTGATCATCAAACTATCAAAATCCCTTTACAATCATGTAAAAATTAAATAAATAGAGTTTCTTTTCGTATTTTACTGTTCATCACCATTTTCATGCTTTGTTTCTCACTAAATCTCATGTTTTTGTGATTTTTTTTGGATTTAAGGTGATAAACTTGATCTTTCTTGTGATTCATATTTGTTTTAATCATATATTCACAAAAACCGGATTAAAATATGTAGAAATAATGAAATTGGGTTTTTATAATTTTTACTATTCATCATCTTCTCCAACTTGTCCTTTTACTTTTCATCTCATGTTTGTTGTTCTTCATGTATTAAATTCAATTTACATTGCATAAATATGTGCTTTAGGTGATTTCATTCATAAATCATGCATTTGGTTTAGTTTAGTGGCATAAAAATGATTTTTTGGCATTTTGGGTGGAAGCTGGATGTCTTTCCCATCTTCCGTAGGTGAGAGTGAGGTAAGTCATGGCCTGGGTGTGAATCGTTGGCAAGTCACAATCTGGGCGTGACTCGCCCTCCTTTTCCTCCTGCGCGCAGCTTTCCTTTCTCTCTTGCGCGTCTTTCTTCCGCCAGCTGCACTGCATGGTTTTGCATGAGTTATTCTTTTGCTTAGGCCATTGTTAATTCTTGTGCATGCAATTTGATTCATTTTTCATTCCAATCTTTGTGTACCATTATTATTATTATTATTATTATTATTATTATTATTATTATTATTATTATTATTATTATTATTATTATTATTATTATTATTATTATTATTTATGTTCCTATATTTGTTAAGTCATTAAATTGTTAATTCATTTTATCTTATTATTATATATTATTTAATTTGCAACTTATTTAATGCTTTAACATACGTGTGCTATTGCTTGCTGCATGAATTTCGGACTACATCATACATTTTTATTAACTTATTTTATCTATGTTTTTATTGCCGCATTTATTTTATAATAAATAAATACATCAGTCATATATATGCATATGCGCATACATATATGTGTGTATTTATTTATTGGTGCTATTTTCTTTTATTTATCTACATTTATTTATTTACATTATATATACTACTTATATATTATATATTATATAATTACACTATTACTATATATATTTATATTTCTGCATTTTCACTTATATTATTATTTTATCATCATATGCCTTATATTATTTTAAATATTTACTCCCTTATAGTTTATTAATTCGCCACTAACCACCTGTTGTTTATTTTCCACCCACACACATACCCGAGTTGGGGATAGAAGGCTGTGACAAATGTGTCACAGTTTATTATTCTTTATTTGTATATAATTTGTATTTATTCTTTTATTTCTTGCAATTGTTTGTAATAATAAAGGTTTTAACACACTTAATATAAAAATCACACCAAAACTATTTCTACTAATGATTCACAACATTTAATTATGTATAAATCAGAGAGTACAGAAAAATATCAAAAGCAATATGAGGGACGGTCGTGCCTCACGAGTGACGATCGTCGGTCATTTCACCTGCCCATCCTTGGTAAACCACACCTAAGAGACGGCCACCATTTCACTACGGCCCGTCCCAGGCCATCCGTGCCTGAGAGACAGCCGTCGATCATCGCATGCCCGTCCCTCATAAGGCCACACCCAAAGGATGGCCATACAACCATATCCCTGCTCGTCGTCAGCAGAATCATGCTCGAGGGATGTTCGTTGGTCACGACAGACGCTTGTCGTTCGCGTGGAAATGCTGAGGGTGGCAGAACTGATTTCTTCACCTTGAAACTAAAATTCATCCTTTCCCAAAATAGAATGTAAGGTTTACTTACACAGCTAAAAACACAAGGTTAAGCTAATTTTTAGCCGAAGTGACCTCACAAAAATTAGCCTCTTAAATGTTAAATTTCCAATGGAGCAAGTTTCAGGTCATTTGGAGTTAAGACCAGAGAGATATGGATTTAAACCCATACTGCTACAAAGACCCTGTTCCAAAAAAAGGCTACAGTTTTGTGCAATTTTTAAGACCTTAGAGTCAGAAATAAATTATATCTATTTTTAGGACATTTGTAAAAAAAAAATGTCCCTGTTCTAACCCAATTGGAATCAGACCATTTGGAGTTCTATAACTTGACTTAGATATAAAACAATCCCTCGAGGTCGTTTTTCTCCTTAAACAGAATTTTCCCTCCTAAACATATCATGCCGAAATCAACTCAATTCGCACAATCAGCAATACATATTCAACTTAATTCAACTCAACAACATCAAAAATACTTCAATTAAAGTAATCAAGCAAAATTACACATAAATACAATAATTTCCCAAACCTTCTTCTTGACTTGTTCTAAGCTCAATTAGCCCATTTTTCTCCAACCTTCTCCTTGCCTTTAGCTCCACTTGGTTTTTTCACTAACAATCAAACAAAATTCATCATTAACACACCAAGCTCTTAACTCTTATTTTACCAAAATCCATGATTAGGAGGAGAAGAAACTAACAATTACTTACCTATATATCTTGCACAACCACAAAATTCCAACTAGCCAATTTGAGTGACAACTCAAGCATCCATTAATGAAGGATTTAGGGGCTTAGAGAAGAAGAAATAGAGGAAGAGAGTGAAAGAAGAGGAATGGATTTTTGGTCCCTCCTCCACAGCCTCACATGTCTTTTAAAGCCATGTTTATCCACTTTTTCTCTCTTTAAATCTTATCCCCATAATTGTCACACCTTGATTGGCCAATCTTCCTAATTCCTCTTTAGTCCTTTAATCTCTTATAATTCATACATTAATCTCTTAATTAATTTAATTCATACATTAGCATATGAAATAATCCATTTAGTGCAATTTAGTCAATAAGGTTCAATGACAAACTTAATTCTAGCTTTCCACTTAATACCGCATATATCCCAAACACATACACTTAACTAATTATTCACTTAGGCCACTATCATACCCTGAATGGCATACAAGATGACTAGGTGCAAGTTGGGGCCTTACAATAAATCTCATAATATTACTAATTTCCAATGTTCATTTATCGAAACATCTTTCAGTCCATTTATGTATCTAATATATTCAACACTGGAAGCAAGCTATCAGCCTTTTGTCCGGTAACATATGTCATGACACAGTACCGCAAACTCCTTAATTGGCATGCCAACCTTATTCTATTCCTCTAATTCCTTTATATTTTTGCTAAGGTATAAATAACTAACTTTTAATTACAATTTATGAACATAACCACATAACCTCTTCTCTACACATAAATTCACTTCTCGATTTCTTATTTATTTATTTATTTTTATTTTTTATACACCAAATAGATATTCAACCCATCCAATTTTGACCAAAGCACTTACAAAATATCAACCATATTCAAATTCCTCAAATTGCTGATTAAGACTCTTTATTTAAAGCCAATTAAGCATGAAACTATAAAACAATCCATTAAATCCAAATTAAGGACAATTCGGCCACACCATCATTCATTTTTTTTTAATTATTCAAACATACTTCATCATATCAACTAAATAAAGTAATGAGCACATAATTTCTCAAATTCGAGCATAATGTATGTAAATGTAGGAATCAAAAAATTATATCTCTCAAAATCAATTTAAGACATGATGTACATCTTAATTTAATCCTCAATTTAATAGTTATAACATAATTTTCATAAACCTCCAAAACTTTCTTTAAGAACTCTAAATTAATAAAACATAGATTATTAAGGAAAAATGAATTTGCTTGAACACATACCTAAATTGATGCCTTCAAATTAAACTTTCAAAAAGTTCAATTCCACCATCAATTCTACATTTCTTTCTCTTTTTCCTTCTCTTTCATGTTTGATTTATCTTCTTTATCTTCATAAAAATACATAAAAAAAATTCAATTTCATGCATTTTTATTCATCAATGCATGCAATTATACTAGAATCATGCATTAAAAACAATTAAAATCGCAATAATTACCTTGCTCAATTTTGGACACTTACTGCCTCTCCATCTGTTCCCTAAAATTGCTGTTGATTTTATTATTTTAGGGATCCTAATTTGAAGATTTGGTGTTTAGATGTTGATTTCGGGATTAAAGAAAGGGTATTAAGAGGGAAATTAAACTTTAGAGTGAAAAAGATGGAAGAAAAAATGAAAAAGATAAGAGTGGGGGCTGTTCTTGGCAGCTAAGGGAAAAGGAAGAAAAAAGATGGCATTTTTGCCATTTGGTCCCTTAAAAATTCCCTAAAAAGTCCAATAATTATAATAAAATTAAAACTTAATCCAATAAATGTCAAACTTCCACTCTTCTATTTTATTTTTCAATATCCAAGATTAAATTTTAATTTTAATCTATTAATTAGATTTAATCTCACTAAAAATATCCCCATTTAATAATTTTTAACATACGTAGTCAAAAACTATTCGGGTGCTATTTAATTTCCCGGATAACTCCATTAAAACTTATAAATTCTTTTATTCTTAATAAATAATATCCATTAAAATATCAACCCGACATAAATACATAATTAATATTTTAGGTTCAACTTTCACCCATTTTCAGGTCAAACTTTGACCATTGGTCAACTTTGGTCCGAAAGTACTATTCATGAAATCTAAAATTTTGGGGTCTTACAACCTTTTTACTGGTAAAGGAGTACGAGCTAGTGAGATATTGGACTTAATACAATACATTCAAATATATGTGGTCCAATGACTACACATGTTAGAGGAGGCTAGTCCTACTTCATTAGCTTTATAGATGATTACTCCAAATATAGATATATATATCTAATGAAGTGTAAATCCGAAGCTTTTGAAAAGTTCAAAGAATTCAAAAATGAAGTAAAAAAAATATCTTGGCAAAAGTATTATAACACTAAAATCAGATCATAGTGGAGAATATTTAAGCCAAAAGTTTTAAGATTATCTTAGAGATAATGGAATCTTATCTCATTGGAATTCACCATATACATCATAATATAATGGTGTATGTGAAAGGAAAAATCAAATACTATTAAATATGGTTTAACCCATGATAAGCCTAGCAGACTTGCCTAAGTCTTTTTTAGAGATATGCACTGAAAACTGCTATTTGTGCATTAAATAAAATTCTTAGTTAGTCGATTGATGTTATTCCTCATGAGATATGTAATAACAAGAAACCCACACTTTCTTATATAAATGAATAGAGTTGCTATGCTTATATAAAGAGGACAATATTAGACAAGCTGGACGTTAAGTCTGACAAATATTTTTTTTGTGGAATATCCAAAAGAAACAATTGGCTATTACTTCTATCATCCCTTGGAACAAAAAGTGCTTATTTCGAGGCATGTTGTCTTCTTAGAGATGGAATTCCTTCTAAGAGAGGACAGTGGGAGTAGAATTGGACTAAGTGAAGTTCAAGACCCGCAAATTGAAGCATATCAATCGGTTGAACCTAAGACTTAATCTTATAATGATGAGATTACAATTGAACTTGAGTGTACATAAGTTCTTAAAAGATCTACTAGGATACATCCTATCTTGACGAGATATGGATTTCTCATAGACTCAAATAAGAATGTAACTGTAGTGGAAGACAATGAGCCTACAAGCTATTAAGAAGTTATGAATAGTTCAAAACGTGCATTATGGCTTAGGACTATGTAGTTCAAAATGGACTCCATGTATGAGAAAGTTGTTAGTGGTTATGCCCTAGGCCAAACATTTGGACCTTGATGTAATCATTACTTTTTCATTTATATAATGGTTTTCTTCGCATTGATATTATTGGCATGTTACATTATTGTAATGTTTATGAATAACAATGTTATTCATGTTGTCCCTAGTCATTTATCAATAAAGGGCATAAAGATAAATTAAGACTAGTATAGATTTGCATTGATAATCATGGGATGATTATATATGTTGATATAAATCAAATCTATATGTACTTGCTAGAGAACAAAGTACTGGATAGACCCACTATAAGATCACTTCATGGGTTAATGTCATAAGTGATCTTATAATAGATATATTATTGAATCCTTTGACCTGAGGTTATCATAGTTTCCTACATAAGGATCATTATGTTTTGACATAATCAAACGTTATCTTTAATAGGATAATTATAAAGTTTATGATCGGACATAATGAGAATTATGAGGAGGAAAGTGAATAATCAAGATGGAATTTGTCCCTCTCTTATGAGAGAGATATCTATTGGGTCCCTCGATAAGTAGGACTGTAAAATGCATGGCCGTGCTCAAATGAATTGATAGTGTGATTAATGTCATTTGAATTTATCAGTCTACTTGGTGATCGAGAAATTATATGTTTGAACAATTTAAGTTTGACATGAACCATGACTTATGTTCGAACAAGATATCGTGTGACAAAAGGATAATAACATGTTCTATTGCAAGGTTAAAATCGGACTAACGATATTTATATTATTTGGGTAGTCATAATGTCTTGCTAGAGACCAATTATGACTTGTGGGCTTTTATGGGATTAGGCCCACTGCCAACATAATATAAACCTATTGGGTCACACACCAAGAGCAAAATGAACAGAATGGATTTTATTGGGTTATTTTGGAATAAAATATAAATATAGGTATTTATATTTAATTTCGAAATTACATATTTATATATATATATATTTATGCATATAAATATCTCTTATTTTGAATATGAGATAATAATATGTATTAATAAATTATTTCTTATTATTTAGAATAATAAATAAATAAATATATATATATAAATATATGTATATATATATATATATTATATCTTAATTTTGAATTAAGAGATAATATCCTCATTTATCTTTTCCTAAGAGGAAAAGGATTTGAAAATATACATACAGTTATATATGAGATATAACTCTTAAGGAAAAAGAGTTTTAACCCTGATAAAATAACCTTCAATCACGTTATTCTTATATAACAAGTTCTAAAGAGTGGCTGTGTTTGGCTTGATCTTTAAAAGAAAAAGAAAACAGCAGCCATCGTTCTTCTTTGAGAAAGAAAGAAAAGAAAATAGAACCAGCCACCATTACTCTTTGAGAAAGAAAGTAAAGATAATCCATTCGCATTCAAGGGAGCTAGCACCCCTGCGACTTCTGTGCATTTGTTCGTGCGTGTGGATACCGATAGAGGACGTTCGTGTTAAAGGCAGCGTCTTCAATCCGAATCAAAAGGAGTTAATTTCATTCTAAAGGTTAGTAATTTTAACCTCTTCGTAGCGCCTTATTTTTATTTATGATTATCAATCGGTAATTTTAATATATCAATTTATGAAATAAGGTATATTATGCATGATATGATATAAATATGATTTATTATGTTTATGTATGATGTCTTTGCATGGTGCATAGCATGGCCAATTGAACCTTTTGTGGATGAATTTTATTTTATCTTTTTAAGGGTTTGTAATTTTAAATACGACCTGCGTGTCGTTAATTTTGTTGTAATCTTTATTTTACTCAATAGTTGTAGTAGAATATCTTTGTATTATTAATGTAATGAAGACGAAGAGCAACAATGGAGATCAATCCAAATTCATGGCGATGGAGGTGCAAGATGGAAGATTTTGATCAAGTCCATTTTTCACACCTAGGATTGACCTTTGATCTTCATATTGGCTTATGAGGATCAATATAGATTTGGCCATGCTATGACACGGTTTTATATATATTATGCATATGTTCTTAGTATGTGATGCGATGAATGTTTATATATGTGTATGAGATGGCATGTATGAATTGATGCATGATGTATATAAATAATTAGACATCATAAGTTAAAACTAAATCCCTCACCATAATTTTAAGTCATTTGCCACCCATTATTAAAACACTTGTGAAGACTAAGATCACCAAAATGTGGGTTCTGCCAAAGCGAAGTGCATTAGGTTATCCTAGTAAGGCAAGATGAGTAATGGTGCTACTCATATGTTTAAAATGGTTAGACTTAATTAGGCTATCAAAACGGTTTTGGGCCTAAGGGCATAAGATGGGATTATAACATGTCGGGACATATGATGTCAAAATCCCATAAATGATCTAAGAGTTATATAAGATATAATTGGTAAATTAGCTACCTACCTAAATAACTTAGCTTTAAGCGTCATGCCAAAGCTGACTTAGAGTTAAGTGAAATATGGATCTTAGCCCACTAAATTATTATAATTATTGTAATTATTAATGAGGGTTACTATTTTAGTGGGAGTTTATAAGAAAACCTAAAATGAAATTGGTACTAATATAATTTATCTTGCATGTTTGTAGATTAATGGCATCAAATAACACTTCTGCTATGTCACTGCGATCTGTTCTTGAGAAGGACAAACTTAAAGAAACTGGCACAAATTTCCTTGACTGGTTCAAAAACTTGAGGATTGTCCTTAAGCAAGAAAGGAAATTGTATGTGCTGGATGAGCCTATTCCCAATGAGCCACCTGCTGAAGCCACAAGGGCAGTCAAAGAGAAATTCAAGAAACATGTTGATGATTCTGTGGATGTTGGCTGTCTAATGTTAGCTACTATGGCTCCAGAGCTTCAGAAGCATCTGGAAAACATGGAAGCTTATGAGTTGAGTACTCATCTGAAGCAAACATTTCAACAGCAGGCTAGGCAAGAAAGGTATGAGACTACCAAAGCTTTGCATTCTTGCAAAATGGCTGAAGGTGCTTCAGTTAGCTCTCATGTTTTGAAAATGAAGGGCTACATTGATAACCTTGAGAGGCTTGGATTCCCCTCAGTTTGGAACTGGCAACGGATTTGATCCTTAATTCATTGCCTGATAGTTATGACCATTTTGTCATGAACTACAACATGAATAATATGGAGAAATCAATAGCTGAGCTGCATGCCATGCTCAAAACAGCTGAGCAAAGCATCAGTAAAAAGCCTGGCCATGTTCTGATGGTCAACAAAGGGAAAGGCATGAAAGTCAAGGGTAAGGCTAAGGCTAAGGCTAAGGCAAAAGTTGGTGGTAAGCCTAAGCCCAAACCCAAACCCAAGGTTAAACCTCCAAAGGAAGGAGTTTGCTTTCACTGCAATGAACCTGGTCATTGGAAGAGGAATTGCAAGCTTTACTTGGAAGAATTAAAGAAGAAGAAGAGTGGTGAGACTACTTCTTCAGGTATTTATGTTATAGAAATTAACTTATCTACTTCTAATTCCTGGGTATTAGATACTGGATGTGGATCTCACATTTGTACAAATGTGCAGGGACTCAAAAGGAGTAGGCAGCTGAAAAGGGGTGAAGTGGACCTACGAGTTGGAAATGGAGCAAAAGTTGCTGCTCTAGCTGTAGGATCTTATGAGTTGACTTTGCCCAATGGGCTTTTGTTAGTTTTGAACAATTGCTATTATGTTCCTAGTTTGAGTAGGAATATTATTTCAGTTTCAAGTTTGGATGATGAAGGTTTTTCTTTTCTTATTAAGAATAAGAAATGTTCCATTTATTATGATGATATGCTTTATGGTATTGCTGATTCATATTGTGGGCTTTATGTCCTAAACCTAGAAACACCCAATAATCATGATATTTATAACATAAGTACAAAGAAATCCAAACCAAATGATTTAAATACAACATATTTATGCCATTGTCGCCTTGGTCATATAAATGAGAAACGCATAGCTAAACTCCATTCAGATGGAATTTTGCAATCATTTGATTTTGAATCATTTGAAAATTGTGAATCTTGTTTATTGGGCAAGATGACAAAGGATCCTTTTACTGGACATAGTGAAAGGGCCACTGACTTATTAGGCCTTGTACATTCTGATGTATGTGGCCCATTAAGCATAAATGCCAGGGGAGGATTTCAGTACTTCATTACATTCACTGATGATTTCAGTAGATATAGCTATGTCTATCTAATGAAACATAAACATGAATCATTTGAAATGTTTAGAACCTTTCAAAATGAAGTACAAAATCAACTTGGTAAAACTATTAAAGCACTTCGATCTGATCGAGGTGGTGAATATTTGAGCCAAGAGTTTGATAATCATCTAAGAGATTGTGGAATTGTTTCACAATTAACTCCACCAGGAACACCACAATGGAATGGTGTATCTGAAAGGAGGAATCGAACTTTATTAGATATGGTTCGATCTATGATGAGTCAAACAGATCTTCCATTATCCTTTTGGGGTTATGCATTAGAAACAGCCGCATTCACTTTGAATCAAGTTCCATCTAAAGCGGTTGAAAAGACACCATATGAGATATGGACTAGGAAAATTCCTAATTTGTCTTTTCTAAAGATTTGGGGCTGTGAGGCTTACGTCAAACGACAAGTCTCAGATAAATTAGCACCAAAATCTGATAAATGTCTTTTTGTGGGATATCCTAAGGAAACTAAAGGATATTACTTTTACAATCCTTCTGAGAACAAAGTGTTTGTTGCTCGAAATGGTGTCTTTCTAGAAAAAGAATTCATTTCTAAAAGAACCAGTGGGAGTAAAGTACAACTTGAAGAAATTCAAGAACCACAAGAAAACATTGAACCATTGGTGGAAACTCAACAAGTTTCACAACCTGTTGTGGAACCTGTACCTGTTACACAAGTACCACGTAGATCTGATAGGACACGACTTCAACCCGAGAGATATGGATTTCTCGTGACAGATAGTCGTGAAGTAATGCTCATGGATCAAGATGAGCCTACTACCTATCAAGATGCCGTGTCAGGTCCGGAATCTCAGAAATGGCTAGAAGCCATGAAGTCTGAGATGCAATCCATGTATGATAATCAAGTTTGGAACTTGATTGATCCACCTGAAGGAATTAAAACCATTGGGTGCAAATGGGTTTTCAAAAAGAAAACCGACATGGATGGCAAAATAAATACCTTTAAAGCAAGACTTGTTGCAAAAGGTTTCAAACAAACTCATGGTATTGACTATGATGAAACCTTTTCACCAGTCGCAATGCTTAAGTCTATAAGAATTCTTATTGCCATTGCTGCATATTATGACTATGAGATATGGCAAATGGATGTCAAAACAGCGTTTCTTAATGGAAACTTACTTGAGGATGTGTACATGACACAACCTGAGGGTTTTGTCCATCCTGAGAATTCTAAGAAGGTATGTAAGCTGCAACGATCCATTTATGGATTGAAGCAAGCTTCTCGGAGCTGGAATCTTCGTTTTGATGAAACAGTCAAAGAGTTTGGGTTTATCAAAAATGAGGATGAACCTTGTGTATATAAGAAGGTTAGTGGGAGCACTGTGATGTTTCTTGTGTTATATGTCGATGACATATTACTCATTGGAAATGACATCCCTATCATGCAAAAGACAAAAGAATGGTTAGGGAAATCTTTTTCAATGAAAGATTTGGGCGAAGCTGCTTATATCCTTGGGATTAAGATCTACAGGGATAGATCTAAAAGGATAATTGGTCTGAGTCAAAGCACTTATATAGATAAGGTGCTAAATAGATTCAGTATGCAAAATTCCAAGAGAGGATTTTTGCCAATGTCTCATGGCATTACTCTTAGCAAGACTCAATGTCCAATGACATCTGATGAGCGAGATCGCATGAGTATGATTCCTTATGCTTCGGCTATAGGATCAATCATGTATGCCATGTTATGCACTCGACCAGACGTTTCGTATGCTTTGAGCATGACGAGCAGATACCAGTCAGATCCCGGTGAAAGTCACTGGACAGCTGTTAAGAATATTCTTAAGTACTTAAGAAGAACTAAAGATGCATTCTTAATATATGGAGGATTGGAAGATGAGCTAGTAATCAATGGTTATACAGATGCAAGCTTCCAATCTGATAAAGATGATTTTAGATCGCAGTCAGGATATGTGTTTGTGTTAAATGGAGGTGCTGTAAGCTGGAAAAGTTCTAAACAAAGCACTGTCGCTGATTCTACAACAGAAGCTGAGTATATAGCAGCATCAGATGCGGCTAAAGAAGCAGTATGGATCAAGAAATTCATTGTTGAATTGGGAGTAGTACCTAGTATCAGCAACCCAGTGGATCTTTATTGTGACAACAATGGTGCTATTGCACAGGCTAAGGGGCCTAGATCTCACCAGAGATCAAAACATATACTCAGGCGTTTTCATCTCATTCGAGAAATAATTGAGAGAGGAGACGTCAAGATATGCAGAGTACCTACAAATGATAACATCGCCGATCCACTTACCAAAGCTCTCCCACAAGCCAAACATGATGGACATACTAGATCAATGGGTATTAGATATATCTATGATTGGGCCTAGTGCAAGTGGGAGATTGTTAGTGGTTATGCCCTAGGCCAAACATTTGGACCTTGATGTAATCATTACTTTTTCATTTATATAATGGTTTTCTTCGCATTGATATTATTGGCATGTTACATTATTGTAATGTTTATGAATAACAATGTTATTCATGTTGTCCCTAGTCATTTATCAATAAAGGGCATAAAGATAAATTAAGACTAGTATAGATTTGCATTGATAATCATGGGATGATTATATATGTTGATATAAATCAAATCTATATGTACTTGCTAGAGAACAAAGTACTGGATAGACCCACTATAAGATCACTTCATGGGTTAATGTCATAAGTGATCTTATAATAGATATATTATTGAATCCTTTGACCTGAGGTTATCATAGTTTCCTACATAAGGATCATTATGTTTTGACATAATCAAACGTTATCTTTAATAGGATAATTATAAAGTTTATGATCGGACATAATGAGAATTATGAGGAGGAAAGTGAATAATCAAGATGGAATTTGTCCCTCTCTTATGAGAGAGATATCTATTGGGCCCCTCGATAAGTAGGACTGTAAAATGCATGGTCGTGCTCAAATGAATTGATAGTGTGATTAATGTCATTTGAATTTATCAGTCTACTTGGTGATCGAGAAATTATATGTTTGAACAATTTAAGTTTGACATGAACCATGACTTATGTTCGAACAAGATATCGTGTGACAAAAGGATAATAACATGTTCTATTGCAAGGTTAAAATCGGACTAACGATATTTATATTATTTGGGTAGTCATAATGTCTTGCTAGAGACCAATTATGACTTGTGGGCTTTTATGGGATTAGGCCCACTGCCAACATAATATAAACCTATTGGGTCACACACCAAGAGCAAAATGAACAGAATGGATTTTATTGGGTTATTTTGGAATAAAATATAAATATAGGTATTTATATTTAATTTCGAAATTACATATTTATATATATATATTTATGCATATAAATATCTCTTATTTTGAATATGAGATAATAATATGTATTAATAAATTATTTCTTATTATTTAGAATAATAAATAAATAAATAAATATATATATATAAATATATGTATATATATATATATTATATCTTAATTTTGAATTAAGAGATAATATCCTCATTTATCTTTTCCTAAGAGGAAAAGGATTTGAAAATATACATACAGTTATATATGAGATATAACTCTTAAGGAAAAAGAGTTTTAACCCTGATAAAATAACCTTCAATCACGTTATTCTTATATAACAAGTTCTAAAGAGTGGCTGTGTTTGGCTTGATCTTTAAAAGAAAAAGAAAACAGCAGCCATCGTTCTTCTTTGAGAAAGAAAGAAAAGAAAACAGAACCAGCCACCATTACTCTTTGAGAAAGAAAGTAAAGATAATCCATTCGCATTCAAGGGAGCTAGCACCCCTGCGACTTCTGTGCATTTGTTCGTGCGTGTGGATACCGATAGAGGACGTTCGTGTTAAAGGCAGCGTCTTCAGTCCGAATCAAAAGGAGTTAATTTCATTCTAAAGGTTAGTAATTTTAATCTCTTCCTTTTGAATCAATCGAAAATACTTGGATCCTGTTTCGGGTTTCGAATTTTTCCGCTGCGTTCAATGTTGATTTAATCCGTTGAAACCCAACAAAAGTATGGACTTTGACTTAACTACCTGAAGGGATAAAACCCATAGGGTGCAAATGGATCTTCAAGAAAAAGATTGATATAGGGGTTAATATAGTTACCTATAAGGCTTGCTTTATAGCTAAAGGTTATCGTTAAAGAGAATGAATTAACTTTTATGAAACCTTTCTCTAATAGTGATGATTAAATCCATCATAATACTTTTAGCCATTGCCTCTCATTATAACTATGAGATTTGATAAATGGATGTGAAGATAACTTTCCTAAATGGAAATCTGATTGAGGATGTGTATATATCATAGCCTGAGGGGTTCACATCTGAAAATGGTAAAAAGGTATGGAAGTTTCAAAGATCCATCTATTGATTGAAGTAAGCATCTAAAAGCTAGAACATCCGA
This sequence comes from Excoecaria cochinchinensis, assembly GCA_947683425.1. Taxonomy (NCBI): domain Eukaryota; kingdom Viridiplantae; phylum Streptophyta; class Magnoliopsida; order Malpighiales; family Euphorbiaceae; genus Excoecaria; species Excoecaria cochinchinensis. The sequence goes on from CANTUQ010000063.1 coordinate 4,596,098, forward strand.
TTCAAAAAGACAATAAAAGAGTTTGGTTTCTCATAAAATGAGGAAGAACCTTATGTGTATAAGAAGGTTGGTGGGAATGTGATCGTTTTCTTATTCTATATATGGATGATATATTAATCATAGGAAATTATATTTCTGTCCTTTAGTCAGTGAAAATTTGGTTATCTAAATAATTCTCCATGAGAGACCTCGGAGAAACATCATATATTTTGGGAATTAGGATCTATAAAGATAGATCCAATAGGCTACTAGGTCTTTCTTAGTCTACATACATAGATAAGGTATTAAAGAGGTTTAATATGGATCTCTCTATGAAAGGGTTTATACCCATGGTATATAGGAAACACCCTTCTAAGTCTATATGTCCAAATCATGCATGTTATGTTATGTACACATCCATATGTGAGCATTTACTTTAAGTGTCATAAGCAGATTCCAATTTAATTATGGAGAGGAATATTGGAGTGCAATAAAAAATATCCTTAAGTACTTGAGAAAGACTAAGGTTATATTCTTAGCATATGGACAGGGTGATTTATATGTAAACGGGTATACTGATGCTAGCTTACAATTAGACAAGGATGACTATAAATCATAGTCAGATTTTATGCTCATATTGGAAGGAGGAGCAGTCAGTTGGAAGAGTTCCAAACAGAGGACAGCTGGTGCTTCTACTATAAAGGCTGAGTACATTTTTGTTTTCTTCTACTACAAAAGATAATACATTGCTGCTTGAGAGGGAGCTAACGAGGTAGTATGGATCAAAAAGTTCATTACTAAACTAAGACTGGTCCCTGATATTATTGATATGATATCCTTGTATTGTGACAACAATAGAGCCATTGTGCAAGCAAAGGAACCACGGTGTCATCGGTGATCCAAGTATGTTCTCAGACGCTACCATCTCATCCGGGAGATTATAGCGAAAAATGATGTGAAGATAGAAAGGGTCCCCACAAATGATAATGTGATGGATCCTCTCACTAAGGCACTATCCCAAAACAAGTACGATCACGATGTATAAAATATAGGCTTAAGATACATAAGTGATTATTTCTAGTGCAAGTGGGAGATTGTTAGGACTATATGTCCTAGAGCTTATGTAGATTAGGAATCTTTTGCATGTATATGAACTCATTATCATTTATAAGAACGCATCATTCATTTATTAATACTATGTTGTGATTACCTTTAGTTTGATTTCATATCTTAAACAATCCTTGGTATTATAAATATAGTGCAAAGACAATCATGAAAGAGTTCATGATGTGAGATGTCTATTGCATGTAAATGTGTTGATACCTAAGTATCTCTAGTCATATTATTAACAAAATAGGGCATTATTAATACAGATAGACTAGCACATGTTATGCTTCTTGAAAGGTTCAAGCGGTGGTTCTCATAACTATGATCATGAAAATGACCAAATCTGATATGTGGATGCTTGTTAGAAGAAAAAGTGCATTGAAAATCTGCCAAGAGAATTCTCTCATGGATACTAAATTTATGTCAGTGAGGAATCTCTTCATAGCAGCGGTGCACGTATCCTTACACTTAAGATCACCAAAGTTATCTTAAGTAGTGAGTGGTATATTTTAACTCCATAACTACTTATCTTTATTGGGGAGTGAACATAGTTTGGAGGTTAGGTATATTATGAACTACTTTAAGATAGTTGAGTACTCAAGAAAGGATTCACCTTTCCAGATTTATTATGGTAGTTGTCTCGAATGTTCTAAAATATCCTTGTTCAGAGAATCTCTAGCTAAAATGGAATGCCAAGGTGGATAAGATCCACAAGGGGCATTTTGGAAAAATTGTTAAATTATTACAACAACCATATTTAGGTTTATGTTAGTTGACAAGTAAGGTGAAAGGAGTATTGCACTGTAATTGTTCTATGAAATGATTCAGTCAAAACCAGTTGACTTTCCTGTCACTTGGGTAATCATGATGCTTGCTAGAAGCCTATCATAATTTGTACATGAACATAAATATAAAATATTATTTAGAGAATTAATATAATGATTTAAAGAATTTAAATCATGCAATTCTTTAATTGCAAATATTATGTACTGCCAAGTGGACTAAAAAACCCAATGGGTCACACCCTATAGGAAAAGGGCATTATGGTAAAATGATAGATATAATATTATTTGATATTATTATGGATTGATGAAAAGAAGGAAAAAAATAATTAAAAGGGCTTAATTAATTGTATATGAGCAGAAGACTTATTAGAAAACTTTGCAGAAGACATGTTAGAAGTGTATCTGCATGGTATAAAGAAATGGGCTAGAGTGGTCCATTCTGATTTTGAATTAAATATTATTGGACTATAAGTGTTACAGGACTCAAATAATATTTATGGGTCACTCAGAGAATTAATATAAGGCCTAGAATGAAAATTATCTGCGTAAAAGCCTATTGGAAGTGGCTTCTATGCATAAGGCTTTAATGGGCTAATATTTGGGCCAAGTCAAATTAAATATGATTTATAAGTGTTATGGACCTGACATATTCAATTTGGTTGTATTTGAAATCCATTTGGGTAATTAAATCCAAGTCCGCGTAGAAAAGCCCCGTAAAAGGGCCTCTGAACATGGCCTTTTCAGAAAAAGCTTGGACTGGCTTTAATTAAGCCTAATTAATTAGTTAAGAGTTAAATTTGAATTAATTCTCCAGCTATTTTAGAGTTCTAATCCCATTAGAATTATACTTTTAACTTAAAGTATAAAAGCAGAAGTTCAGTGGGAGTTAGACAGAAGAGTTTTATTCCTCCTTTCTTTCTTCCTCTCGGTCGAATTCTCTCTCTAGCCACAGAGAATTTTAGTTGCCTCTGTAACCCAATTCTTTGGTTCTTATACCTCTTCGCTAGTGTGGATTAACATTGAAGGTATTTTCCATTGGATACTGTGGTTTACGACAACCCAGTGCGAAGTAATCATGTAACACCCCTATATACCATAAGAGGAACTGGGTGTGCTACTCTCAATTCATACATTCAATTAACAAGTCCAATTAATCATTTTGAACCATTTTATTTCCAAGATATATCTTACAAGTTTATAGTCATTTATCCACTTATGTTCCTTTACATATTATTAGTATTATTATACAAATTTCCAGTTTTGTTAATAATATGATAACTAATCTTGTTCATGTAGAAAATTCAGTTATCTATTACAAGCCTCTCTATTTCAAATTTTAACTTATAAAATTCAATTTACAAATAGTTAATTTAAGCTTATGTACGTTTTTATATAAAACAAGTTGTGTTTTAGCATTCCTTTATATTGTTGTTTAAACTATTATGCATTTATTAATTTTCTATGTTTTAATTCAAATAGATCCGTTTATTACTTAATGAAAGATTAAAGACACTAATAATTTTCAATGATTTAGTTCCGACTTAGAACTATGTTCCAAGTTTTTTACGTATCCCAATAATTTTGGGAATCAGAACCATGTAGTTCTACATGCGTTAATTCATTATACGTGATCAATGACATATACTCAAATTCACACATAACATAATATCAATAATATAAGCATAAAATTCAAACATGTACTTCATAAACATTATTTCACTTTGATATGCATACCTATATTATCAAATCAATAATTCACATATTAACAAGTCACTACAACTTAACCACTTTATTAATATATTTTAAGATCGCCTGAATTCTCATTATAGTGAATAATAGGAGCACTAGATACCACTAGGGTATCAAACACTGGATACTGAGTAAATAGTATCAATCACTATAGACACAATAGTCTCGATACACTAGATACCAAACAGTTACCAAACACTAGACACCATAAGCGATGTCATCACTAACAGCTGCAATCACTATCACTTATAGGCATGCCTATCTATCCACGACCATGTACAATTCAAGCATAACATAGAGCTTTCACTCAGTATTTTATTTTACACTATACTCCTTTATGCATCCTTTCAAATCACTACACAGTCAACTACAATCACGTATACAATTATTCCTTTATAACATATATATTTATATCAATACAATAATTTACTTAGCATGCTCATATTTATTTAACATGTTCAAATAATATACATTAAACTTACACAATTTATCAAAGTAGGGCATTTACATAAACAATTCTTACATATTACATTTTATTCACCTTAGTATTCTATGTAAATTCATGTAACACAAATCTCTCTATTCATTTCTTATAATTTAATGTTATTAGACAAGTTTCATTATCATTTAGTTCAAATTAGAATTCATTTGATTGGTAATATTCATTTATAAAACTCTATTTAATGTAATTTAATCACATATCCTCATTGTTTAATCATTAAATAAGTAACATTTAAATTTCAGACATTTCTTAACACTTGGAGCTAAATTGGAGGTGCGAGACTGATTCTAGGATAAATTGGTGAAGAGGCAGAATTTATTCTAAAACACAGCTATGTTTTATAAAAAAATGCAACTGTGTTTTCCAACCAAATTGCCAGGCCTATTTGCCAAAAATACAGCTGTGTTCTATTAAAAACACAGTTGTGTTTTCCAGCTAGTCACCAAAGGCTATTGTAATTAAGGAATTTCACTACATAAACAACATTTTTAGGCAAAGATATCCTATAGACAATTGTTCGACTATGTCATATGGTCATTTTAAAATAAAAATCATGCAATTTAGACATATATACTAAGAGATATGGCCTTCAGAATAGGAACTGCTCCTGAAGCACGGACATATACTGTGTTTCATTTTCAAGCTTAATTTCTAGGATCTTAGAGTAGATGTCAATTTTCAGTCTCTTCTACACATTTACAATACCATCTCTTAAGAATATTTAGCCATTAAATTCATCATTTTTGGGTAACCATATCCTGAGCTATGATCAATTTATAGAAACTGTTCATAAGAAATCCAAAACAGAGCTTCAATCAAATACATGCAAAAACTCATACACTTTTAATCCGTCCTAATCTCCACTAAACCAATACTTTACTATCATTTTCATACTCATTGTAAGCTACAAATCAATTCAAACCAAATGTGCAAATACAAAATAACACATGACAAATCCCAAACCTATTTTTCAAGTCACTTTCTTCAAACTTGCTCCTACGATGCTTTCTCTTTCCCTTTATTTGTTCTTCTATTTTCCATAGCAATTTTAATCTAGAATTCACAATCTACCTAACATGCAAATTTTCTATGAATTTCTTAGGTTAAATTCCATGTGTAAAATGAAGAAAAAGTGAGTGTGAAGTTCCAGGAATTTTAATGTTCAAAACCCACCAAAAAAGACCCTTAAATGGCTTCCAAATGAAAACCAAGTATACTGCTAGGTGGCATCCTCTTGTTTTACATGTATCTTATTTAAATATATTAATTCTCTTTTAATGCTTTAATCATTTCTTAGTTTAATTAATTGCATGCACTTAAATTTATTTAATCTATTTAGCCTACAAGTTTAATTTAATTAAACACATAACACATAATTTCATCACTTTAAAATTTTTGCGTCCTTTCAGTAAATTTTCAGTTAAAACCCGATCAATGCATCAAATAATTAAACATGAAATTTTATTGCCCTAATTATTCAAATTACTACTAGGGTAAATTTTGAGGTATTACAAATCAATTGTTCAACAACACTCAAAGGTGAATTTCAAATTCCCTAGTTTGGTTATAGTAATTTCATTGCAAGATCCTTAGATATTATGGTTAGAAATTTTAAATTTTCACCTTGTATATGATGCATGTAACCATAGAATCCCAATAGGGTACTTGTGGATACTCACCCTATTTAAGTTCATCTAAGCGGAAAATAATATAAAATTGTAGGTTCAAATGATAATTTGAACCTCATCCTTCTAAGTCTATATAACAATTATTATATAATTTGTTAGTTAATGTGACTCATACATGCTATTTTAGACTTTACAAGTTAAAAATGTGATATTTATAAAAAAAAATTGAAAGTACAAAATTGAAATTTATTGAACTTCAATTGTGTAATTTTTGTTTTTAGGTATAAGGGGTTATTTTTTGTCCTCAAACTATCGAAAATAGGGTAAAAATGCCCTCAAACTTTTTTTTGGTCTGTTTTTACCCCTGAAATCACTTAAATGGATTGAAAATGCCCTCATTTTAGGCAAAAAGTCCAGCTGGTAAATGGAGTTAACGGTAGCCAATCATGTGTCAACAAGTGTCAACTTGATTTAGGGGTAAAACCAACCAAAACAAAGTTTAAGGGCATTTTCACACCCTTTCCCATAATTTGAGTGCAAAAAAACCCCTTATAGAGTCCAAATCAACAATCTGACTAGGAAAAATAATTGACGTGTGTCAAAGTGTGATTAGGTGTTGTTATTCCCGATTGCTAGTTGGATTTTTCATCCATCATGAGGATATTTTCGAACCATAAAACTGTGTCGGGGATAAAAACTGACTAAAAAAATGTTTAAGGGCATTTTCAATAGTTCGAGGTCAAAAAAACCCTTTATCCCCTTTTTTTAAATTAAAAGTTTGACCTTTATTTTTTGTAAAAGACCAAAGGTGCATTTTTTCCCTAATGTTTTCCCAGATATGCAAATTTGCCCCTAACGTTTATTTTTGGGCAAATTTACCCCTAATATTTGTAAAAAGGGAGATTTTTGCTCCCACCGTTAATTGCTACTAACTTTGACCTTTAATCCGTTAGTTGACCGTTAATGTGAATCAAGTGGGACACGTGTCACGCATCCATTAGACACATCAGTGACACGTGTCCAGTACATAAATCAAACATTTGGTATATTTTTGCCCCTAACATTTTCCCAAACATGCAAATTTGCCCCTGACGTTTGTAAAATGGGAGATTTTTGCCCCCTGCAGTCAATTGTCGCTAACTTTGACTATTAATACCTTAGTTGACTGCTAACGTGGATTAAATAGGACACGTATCCAGGGCATAAATCACACGTTCCTGCCCTTTCTTTCGACCATCGATTTATTTTCTATTCAAAAATTCAATCAAAGAAATCGATGGCCGATAGAAAAGTAGATTAAAAAAATGCCGGTGGATGCACTAATGGCAAGAGATCCAGCAAAACCAAATCTATTTGATATAAGCATTTTCAGTTGAAGCCGGAGCATCAGATGGAAAGTCAAATGTAATAAAAAGTGAGAAAGACGAAGGAGAAGGAGAATGAGAAAAAGCCAAAGGTCTAAATCTCGTAGTTAAAGCAAAGGCAGACGGTCTGACTCTCAGAGCAAAAGCAGGCATCGGTGTCCTTATAGGCAGGAGAGTCCTCATAGGCATGGGAAAAGACATTGGTGTAGTGTAGGAACCGATGATTTCGCCGGAGGTGGAGGAGAGGGAGGGAAAGTGGGAGTCCTCATAGGTAGGGGTGAGTATGGACCGGTTAATCTGTCCATAAGCCTAAAAAAAATAGTTCATTAATATCGGTTTTGAAAAAATACTAACCATTAACCAATCTATTACTATCAGTTAACCAGTCCATCAGTTTCGAATTTTCAGACCGGTTAACCAATATTTTTTCAGTTGACCACTACAATTATAAGATGTATTTATAAATAAAAGGGATAAGGTGTATTTTTGCCCTCGAACTATAGAAAATGGAATAAAAATGCCCTTAAAAAAGGTTTTTACCTCTGAGCTGAGTTTTAGGGGTGAAAAATACCCTCGCAATGGATGGAAAGTCTAGCTAGTAAACGAAGTTAATGGCAGTCAACCACGCGTCAACACATGTCATCTTTATAATGAGTTTTGTGCCCTCTAACTATGAAAAAGGGTGTGAAAATGCCCTCAAACTTGATTTTGATCGGTTTTTACTTCAAATCAAGTTGACACGTGTTTGGTTGCCTTTAACTCCATTTGCTAGCTGGACTTTCCATCCAAAATAAGGGCATTTTTCATCCATTTAAGTGACTTCAAGGGTAAAAACGGACCATAAAAATGTTTGAGGGCATTTTCACCTATTTTCGATAGTTTGAGGGCAAAAACACCCCATATCCCTAAATAAAATTAAAATATTCAATATACTTAAAATTTAAAACTTATCCACTATAATATAACATTATTATTGTTAAAATAAAAGTACTTGGCGGAAATTAGTAACTTTATTTTTAAGAATTAAGAGTTAATAAGTAAACGAATTAATCGGTACATGATCACCTCTAATTAGATGAATGGTTATACATATTAATCACCAATTAAAAAAAAAAACTTAAAAACTTCAAAATAATTAGGATAATGAAAAAAAAAAGTGCAGCAAAAATAATTAAAAGATATAAAATTATTAAAATAAATCCATCAAATACAACTATTTTCTTTTATTCTTTTTTAACTTAAGACACATTATTTTCACATATATTAAAAATTTTAGTCTTTTTTTAAAATTATTAAACAATTTAGTTAATATATTTAAGTTATATAACTTTTCGAATATATTTTGATTTTTATTAATGAAAAATTGATAAATCAAGAAATAATAAGAAATACTAAATATGGACATATTGAACAATTAAGAAATTAACAAAAAAAATTAAAAATAAAATGAAATTGAAATATATTTTAAAGTAAATTAAAATTAAAGGAATAAATAATTAAATATGAAAATAATGAAATAAAAAAATGTAATAAAAAGAAAAAAAATAGTGAAATAAAGTTAATAAATTGTAGTGATGATCATGTTTCGGTTTTTCGGTTCAGTTAACCGGTCCATGAGTAAAAGAAATAAAACAGTCCATTAATATTTATTTTTTTAAAACACTAACTATTAACCAGTCTATTACAATAGGTTAAGCAGTACATCAATTCGATTTCGGATTTATTTTTTGGTTAACCGTATCAACCAGTTTTTTTTCTCAGCCCTACTCATAGGCATGAATGTATGATTCACATCCCGAACATGTGTCGCTAATGTGTCTAATGAATGCACGACACGTGTCCCACTCGATCTACGTCAGCGGTCAACTAATATATTAATGGTTAAAGTTAGCAGCAATTGAGGGCGAGGGCAAAATTCTCCTATTTTACAAACGTTAAGAGCAAATTTACACATTTGAAAAAACGTTAGGGGTAAAAATGTACCAAACATTTTATTCACGTGCTGGACATGTGTCGTTGACGTGTCAAATGGATGCGTGACATGTGTCCCACTCGATTCACGTTAGCAGTCAACTAACAGATTAACGGTCAAAGTTAGTCAACTAACGGGTTAACGGTCAAAGTTCGCGGCAATTAACGGCGGGGCAAAAATCTCTCATTTTATAAATGTTACGGGCAAATTTGTATATTTGAAAAAACGTTAAGAGCAAAAATGCACGTTTAGCTTTTTTAAAATAATTTATATAAAATTTTTAATTAATAAATTAATGTGATGTTTACTTAAATATTTGATTTAAAAATTTATTAAATTATAATTTTTAATTTTCTATTTTTTATAAGTTATAATTGTGTTGAAATTTATATTTTTTTTAATCTAAGTTCATGTATTAATTATATATATATATTATAAGTTCAAGTATTAGTTAAATAGATAATTTTATTGGCACATGTGTTAGTGAATATTGATAAATGATTTATGATGAATATAACATAAAATTTAAATGGGTTTGATAACGGATCTGCTATTTTTCAAGGATAATTAGCCGTTACCATCCCTAGTTACGCCCTTTGCAGTCACGCTATTATCCACACACAAATTTTTCTTTTTAGACTCGACTTGCTAAATAGGTTTTATGTTCAAAAATTAAGGACTGAGATTTAAAGTTGTCAAATGAATGACTGCCCATTTAGTGACGGACTCTGAAATGTCTTTGCCTTTATCAGATTTGTAGACATAAAGATTATTTTTATAAGTTCATGCAGGTGTTGTTACAAATAATAATAATAATAATAATAATAATAATAATAAGTTTTCCTTACTAAGTATGGAGTGTAATTGTAAATATGTATTGTCAGTAAATGGTAATACTTAATAGAGACACTAAAGTTATTCAATATATGCTGTACAAATAAACTGAAAAAAGAAATTAACAATATTATACTAAGAATGGAATCTGGAACAACTTGATTTAAGACTCTCGATCAAAAATGAACTAATTTCTTCATAAGAAGACGAAAAACAAAGTGTTTGATGAGGATCTAAAAAGGTGCGGATGCTATCTCTCTTATTTGCAATAAAGATTGATTCCAATGGCTTTCTTCTGCTGGATCCATTGTTGAACCTCCATGTTTTCCCACACTTACCACTGGCTCTAGACCCTGCAATCCAATTTCAATAATTCTTTATTATCATTTCTACATTAGATCCGAATTGAAGAGAAAAAGAATATATATATATATATATATATATATATATATATATATATATATATATATATATATATATATATATATATATATAATCTGCTTGTTTTATATCCACTATTGATTCATGGTTTCAAAATTAAGCCAACATTCAAATTCGAAATAAAAAATAAAAAATAAAATGTTATGCCGCCATCAGAGACCAAGCCTGATTTTATAATTATACACCAATCCAGATTGTATGGTAGATTTTGTAATATTATTCGAAATTTACTAACTAAACTAATTAAAATTCGCATAGCATGAATCTAGAAATAAAGATAAAATGGTTTCTAGAAATAAAGATAAAATGGTTTATAGATACATTGCTCTTTTTTAAATATCTAAAAATACTCTGCTTTTAAAATTTCAATTTAGTGTCTTTAATTATATTGCGCCATTTAATCTTATATTTTAGGAATAGGAAGCATTGTTTAACACACATTCAAACATTATACTTATCAATTTTTACATATACAAACATTGTATGTATATACAAATATTTTAGTTTTAGTATTTAGCAAAATCTATAATTTTTTATTAAATTTTTATATTTTAATATAATATAATACACAATTTTTTATAAATATAGCTCAATATTTTGAAAAAAATTTAAAAATTCAAAAATTTAACCGAAAATAAATTTTACCAATAAGACACGTCATTAATAACAGCAAATTTTATTTATGAATGATTGCATATTATCTATTAAAATATAAAGATCTAATAAAAAATTTAAAAAGATTCAATAAAAAAATTTTAAAAGATCAGAATTTAAAAATGTATCTTGCCTTAATATTTCTTGATACCAAACAAGTTACCACAATACGAATTGGGCGACAATTTGATTCACGGTACTTTCATGTACCTAGCGCTAACGCGGCGCACTGTCCCGTCTGACTATACATTGGCATACACGGGCTTGATGCACGGATTTACAGCACATATGAATTCAAATTCAATTGAAAAAAATAAGAAAAAAAAAATAACTAATTGAGAAAACCTGTGTGAATATCGTGACAGCGTCTTCTACACTTCTTGTATTCACGACATACAAGGCTGCCTCCTACAAACAAATTAAACTATATTCAACTTCAACAGACCAATCTAAAACAACACACACACACACACACACTTACCCTTGCATTATGTATCTGATCAATGGACAGAGTTCTTGGTTCAGTTTCTATGGATGATTTTCTATCAATCCTCAGCATACCTAATCCACAATCCTCCATTGTTATGAAACACTGAAGAAAAGAATTGTATGGTTTCAACTTTGAACGTCTCAGCTTCAAAATGCAACAACCACTTCCTACCTACACACCACATTTTATAAGTTGTACTTACGTTAGATACCTCTCCACGTAAAACTAACGTGGCCCTTTTCAGCCACTAAACATCTACGCACGTGGCAATCTAGGGGTGAGCTGATTGCACACGTGTATGGCGATCGTATCATTGTCCGAATCGCAGTAACCTCCATTATCTCCCACCTGGAAATCGCAATGTGGAGCTTTTCTAGGAAAATCAAAATCTGATGCATCTGTTCTGGTAGATACGTGTTGTCATATCCTGCATTGTCCAATCAAAATGTGCCACGATTTCTACTTCTGTGACACGTGTGTTATATTGTTTACTATCCTGAGGTCAGTTGGATTGGTAGTGTCGTTTGATTTTATTATTTCAAACATTTGAGATGCACTATAAAATTGTCTCTCTTTGGGCTTTGATGGTTGGCATTTTTCTAAGCCTTAAATTAATCAAATGAATCAATTATTTATGGGATTTTTATGAAATTTTTTAAAAAATGGAATGGGTCTTTTTTCCAGCCACAAAGATTGAAATATCAATGTTGGAGAAATCGGTTGGATCACTCAATACATGATCCGACCCAATTTAATTAAAAAATAAATATAAATTAATTAATTTATTATTATTATTATTTAATCAACTGGGTTCCAACTTGGGTGATCCAATCGATTTATCCAATACCTTCCGGTCACACATAATAATGGGGCCAACTCTCTTTTTAAATCCACAAGATTTATACGTAAATATACCGTATAACTATGTATACTTCAAGAGCATTTTAGATATATATCTGTTAGTATATAGCTTTTCAAATAAAAAAGTTTAGAGTATGTTTTGTATGTTATACCATAGATCACATATTGCTTTCATTTTCCCAATGATTTTGTTTCAAAATTATTGATACAATGCATCCATAAAAATAATTGGTCGACCACCGATGAATGTATCTCATATTTTCTCTTAATGGTGATCTTTGTTTTTATCTTAATTCTCATATTTTTCTATTTAATTCGCTTTTTCAGTAATATCCCATTGAATCAAATAATTCATGATGCTTTGGCAATATTCTAATATAGCGAGCATCAGATAAAAGATTTGAGAAATAGATTTAAGTAAAAACGGGTATAAGATGAGACTTAAAAACGGGTATAAGATGAGACTATCTTAAAATCTTAGGGTCCCACACAACAATATAGTTGAAATCATACTTTTTTAACCCTTGTGGTCAAATACTATGCACATGTGGTATGAATCACATGTTACGGTATTATCTCATTTCCCTTGGAGTCCATGTCTATAATTTCATATGAAATATCGCACATATTATAGTTAGGATATACACAGTATCTAACTTGAGTTCTCTCACTTGCATACTTAATTCATTGGAACTCTAATCTGGCAACATGACGAATGAAGTGACAAATAATCACTTAATGTCATGGGCACATAAAATCATTATGACTGAATTCCTCATTCCATAGAAAGACGACAATCATTGGTTTTTAAGCTGGACTCTCAACTATCACCTAGATAATAAGCTTAAAAAAATGTCTCATCTTGGTTATGCAAAATGATAAAGGCAATTGCCTATGTAAAAAGGCCAATCTAAAATCTGTCTGATATGTTTTATATCAATGCAAAAATATATACAACATATATATAAGTGTTTATTTCTATATATATGTATGTACAGTAACGGGTTGATTTCACTAACGGTCACTCAACTTATCACTTATCGCGCAAAAGTAACCGACATTTTTTTTCTTATTTAAATGTCACTGAACTTTTAATATTTTTGCAAAAAAGTCATGTTGACCGGAATCCGGTGAGAACTATTGCCGGATTGATGACATGCCATGCCATATCAGAAACTACATGTCGTTTAACAATATTTCCAACAAATACTACATTTAAATTAATTTCACTCACGGTCACTAAACTTATCATTTATCGCGCAAAAGTAATCAATTTTCTTTTTTTCCAACTTAAATGTTATTGAATTTCTAACATTTTTGCAAAAAAGTAATATATTTACTATTCGTTGCCACGTATCATATGCCATGTCATCAATCCGACAAGAGTTCTCGCCGGATTCCGGTTAACATGACTTTTTTGAAAAAATGTTAGAAGTTCAGTGACATTTAAGATATAAAAAAAAAGTCGGTTACTTTTGTGCGATAAGTGATAAGTTGAGTGACCATGAGTGAAATTGACCCGTACAATAACAAATGAACTTTAGGCAGGGGGATGGAAACCAAAAAATAAAAAAAAAAATCTTTTACACTAAAAGAAAAATTTGTGAACATCAATTGGAAAGTTATATAAAATATTTAAGTACATTCAGCATCTACGCAAATCTAATGACTTTACATGCCTATAGAACGCATCTCTTGGTATAGGCTTTGTGAATGTATCTGCTACTATATCATGCGTGGAAATGTATTTCATGTTCACTTCCTTACGTGCGACCATATCTTTCATAAAGTTGTATTTAGTATATATGTGTTTCGTTAAAGTTGTATTTAGTATATATGTTTTTCATAAAGTTGTATTTAGTATATACATGCAACCATACCTTTCATAAAGTTGTATTTAGTATACATGTATCTTTCATGTTTCATAAAGTTGTATTTAGTATATACTTGGGTCTTTGGTATATGCTATTGTTGCTTGACTATTATAGTTAACTATTACTGGATCACTAGCAATATCGTTAATTCCTAAATGGTCCACATACATTTTCAACCAAATGGTTTCTTGCACTGCAGCTGAAAATGCTACAAATTCAGCCTCCATTGTGGAATGGGCTATGCAAGATTGTTTCTTATTGCTCCATGAAATGGCACCACCCTTAGTAAGAAAGCAAAACCAAAGATAGATTTTCTCTCATCTAAATCTCTTCCCTAGTCGGCATCTATATAGCCTTTAAAATGTAAATTAGTCCCTTGGAAACATGATGAGTAATCAATTATGCCTTTGTGATATCGTAAGATTCTCTTTACTGCTTTCTAATGTGCTTGACTAGGATTGGAATGATATCCAGTTACCATTCCAACTGCATGACATATATTAGGACTTGTACACGTCATAGCATATATAAGGCTTCAAATGCGCTTGAATAAGGAACTTTGCTCATTACTTTCTCTTCTTGTGGTGTTTTAGTACACAACTTTTAACTTAAAGCCTCACTTTTTGTTATAAGGGTATCAATGATATTGCAATCTTATATAAGATATCACTCAAGACTTTTTCTAATATACGGCTCTTGTGAAAGGGACAATAAATTCTTAAAGCAATCCCTTAAAATCTTGACACCAAGGATATATGTTGTTTCACCCATATCATCACAAAATGAGATGACAACCATTGTTTAATTTCTTTTACATACCCTTACCATTTCCAATTATAAGTATGCCACCCATATATAAGGACAAGATAACAAGCTTATCTTTGGATCTCTTAACATATACACAATGGTCTTCTTCAATCATATCAAAGTTACATGTAACACCCCCAACTCCCGCACGTAGCATATCGAAGGATGAAGAGCTACTGTGAGCGAAGGGTGCTACCAGACAAAGACATACGTGATAATATAGAAATCAGAGTAATAAAATTTCTAACATCTAGAACCTCAATCACAAACACATTCTGAACTTATCTCACACACATCATTCGCACTATAAGATGTTACAACTTATACAAAAACTCATAGACAAAAACTTAATTACATTCCGAAATCCAAAAACACTTTCTAGAACTCTACCGACTTGTTGGCCAAAACTCAGCGGACCGCTGTGCTACTCTGATCTCCTAACCTGCACGGACAACAACCGTACTAAGCAATAACACTTAGTCGGCTAAACAAATAATGGACAGCCACTCAGAGTGGTTGTCAAGGCAACACATACAAATCAACATATATATATATATATATAAACATAAAGAAATGCCAGTGAAAGTTATTACAAAAGAATATCATTATTTGATACGGAAACTTAAGTAATTACCCATACATTAGCGTCTTATAAACCATAATCAAAAAAACTTATTTACTTTTTAATCAAAAATACATTTAAACAAAACTTATCGAATACTTTAAATCACTTAATGGCTCTATAATTAGTTATACTTCATAATTTTTCCGAAATATGTTTGAGGTTCAAAATATAAAGTTCTGAATCCCCGCCATATCGTCCTCCCCGTGGACCTCGACCTGTAAATCCTCTTCCTTTACCACGACCCATACCTGCAAAATGGTAAAGTATACATGCATGTATGTGTTTAAAATATATAACATATAATTGCAACCCTTTTCAATAACTCATATATATAATTGAAAATGTTTACAATTTAACACACGATACTATAAAAATTACATATGATCACTTAGCAACTATCTGATGAATTTTGAAATTCCTCATCCTCGTCCTCATTGCTATCATAGTCAGCAAATTCTTCTTCATCATCATCCACTCCAAGTACTGGAACCACCTCATGAACGTTATCAAGTTCAATGAAAACTTCCGAAGGATCACGCAAGTCAATATCGTCATCGTTACCATTATCCACTGTTATATCATGCACTGTAACTTCATCAACTTAAAATGCATTAGCATTTGTAGTAGCAGTCCCATCGCTAACATCTGAAGTCACAATAAAGTCTCTTGGTTTTACTGAAAACACAGCTAACCAATGAGATCTATCTACTTTCAAAGAAGGATATCTTGCATAATACACTTGAGTTGCTTGCATTGCTAGGATGAATGGCTCATATCTGTTGAAACGATGATGATGATTTACATTAACCATTCTATATTTGTTGTGTATCTTAAGACCAATGTCTATAGTGGGATCAAACCAATGACACTTGAATAATACTGTCCGTTTTATTGGTAACGAAGGTTACTCCAACTCCGAAATCTCCTCAATCCATCCATAATATTCACCAACATTATCACATGAGTTGGAGCCTTTAACGCAAACTCAGCTATTCGCTGATCGTCTCCCAGAAGCATGACTTTTTGTGTGAAATTTGTATCCATTGACGAAATAGATAGAGTAACACTTCACTCTCCTTAATGGTCTTTGTGACAAACTGCAAGGGTATTCATTGTCAATTCCATTGTAACGGACCTTATAACAAAAAAGAAAACATGCTAACATTATCAGCAATCCAATATTTAAGGATATTTTTGTGTTATAAATGGAAATTGTGTAGGCCTTACATATAGTTCGAACCAGTCTGCGAAGTAGTGATCTATGTTTGCATCAATTTGACTTGGTGTCAGATCAGGATACTTCTCACGTAAGTTATTGCAATATATACTACATTACATTATTGTAAAACAAAAAAAAAATTAGTTTTAGCAAATATCCTTGCATATATTGCAACTTAATATTCAAAATAAGAATTCTATACCTCAAAAATGGAGAAACCTCCTCGCAATTTAGTAGAATATATTTATGGGCTGCCTCATACTCCTCTGTTGTTAATGTTCTGTCATGAATTTCGGAGCATGCTCGGCCGGGATAAATAAAAATATTTAAATTTCAGCTAATATTTTCCTGACAACCTCCATCGTCATTACAAGGTCGTCGTCGTTGTCTTGTTCTGGCGTGAGGTTCAAAGTAATGCAAGAAAAAGTTAGATGATTCTGAGAGTAAATACGCATTACAAATAGAAGCCTCAACTGTTGATTTGTTACCAATCTTCTTTTTTATGATCGGAGAAACCTGCATAGGACGAATGTGCAAAATTTAGTTCATGTACAAATCCTCGTACATATATTTTCACACTTCATAATATTCATTATTATCTTTATATTTACCTCTCAAACGGATACATCCATTGATATTGTACAGGGCCAGCAACCTTTGCTTCATATGGTAAGTGTATCATTACATGCTCCATTGAGTCAAAAAAAGACGGAGGAAATATCTTCTCTAGCTTACACATAATTAAGGGGATGTTTGATTCCAATGCCTCGATGTCCTCAACACAGATAGTACTGGATGTCAAATCCTTAAAAAATAAGCTAAGCTCCATGAGTACCTCCCACACATTTCCAGGTAGTAACTCACGGAATGCAACAGGTATCAATCGCTGCATAAATATATTACAATCGTGACTTTTCATGCCATATAATTTGAGCATCCTCATATCAACACAACGACCCAAGTTAGAGATATATCCATCTGGAAACTTAAGTTCTGATAACCAATAAAACAATTCTATTTTTGATTCTTTATCTAATGTGTAACAGGCTTTTGGATATTTTCCACTGATTGGATCCATTGCCAACTCTGGCTGACAACAATATTTTTGTAAGTCTGAACGTGATTTTGCATTGTCTTTGGTTTTTCCTTCAACATTTAAAACCGTGTTAACCACATTGTCGAACTTATTTTTCTCAACATGCATGACATCAAGATTATGTCAAATCAGGTGTGATTTCCAATAAGGCAAATCCCAAAAAATGCTTCGCTTTCTCCAACCACAAGACTGATAAATGAACCCATTAATCTCATCTGCATCAAGCTCAGTAACTTTCACTAGACCCCAATGATCAATTTCTTGCAGAATTTATTCCCCATCTATTATTGGTGGCAGAGGCATTGTTTTAATATGTCCGATTCCGAAATTCCTTCTGTTTCTCCTAAATGGGTGATTTGGAGGAAGAAATTTTCGATGATTGTCAAACCATGTTTGTTTTCCACCACTCTCTAGTCTGAATGACTGTGTATGTTCCATGGAATAAAGGCAAGCATATTTCCCAGATGTACTCCAACCTGACATCATGGAATATGCTGGAAAGTCATTGATGGTCCACATAAGTGCGGCTCTCAAAATGAAATTATGTTTACTTGACACATCATATGTTTGGACTCCAATATTCCACAATTCATTCAAGTCATGAATCAATGGTTGTAGGAATACATCAATTTTTTGCTTTGGATTTTTAGGGTCAGGTACAATAACAGTCAGAAACATGTAAGCTTCCTTCATACACATCCAAGGTGGCAGGTTGTAAGGCGTGATAATTACAGGCCATGATGAGTATTTGCTCCCATATTGTCCAAATGGTTGAAAACCGTCTGTGCATAACCCCAACCTTACATTTCTAGTCTCAGCAGCAAAAGAAGGATGAGTTTTATTGAAATGTTTCCAAGATAGAGAGTCAGAGGGATGCTGTATAACCCCATCCTCTTGGACATGATTATGATGCCATTGTATATGTAATGTTCTTGCTTTTGATTGATACAACCGTTGAAGCCTAGGTATTAATGGAAAGTAATACATCTTCTTATATGATTTCTGACTATTCTGATGAGACCCAACACGAATTTTAAATCTTGGATGATTGCAGAACTTACAATGTGTCAGGTTTTCATCATCACGCAAAAACAACATGCATCCCTCATTGCAACAGTCAATTTTCTGAACTGGCAATCCTAAGCTTCTAACAAGACTTTTAGTTTGGTAAAAATTTTCTGGCAAAGTGTTACCTTCAGGCAAAGCTTCCTTAAAGAGTTGAATGTTTGCATCATAAAATCTCTCCGGCAGATTAAATTCAGATTTCGCATACAATATCCTGGAAGCTACCGAAAGCTATGAATGGTTCTCACATCCGAGATACAACTGTGCATTACCAGATTCAAGAAGGTCGTAAAATTCTTGGCATTGTGGATTTGGTGGCTCATCCATAGAATTTGCACCCCAATTTGAAGGTTCGGGTTCATCAGGAGTATACATAACGCCATGTTCATAATTATTAGTAGTTTGAACCTCCAAAATAAATTGTTGCCACTGGGTGTCGGGAAACATATTAGGCCCCACTGCATCAATTACCTTTTGCTGATATGGATTTGAAACCCCTACACCTTCCACTGATTCGTTGGCCACTGGATTCCAATTTTGCTCATTAGGGGTGATGTGTGTCTCCCCGTGACAATTCCAAACCAAATAATCCTAAATGAATCCCTTACGGAAGAGGTAATTCATAACAGTATCCACGTCATAGAACTTTCGGTTCACACAATTTTTGCACGGACACCTACTAAGATCACCACTCATTTCTTCCGGATGAGCAGTAGCGAATTTAATAAAATTCTCGACACTATATACGAATGATGCATTAGTCCTCCCACTTGAGTCTCGTCGATTATACATCCAACTATGATCTAAGGATTCCATTTAACCTAAATATTTCGATTTTAGCAAAATAAGAAAAAAAATAAACAATTAGTATCACCTTTACTCAGAAGAAAGTAAGGGATCCATTGCCCCTTGAAAGACATAGTCTTCTTTTAGTTTCGTAATAAAACTTAGATTAAGTGGTTTATTAACATGCATATCGTTTATCCTATTAGAAAAGTCAAAACCTAAATTAATTATAGCCAAGGACTATCTTCTTCTGTTATTGAATATTAGAATTTCAAAGATTGTACTCGCTAATATAAGCTTAATTAATCTTAATGATGAATCCAATTCTATGTCAAGTACTCTTCATATAAAATAAATAAAAGATATCAAAAACTTAATCGTTGCTTTGTTATAGCCTTCTGCCTAGCTAGTACACTTACTAACATTAAAGTGCCAACATTGAGTCCTTGCTTGAGTAATATCATACAATAGAGCTTAATTAATTGATTATGTAGATGATTTTCCAATTAGTTACTAATCTCATTATGGGTCTATAAACAATGGATGACTAGGGTCTTACATTTACTAATTTTATCTACAAACGTTTTCTCCTTTTCTAATTTTCAATATGAAATTTTAAACACACTTCAAAGACAACTCAAAGCAGCATTGCTTCTATATCACAGGACATCAAATTCATGACTCAAAGCAACTCTAAGCATAATAGGACATCAAATTCATGCATTCCGACAGATCAAGTTTCTCAAACTCAAAGCATTCATTCTGTCCAATTAAGTTTCTCATATTAGCAACAAACATAACATTGTTCTAACAAACTCCTAATCACAAATGCCTGTATCATTCACGTCAGGACAGAAAATTCTTTTGATTAATTCAATTTTACAGAACATTCAAGGCATCAAAACCACAGTAACTTGAAATTAATGGCACATACCCGTTTTTCCCCCCTGAGCTTCTCACGTTCTATTTCCAATTGCAGTAACCCAGATCGTGACTCTTCCTCCTCCTTTTTTGCGACTAAATCTCTCAAGAACCTTAAGCAAAGACAAGAAATTTCACACTACTAAAAGTCACACACTTCAATTTTGAAGCAAATCGAAAACAAATTGAAATTTCTGGCTGAGATTCGAAGAAACTTACCTCTCAAACATAGGAAAGAAAAGGAACGCCGATCGCCATTCTCACCGCCGGAGCAATCAAGCAGCGTCACCGGTGGTAAGGGAAACCGGAAATTATCGGGTGCTGGGTTCTCTCTCCACGGCCCTCCTCTCTGTCTGATTTTAGCATTTCAATTTGGGGGTTTAGGTCTATTTCGGTCTGTTACATAATCACAAAATAGCGACTGCATCATTTAATCGCTAATTAATAAATAGCGACTACAAAATTTAGTCAAATTTTAGTCGCTAAATATATTCTGTGAATTTGCGACAAAATATAGTCGCAATTCAGTCACTAATATTAGATTCAATATTTGCGACTAAATTTTAGTCGCTATTTTTTAGCGACTACAGTATCTGTTGCTAATTTAGTTGCAAAAAAAGGCGGGACTTTTTCGCGGCATATTTTAGCGGCTGATACATAATTTAGTCGCTATTTTCAACTCATTTCAACAAAATGCATATTTAACGACTGAAAAATAAATTGGTCGCAATTTAGTCGCAAAATAGCGACTAAATAAATCACCATAAGTTACAACTCCAATTCCCAATTAATCACCATTCCAACAAACATTTGATAAGGAAAAAACTATTTCTTAACATTTAAGCAAAAATTCAATTATATGTTTCTAGTCCTAACTCACCATTCTAGCAAATAATTAAGAATATAAAATACATAAATAAATCATACTTAAATATTCATAAACCATTATCCTCATGCAATAAGCTAAACTAGGTATTCCAACATTCATTGAACTTAAAAATAAAAAATAATAACCATGGTGAAGATTATAAGAGATAGTAGCTTAATATTGAATTTAATTAACCACAAAATCCACCACATGAATTTATTAGGGATTCAAGAATCTCTTAACAAAAAAAATAATACTCACTCATACTTCTCAAGAATGAAAAATAGAAGAAGAAAAAAAAAGCATAATTACTACTTTAGAAGGAATAACGAATCATTTTCGATCTTCAGTACTCAAATACTTAAGCAAAATAATGTAAAAGAAAAACTACAACTAAACTGAGATTAACCGACCTAAAGAAATGTGAAAATTAAGTATTTATAAGTTGCAATTATGTTAAAAGAATAAAATCATAATCCTAATCTACTTAGGACTCAATAACTCTTTAAAAGCATCGAACTTTTATTCCCTCTAAAAGACATAAGCCAATTTAGGAAAACTCCCCTTCTGAATCTAGCTTGAACAGGAAACTGAAATCATAACTTAATTACATTCAATAGCCGTTCATAGGTCCTAATGGCTGTCAGGATCAAATCTTCAGAATTTCGCTTCATAAACTCAGCGGGTGTTCATCAATGCTAACTGCCATTAGACCTTCTGGACTAACTTCAACAAATTCTCTTCAAATAACCCAATGCCCGTTGACACTTATAAACAACCGATGAGGTCGTCTACTCTCAATTTTGGATATTTGCCATTTCTAATGCCCATTAACCTATAAGAATAGTCGTTGAAATGCTCTTCTCGCATTTATCAATTGGCCATTTACTTCTTAAGTCCTTCAAAGTTTCAAATTTCAAGAATTAACCTAAAAAACTATAAAAAAATAAAAATATACTAAGTTAAATAAATATACTCAAAATGACAAAAAATACTTAAAAAAGCCTAAAACACAATAAAACTTAACTTAAACTATATAAAACACAACTCAAATGTAAAGAAAATATAACTAGAAATAATAAAACTTAGATTTTAATCTTCCTCAAGTGAAAAGAATCAATCCACATCTCTTGACTTAATTCAAACTCAAGAAAAAAAACACTAAACTTTAGTCACCCAAAGCAATAAAGAGCAAAACCAATATCAAATATCTTCCATCTTAACAAAACAAAATAAGGCATAAAATAGAGTCTCTATGTGTGTGTGCAAAGCCAAAATCATTTTGTCCCATCTTTTATAACCAAAAATTACAAATAACTAATAAGGCGAACTGAATGCATAAGTACATTATGGCTCCCCGGTTAGAGCTCAAGAATTGCCATGGGCCTCTTCATTCATACTTGAACCGTAGTCATCTCCGCTAATAACCATATCAGAACACAGGATCACATGGGTCTTAATAGGATGTAACGAGAGGCTAGGGTAGTTGGTTTCAAAGAAAAGATCAAGTTTACAAAATAAAAAATAGCCACAACTAAACTCTCCACAATTTAACTCACTCACCCCTAAGAACTTCGAATTCCTGCAAATAACTCTTTTCCAAAACGTTAAATCAAAATTTCATCTTGGAATAAAACTCAATACTTTATGAGTACCTTGCTTTCTTTTTCACAATCTAGCTGACCTTGCAAACACAACTTTCATTCTTTAATTTTTTTTTTCTCATTTTTTCTTTCGTTTTTGAATGTTTCAATCTACAAACTTCAAAATATCAAAAGTTAACTGAATTTTACTATTTTAACATTAAGCAAAAACTCTTATTCTTTCACTTATATCTTCACAATATGATCACAATTAGTTCTTTCCCATTCCTAACCTAACACACTTTTTAATTTCCCTTTGCTAAACACATAAATTTTAATCAAACACAACCCTAAAGCATATCCCACAAAATGAACCCAACTCTAGAATGGCTACTTTCTACAATATTTAGATGAATAGAATTTATACAAAATTTATTCAAGGTTTGATTATCATCAAAATTGAGATGTAGCCTTGAGCCAACAATTAGGACATAACTTATAGTTTCTAAGAGCATTTATGCACCATAGGCTAGTTTTTCGAACTTTAATGAAAAAAAAAACATATTGTATGTGAGAATTTGGAGAATGTTAATAAGATTGCTATAACCTTCCTGATTGCTCTTTGAAACATTTTGGTAATTGAAATACGGCATAGAGAGTGATCTAGAAAAATTTTCTAGGCTTTGAATCATCAAAATTGAGATGTAGCCTTGTCCCACAATATACTAGGCTTGTATATTGGCTTAATTCTTGCCCTTTAAAAGAATTATTAGTGGAGAGTCAAGCTCAAGAAGGTGTCTTGGGGAGTGGATGTAGGCTGTTAGGCCGAACCACTATAAATCCTTTGTGTTGATCTATTTCCTCTCCCCTCTTCTTTATTCTGTTTCAAAAAGGTTTTAACTATTCTATTTTCTGTTCAAAGAAAATCTTTAAAGCTTTAATCTGTCATTAAGAAGCGATTTTCTGCATGACTTAAATCTGATTTACAAAAGAATTTATCATGTATTCTGTTAATTATTACCTTCTGCATTCATCAAAATCATAGTCACTTGTTCTGCTTATACCTGAACACTTTATCAGAACTCCTTTATTCTGTCAAGATAGAAATTGAGCGAAAATTGCTAGACACCCAATTCACCCCCCTCTTGAGTGTCTTTGGGACCAACAATTGGTATCAGAGCAGATCTCATTCTCCTAAGATTTAACAATCTTGAGTGATCCGTAAGATGGCATCGAGTTCTGAAAATCCTCCTGTTGCTACTCCATTCAAGGAAGGTCATTCTGTTCATAGACCACCCATGTTCTACGGAGACAATTATCCATTCTGGAAGGTAGTAATGTGGCACTTTATCCAATCTCAAGACATGGATTGCTGGGAAATAATTGAAGAAGGATATCAAGCTCCAACAAAAATAGTTGAACAAACTGGAGGAACAAGCATCACTATTCAAAAAACCAGAAAGGAGCTCACAGAAGAAGAAAAGAGAAGAGTTCAATTAAACTCTAAAGCAATGAGTATTCTATTCTGTTCTCTACATCAAAATGAATTTAACAGAGTTTCTGGTTGTGATACAGCAAAAGAAATTTGGGATAAGCTTGAAGCCACATATGATGGAACCCATGTAGTAAAAGGATCTAGACTACATGTGCTAATGGTGGATTATGAAGCTTTCAAAATGAGGCCAGAAGAGACTGTGGCTGAGGTAATCAACAGGTATGTTAAGTTAACAAATGAAATTAAATCTCTTGGTCACAAACTTATAGAAGAAAATAAAATTGCTAAACTCGTTAGGGGTCTAACTCCTAGATGGGAAGCCAAAGCTTCTATTATGTTAGATAAAGATCCTAGTACTCTTAATTTTGATATTGTTTGTGGTTCACTAATCTCTCATGAGCTTTACATTAAGTCACAAGATGCTGAAAAAGAAAAAGAAAGGAAATTAAAAGCTCTTGCTCTCAAAGCCGAGTATGGGAGTGACTACTCCACTGGTGATGATGAGATTGCACTCATTACAAAGAAGTTCAAGAAGCTGTATCGAAAAGGTAAAAGATTCAACAAGAGACAGCAGCAAAAGTACTCTCACCAGAAAGCAGATAGTAATTTCAAATCTGTTGGAGAAGTAGTCTGCTATGAATGTAAGAAACCTAGACATATAAAATCCAAATGTCCAAACCTAAAGAGAAAGGAGAAGAAGTACAAGAAAAAGGCAATAAAGGCCATATGGAGTAATAGCGAAGATTCAAGCAACAGTGTGGAAGAGTCAGATGCAGACTCAGATGAAGCTGGTCTGATGGCGATTTCTGATGATGATACAGATGTAGAAATGTTTGAAATGAACAAAAAGACTGGAGAAGAAGATAATACAGAAAAGTCTCCTGGACGGGAAGCAGATCAAGATGACAGATCTGGAAATGGATCTGGTCAGATAGAAGAAGATCAGCCAACAGAAAGGCAATCAGATCAATAAGAAGAAAACCAGACATAACAGTCATTGGAAAGATCAGAAGATCAGCAAAACACGGAATAACCAGCAGAGCTGCCTAAGGACTGGAAGTTTCACAGATATCACCCAAAAGACAACCTGCTGACGGAACCATCAGAAAGAATGATGACCAGAAGAGCAATGCGTGAATACTGTGGTAATGTAGCTTTTATTCCTCAATTAGAACCAAAAAACTTTATGGATGCTCAAAATGATGCAAATTGGATTCTTGCAATGCAAGAAGAGTTAAATCAGTTTGAAAGAAATAAGGTATGGCATCTTGTTCCTAAACCGTTAAATCATTCTATTATTGGTACTAAATGGGTTTTTAGAAATAAGCTTGATGAACAAGGAAATGTTGTAAGAAACAAGGGAAGGTTGGTTGCTCAAGGCTACAATCAAGAAGAAGGTATTGATTTCGATGAAACATTTGCACCTATAGCTAGACTTGAAGCAATCAGAATTTTGTGTGCATATGCATGTTTCAAAAATTTCAAACTTTACCAAATGGATGTTAAAAGTACTTTTTTAAATGGATTTCTAAATGAAGAAGTTTATGTTGCTCAACCTCCTGGTTTTGAAAATTCAGAACATCCAGAGTATGTTTACAAACTCAAAAAGGCTTTATATGGTTTGAAACAAGCTCCTAGAGCTTGGTATGAAAGATTGAGTTGTTTTCTTCTTGCTCACGGTTTTAATAGAGGAAAAGTTGATAATACACTTTTTACTAAACATAGTTCATCACATATTCTATTAGTACAAATTTATGTTGATGATATTGTTTTCGGTTCTACTAATGTTTCTATGTGCAAAGAATTTGAATCTATCATGAAGCAGGAATTTGAAATGAGTTTAATGGGAGAACTCACATTCTTTCTGGGATTGCAAATCAAATAATGCAAAAATGGAATTTTCATAAGTCAGGTAAAGTATACAAAGGAGCTTATTAAGAAGTTCAAAATGACAGAAGCCAATTCTGCCAGTACACCCATGAGTCCCTCAATCAAGCTGGAAAAAGATGAAAAAGGCAAAAGTGTTGATGAAAAGGTTTACAGAGGCATGATCGGATCATTGCTCTACTTAACTGCAAGCAGGCCTGATATTCATTTCAGTGTGTGTCTGTGTGCTAGATTCCAATCTGCTCCAAAAGAGTCACATCTGTCTGCAGTAAAGAGAATTTTACGTTATCTGGTTAGAACACCAGAACTGGGATTATGGTACTTAAAAAATGGTTCTCTGAATCTAATTGGATATTCTGATGCAGACTATGCTGGATGCAAAATTGACAGAAAGAGTACCTCTGGTGCCTGTCACTTTCTAGGAAACTCTCTTATTACGTGGTCCAGCAGAAAACAAAATTCAGTGGCTCTGTCTACAGCAGAAGCAGAATATATTGCAGCTGGAGGAAGTGTTGCACAAGTTCTATGGATTAGGCAACAGCTAAAGGATTATGGAATTGAGTTCAATCAAGTTACAATCTTTTGTGACAACACCAGTGCAATCAATCTTACAAAAAATCCTATTCTGCACTTTAGAACCAAACACATAGAAATCAGACATCACTTTATTAGAGATCATGTTCAACGGGGTTACATTGTGCTAGAATTTGTTCCAACAGAACAACAGTTAGCTGATATCTTCACTAAACCTCTAAAAGAAGATCAATTTTGTCAAATTAGAAGAAAGTTGGGCATGGGCTCTACGGCAGAATAAGTTACCTGAAAATAAAATCTCTTAGTCCATGAAAAAGGAAAAAGGTACGTGTTTTTAATCATGTTTTAATATTTTAATATTTTAATACTGATTTAATACATGTGTGCTTTAAAATTATTTAACATCTTTATGACATTTGACTTTTAAATAATTTTGTTTCTATGCTTTAGTTTTAAAAAAAGTCATAAAAAGACAAAATAGTCCTTTTATGTTCTTTCCGTGTGTATTTGTCATAACTGTCAGAGTCAAAGTTTTTTTTAATTTGTTTCTTCCCGCTTAAAACCTTGTTTCTGTGTTATACTCAGTATATTGATGTAAGTTTTTCAGAGAAAAAGAGTGGGAACAGTTATCTTTTCTTTTGAAAAAATCATGTCTATCTCCTTGGGAAGGATAACTGGCATTAAATGGTGTGTCTTTTCATATCCTAACTCTACATCACAGAGATTTGTTTTTCTCTTTCCTAAAATCCTCTACCCAGCGTCTTCTTTTTTTTTCGGGTTACATCTTTCCTCTTCCTCAAAAATCCCTGTAAATCCCTTCGTAAACCCTAAATCCCTCTATCAATTATGGCGCGATTCAAGACCAAAGCCAATCGCAAGCCTCCCAAAGCCGAAACCTCCAAAATCCCTAAACCAGATGAATCGTCTACCAAAACCGAAACACCCGAGAAACCCAAAATCATCGCTTCACCGGCAAAAAATTCCAAAGCCGTTGTCATTCCTCCTAAAACCATCGATTGGGATGCAACAGTGGAGTTCGCTCCAGATTTGGCAAAGTTGATGGAGGATCAAGGCTGGAAACGGTTCATCACATTTACAAACCCGTTTTTCTATCCGGAGTTGGTGAGAGTTTTCTATGGCTCCATGAAGAACATCACAGCCAACAGCTTTCAAGTCGTATTTGGCAAGAAAACCTTCGATGTCTCTCCTCAGATACTCTCTCAGGTATTTTCTCTTCCATTGGTTGGCACTAAAACAGATAGGAAGATTGGGACCACTTTTATTCAAAACTTTAATAGAGAAAAATTTTTGAAAGCCACCACTGGGCTTGAAAATCCTGGAACCAATCCTCCTTCCATATGTATGGCACCTAAATTTCGAGCCCTCCACAAATACATTTGTGATTTTTTGTTACTTAGGTCGGGTAGTGCTACCTTTTTAGCCACTGTGGATGATTGCATTCTATGGCATTTTCTGAAAAGAAAACCCCTGAATCTGCCTGTATTATTATTTAAAAATAAGTGTGATAACAAATCTAAAACTAGATTGCCATATGCATTGCTGTTGAATGAGTTGTTTGTATTCTGGAAATTGGATTTGTCTGCTGAAAATGTGGAATTATTGAAAAAAGGGCATTTGATATCTCGAAAGTTCTTTGAGGATTCTGTTGCTAGGACAAAAGCTTTAGGCAAACGGAAAATTGACCCTCCTGTGCAACCCTCTGTTTAACCTATTGCCAAAAGAACCCGCAGCACCCCAACAACACCACCTCCTCAAGAATCCTCCTCTCATGCTCTTACTGAAAAACTGAAGGTATTCCCTCCAGATATTGCCTCCTATTTAGCCAAAAACCTATCCCTAATCATCCAAGAAGCCAAGGTTACTGGATCTGGTGATGAGAAAATTATTTCTCACTATGCTGATGACAAGGAAGAGACACAGGTTATAATGGACAGTTCTGAAAAGGAAGAGGAGATTGCCAAATCAGAGGAAGAGGAGGTTGTCCAATCTGATGAAGAGGGAGTTGAGTCTAGTGACTCAGATCAGGGTGAAGCTTCTAGCTCGTCTGAGGATTCGTTTGTAGAGAAAGAACCAAAATCTAGTGTTGTAGCCTCTGCCAAATCAAGTAGTGATTCTGGCGAATCCAGTGGAACAGATGAGGGTGATGATTCTAGTACTGATGACACCTCTGCCACTGAGAGTGCATCTGAGAAAGCTCCTGAAACAGCACCTCCTCCTGCAGCCCCACCCAGAGCAGCAGAGACCGCAGCTCCTGAGGTACCTATTTCTGCTGTTTCTTCATCTTCTTTTGATCATGAATTGGTTGAATTGCATGAGAAATTGGCTGCCTGTCTAGCTGAAACTGGCTCAATCCAACAACAGATAGCTGCACTTCTTCGTCGCAAGTTGACATCCACTCATAGTTCTCCTGCTTAGTTCTTTTATGTGTTTCTTTATGTTAGGATATTTCCTTCTTGCTCATATTTTTTTTTGATTCTTATGGTTTATGTTATGTATCAGTTATGGTTATGCTCTCTGCTCCTCTCTTTTTGCTGATGACAAAAAGGGGGAGAATGAATATTTTGGATTATGCTGTAGCTTGGATTATTAGCTTATGTGTTTTATGGGTTATTGATAATTAGTTTCTTTTATTGACATTGAGTATTTGGAAGCTTAAAGCTTATCTGATACAGGTTGCTTGACAGTTTTGTTGAACTGAACTGAACTGATGATAAGTTTATGTGCCAGAACTGTTTTATTGTTATTCTGTTTAAATTGTGTCATACACTTTCTGTCTTATGAGATTTGATAGGGATTATACTTGTATATATCCCCCTGGCATATAGTAAGGGGAAGCATATTTATACTAACCAAGATAGACTTTTTAGTCAAAGTTTATCAAGGTTTTGTCATCATCAAAAAGGGGGAGATTGTTGGCTCAAGGCTACATCTCAATTTTGATGATAATCAAACCTTGAATAAACTTTGTATAAATTCTATTCATCTAGTTTCATTTCAGCTTATTCTCCACTAAGCTTATTCTCCACTATGTAATGCAAGATCCAAGTCAATTGCTCAAGTCAATATATCTAAAGAAATTGAAGATACTGAAGTTTATTGGAAGTTAGGGTATTAATTTTTGTAAGATCTTTTGAGGAGCTTTGCATACATATTCATGATTTATAAAAGCCTTTCTTGCATAAAATTTTATTTAAAAAGCCTTGTTCTGTCGTAAATAGAATATATGTTCTGTTGATAACAGAAGTAGTTTTTGCCAACAGAACAGAAAAGAAAATATTCCTTTGTTCTGTCACAGCAGAACAAACAGACAGAACAACAATTTCTATTTTCGATAAAAGACAAAAATAACGGCTAGTTTTTCAAAACAATCAGTCTGTCTTCTCTCTAACGGCCATATTTTGATCTGTAACGGCTATAATGTATTTTTGGCTATAAATTGAAGTTGTTTCTGATTTCAAAGAGGTTAGAGAAGTTGGAAAATATTTATATCTCTTGAGATTCAAGCTTTCATCTTTTTAATCAAATTTCCACATCTTGCACTTCATTATTATCATCCTCCTCAATTAGATTATAGCATTTCTGTTGTAATTCTTGTGTGAGGTATTTTATGTAAAAGATAGTAAGAAAAGGGTTGGCTAGAACCTTATAATTTCTAGTAAGTGTTTACATCTTTTACTTGGGAAAAAGATTGTGGGTAGAAAATATACTAGGCTTGTATATTGGCTTAATTCTTGCCCTTTAAAAGAATTATTAGTGGAGAGTCAAGCTCAAGAAGGTGTCTTGGGGAGTGGATGTAGGCTGTTAGGCCGAACCACTATAAATCCTTTGTGTTGATCTATTTCCTCTCCCCTCTTCTTTATTCTGTTTCAAAAAGGTTTTAACTATTCTATTTTCTGTTCAAAGAAAATCTTTAAAGCTTTAATCTGTCATTAAGAAGCGATTTTCTGCATGACTTAAATCTGATTTACAAAAGAATTTATCATGTATTCTATTAATTATTACCTTCTGCATTCATCAAAATCATAGTCACTTGTTCTGCTTATACCTGAACACTTTATCAGAACTCCTTTATTCTGTCAAGACAGAAATTGAGCGAAAATTGCTAGACACCCAATTCACCCCCCCTCTTGAGTGTCTTTGGGACCAACACCAATTCTACTTAACTAAGACAAAATTATAAAGATACAAGTTCAACTACTTATAAGTTCAAAACTAACTAAATTTTAGCCCCTGTCTTGAATTCGATTCAATTTTTACATTAAAAGATAAACTAACAAGGAAAAATTAAGACTGAATGCTGGTTAACTTGAAATAAACACAAACAATTAACTAAAATAAACTTCTACTGCATAAAGATAACCAGTTACAACTAAACACAAAAATAAACAATCAAAAAATAAAAGCAACCTAAATTTTAAGAACTTACAACTAAAAATCAAAAGAAACCTAAGTCTTAAGAACTTGCAACTAAAAATCAAAAGAAACCTAAATCTTAAGAACTTGTAACTAAAAATCAAAAGAAACATCCTAGCAAAAAGAAATGATTAGATCATAACAATGTATACCACACCCCACCCTAAACTTACGATTTTGCAATGCCTCCAATTAGGACTGTTTATATTTTGGGTTAAACCGACCAACCCAACCGAGTTAAACCGATCAAACCAAAAAAATATGGTTTTGGTGGTTTTTCAGTCGGGTTGGGTTATAATTTTACTCTAGGTTCGGGTTGTGTCGGGTTATGGGGGTAATTGGTCGGTTATTTGCTAAACCGACCATTTTCTTCTTCGTCCTCTCAATCTCGCTCTCTTTCTCTCGCTTTTGTTCTGGCTCTTCATCTCGATCTCACACTCTCTGTCTCAATCTTGCTTTCGCTCTCTCTATCTTGATTTTGATCTTCTTTGCCCCAATCTCGCTCTCTGTATCTCAATCTCACTCTCTCTCTGTATCTTTCTCTCACTCGCTCTATTTCGATCTCGCTCTCCTTCACTCGGTTTTGTGCCATCAACAAGGTATGTGTTTGAGAACGTATGATATTGTTTTATCTTTCGCTTTTCTTCTTGTTCTATATGATATAATTTTAGATCTGTGTGTTCTTAATTTCCACAGCCATTCTTATTTTGTTGTTTTTTTGCCATTTTCAGCTGATTTTGATTGAAGCTTCTGGAGATTTCATATTATTTCTCTTTGTGTGCTTCAGAAGAAGAAATCCAGTCTCATTGTGTTAGTAAGTTTACTTATTTAGCTTTATTATTTCTTTGTTTTCGTAATTTGTTTATATTAGTGTCTAGTGATTCTTTGGCTCTTGTTATTCTAATGACTATATGAAAAATTTTCAAGGCTTTTATTTGCTTAACTTGCTAGGAAACATAGGTTAATTAAAAAAAAAAAATTGAAGAACAGCATGTATATTTTGTAAATTTAGAGTTAATGTTTTGTGATTGCCATTAGGGGGATAACCCAACTTCTGCATTTTAATTTAAGCTTCAGTTTTGTTGTTTTTATTTAATTTAAGCTAAGTATTTCACAATTTGTTATTGTGATTTTGACTTGGTCACGGGATAGCTTGATAGTTTCTTCCCATCCTTTGAACATAAGCATGAACTTATTAATAGACTCAAATTGCTGTGAATGAAGAGTGTACCTGCAACTAATGTGTGCGTATGCTATGTTGCTGAGTACAATTTATTTATGTTGGCATTCGTACATGTGATTATGGTTTCAGGCTAGATATATCAGTACCATATGTTCTCTAGTTAATTTTTATTCAGGCATACTTTTGGTTGATGCAGTTCACAAGTATAGTTGTCTTCAAATACATTCTTTGCCATTCTGAATAAATGCATTATTTATTATCTATTTGGAAAAAAAATCTTTTCAAGCTATGTGAGTAGTAATATTGAATGAACTTATGGCTTTTGAAAGATAGAATTTTTGTTGGATTATCGTAACAGCAGAAAGTTAAAACTTCAAGCTTTGTTGTCCTGTGGCAACCAATTGGTTTAATAGCCCATTGGATATCCCATCAAGCTATGTGAGTTATTATTTTGTAATTATAAATATGAAATTTTTAGGCCTAATTTATTGGAGGGGAATAAAGATAAATTCTTTTTGGCAATTGTCTAACTGGGATGATATGAATAACATATTCAAGTCATGTGACTGACACTTAAAACTGGAGTGATGGTGGAGAATGAGATCATTGAAGGCCTTTCCTAGGATCTTGCCTCGTTTCTTAAAATTAGAGACACCCTTTTGGAAAGTGAAAAAAGTTGTGCGGATCATGTTAGATAGTTTTTTGGGTATGATTGTAAGACTATTTGGTTTTGTCATCTTCAGAGAGAAATAAGAGGATGGCCTATTTTCCGTCATGTGATTCTCTGTAGCTAGAGAGATTTTAGAGGTATATAAAGGGCAAAACAAGTTTAACAAAATATTATCTTTATTTTCCTTTTACTATTTTAATCATTACGCTTTTGTTTTATGGTGTCTGCCCTTTTCTTTTCTAAAGGCTTTGTATTCATTATTTGTTAATTGTATTTCTCGATTTGTGCTTTTTATGTTATTCCTATATTTGATTTAGTTAAATATATCTTTAATATTGTGGATAGGGAACCTTTATTTTAGTCCTTGCATTAATTTTTTAATCTGAGAGATTTGTATAAAGGAAATGTAATGATATGTGAAAGTGTTCATAAATATTCTTCATTAGGCATAACAGTAAATCTCGCCTTATAAATAAATGAGAAGATGTATAAATTAACCAAATGTATATCCGTTGATATTTGGATTGTTTCGTTCATATTTTTACAAATTTAAAAGTTCACTTGAACTGTTATGATATATTCTTATGGACATAATTAAGATCGAAATATTATTAATTAATTCCCCATCACTACAAACATTAAATGCTAAATTCATTGACATTGAGCTTGGTTATACGATTTTAAGTTGCAATATATATTCTATGCCAGCCTTTATGTCTATTAATCCTTTCTTGGTCAAATTTCAGGAGCATCAAGTGGCATTGGAGTAGAGACACCAAGAGTTCATGCATTGAGAGGTGTTCATGTGGTTATGGCAGTAAAAAATGTAGATGCTGGTACAAATGTCAATAACTTTTGTTGCTGTAATATGTTATATAATATAAAGATAAATGATTAATTTTTGTTTTATGGTAGTTTATTGAGCTAAATGGTTGATTTAATGGTCTCTCTAATATATTATATGCCAATATCTAATTTATGTGTGTTTATATGTTGTGTTTGTAGGTTTGAGTGTGCAAGACCTGTAAAGAAATAAATTATGGACAATTGTTAATTTTTCTAGACCATTATTAATTTTATGGACAATTGTTAATTTTATACTATATTATGTTATTGGCAGCATTTCAAGTGTACAAGTGTTGATATGAATATGAAAGAAAGGATAGGATCAGTTTATATATATATATATATAATTTGCATTTTTTTTAAAATAAAATGCAATTTATAATTTAATATGATTATTTTTTATTTTTTATTTTATTTTATAACAAATTTAAAGACTAGAGTTTTAAAAAAGAAAAAAAAACCGTCTTAAACCATTTTCAAACCATTCTTAAACCGCCCCAAACCGTTATAGATTGTAATGGTTTGTGTTGGTTTTCAATAAATAAACCATCAATCTTTGTATATATTGGGTTGGGTTGGGTTTATTTGATTTTTGAGCCAACCCAAACCATGAACAGTCCTACCTCCAATACAACCAAAATATAGGAAAATTCTATAGTAGCTTTACATAGAAAAGAAATACACACAAAAAACAAATGAAAACTGATAAGTGATTAGCATGTTAATTATTGGTTTTTGCTCCCTTTTATGGACTTAATTTTAGCCTCTTTT
This sequence comes from Excoecaria cochinchinensis, assembly GCA_947683425.1. Taxonomy (NCBI): domain Eukaryota; kingdom Viridiplantae; phylum Streptophyta; class Magnoliopsida; order Malpighiales; family Euphorbiaceae; genus Excoecaria; species Excoecaria cochinchinensis. The sequence continues at coordinate 4,631,128 of CANTUQ010000063.1, forward strand.
GGTGCTTTTTACTTATTTTGTGATTTTGATAATTGTAGGACCAAAGTAGTGAAAAATGAGCAAATTACAATTAATTGGAGTAGATTTGGAGCAGTCTTGAAGATTCGGAGAAGTTTAGAAGCAAAAGCTGAATCTGGAGTTTGCCTTGTCCAAGGCTAAGGGGTAAGGGTAAGCAGTTGCCTTGCCCAAGGGAGTCACGAAAGCAGAGTTTCAGCTTTAGAATTTTAAGTTCGAAATTGCCCTAGCCGCCAACTGTACTCCTTTTGATTTTTAGGATTAATTAGACCTTAATTTAGGAGATAATAAGCAGTAATTTTAGTAGGATTAAACTAGTTTTAATATTTTTTATTTTATTTTTCAAGTTTGGATAGGAATCAACTACATTCCTGATTTTTCCAGGTTTTCTCTTTTAAAGTAGCTAGGAAAAATGTGAATAGGATCTATCATCTTGTTTTTTTTCATCCTTTGCGTCTTTCAAAGGCTATAATAGGGAGTTTTAATTCTTAATTTAATTTTATTTTGTTTTTGACTTTGATCATGTCTGGCTAAATATATTTATTCTGGTTAAAAGTTAATTCAAGGACAAGGTTCTTCATCTACTGTGAGATTGTTCTTGCTTTAATTTTTTTTTTAATTCTCATGTAATGTTCATGTTATTTACTATGATTTAGGGAAACTCTATCTCAATTGTTATTTGTTTTATGTGAAAAAAGAGCTCGTTGTGCGTTTAATTAAATAACATATAGCTAATTGAGATTATCAAATCCGTAATTATTTGGTAAAATCAATAACAAGTGGCAATTAGTATAGCAACACTGAGAATGATTGTTGTATTAAATAAATGCATGATTTGGTTTAAATCAATCTCGTTGAGAAATTAGTTAACTTAGGTCAGGTCTTTCTAATTCATAAAGTTGTTAATAAAGTAAATTATGTCGCTGAGAGAGGATTGTTTATTGATTAGGGGTTAATTATAATCTTACTTAATTAGCCTAATAATATGAAAATATTGGTCGGGAGCGCGAAGCCGATGACTTTAACTGATCCATTGATTAATTTTAGAGTAACTTGTCATCCGTGATCAATAAAATTGAATCTTGCACCTGAAATACCTTTAACTAAAATTTTCCATCATTGATCTTATTTTTATAATTAATTTTTTGCATTATTTTTATTAGCATTTAATTCTGTATTTTTATTTTTAATTCATAAAAATCCCCTTATTTATTTTTATTTTTTATTTTTTGGTTATCTAAAATTAAATTGAAGCTAATCTCTATGGATTCGACCCTTACTCGTCCAATTTGCAATTTTATTTGGTTAGGAAAAGTTAGGATTTATTTTTGGTGGCTTCGACACCTATCAAATTTTGGCGCCATAGTCGAGAATTAGTCTAATTTAATTTAATTTTGTTGATGACCAGGTCTAAAATTTTGGGAGAATTATTATTTGATTCAGAAATAGAGAAGACAACCCGGAGATTGAGGAAAAAAACTCAACAAAAAAAGGAACAAGCTGCTAGATCTTTTACACCGCTGGAAGATGAAGTAGTGACTGATTTTGCTGAATTTTCAGCTGATATTGATGAAGTAGAAAGGGCAGAACAGACTTTAAGAGAGCTTAATGCACCTCTTTTAAACCAGCAGCTCTTATGCATAACTTATCCAGCTTTGGACACTGTTTTTGAACTAAAATCGAGGCTGATTCACTTATCATCCACTTTTTGTGGCTGAGAAAATGAAGATCATTACAAGAATTTGAAGGAATTTCATGTGGTTTATTATGGTATAAGGCCACAAGGAGTTACTAAATATCAAGTGAAGTTAAGAGCATTTCTATTTTCATTGGCTAATTTAGCAAAAGAGTGGCTGTTGAATTTACCATCAGGAACAATCACAACTTGGACTGATATGTTGATAATATTCTTAGATAAATTTTTTTCAGCCTCCCGAGCTGCTGTAATTTGAAGGAAAATAAGTGAATCAAATAAAATGATGTGGAGTTGCTTCACAATTATTGGGAAAGGTTTAAAAATTTTGCGCAAGCTGTCCCCAGCATGGAATTACAGAAAAGTCCCTTGTTTAGTATTTTTATGAGGGAATGTTGAGCATGGAAAGGAAAATGATTGATGCAACAAGTGAGGGAAGCCTCAATAATAAAACCCCAACACAAGCCCGCTAGTTAATTCAAAATATGACAGCTACTTCTCAACAATTTGGGAGATATCAAGACCCTCCAAGAAGAGTACATAAGGTAAATTATTCTTCCATTGAAAATAAACTCAATGCTCTAACTGTTTTTGTTCAAAATATAGCTGCTGGTAAACCTTCACAAGTGCAAGTGTGTGGGATTTGTGCATATGCTGGGCATCCAACTAATATGTGCTCCACTCTACAAGAAGATTCATAGAAATAAGTGAATGCTTTAGGTGGATATAGTGGGCAGCCCCCCAGGAAGTATGATCCATATTCCAACACCTATAACCCGAGGTGGCTCAACCATCCAATCTTCAGCTATAGTGCAAGAGAGCAAAATTCACCACAACAATTTCTCCCGAGACCACCGCAACAGCCTTCCCAAATTGGCCCTAAGTTAGGTTTGTCTCTTCATGAAATTGTTCATTCTTTAGCAACTAATATGCAGCAATTACAATAGGAGACAAAGCAATTCCAATAGGAGACAAAGAAATTCCAACATGAGACAAATGCTTGCATTCAAAACTTGGAGAAAGAAATGAGCCAAATGGCAACTTCTATGAGTAGATGGGAAATCCAAGGAAAATTGCCATCTAAGACCATTGAAAATCCCAAGCAAAATGCTAGTGCAATTGTTTTGAGGAGCAGAAAAGAGCTGGAACAATCCCGGCCTAAGAAAGGTGATCAGAAAAGGACAAAGGGATCTAAAAAAGAGGAAAAAATTGAGGAAAATGAACAGCTCAAGAATGAAAATTCAGAATAGCCCCTAGTTTTGGTTATTCAGCCCCTATTTCCTGAAAGATTATCCAAATCCACGAAGGAAAAGGAGGAGAAAGATATTTTTCAAACTTTTTGCAAGGTGGAGGTAAAAAATTTCTCAAAGAACACTAATAAGAAAAAATTGGTTGAGGTATGAGAAAGTAGTCATGGGTGAAAATGTTTCAACTGTACTTCAAAGAAAAATGCCTCTAAAATGCAAAAATGAAGGTATGTTTGCTATTTCCTATAAAATTTGTAATTTTAGCATTAAAAAGGCAATGTGTGATTTAGGTGCATCAATTAATGTTATGCCTAAGTCCGTTTGTTCATCTTTAAATGCTAGACCTTTAGAGGAGATAAGAGTAGTAATTCAACTTGCCAATAGGTCAATTGTAAATCCTAAAGGATTTTTAAAAGATGTTTTGGTGCAAGTTAATGGTTTAATCTTTCCAGATGATTTTTATGTCATTGATATGGATGATGATGACAAATCTTTAGAATCATCTGACATTTATTAGAAAGGCCTTTCCTTAAAATAGCTAGGACAAAGATAGATGTGCATGCAGGTACACTTACTATGAAATTTGACGGTGAAGTATTATAGTTTAATGTTTATGATACCATGAAATATCCATGTGATGTGTCTTCTATTTGTGGTGTCAATATAATTGAGCCATTCACCTAAAAAGTGTTTGAGTTGAGCAGGGATGATAAGTTGTAGGTGGCATTAAGTGAAAATGTCAACAGGGACAACATTGATACGCTTGAAGAAGAGCTAAATTTAGAAGAGGATTTACAGGAAGTAGTGTTGGAATTGGAAGCCTTATAGCCAATGGTAAATGACCCCCCTCTTTTGGAAGTGCCTAATACTAATAAGAAACTTTTACCATCTGTTTTATAGGCACCCAATTTGGAGTTGAAGGTGCTACCAGGTCACTTAAAGTATGCATACTTGGGAGAGAATAAGACACTTCCTATAATAATCTCTAATAGACTGAGTTCAGAGGAGGAAAAGCTATTGATTCAACCTTTGAAGGAACATAAAAAAGGCGATAGGATGGACTATTGTTGATATCAAGGGATTAAGCCTATCCACATCCATGCATAGGATCCACTTGGAAGAAAATATTAAGCCTAGTAGGGAAGCTCAAAAGCATTTGAATCCGCCAATGATGGAAGTCGTAAAGAAGGAAATTCAGAAGGTGTTGGATGTAGGGGTAATATACCCCATTTCAGACAGTAGATAGGTGAGCCCCGTCCAAGTTGTACCAAAAAAGATGGATATCACAGTAGTAGAAAATGAAAATGGTGAATTGGTACCCATCCGAGTTCAAAATGGGTGGAGGGTTTATATAGATTACAGGAAGTTGAATGCTTCAACTAGAAAAGATCATTTTTCTCTTCCTTTTATTGACCAAATGTTAGAGAGATTGGCTGAAAATTCTTATTATTGTTGCCTTAATGGTTATACAAGTTTTCACCAAATACCAATTGAACCAGAAGGTCAAGAGAAGACTACCTTTACTTGCCCTTTTAGTACATTCGCATATAGGAGGATGCCATTTGGATTTTGCAATGCTCCAGCCACTTTCCAAAGATGTATGGTTAGTATATTTTCTAATTTTGTGGAGAAAATCATTGAGGTCTTTATGGATGATTTCACAGTCTATGGCAATTCTTTCAATAAATGTCTAGCTAACCTTGTAAAAGTGTTAAAACAATGTTTGGAATCTAATTTGGTCTTAAATTATGAAAAATGTCACTTTATGGTTGATCAAGGGTTAATTTTGGGACATATTGTGTCTTCAAAGGGACTTGAGGTAGATAAGATGAAAATAAATATTATTTAGTCTTTACCTTACCCCGTGAATGTGCGGGAAGTCCATTCTTTTCTTGGAAATGCACGTTTTTACAAGCACTTCATAAAAGATTTTTCCAATATCACTCAACCCTTTTGTAAGTTACTAAAAAAGATTTGGCATTTGAGTTTGATCAAGCTTGCAAAGATGTATTTGATGAACTAAAGGAGAAGCTAATTTTTGCACCAATAATCTAGCCCCCAGATTGGAATTTCCCATTTTAGATCATATATGATGCCAGTAACCATGCTGTGGGAGCTGTCCTTGGGCAAAGAATTGATAAAAATCCACATGTGATTTATTATGCTTCAAGAACATTGGATAGCGCCCAAAGTAATTATTCCACTACGAAAAAAAGAGCTTTTAGCAATTGTTTTTGCTTTAGAAAAAATCCATCAATATATATTAGGTACTAAAGTAATTATTTTCTCTGACCATGCAGCATTGAGATATCTATTGAAGAAGAAGGAAGCTAAACCACGTTTAATTTGATGAATACTTCTACTACAGGAATTTGATATTGAAATTAGGAATAAAAAAGGCTCCGAAAACTTGGTGGTAAATCACCTTAGTCGATTACTAATTAATGAGTAAGCATTGCCTTTGAAAGATGAATTTCCTGATTAACATTTAATTAGTGTCAATACATTTAATCTTTGGTACAGTGACTTGGTTAATTTTCTGGTAATAGGTGTTGTCCCAGATGATTTGCTGAGATTTGATAAGGATAAATTATGGAGAGATGCAAAATATTATGCATGGGATAAGCCATATCTATGGAAGTATTGTTCGGACCAAATAATTAGAAGATGTTCCAGAAAATGAAGTGCAGTCCGCACTGCAATTTCGCCATTCAGAAACCTGTGGAGGTCATTTCGGTCCAAAGAGAATGGCCCGTAAAGTGTTAGAGTGTGGTTTGTTTTGGCCTAATTTATTTCGTGATGCTTATTTATTTTGTAAGTCTTATGATAATTGTCAAAGGACTGGTAGGTTAGGACGCAGGGATCAAATGCCACTCACGTCTAAATTGCCTTGTTAAATTTTTGATGTGTGGGTCATTGATTTTATGGGTCCATTCCCATCTTCCTTTGGGAATTCAAACATTTTACTTGCAGTTGTTTATGTTTCTAAGTGGGTTGAAGCTAAAGCTACAAGAACTGATGATACTAAAACTATTATAAATTTTATCAAAACCAATATTTTTTGCAAGTTTGGCAAACCAAAAGTCCTCATTAGTGACAGAGGAACCCATTTTTGCAATAAAATTATGGATGCCCTGCTGAAGAAGTATGGTGTACACCACCGCTTATCTACTGCTTATTATCCATAAACTAGTGGACAAGCTGAAATTTCCAATAGAGAAGTCAAGTCTATTTTAGAGAAAACAGCTAATATAACTCGAAAGGACTGGGGTTCTAAGCTGGATGATGCTCTCTGGCCATACAGAATAGCATATAAAACACCTATCGGTATGTCGCCATATTGATTGGTCTATGGGAAGCCATGCCAATTACTTGTAGAGCTTGAGCACAAAGCGTTTTGGGCAATTAAGCAATGTAATATGCCATTGGATGCAGCAGGAGAGCGTAGGAAATTAGAGCTACAGGAACTGGAAGAATTGAGGAATGAGGCCTATGAGAGTTCAAAAATTTATAAGGAAAAAACCAAGCATTTCCATGACAATATGATTTTAGGAAAGAATTTCAAATTGGACATAAAGTTTTACTCTTTCATTCACGTTTGAAATTATTCCTAGGGAAATTAAGGTCTAGGTGGATTGGACGTTTTGTTATCACTAATATTTATGCTCATGGTTCAGTGAAAATTAAAAGTTTAGAACATGGGAAAATCTTTAAAGTCAAAAAATATCGCTTGAAACCGTTCTATGAAGGATTTCATGTAATGACCCCAATACCGGGCTAACCGTGAATAGTATTTTCCAATAAGCATCGGGGTCAATAGTACTTCCCCGATTCAAAAAATATTTTATTGGACCATTGGATAGAGTATGTCAGCAGGAGTCCGTAGGCAAAATTTTGAGGTTAAACGGATGTTAAATGGGTCCGAAAAGTGCGAAACAATGAAAAAGGTCGTTTAAGGCGTCTGTCGTGACAGACGGCCATCTATGGTGATGGACAGGCCTCTGTGGGGCAACAGATGGCTATACCATCGGTTATAAGGGATGGCCAGGCCGTCTGTTACTTCAGACGGGCATCTAAAAGTCTTTTACAGCCCTGTTTGACTGATTCTGACCTGAAATTGACCGGACCATATCTTGAGCTACGGACCTCAGAAAAATGATCTAAAAATATTAACGCACTCGTATTAATGAGTAGAATCATACAGTAATAAAGATTTAATTATGGCAATACTAAAAATTTAGATTATCGGACTGATAATTAATTACTGGATCGAGGAATGGTCTTCGATTGAGTCAAAAATATTACTTGAGTCTAATGAATATATGTTAAGCATTATGGAGTCAATTTTATGAGGATTTACACTTAGAAAGTAAGAAAAAGATATGATTTCAGTTTAAATAGTACTCGAGTTGACCGGAGGTTTGACCGAGATTTTAAAAATAGAAAATATTTTTAAAACTAATAAAAATTTTCAGATTGATTATAGATAATATTTAGGAATTTTTTGTAGTTAAAAGGGAATTTTTTGAGGACACCGAAAATTTGCTGATCAGACCGATTTGATTGAATCAGACCGAAAACAGACTCTGATCTAGGTGAAATTTTGTGTACGGCCTAGTTTTCACTTGCTATGAATTATGGAATCAAATTTGGAATGACTTGGAGTTGGAAAGTGAGAAAATCATAGAAAAATTGCATGATGGGCTTAGAATGGCTAATTGGGATTTATAGGTTGGACCAAGGTTGAACCAATTTGGGCCACTATAAAAGCCATTAAATGGCAGATTGGTAGATGCATAAGCCTTATCTGCTCAGCCCTTCTCCTTCCCTTAGTTGGCCGAAGTCCCTCACCTTTCTCCTCTCTCAAATTTCTTCAATCTTTGCTCAATTTCTCTCTAAATTCAAGCATTCTAAAGTTAATTCAGCCCCTCTATGAGATCATAGCAACTTCTGGTATCCATTTGGTGGGTTAAAAATAAGGAAAAGCAAGGATTCAAGGTTATGTCCCCAATTGGAGGTAAGAGATTTAGATTATTTTAATTTGATTTATTGGTTCTAAATGATAGATTAGCAAGTGTTAAGAGTGTTTATGAAGTTATATTGCATAAAATAAGAGAATTGATGAGTGTTTCTGTGACTTGTATATTTGGCCATAGAGAGGAAATTAAGAGGTAAAGGGCCAATCAAAGGTTAAGAACAAGAATTATGGGGGTTATGAAGCTTAGTGCATGGATATGACGTTTGTGATTATTTAATCTAAGAATTTTCATTTGGAAATTTAGGGTTGTAAAGTAAGTGTGTGTAAATTGCATGTATAAATAGAATTGAAGTGATAAATGAGTTTAAGGAAGTTAAATAAGATAATTAGAATGATTAAATTGAAAGAAAACTAATTGTGAGTTTTGGTGAGAATGAGGCATAATGGTATACTTAGATAAATTTAAGGTATACCTTGGGATTAAGTGAAATTAAAGGGTATACACATGTGAATTGAGGCTTAATCGAGTGAGATAAGCAATGATTGAGTGACAAGTAAAATATTAGGGTAAAATACTAGTGGTGGCTGAATGGTTTAATAAGGAAAAATGTGACAGAGTATATGGTATATATGATATGTGATGTCGTATACATATTATATGAGTGATAAATTGAATAAGTGAATAAATTAGAAGTGAAAAAGTGTAACAACCCAAATAGGGCCTGGTCGGAATTCGCGCGGTAAGTCGGTTAAGAAAGGGTATTTGCGTAATTGAGTTTTTGAATAGAAGGAAGTTTAGTGTGTGCTTGTAGTGTATAGTGGTAGGGTGTAAGTGGACTAAGGGTTTTTATGGTTTGTGTTTAGAGTATGGTGCCAAGGGTGATGAGTTTAGATGGATGGATTGATTCCCTTAGTTAGAGACAAGTGGCAAAGGTTTGGTGAGCATTTAATGAAAAGTAGGAGAGAGGGAAAGAAGGGGGCAGATTTTTCCTAGCTTCCCGTTGAAGCTAACTCCATTTTCTACCTTTCTTCTTCAATTTCCGTTCTCTCTCTCTCTTGCTTCCATTTTTCTGCTCTCATCCCTTTTCTCTTGTATTTTCCTTGAGTTGTGAGTGTGATCTTGAAGGTTTGTGCTGGAATTATTGAAGGTAAGTGTTTGAGTTCGGATTGGGGGTTCCTTTGCTTGTTTCTTGTTCATTGATTTCTGGTTTTGAATGTGATTTGCGTTTGAATTTAAGTGTTCTTGGTTGGGTTGTGCAAGAATCGGAAGAGAGAAGGAAGAGCAAGGGCAAGGATATAGTGGATTCGTGAGGAAACTCAGTTCGAAGCTTCGTTTTCCAGGTTTGGGAGTTGTGTTCTTGAGTGTTTGTTTGGGATTTTTCCTAATTGTGAATGTGTGTATAATTATGTGTTTATGAGATATTCTGGAAGTGGTTGATTGTGTTATGTTTATATGGTCTATATGCTATGGGTTTGTAATTGTTGAGTGGTTGAGTTTAGCTTGTGGAGTTTAGAACTCATTTTATGTTTTATGTAAAGTGATATTGTTATTTGAATTCATGTATAAGATTTGTTGATGGCATGATTCATTAATGTTTGGATTGTTTTTTTCTTATTATTTGTTGGAGTGTGAAATTAGTTGATTGAAGTGAAAGTTGTGAGATTTTTTGGCTTGAAAGACCTTGGATTTGCCCTGAGGAATCCCATCTGGGCATGGGTCATGGTGGCAACCAATATGATTACCACCGTGAGCCATGAACCAGAGGCATTCTGCCGTGAAGATTGAATAGGTCACGGTGACAACCAATCTGGTTACCACCGTGAGGTATCCAAACTCTTGATTCTGTCTGGCTTCTCTGGTACATCACGGTGATAACCATTTTGGTTGTGACCGTGAGGTACCTCTTTTCAGCATTTTGCCAGAAGCTTTGGCATGTCACGGTGACAACCATTTTGGTTGTGACCGTGAGGTACCCCAGACTTGCTTTCTGCTAAGGATCTCTGGTATGTCACGGTGGCAACCAATCTGATTACCACCATGACCTACCCTGTTTTTGCAATAAAATCCTTTCTGTTATGCATGTTTTATGAATGTTTATTTATGATATTTAGCACGTGATACCATGTATTCTGGGTTTTGTATTCATCTTTTGCATCTTTCAGTTGATCAGCTTTTATGAATGGTGTTTCAATTTGAACCTTATCTTGTTGTGTAATGTCATGTGAGAGAGTGTGTTGTCAAGCCTGAAGAGTCAAGGTATAGGATAATTAAGCATGCTTAAGAAGGGTTAGTATACAGCTGTTCTGTCTGCCCCGTTTGGGCGAAGCGGTCGACCTCCGAGATGGTCATCTTCCGTGTAGTGATAAAATATTTTGAGACTCCGGTCTCCCGTGCTACCCTCAGGTATTAAAGTATTTTTGAGGCTTCGGTCTCCCGTGCCGTGTTCCCGTATCCTCCACCATTGAATTCAGGCTATTGTGTGAACTGTCTGGTATTGGTTTAGCGAAGTGTTCTGATTATTGTGTGACTCTGAATAGTGTATTGATTTAGTGTTGTGTACTATTTATCCTGATTATATATTTATATCTCTGTACTCTGATTCATATTGTTTTATGAATGTTAGTGCATGTTTTCGTGTATAGTGCTCTGTTGTGTTTGTTTCTTCCCACTAAGCGTTATTGCTTAGCACGGGCTTTTATCCCGTGCAGGTAGCGTGAAGGATTTTTTTGGGAGTTGCTCGTGTCGCGCATCTGCAGGCTGGCCACATAGGAGTCGAGTTATTTATTTTGTATTCTCCTGAATTTCGTTTTGTATATGTATTCTCTTGTTTAGTGGCTTATGTAAATTTTGTATAGAATCTTTTATGTAATCTTTTGAGATATTGTGTATAGTTTTGAATTCTGTTCTTAATGGTAATGTGGTATATTTTCTATGATTTCTCTTATTGGTTGTTGAATGCTTCCGCTTAGCGCATGTATGCTTCCGCTGTATGATTTGTCGCGTCGTGAGTGAGCGTCGTGTAGCGCGCCCGTCGGTGCCCTTCCAACGGGGACGGCGGCGGGGGTGTTACAGGTTGTGGTATCAAAGCGCCGGTTTAGGCGGTTCTGGTTGCCTCTGTTTGTTATGTGTTGAGTCTTTGCATACGAGTCGGTTTTGTGTCGTGGCCTAATGCAGATGTGCCTTGTCTCGTGTAGTGTCTAGATGGAGTCTGATCCAAGTGAGCAAGTAGGTGAGACAGCTGGCAGTGCGAGTGTAGTGAGAGGTGAGCAACCTGCTCCGCAGCGTCAGCAAGAAGAGATTCCTGGTATGGGTTTTGGTCAAGAGAATCCGGTCCTAGTGCAAGGGTTACTTCAGTTGGTAGAGAGGCTGACTGCTCCTAAGGCTCCAACTGAGTTATTAAGGAAGAGAGGAGCCGAGGATTTCCATGGAACTGCTTTGGACCAATCTGATGTGGCCGAGTTTTGGCTTAAGAGGGTAGGTCGGATTTTACAAGAGATAAGATGTCCCGCAGATCAGAGGGCACTTTGTGCAGTGTCGTTGCTTTAGGGGTCAGCGTATGATTGGTGGGAATTGGTGATGCGAAATCCTCAGCGACCAGCCGTGTTGACTTGGGAATTCTTCAAGCAAGAATTTGAGCAGAAATATGTGACGAAGGCTTATCAGGAAGCTAAGTGGAGAGAGTTCATCAGTCTGAAGCAGCGAGGTATGACCGTGAGTGAGTATGATAAGGAATTCAGCCGGTTGAGCAAGTACGTACCTGAAGCTTTGTTGACGGATGAGTTTAGAAGTAGGCATTTCCTAGAGGGACTGCGTGAGGTGTTCAGAGGTCCTTTGTCGGCAATGTCAGTCTTGGAACCAGTGGAGTATTATCAGCTTGTGGCAGCGGCAATGAAGTTGGAGGAATCCGAGGTGATCAAGCAGAAGATTGAGAACAAGAGGAAAGCACCGGATGGTGGGTTCAGTAGTGGCAAGAAGTCGAGAGGAGCTCCGAGTGGCCAAAGTGGGAAGAGTTCAGTTCTGGTACGTTCAGAAGTCGATAGTGTAGCGCCACCCTCTAGCAAGGGAAGTGTGATTCCGGAGTGCGAGAATTGTCATAAGCGCCATTGGGGCGTGTGTAGGAGGCTCTCTGGAGCGTGTTTCAGATGTGGCAGCCAAGAGCACGTGGTAGCGAATTGTCCGGATCGACGAGAGCTTCAAGATAGACCCGAGAGTAGAGCGAGTGGTCAGCGATCCAGAGGGAACCAGAGTGGTAGGGGAAGCGGCCGTCATTATCAAGCGCCATCAGAGACAGTGCAGAAGTCGCAAGCTGAAGAAGTGCCTGTGCATCCGAGAGTTTATGCAATGCAAGCAGGAGATATAGCAAATCGAGCGGGACCTTCTGGTAAGTTGCATAATAGTTTATGTTCTTTTCGGTTTGAGTTTTGGGTTGTCTGGATTTAAGTAATTTGCGGGGAAATTTCGAGGACAAAATTTCTTAAGGGGGAGTGATTGTAACAACCCAAATAGGGCCTGGTCAGAATTCGCGCGGTAAGTCGGTTAAGAAAGGGTATTTGCGTAATTGAGTTTTTGAATAGAAGGAAGTTTAGTGTGTGCTTGTAATGTATAGTGGTAGGGTGTAAGTGGACTAAGGGTTTTTATGGTTTGTGTTTAGAGTATGGTGCCAAGGGTGATGAGTTTAGATGGATAGATTAATTCCCTTAATTAAAGACAAGTGGCAAAGGTTTGGTGAGCATTTAATGAAAGGTAGGAGAGAGGGAAAGAAGGGGGCAGATTTTTCCTAGCTTCCCGTTGCAGCTAACTCCATTTTCTCCCTTTCTTCTTCAATTTCCGTTCTCTCTCTCTCTTGCTTCCATTTTTCTGCTCTCATCCCTTTTCTCTTGTATTTTCCTTGAGTTGTGAGTGTGATCTTGAAGGTTTGTGCTGGAATTATTGAAGGTAAGTGTTTGATTTCGGATTGGGGGTTCCTTTGCTTGTTTCTTGTTCATTGATTTCTGGTTTTGAATGTGATTTGGGTTTGAATTTAAGTGTTCTTGGTTGGGTTGTGCAAGAATCGGAAGAGAGAAGGAAGAACAAGGGCAAGGATATAGTGGATTCGTGAGGAAACTCAGTTCGAAGCTTCGTTTTCCAGGTTTGGGAGTTGTGTTCTTGAGTGTTTGTTTGGGATTTTTCCTAATTGTGAATGTGTGTATAATTATGTGTTTATGAGATATTCTGGAAGTGGTTGATTGTGTTATGTTTATATGGTCTATATGCTATGGGTTTGTAATTGTTGAGTGGTTGAGTTTAGCTTGTGGAGTTTAGAACTCATTTTATGTTTTATGTAAAGTGATATTGTTCTTTGAATTCATGTATAAGATTTGTTGATGGCGTGATTCATTAATGTTTGGATTGTTTTTTTTTATTATTTGTTGGAGTGTGAAATTAGTTGATTGAAGTGAAAGTTGTGAGATTTTTTGGCTTGAAAAACCTTGGATTTGCCCTGAGGAATCCCATCTGGGCATGGGTCACGGTGGCAACCAATATGATTACCACTGTGAGCCATGAACCAGAGGCATTCTGCCGTGAAGATTGAATAGGTCACGGTGACAACCAATCTGGTTACCACCGTGAGGTATCCAAACTCTTGATTCTGTCTGGCTTCTCTGGTACATCATGGTGATAACCATTTTGGTTGTGACCGTGAGGTACCTCTTTTCAGCATTCTGCCAGAAGCTTTGGTATGTCAAGGTGACAACCATTTTGGTTGTGACCGTGAGGTACCCCAGACTTGCTTTCTGCCAAGGATCTCTGGTATGTCACGGTGGCAACCAATCTGATTACCACCGTGACCTACCCTGTTTTTGCAATAAAATCCTTTCTGTTATGCATGTTTTATGAATGTTTATTTATGATATTTAGCACGTGATACCATGTATTCTGGGTTTTGTATTCATCTTTTGCATCTTTCAGTTGATCAGCTTTTATGAATGGTGTTTCAATTTGAACCTTATCTTGTTGTGTAATGTCATGTGAGAGAGTGTGTTGTCGAGCCTGAAGAGTCAAGGTATAGGATAATTAAGCATGCTTAAGAAGGGTTAGTATACAGCTGTTCTGTCTGCCCCGTTTGGGCGAAGCGGTCGACCTCCGAGATGGTCATCTTCCGTGTAGTGATAAAATGTTTTGAGACTCCGGTCTCCCGCGCTACCCTCGGGTATTAAAGTGTTTTTGAGGCTTCGGTCTCCCGTGCTGTGTTCCCGTATCCTCCACCATTGAATTCAGGCTATTGTGTGAACTGTCTAGTATTGGTTTAGCGAAGTGTTCTGATTATTGTGTGACTCTAAATAGTGTATTGATTTATTGTTGTGTACTATTTATCCTGATTATATATTTATATCTCTGTACTCTGATTCATATTGTTTTATGAATGTTAGTGCATGTTTTCGTGTATAGTGCTATGTTGTGTTTGTTTCTCCCCACTAAGCGTTATCGCTTAGCACGGGCTTTTATCCCGTGCAAGTAGAGTGAAGGATTTTTTTGGGAGTTGCTCGTGTCGCGCATCTGCAGGCTGGCCACATAGGAGTCGAGTTATTTATTTTGTCTTCTCCTGAATTTCGTTTTGTATATGTATTCTCTTGTTTAGTGGCTTATGTAAATTTTGTATAGAATCTTTAATGTAATCTTTTGAGATATTGTGTATAGTTTTGAATTCTGTTCTTAATGGTAATGTGGTATATTTTCTATGATTTCTCTTATTGGTTGTTGAATGCTTCCGCTTAGCGCATGTATGCTTCCGCTGTATGATTTATCGCGTCGTGAGTGAGCGTCGTGTAGCGCGCCCGTCGGTGCCCTTCCAACGTGGGCAGCGGCGGGGGTGTTACAAAAAGAAGGTTTAATGAAAAGAAACACATGAAAATCAAATGATTAATTTAATGAATTAAAGACACATTTAATTCATATAATGATAATATGACCATAAGATAAGTATATATGAAATTTGAAAGTATATTGATTGAATTGAAAATTTTAATAAATTAATTGAGTATTTTTTAGAACATTTTGTCCGCAGTAGGAAATACTGATAATTAGTGAAACAATTGAAATTATATGTGTAATTAATGTACTTTTGAGTAAATGAATAATCGGAATTGAAATGATAAGAAAAGAATGAAAGTGGCTTGAAATGAACTTATGGCCACTTACTGTATCAAGTATACTTATTATGTAAAATAAGTATATAATATGACATGTGCAACATTGACGATAATGTTATGTAACTAGTGAAATGAAATGATAGTGAGATGTGAATGAAAGTGAAAATGTTAAAAAGGTAAAAAGTGGATTTGAAAGTTAATTGAGAAAGTATTTGCCCTTAGTAGTGTCTGGCGGTCTAATCTACTTCAAAATATATTTGGCTAGCCATAGGGACACCTATACCGCGGTGAAAGTCACGACGACTTACTTTATTATGGCAGATTTACGATGGTCTCCCATAGTGCATAGATATGTTCTATGTTTAGTGTACTATTCTGTAACACCCCCTACCCATACGTAGGCGATCCCATCCGATTAGGAGTGATGCCGTATGAGTCAGGGTGCCACCAAACGGATACAAGGCAAACCATACAATCATTCATAACATACATACCAAAGTACGGGGTAATTAAAAACTTTAAGGGAAAAGAAAGCAATAGCTGATCATACATTAATATAAGTACATAAGCGGAAGCTATAACAAAACTGATACAAGAGAGTTCTATACAAAAAGAATCATCAAAGATTACAAAAGCTAAGCCCTATACTAAAACCTTCTGTGTTGGCTTGACGACGGCGACTCTCTCAAAGCAAAACTCCTTCCGCACCTGCACGGGTAAAAATACCGTGCTAAGCGATAAACGCTTAGTGGGGAAACACACATAAAATATGGACGGCCATTCACAATAGTCGTCAAGGCATAACACATTCACAATGGCAAATGCAATAGTTATAGCATAAACCATAAGCATGCTTACAATTTAAAGCCATTCATTCCTCGTCTCAAATTCATAACCATTCCCAAAATAATCAAGCATACGTCTCATCATTATACTCATTCAGATATCACATTGATATAATCGAATCAGAGCAGAGCAAACCAATCGAACACCTGCTGACTCGAGGTAGTGGATAACGAGTGTACTGAGGGTACCTTACAGGTACGAATCGATTACTGAGGGTACCTCACAGGTACAAATCAAAAGTCATTTCATTTAAATCATTAACACAATATTTTTACTGAGTGGACCTTAAACAAGATCCAAATACTGAGGGATTCGCGAGGGACCTAACGGGGACCTGATCGGGGTCCGAACTGAACTGAGGGCTGCAGCTAAAAGACTCTATTAGGCATGTCTAACTATCCACTTACTAGACTCTAGCAGGTCATGCGTAACACAAGTTACATCCGAATACTCATCACATAAGGAAATTCATACATGAGCATAACTCAATATATATATTACTACATAAAACACATACTACTTTAGCATAGCAAAATACACCATTAATTGATGCTAAAAAGATAGAATAACCCTAAACAATAAATAAAACCAAAAACAAGAGGAAAAGGAGTGAAAAGAAAAGAAGTCCAAAATCTGCATATTTGGACATAAGCGTTTTACACGGCGGTATGGGAAATCCATACCGTCATGTAAGACAGTTTACACGGGAGTATGGGGTATCCCATACTGCCGTGTAACATGCCCAACACAGCTGGACGAAGGCTTGAACACTGCTCTAACAGAGGCATTTCACACGGCTGTGAGGGAAATCCATACCGCCGTGTGAAACTCACAGGTCAAAACATAACTGGGCAGTAGCGTTTTACACGGCTGTATGGGTGTATTCTCACCGCCGTGTAAAATCTCAACCTTGCAATTTTTGAGTAATTTCCTCGATCCACACGGCGGTGAGCTATTTCCTTACCGCCGTGTGACTTCTGAAAATTCCAGAAATCGCAGAAGTCACTCCAAAAATCCGAACCCAAAATCACACACATCACAAAATACACACTCCAAATCATAAATTGGACCCAAGAACTTACCTATCCAACTCAGACCACAACCACACTCATCAATAACACAATTAATCATCCAATAATCCAACATTCATAAATTAAAATTAACAAAACCTACCCATGCATAACTAAATCATCATACTCTCAAATTCACAATTTCCAACACTTAATAACAGTAATCTCAACATCAATACACACATGCACACCTTATTAAACCATATCATGCAATTTTTCCCAAAAATACACAAACCAACTCAAAACATCAAACACACCCAATTTAGAGATAAGTCCCAAACCTGAAATTCTAAGCTTCAATATCTTAGCTCCACTAGTCCCAGCAATTTCCTTGCCCTTAGGATCGCGGTAAGGATCAACTAACAATTAAAACCAACAAGAATAACAAAGAACAAACCCTAGTTAAATCTAAACCCAAAGAAGAAGAAGAAGATGAAAACAAATGAAAAACAAGATGAGAAGAATACATTTACTTACCAAAGAGGATGCAAGGAGATGATTAATTCCACCAATAAAGACTTGAATCTACACTAAAGTTCTTAGAGTGAAGAAAATGAAGAAGAAGAAGAAGAAGTTGATGAGGGGAAGAAGGAAACGTGAATCTGCCCTTTCCCCTTCTTTCTTTCCTTTTCCTTTTTCTTTTCTTTGCCCTAACCATGTGTCAATTTCCTATTCGTGAAAGTAATCACTCACACCCAACAAGTATGCACTACACACACCTAATGCACTCCCAACTAAAAGCACCCTACAATGGTATGAACACATGCACATAATCATCTCCCAATTAAAACACCTTAATATGATATGCTCAAATGCACACAACCATTTCCCAAATAATTCACACACTAATGCCACACATATTACCATGTGCTAATAAACCCCAAAAACATGCATTTTTACCAAAATACCCTTATGATATGCCGAACACATGTAAATGCATGCTCACACAGATAGGCTCAAACTACTAGGGGGCAAACGGGGTGTGACATGTTCTGTGATACTGTTAGAATGGTCCTTCAGGGTTATTCTCTA
This sequence comes from Excoecaria cochinchinensis, assembly GCA_947683425.1. Classification (NCBI taxonomy): domain Eukaryota; kingdom Viridiplantae; phylum Streptophyta; class Magnoliopsida; order Malpighiales; family Euphorbiaceae; genus Excoecaria; species Excoecaria cochinchinensis. The sequence continues at coordinate 4,649,140 of CANTUQ010000063.1, forward strand.
CTGTACTATAGTGGGCTTTTGGTTTCACGTTCCGTATATCCAATCTGCAGATTTTCTGCTAGGATTGTATTAGGGGCATATTGAAATAATAAAATGATTTGAAAAATGAAAAGTAAAATAAAGATAATAATTTAAAGAAAAAGGGACTTAAATGATAAGAAATAAAAAGTTTAAGGTGAAAAAGGTAATTTACCCCAAATGATAAATTAAATGGGTAATAATAGTAAAATGACCTGAAGATGTAAAAATTGAAGTGAAATTGACAAATTCAGTGAAAAATGACTCATGTGAAAGAGAATAAAAGTTCAACGAATAAAACGTAATTTACTGTAAAAATAATTAGTTGGAAGACTAATTGGCGAATTATAAGTTAAGAAGTGAATAAATGTGAAAATATAGTGCTTAAATAGCAAAATTGTAAATGAACGTTAAAAGAATGGTAATATTGTAACTTGATAAAAGTTTGAGGTAAAACTGTAATTAAATGTAAAAGAAGGTTAATAAATGATACGAAAAAGAAAAGTGAACTTAAAATGACAATTGTGTAAAGAATGCAAAGTTTAGGGACTAAAGTGTAATTTAATATGAGAATGTTAATCTGAGGACTAAAATGTAATTTATAAGCCAAATAATGATTTAAAATGAAAAGAGAAATGAACTAGTGGCAAAAATTGTAATTATGATGTAAAAGTAGCAATTTTGTAATTAATTGAAAGATTAGGGACCAAAGCGAAATTTTATCATATTAATGGTACCTATTAGAATAAAATGAAAAGTGAAGGGGTAATAGTATGTAAAAATGTGAAATAAATGAAAGATGCCGCAAAGATAATTAAATGGGTATTAAAGGGTAAAATCCTAAATAAAGTGTAATTGGGTAATTAAGTTAAATACTAGGATTAATGAATGAAAATAACCAAATGAGTGATTAAGTGATCTAATTGCAAAGAATTGACTTCTTACGGGCTGACAAGTAAAATGTTCATGAATGTAAGAATGTGAGTGATTTAAATGGAATTGAGGAATTAGTTAAGGTAAAATGCATTATAGAAGTATACGGAGTAAAATGAAGTGAATGAATTAAGTGGATGATAGTAAATGTAATATAGAAGTGAAACGTATTGTAGTGTAAAATGTATTAATTAAAGTAAATAAAGTGACAGGATTGATTAGTTATAAGAAATGAGGATAGAGCGTAAATGAAAAGCAGAGAATATGGATAAGAGGATTAGTGAACAATGTTAAAGTTAAGGGTTAAAGTAGTAATAGGTCAAAAAGTAAGTTAAAAGGGCCAAAATGGACAGTTTACAAGTAACGTAATAAGTTAAGAGTGCAAGGTAAAGTAATGTAAAATTGTAATCAAAGTCATATGAATAGTAAATTGGGAAACTAAAGAAAGATGAAGGACTAGATAGTAATATGACATTGTTAAGCCTGAATGTGAGGACCAAAGTGTACGTATGTATGTATGTGCCCGAGTTAGAATTAGAAATTTTTAGATTTGTAATCACCACTGGGCATTTTTAATGCTCAGCATATAGTTTATCTGACTGTGTGCAAGTACCGAGTAGGACGTCTGAGGAGCAAGCGTGCTATCAGCTTTGAACTCAGATTAGATCTCCGGATTAAAGCGAAGAATAGTATGTATATTGTTTTGGCATGTATATGTAACTGTTTAGGATTGATTATGTAAAATGTATTATGATTATAGTGAATGTTATAAATTATTAGAGTATGATATGATGTGATAAATGTAGTACTGGGTTGGGTTAGTGTGACTTGTTAGTGACATGATAGTTTGAAAGAATAAGTTGAAAACAAATTTACCGTAATTGCTATAAGTTTTGATTAAACAATCATAGTAATAGTATAAGCAATGCAATATATGTATTGTTCGGAAGCGATAAGGGTGTTACATTTTAGGCCCAAGGAAGTGAAAAAGTGAGCTTAACAGCTCCTAAACGTGTGAATTGAAACTCAGGAACGTTTAGCTAAAGATGTTAAAGAGTGGCGCTTTTGGGGGGGCAACCCAATACTTGGCCTTGCCCAAGGCTAAAGTGTTCCTACTTAGATTTAAATTTCATTATTTTGTTTTCTTTTAATTTACTACCTTCTTCTTCTTCCTCATTTTCTTCTTATGGCTTACTTAATTATTTTTTGATTATGCAGGTGGCTTTAGGACGAAACTGGCTATTTTAAGTGTGACTTGCTTGGAAATAATAATAATAATAATAATAATAATAATAATAATAATAATAATAATAATAATAATTATTATTATTATTATTATTATTATTATTATTATTATTATTATTATTATTATTATTATTATTATTATTATTTTAATAGCTTTAATAGCCATACAAGTCCTACAATAATATTTTATACGTTGAGCATTAAATAATGGAATGCAATGGAGAATTTGTAAATCCCAAATTAATTTTCATGGTTATAGGCTAACTTTGTCTCAAATTTGGGGGTTCATCGGTTTCTTAGTTTAATGGATTTTAATTTTATTTGTGGGCTTTTATTTTTTTTGCTTTTAATTTAACTTATTCTATTTGTTTAACCCATTTACCTTTTAACTTAACCTAGTAATTGTTTTTACGCTTACAAACCCACCAGTAGTCGCCACTCCTACTCCTCTGCTTCACCGCCAGAGCTTCCAAGGCCACACCAGAGAAGATCGGGCCTCACGCAGCTCGTCTCCCGCCCAGTCCTTCTCCCAGATCTCTCACGCAATGATCCACCTCACCATGACCCGAATGAAGAGCCAATCTTTGGCCAACCCTAGGTGCGGTAGATCCACATCCATCACATAGCGCAAAGAGGAACCACCCCATTCAGCAGTACAGATCCGCAGCTTGTAGCAGTGTTGTGCATTTTCTAATGATGCAACATACCGCAAGTATACGGTGTACCGCAATAGTACTTTAGATATCGATCCCACAGGGAACGTGTTACACACTATTACTAATTGATTTTAATCTTGTTTACAATGATAATAAATTTGATGGTTGAATTAGAACTACTTAATTTAAACCTAATTTATGTTTATCAGAAGAAGATAAATAGTATATGAATGAAGAACTAAACATAATGAATTTGATCCATCCTTTTGATTAACAATTATTCATCTTTCATGCAAGCCAAGTTAGAATAAATTTTTAACTCACTCTCTCGACATGAATTAAAATGCCTAAAACATACAATTAAAATTCTAACTCACAATTTTCATTAATGAATTAGAGGTTTCTAATTACATATTTTAAGAATAGACACTAACCTATAGCAATTATCTCAATATACCAATCTCTTGAATATATCTTAATAATGAAATTCTATTAGATGTCAGATAAAGCAAACTCTCGAATTACTTTAACTTATAAAAATCATTCAAAAGATACTAATAGAAAATCTACAATGAAAGATTATTAAAGTAGATGAAATTAAAAGAATAAAAACATGCAAATTCATTAAAATGATATTCATAGAAATATTGGAGAAGAATTAAAAATAAGAGAATAAGATAGAAGTTCTTCAACCCTTTTCTAAATCTCTTGAAACAGATTTTCTTCTCCTTGATCTTCTTCTTCAAACCATAAAAACTAAATAAGAAAATAAAACTAAAGAATATTGTTTAACTAAAATACAGAAAATTACTTTACTAAAAAATTCATCATCCTAATAAATTACATTTAAACTAATATTTATAGATGTTGATTGAAAGTTGATGTCCCTTGAAGATGTCTCTTGGGAATGGATGCACAATTTGGTGAAAGAGGGTGACTTTTCATGTGATTTTTGGCTGAAAACCGTCCAACGGTCGTCTCTGTCGCGATCGCAACGCTGTCGCGATCGCGACAGAACGCGCTTGCCCATTTCTTCCTTCTTTCCTCTCTTCGGTTTTCTTTTCCCTCTCTGGCCAGTCACGTCGCGTGACTCCCCATCACGGCGTGTCTTCTTCGCGTGTGGCGTGACTGGCGCTCACGCCTTGCCTCCTCTCTTCTCCTTTCTCTTCTTTCTCTTCTCTTCTTTTCTGTTCCTTTCCTGGCCTCTCTGTGGCGTCACGTCACGTGACCTTTGCTCACGCCGTGACTCTTCTTCTTTCTTCTTTTCTTTCCTTTCTTTCCTTTCTTTGCTGGCTTCTCTTCTTCAGTCACGTCATGTTACTCCTAGTCACGGCGTGACTCGTCTCTCTCGCAGCTCCTTCTTCTTTTCCTCCTCCTTCTTCATTCTTCTTTTCAAGTCACGTCACGTGACTCATAGTCACGGCGTGATCCTTCTCTCACGATCATTTCATTCTATTAACTTCTTCATCCGCTCTTTCTCTTTAATTTTCACCTAAAAACACAGAAAATCAACATAAACACTCAACTGGTACAAATAATCATAAACTAATATATCACATCAAATTATACACACAATTACATAATTAATTACACAAACTCACACAAAATAAATACTAAATTATAGTTCAATTTAGCTCCTATCAAATTCCCCCACACTAAACCCTTGCTTGTCCTCAAGCAAGATCAAAGAAATAAGAAAATTTAATAACCAGTAAAAATTACTACAAAACACTGTTATTTAGCACATGTAATAGAATTGAAAAGAACCAAAATATCTCATACACTCATAATAAAATCAGTAAATCAAAATTTAAAAGTATGCATCCCAAATTCAACAAATTACTAAACTTTACTAATGCCAACATAAAGAGTATGAAGTCTATTAAAACTAAACATGAAATAAAGAAAGAAAATTAATCATAAAGTTTAAATTCTCAAGCTACTAGTTGTACTTAGGACATTTTGAGCTCACTTACCCTTAATCCAATCTCAAGGCATTTTTAGACTTTGCTTTTTCTTTTTTTTTTTTAATTTTTCTTTTTGATTTCTAGCAAGAGAAAGTATATGGGTGCGTTTTACGCTCCATCCCATATTGTTGCAATTTTTGATATATATCTTGCTTTTCTTTTTTTTTTTATTTATTTTAGTGGGTGCATTTTATGCTCCATCCCACTTTTAACTTTTCTTTTTAAATTTAGTCCTCATCCATTATTGAAAAGAAATAAGGGCAAGTATTATGGCTATAGTTTCCTTAAACAACTAGAAATTGAAAATTATAAACTAAATGAGTAAATTCTAACTCTAAAAACATGGTTAGTTAAAAAGACTAAATAATCTATAATGTTGAAAGAAGTAAAACAAAATAACTTGAAAAACTTAAAATACATGCTAAAAATTTTTGAAAAACTGATAAAAATAAGCATCAAAGATAAATGACTTAACAATCTATACCATATACCAAATAAACAATGCTTTATAATAAAGTTTACTTAAAAGCCTAATTGAAATATAAAAATATACAAACAAAAACAATCATGCAATTGACATACATAATACATATACAAACTCACAAACACAATCACAAACATCACAACACATAACACAATCACTCCCCCACACTTAGAACCAACATTGTCCTCAATGTGTAGGAATGACACACAAAAACAAGTAAAAAGAAATAAATGAAATGAATAAAAAGAAAACTCCCCTATCATGGTGAAGGTGGAGGTGAAGGAACCACAAATCCAGCTTGTGTCAAGAAGTTATCAAACTTGTACTCCAGCCTCCTTTGACGTCGCTCAATGGAAGATAATTGCTCTTGCATATTAGAGAGCATTGAGGGGATGTTATGGCTGGATGAGCCAACTTCAGGAGCATCAGCTACAGCAGATGGAATATCTGCCATCTCCTCATTTTCACTTGCCTCCTCCTCACCTTCTTCTTCTTGTTCCTCAACTTGTGGTGCAGCATTTCCAGCAATATCCCTCCAACATGATCGAGCACGTGCTGGAATTTCCTGAAAATTATTGCCAACAATTTCTCCACGAACTAACATAGTCTTATTAAAATACTGGCAAGGAAAAACTCTATAATAGGCAGCAAGATCCACATTTAGATTAGTTGCAATACTAGAAATAACATGCCCATGTGTTAAAGGCGAATCATGTTTATGTACACATTGCAACAATTGACTTACTATCCAAAAAGGCCAACATATGTCCTTGCGTTTATGTACACACCACATTAAAAACAACTCATTATAGGAAACTCTATTAAATTCAGATCGATTAAAAACCAGAGAAGCTAAAATCCTATGCAAAATCCAATATTTTAAATCTTTAATAAACATTGATTTAGCATCCCTAGCTCTATAACGAGTTTGTAAATCAGTCCAAAATTCATGTGGCTTAAACGATTTAGGTGGCTCGGTCAAACCAGCTTGAGAAAATCTAAATATCCTATGCAACATAAAATAAGTTAAAGTATAAGGTTTTCCAGCCATCCGAAAGTCTAACCAATTCTCATTATCATCATTCTTTTTTAATGTGGTATAAAATTCTAAAACTAAATCAGGACGCACATTTTCACGCATAGAAGCAAATTTAAACAACCCACATACTCTTAACATGTCATTAACTACTTCTAGCATACCAATTTGATTAAGTAAAGAGTCAGGAAAAAACTTACAGTGCATCAAATACCTATTACGAAGTAGTAAATACCTACTGCCTTCGTCTACAGAGAAAATGGGAAATAGAGCACCATAATGAGAAGCAATGTTCACCACTTCAACTTCCTGCTCTTCTTGGTCAGTTCGGGGAACAGTGGGATTCTTTGTTCTCACCATATTTGTTTGTGTTGGGTAAACAGACAATGATAAATATAGGGAAGTAAATCTGATAACAATAGAAGAAATTAACTAAATCAAATACACAAAAAGAAAACAGGAAAGATAAATGAAAAAGGAATGTAAACAGAGAACAAACTATAAAACGAAATGTGATCTAGTTATTCATAAACATGCCGAAATTAAATGGAATGAGAGAAAGAAGAAATGAAAAGAAAAATAAAATGACAAACCTGAATGGAGAATGAAAATCACGTGAGCCCTAAGTCAGTCTTTGGAAGAAAAGAAATAGAAAGCTAAAATGTAGAACAATAAAAACGAAAGGAAAACAGATTAGGGTAGTTCGAAAATCTCTGTGGAAGAAAAAGAAAAAGAAATGAAGCAAAAAGAAAGGAAGAAGAAAAGTGGGTAATGAAAGTCTGTAACTCGTGACCTGTTTTGGGCAAAATAACACTAAGAGAAAGAATGAAGAGTCAAGTGAGAAATGAGGTAAACAAGGAACTAAAGAAAAATTGGAAACGTCACCTGTGTAGGGCAAATAAAACTAACAGTTGAAATGAGAAAGAAGAGGAAAGGTCACGACGTTAGGGTTTAAAAATTAGAGTTCCCGCTTTTAATTTTTTAGTTTCCTGTGTTTTAATGCTTAATTGGTAAAATTAAGTTAATGTAATTGAAATTAAATTACCTTTATCAGAAAAGAAAAGAAAACAAAACAAATAATAGAAAAAATAAGAACAAAAACGGAAAAATTTTAAAACTTACCTGATATACCCCTGAATTCGTAAATCCCCCATCACGAGGCGTGAGGCAACATCACGCCGTGCGCCTGACGAAATTGCTTGCTTTTTGTTTCAACGCCTTCTGTCGCGATCGCGATACATGCCGCGATCGCGACAGAAGCAACGCCTGCATAAATTTTATTTTTTATATTTTTCTTTGCTTCCTTTTTTTTTATTTATTTTTTTTATATTTATTAAACAAATCTAATCTTACAAAATTAGCTGTGAAATAAAACAAATATATTAGTAGCATGAAAATCAAAAATAAAACTATATAAACAAATTTAAAACAAAGTACAAAACATAAATAAAAACAATATAATTAAGTAACCTAAATAAAAGAACTAGACAAATCATGGCTTAATATTCTCCCTAGGATTTTCCTCGGTATTACTTGGAAGGCATCCTAGATTCCTAGAAGGTAAATAATTAGCAAGTTGGCCTATTTGAACCGCAAGATTATGAATAGAGGCTGCATGATTTTTAGTGATTTGATCAATTTTTGCCTCAAGTTTCTTTTGGCTTTCATCTTGAGAATTCATCTTATAATTAATTTCTTCAATAAACTTATCAAGTTTTCCTTCAAAAACACCAAACCTATCTTGTGGTTGTTGATATCCTACTCCCCTATTTTGGTTGTTAACATTATTATTTCCCCATGAAAGGTTAGGATGATTTCTCCAACCAGAATTATAGGTATTAGAATAAGGATTTCCACGTCCTTGGCTTTGAAGAAAATTAACTTGCTCTTTATTAGCTATGCCTAAAGTGCAATTTTCACTATCATGCCCATTTTGACCACACACATTACATGCATTTGATACATTACCTCCCATGCCTAGGTTATTAACTCTATGAGTTAAAGCCTCAACTTGAGCTTGTAATGCAACCATAGAATCAACTGAATGTATCCCCCTAACATTAGAATTATTATACTCTCTTACTCTTTCAGGAGGCCACATACAGTTATTCATGGCCATCTCTTCCAAAAGCTCATATGCTGCATCAATTGTTTTTCTCATTAAAGATCCTCCAGCAGCAGCATCTATAGTCCCCCTTGTAGTAGGATTTACACCATTATAGAATGTTTGCATCAACAACTCTCTTGGCAAGTTATGGTGTGGACACATTCTTTGCAATTCCTTGAATCTTTCCCAAGCCTCATATAATGATTCATTTTCATTTTGAACAAATGTGGTGATATCCTTTATGATTTTTGAGGTTTTGGCCAATGGAAAATATTTTGATAAAAATGCTTGGGCCAATTGATCCCAAGTAGTTATAGATCCTCTTGTCAAAGAATTCAACCAAGCCTTTGCTTTATCCTTCAATGTGAATGGAAAAAGCCTAAGCTTGATTGCATCATTTGAAACCCCATTTATCTTAAAGGTATCACAAATCTCAAGAAAATTTGCCAAATGAGCATTTGGATCCTCATTTGCCAAACCATAAAATTGAATACTATTTTGAATCATTTGCAATAATGAAGGCTTAATCTCAAATTGATTGGCATTTACCGTTGGTCTTACCACTCCTTGTTGAGCACCACTCAATGCAGGTGTGGCAAAGTCCATCAATCTTGGTGGATTTTCTTCAGCCATGATAATTGATCTCCTATTTTTGTTCTTCTTTTTATTTGATTTCCGATTACTTAATAAAAACCTCTCAATTTCAGGATTTATAGGCTCAAGCTCTTCTAAAGAACTCCTTGTACTAGGCATGAACTTCTAAAATCCTGTAAAAACAAAACACAAAATTAATTTAAACAAATAAACAAATTAAAACAAAACAAAATATTGTAATCCAAAATCATAAATCAATTTTTATAATGGCAAACAACCGTTCCCCGGCAACGGCGCCAAAAACTTGTTGTGCATTTTCTAATGATGCAACATACCGCAAGTATACGGTGTACCGCAATAGTACTTTAGATATCGATCCCACAGGGAACGTGTTACACACTATTACTAATTGATTTTAATCTTGTTTACAATGATAATAAATTTGATGGTTGAATTAGAACTACTTAATTTAAACCTAATTTATGTTTATCAGAAGAAGATAAATAGTATATGAATGAAGAACTAAACATAATGAATTTGATCCATCCTTTTGATTAACAATTATTCATCTTTCATGCAAGCCAAGTTAGAATAAATTTTTAACTCACTCTCTCGACATGAATTAAAATGCCTAAAACATACAATTAAAATTCTAACTCACAATTTTCATTAATGAATTAGAGGTTTCTAATTACATATTTTAAGAATAGACACTAACCTATAGCAATTATCTCAATATACCAATCTCTTAAATATATCTTAATAATGAAATTCTATTAGATGTCAGATAAAGCAAACTCTCGAATTACTTTAACTTATAAAAATCATTCAAAAGATACTAATAGAAAATCTACAATGAAAGATTATTAAAGTAGATGAAATTAAAAGAATAAAAACATGCAAATTCATTAAAATGATATTCATAGAAATATTGGAGAAGAATTAAAAATAAGAGAATAAGATAGAAGTTCTTCAACCCTTTTCTAAATCTCTTGAAACAGATTTTCTTCTCCTTGATCTTCTTCTTCAAACCATAAAAACTAAATAAGAAAATAAAACTAAAGAATATTGTTTAACTAAAATACAGAAAATTACTTTACTAAAAAAATTCATCATCCTAATAAATTACATTTAAACTAATATTTATAGATGTTGATTGAAAGTTGATGTCCCTTGAAGATGTCTCTTGGGAATGGATGCACAATTTGGTGAAAGAGGGTGACTTTTCATGTGATTTTTGGCTGAAAACCGTCCAACGGTCGTCTCTGTCGCGATCGCAACGCTGTCGCGATCGCGACAGAACGCGCTTGCCCATTTCTTCCTTCTTTCCTCTCTTCGGTTTTCTTTTCCCTCTCTGGCCAGTCACGTCGCGTGACTCCCCATCACGGCGTGTCTTCTTCGCGTGTGGCGTGACTGGCGCTCACGCCTTGCCTCCTCTCTTCTCCTTTCTCTTCTTTCTCTTCTCTTCTTTTCTCTTCCTTTCCTGGCCTCTCTGTGGCGTCACGTCACGTGACCTTTGCTCACGCCGTGACTCTTCTTCTTTCTTCTTTTCTTTCCTTTCTTTCCTTTCTTTGCTGGCTTCTCTTCTTCAGTCACGTCACGTTACTCCTAGTCACGGCGTGACTCGTCTCTCTCGCAGCTCCTTCTTCTTTTCCTCCTCCTTCTTCATTCTTCTTTTCAAGTCACGTCACGTGACTCATAGTCACGGCGTGATCCTTCTCTCACGATCATTTCATTCTATTAACTTCTTCATCCGCTCTTTCTCTTTAATTTTCACCTAAAAACACAGAAAATCAACATAAACACTCAACTGGTACAAATAATCATAAACTAATATATCACATCAAATTATACACACAATTACATAATTAATTACACAAACTCACACAAAATAAATACTAAATTATAGTTCAATTTAGCTCCTATCAAGCAGCAGAGCCCAGCACCGAATCCCCACTGCCCGAGACTCACCGCAACGATTCCTCTACTGCAGCTGCGTCAAACGACGCTTCTCCCACCACCGTAGAGCCGCGTGATATGCAACACCCACCACCAGCCTCTCACGCCACTTCCACTAAGTCTACCTCAATAGCACCCAAGTTTACTTCAACAACAAAATCAAGCAAAACTAAGGGACCAATCACCTATAAGTCTAGGCAGATTCAATTACCAGAGATAAGTAGTGAGATAAGCAGTGATGAGGAGTACGTCATTCGCACTCCAGGGTACCCCAAGCACAGTAGAGCGAAGAGCCAGGACCCTCCAAGCCACAAAACGTGCTCAGATGGGGCACAGTAAATCCCAATTTCCCCCACCTGCACATGAAGCAGGAGGCAATTTGGAATTTACTGAGCAGCAGGACAAAGCCAGGTATTATTTTCTTGCATATCATAACATTGAACCTGCTCGTTCTTTTGATGAGGCAGCTTTGTATTTTCTTGGCTTGAAAGATGAAATCTTAGACATGATAGATAATATTGGCTGGCATAAGTTTTTCATTATTAATTATCCTTTTTATGATGCTCTGACCCGTGAATTTTATAGTACTTTAGTATTTAACAATCAGGGATCTAATTTTTATTTGGCTAAGCCATTTACCATTCAATTTCGTATGTTAGGTGACTACCAATATTTCTCTGTTACATCTTTTAATATTGCATTAGGCTTAATTGATGATAAATATTCCAAAACACCTGAGTATATTAACATGATATGTGATTATCCTGACTACTTTGATGCTCAAGAGGTTTATAGAGAATTGACTGGAATGCTTGATATTGTTTTTAAACTCGGTAAATCCAAAGCCAATTTGTTTAGGAGTGTTGCACTTAGGGTCATCCACCACTTCCTTGCCATTAATTATTCTGCTAGAAACAATGACACCACTGTTGTCACAAAAGTTATTTTTTATGTGGTGTATGCTTCATTGTAAAAAGGTAAATTTGGGATATTGGCTCGTATTAAAATTTGAACAATTATGCACTAAGCCTAAGAAATTATTTCTTAGGTCTTTAATCACTTGTTTGGCTGTTAATGCTGGCTTGCTTGACACTAGCACAACCACAATGCTCATTGCTTGTGGCATGCCTCCCATATATTTACCCTTTTTAGACCAAATGCGTTTACTATGCTTTAGGAAAGGCAGAGAAATTTCTCTGGTTGATGCAGGTACCCTATCCACTCCTAACCAGTGGGTATACAAAAAAAATCCACCATAGACATCGGGTCCCGAGACGATCCAAAATCAGAATTATCCAATGATGAAAACGATGCCTATTTATAGGTAAAAATATCAAAAATGGTGTTTTTCTTGTCGAGACCCTCATTTTTAAATAAGAATAAGAAAAATAAATAAATAAATATATAATAAAAATTATAAAAAATTAGAAAGAAAAAAAAAAGGGGGTGTAGGAAGTATTATTTTATATATATATATCAAAAAAAAAGTTTTGATTAAAAACTATATATTTTAAGAAAAAGAAAATTAAAATTAATCGAAGATAAAAAAAAAATGTGCGGGCACCCCGCTTCACGCTATTCCGTCGTTTTCCACCTGCAAAAACACAGTTTTTGGGACTAAAAAAAAAACAATTTTTGTTTCAGGTTTTAAGTTTTTTTGGAAAAATATATTAAAAAGCCTTTTTATCTTCTTTACATTTTGGGGGGAGATGAAGGAAATTAAAAGAAAGTTTTGTCTTCATTTCTAGGGGACGGCTTCCTGGGGAGGAAAAAACATAGTTCTTCTTCCTTGAGAGGCAGACGAGAGGCTTTCAAAAAAAATATTTCAAAAATTAGGATTTAATTCTCCTTTTTCTAAAGAGGGTTTTTGGGTTCTTGGATTTGACTTGAGCAAAGAAAATTAATTTATTTGGCTTGGTCACTCCATTAAAATCATTTTCTTGGTTTTTTTTTTGTTAAAAACTTAGATTTTCTTAAATATTTTTGGTGTTTAATCACCGCAAACTCGACAAGGGGGGTGGATTGATACATCATTTTCTTCACTCTACAATTTCTAAGGGTAAACATTTTTAGACCTTTTTTTATCACTTCATTTCCTATTTTTGCCGTCGTTATAAATATTAAGGTTTCATTGTTATTGCATGTCATAGTATCTTGATTATTTTTGTTACTGTTATCATTCTCATATTTTTTATTAATATTATTAGTGGTTTTTATTATTAGTTGTTTTGTTAATGTTATCATTTGGCTAATATTATTAGTTGTCCTATTATCCCTGTGGCCATTATTTTCTTTATAGTTTGTCAATGTGATTTCGGCCGCCAGTGTTGTCACTATTCTTGTTGTTGTTGTTATTATTATTATTATTATTATTATTATCATTATCATTGGGACTGTTGGTATTATTACAAGTGACGTTGCCATAATATTTGTTACTACTATTATTATAATTATTAATGTTGTATTTATTATAATATTGTTGTTATTATTATTATTATTATTATTGTTGTTGTTGTTGTTGTTGTTGTTGTTGTTGTAATTAATATTATTATGGCTATTATTATTAGTATGGTTGTTGTTGTTATTATTATTATTATTATTATTATTACATTGCCACTGTTGTTATTACTCTGTTGTTATTACTATTATTGTTATTGCTATTAATGTCATTATATATTCGTTGTTATTATTGTTAATTATTGCTACCACATATTTGTGTTTGTTGCATGTTGTTGCCATAATTTATTGTTGACCATGTCTTATACTTCATTGATTTTACATTTATGTGTTTAGTGTTAGAATTACTACTAATATTTTCATTGTTATTTTTTTCGTGATGGGGTCAAATGTGGGTCACTCGCTTGAGCATCGCCGTTACCAAACGGAGGGGTCACGACACGTGGAAAACCTTTCTCGGTGAGACCTTACCTGTCTCCCTTTTATGTGACTGTGTGTTTATATGTGAATAAAAGAGTTTTATTTATACACATGTCCGATAAAAAAAAATTCACAAAAATGTTTCATAACTAAGTAGGGATTTTGTTAATCAAGTTAGGACCAATGTCCTTCATTTTAGCCAAGGAATGCAAAATGTCATGAATAAAACAAAAAGTTAGGTTTTCTACAAATGGGATCACTCATCCCGGTTTTCAAGCCAATAATCAGAATAACTCTTCGATCACTCTTTAAGTGAGCATGAAGGAACCAATATTCCTAGACCGAATAAATGTCCCGATTTATGTATGTCTCTCCTTATGATTAACTTTGCTTGTTTGTTTAGTTTTATGTTCATATACCTTGTGGCCTCTTGTAAGTAATTATTTTTGGAACAATTTTATTTAGCTTTCTTTCATTTGGGGATTGTATTATGTCCCTATTTTTCCTTTGTAATTGTGTGCTTGGCGTGTTTACCGCTTTATTTATCGCTTTATTTATCGCTTTCTTTATAGCTTTCTTTTATCGCTTTCTAGATGATTGTAATGCGTTTTAATAAATTGCATTAATCGCGTGAGAAGAGAGATGGAATTCTATAATCTAAAAAATCACTTATAATTAACCAAATCATAAATAAGAGTGAAGTTCCGAACACCTTCTCTGGTTTAAACCGTAGAGGTTAGATGACCTTTCTCAATTTCTTGTAAATTGGGTGGCGACTCCAAAATATCTCAAAGGTGCCTAAAGGCTTCATGGGACTAGATGAACTTCCCAATGTTCTATTGGGTAAGGACGTCCAAAAGGTCTCATGTTGCCCAAGATCAAAAGAAGCGAACCAATCCCTCGAGCCCTAAAAGCGGGTCCACTATGAGGACCTTCTCGGTTCGGTGCGTGTCACACTTACCTAAAGGAGCATCCATCTCTTCCTCTCATGCCACCACCAACCCTTCTGCTGATCCAGCTCTTGCTACCTTGGAATGCTTGGATAGATTGGAGACCACTGTCATCGATCTTTCATCTACAATCAAGCAACTATCTACTGATTTCTAGCAGTTTACCAACAACTTCAAACAGCAACAAGCCATTTTATTCCAGCATTTGGGGATCCCACAGACCCAACATACTTAAAACTGACTGAGCACCACCCACCTTCCCCTATAGGGCAATCTCTTAACTATATTGTTATTTATTTTTGTGTTAGCCCATGTATATGTTGTTGATCCACATTGGGGACAATGCAAGAAGTAAGTGTGGGGAAGGGATTTTAGATCGAAGTATTGAGTTTATGCTAAGTTTATGCTTGTTGATGACACTTTGTTGGTACTATTTGGTTGGTGGTCTTGTGCGGCTATTTTTGGTTGGATTTTTGTTGAATTTTTTATAAGAGTTGATGCTATTTTGCTATAATTGTGTTTAATTGGCTATTATTAAGCAAGGATTTTATGCCAAATTTTGACAAAAATCTAAAATTCTGATTTTGGCTAATTATGTGTGCAATTGTTTCACTTATCCCATGTTTATTCTGTTTGCAATCAATTTTTTTTATTACCCTTTAGCATTTTATTGAGGGAAAATCTTTTGTCTAGAAATAATTCCTTGACTATTTAGTTTTCACCCTGTTAAGATGTTATGTAACACCCCAATTCCCCCTAGTAGTTTGAGCCACGTTTGCCATGTGTATGTGTGCATGTGTGAGAGTTTTGGCATGTGTTAAGGGTACTTTGGGCAAAATGCATGTTTTTGTGGGCTTTTATATAGTGTGGGTGCATATATGTTAGTAGGGTGTATGTTAATTGGGTTGTGTTAGTGTGTGCATGTGCATATGCTTGTAGTGTGTGAATTATGAGGGTTAGTCTTGTGTGTAGTAGCATGTGTGTTTGTTGGGTGTGAGTGGTCAAGTTCCACCAACCAAAGGGTGACATGTGGCTAGAGCATTTTGAAAGGGGGTATAAATAGAAGAGAGAGAAAATGGGACAGCCATTTTGTTGCCTTCTTTCCCGTTTCCTCTTCTTCCCTTTACTCCTTCTTCCTCTTTTCTCTTCATTTGGGTGCCCTAGCTTGGATTCAAGTGTGGTGGTGGAAATTGATCATTCCCTTGAGGCTAGATTGGTATGTATTGTGGGTTTCTTCTTCATCTTCTTCTATTGTTCTTGTTTTTGGTTAGATTGGGTTTTAATTATGTTTTTGTGTTTGCATGGATGTTGGTATTCTTGTTTAGTTGAGCCTCCTCGTGATCCCAAGGGAAAGGAGAAGGCTAGTGGGAGTGGTGCTCATTGATTTGGAGCATAGGAGTTACAGGTTTGGGAATTTGTTTGGAAATTGATTGTTCTTGATGTTAATTTGTGATTTATGCCTTTGCATGTGATTTCTGGAAATTTGATATTTGATGAGGCATATTATAGTTTTGATGTTATGGGTATTCAATGGATTTGAGTTTTAATGCATGAATGTTAAAGTATTGAGCAAAATTTGATGTTTAGTGATTTTTGCTGAAATTTCTGGGTTTGTGCTCTTGAGAAGCTTGATTTTGTTAATGCATGATTTTGATAGTGTTAAGTGTTGAATTAAGTTGTGTTTTATGTTATATGTGATGGTGGACGGCTTATATGAAGGTAAGATGATGTTTGGGTTGATTGTGTTTGAGATTTGGAAATTTGGGTGTTTTGGAATTGTGAAATCTGCAGAAAATTCACGCAAGAGCTAGAAATCACGACACTGTCGCGAGCATGACATTATCGCGAGGTCGCGACAGGGCTCGGTCATTTCAGCCCTTGCACGAGGCCGAGCGAATTTGCGTGGCCGAGCGGCTGGGCTGCCGAACGCTCACAGCGAGAGCTCTTTGTTGCGAGTGCGACGTTTGTCTCGAGCGCGACAGGGCGCTCGACTGTCAAGCAAATTGGACTACCGAGCATTTGACTGCCGAGCGGGTTGGGCTACTGAGCGGTCGCAGCAAGAGCTTTCTGTCGCGAGGGCGATAGAGCGCTCGGCTACCAGACCGTTCGGGGCAGTCCCCTATCGCAAGCGTGATAGCTTCTATTAGCAGCTCACTATCGCGAGCGCAATAGTGAGATGTGTTTCTGTCTCCGCATGAGCATGAGGACTACCGCGATCGCGAGAGAGGGCAAGTTATGCCTCTGTCGCGAGCGCAACAAACATCGCGAGCGCGACACCTCTAACTTCAAATTAAGTTTACTTGTATGATTTCCAATGTCTCTTTTCTGAACTTTTGATGCTTTTAGAAGTATGCGTGGATTATTTTATGAAGTATATGAATATAATTTAATGTATTATGCATGGACAATATTATGAATACTATGAATGTGATAAGATGGATTATGCATGACCTACAAGAGTCAGTCTAGAGGATAGTTAGGCATGCCTAAAAGAATCCTTTAGCTGCAGCCCTCTATACTGTTCTGGACCCTGATCAGGTCCCCGTTTAGTTCCTCGCGAACTTCAATGTGTACGGATCTTGTTTAAGATCCCCTTTGTAAATGTTTTGAAAAGGGAAAATGTGATATTGTTTTTCGATTCGTACCCGTAAGGTACCACCATGTGTTACTCGTTATCCACTACTGTGAGTCAGCAGGTGTTGTGAATTATTCTGTTATGATTATAAGTTTGTGAATCTGAATGACTCTATTTATAAGCATATGAATCAGTTGGCATATGACTATAATTATGAACCTTTGAATGGTTATGAATGTGATTCATTTGTGATTACATCTTATGATTATCAGAATGCCATTACATATGTGATTTGCCTTGACGACCATTGTGAATGGCCGTCCATACTATTGTTGTTTGTTTCTCCACTAAGCGTTATCTCTTAGCACAGTGTTTCACCCATGCAGGTGCGAAAGGAGTACAGCTTTTGAGATAGTCGCCGCCAGTCAATCCAACACAGTGGAATTATTGATAGGACTTAGTTTCTTTTTGTGTCATGATTATTTTGTAATAGTGATCTCTCTTGTAATTAGTCTTTTATTCAGCTTTCGCTATGTATCTCTGAAAATTGTAATTATGTTGGTATCAGAACAGTTATGTATTGTGTGTTATTATTCTATCAATGAATGTTCGGCTTGTTTTTAAAGTTTTAATTTCCGCTATTTATATGTATGTTTATATTATGTGAATGTATATTTGTACCGTTCTATTTGGTGACAACCTTTCTCATACGGGTTCTCACTCCCTTGCAGATGGTTCCCCTACGTATAGGAAGGGGGTGTTACATGTTAGGTAAGATTAGACATGTCAAAATTAACCCAAACCCAACAACTCACCCAAATCCACCCAAAAAAAATTGACCCAAACCCAAGCCAACTAAAAAATTAACCCATTTAAACCCACCCAACCCACATAAAATACAACCCATTTGGGTCATTCTTCCTAGACCCAATGGATGTTTGTTGTTTTCTTTTTTTTTCTTCATTATTTCTTTAATATTAAAAACTTTTGCCTTAATGAACAAGATCTTTTACTTAGACTGTCCCGCTATATTATTATTGTGTAATGTGTATGCGTATTTTGTTGGTTAGATTTGTAATGGCCGAGTTATCGGGTTATCCTGCTATTAAAACATCTTGGTCCATGAAATGAACCTTATTGTTCTGTATTGATTCACCAAAGAGGACAGTCCACCAGTCAGGCCGGAAGAGCCGTTTATTTGGATAGTCATACCTGGTGTTTGAGAAGTTCAGTTCGATTTGTTTCATGGGTCTCGGTGTTCTTGGTATCAGAGCCTTCTGTCTACAGTTTAAGGTATTCAAATGAAAGAGAACTTCCATAACTATGTCTTTATCCAGTTTATCAAATTCATCTCCTAGTTCTTCTCTCACTCAAACTACTTCATCCAGATCTTCTTTTTCTTTATCTCCTTCTACAGCAAAAAAGTTTGATTATTTGTATGAGCTTAATTTCCTTGATGAGAATCAAAAAATTCAGGATTCTCACTTACCTTTTCTTAATCCTTATGATGCCTTTACTAAAACTCCTAAAGCCAATGTTCTTTCAAACATCAAAACTTTGATTCGCCAACCAAAATCCCAGGCAAAAGAATATGTTCAGTCCTCCTCCTTTCAACAACATCCCATAAAAGCTACAGGACAAGAACAGTTTATCTCTCTTGATATTCCATCTGAATCCATTCCATATTGGGTTAAACATGGCTTATCTCACCTTCACTTTGGAGCTATCAGAATTGCAGTCACCTATCATGGACGCAAAGGACTTCCTGTCTTTGCCAGGATTGCACTTTTGGATACCAGATATCTTGATTATTCCCAAGCTGTCATTGGAACAGTCCAGACTTCTCTTAATGCTGGTACTGTTATGTTTACTTTTTATCCTAACTTCAATATGAGGTTAGATGATCAACATATTCTGGATAACCTGAAAGTTCAAATCCAGATCTCTGGAGCAGATCAGGTCAAGACAACGGATGTAGCAACTCTTCACTATCAAATGATCTATAGAGTCCAAAACCATGCTATAGACATTTCTCTCCCATGCTCAAATAACGCTCTCCTTATCAGTGCTGATTCTAATCAGGTTCCCACCTGTGTACAGATTCCAAAGCAACTCACTCGAGAACAGCTCCTTGATATTTTTCCACAATCATGGCTTACTAGCTATGAAATTCTCCATGAGCAAAAAAAGCCTGTTCAATCTACTACTCCTGTCTTTATCAAAAGACCAGATGGTATGATAGAAACACAATTTGTTTCTCCCAAAGATTCAGATCCTGCTGATTCTACTACAGCACCTGTTTTTTCTACACAATTCATGTTGCAACCTTTTCATCACTTTCCTCAAGAAGGTGATATCCCAATTAAAGCCTTTAATACTGATGGCCGCCCTATTTATGCTTTTAAACAGAATGGTCACTGTTATTGGGATTTATGCAACTGTGATGATTGTTACTATGCTTCTCTTGAAGAAGAATTGGATGATGAAGATCTCCGTCGCCAAAAACGAAAGACAAAAAAGAATGTTTCTTCTGAAGCTAGATTCCAAGATCATCTTGATGAAGATGATGACCCTACAGTTGGAACTCTGGGTCAACCATCAGGAAAGTATGACTATGCTGTCAGTTATACTCCTCCTTCTTGGTATAAACCACCATCAACACCCACACCTACCCCAGAAAAGTGTAAACCACACTTAAAACCATTACCTAAACAACCTTGCTCTCAACCCTCTTTGATATGGAAGCCCAAAGAAACACAAACCCCTCTTATCCCAGCTGTTTGTATGTACCAACCTACTGGTACTTTTCAAGATGAATTTCCAACCCTTTCTGAAGCTGTAAACCCAACTACAAAAGTTCGCACCACACCTTTTGTTAAATCTCCTGGAATTTCAACAGAAGGAACTCCTCGATCAGTCTCTCCTGCTGAGGCCGTGCTTAATTGGCAATCTGAGAATTCTCTTGCTCAGAATAAGCTTTTACATCGTCTGGAAAACAAAGTTGATCATGTTTCTACCAGAGTAAACACACTCCATTCACATATCACAGATCAGAATGCTGCTACATACCAACTTTTGTCCAAACTACAAAATAAAGTTGCTGATCTGGATAATCAACTTATGACATCTATTACCCACCGGACATATGATGCTCATTTCCAGCAAAAAGCTTTTGAAGTAACTCGACTGAAAGCAGAGATTGCAACAATTAAAAGAGATCTAGCAAGAAAATCACCCCCACAGTCTTATCAACCATCACCATACTCACCACTTCCCTTTTATGAGTCAACCTTAACCCCTTATACTCATCAGCCTTCCATACAGATTCCACCCTATGTAGAACCTTCTTTGGATGAGCTTAATGCACTTGGTTATGCTCATGAATTATTCATGAGAGAACAATTTTCTACTCCATCCAAAAGATCTCAAATTCCTTCAACTACCCAAGAAACACCTGCCTCAACCTCACAGACTCAAACTACCATTCCACCTGTTTCCCTACCTGACCCAAAACAAAAAGGTATCATGATCTCTGAGCCACCTTCTTCCCATATGATCCAAAACCCTTCAAATCCAAACTTGCTTATTACAACTTTAAAGCAAAAAGCCTCACAAGATTTCCCTACCATCACATCTATTGCTGAAAATGATACTAGTAGTTTTACTAGTTCTGATGATAGTTCTGATAATGATGATGATCATGAGGATTTAGATCCAAAGCACTTTCCTCTTTTCATGGCAGATCCTCCTGCAGCAGAAAGTACTACTACTCAGTTTGCTGAGGAACCAGATGATGAGGATATGGATACTACTGCTGAAGGTATTCCTCTACCTGCTGATACCAGACCTGCTGATACCAGACCATCAACTGGACCATGGTTTGGTTTGGAAGATATTCCCAGACACAAATGGCGTGATAGAATCCAAGAGTTTTTTGCATGGCTTGATTTAAAAGCAAGATCTCGACCTCCTGGTGTTACAACTTATAGAAACATTTTTCATGAATTCCAATGTAGATTCACAGGTCGACTTAGAGACTGGTTCACCAACAAAGATGAATACTCCAAGCTTCAATTCATCAACTCTGAATCTATTGCTTATGTTCTTCAAGTCATCCATGCTGAGTTTGTTGGAGATGTCCAGAAATTTGAAGATACAAATCGTGATGATTATTTCAAAATGCGTTGTTGCTCTTTGTTAAGAAAGGATCTCGACAAACACTACAAAAAGATGTCCAAACTGTTTTATATGCTTAAGGGTTCAAATGATCCAAATATGAAACAAGGATTCTTGTCATCATTGCCAGAGCAGCTCTCCACAAGAACAATGTTTTATCTTAGAGAATAAGGCATACAGATCAATTCTCTTTCCCTTGGTCAACTTTATCAAAGAGTTTTAATGGCCCTTGATAAACTCTGTTCATCTCAGCAAATGATCAAAGATATTTTTCTAAAAGGGAAAGATCCACATCTGAAAGAAGCATGTAAACGTCCAGACTTGCAAATCAAATGTTCCACTAAAGATGATTGCTCTTGTTATCCCTCCAAGAAGTACAGGAAAAAGAAGTTCAGAGGAAAATGGAGAAAGCATCACTTTCCTCCTTTCCGTCGTAAAAAGATTCGGTTTTACAGACGTAAGAGGTTCAAACCCAAGGGAGATCGATGTTTTGTATGTGGTCAAAAAGGTCATTTTGCAAAGAATTGTTCTAAGAAGAAAAGATCTCAACATCTGCTACAACAAGTCCAGCAGACTTCTCCCATGAATATCCAAAATGATGATATTGAATCACTCTTCTCTGAAGATGAAGAACCAGATCCATATACTCTCTTTGCTATTGAGTATACTGATTCTGAATCTGATCAATCTGACTCAGACTCTAAAAATACCATTTCCTATGTTTCTACTATTGAACCATTTAACCTCTTCCCTACTCCATCACCAAACTCCATCTCATTCACTCATCCTATCCCTCTTGTTCCAGCAAAAATCTTTCCAGATAAATTTGCTCATCCTGTTAACATCATAGCCTTCATTGATACAGGAGCCCATAATACTATTCTCAATCCCAAAATACTTCCTTCATCCTATTGGAAACCATACACCCAACATTTTCAAGCTGCAAACCAGGGTGTCCTTACGATCAAGCTGAAAACCAAACATCCTATAAAGATTCAACTTTTCCCTGATTGTTTCCTTTGGACCCATGTCTATGGTTCAGAACTACCAGGAAAAGATTTAGTCTTTGGTTTTGATGCTCTCTTCCAGCTACCACATCTTCACATTAAACCCAATGGATTGAAACACAAGAAGTATTTTCAACCTTACACCACAACCCATTCACTGTTTTCCATTTCTAGCCCAAATCCATTTCAAGAGATAAAAGCCCAACTTGAAACCCATTGTTGTGCAACCTCCCACATTGACTTCCTAGCCAAACATCCAAAACCCTTGTGGACTAGGCCTGAATTTTTTATCACCCTTCCATTTAAAAAATCAGAAGACATTAACCCCACAAAAGCCACTCACCCAGGAATGTCTCCTGAAGATTTTGATCTGGCCCAAAATGAATGCTCTCAGTTGTTAGCCCAGAAGTTGATTGAGCCTACCCAATCTGATTGGGCTTGTCAAGCCTTTTATGTAAACAAACACTCTGAGCAAATTCGTGGGAAAAAGCGCCTAGTAATTGATTATACACCCCTCAACCTTTTTTTGAAAGACAATAAATACCCTTTACCAAATATCTCTTCACTTTTCCCATACCTTCATCAAGCCCAGATATTTTCTAAGTTTGATCTTAAAGCAGGATTTTGGCAACTTGGTATCATTCCTGAAGATAGACCGAAAACTGCTTTTTGCATTCCTAACTTCCATTATCAATGGACTGTGATGTCATTTGGCCTCAAGACGGCACCATCCATTTTCCAACAGTCTATGATACGGGTTTATAAATCAATCCTTTCCTTTGCTCTCATTTACATAGATGATGTGCTAATATTCTCACCAGATGTTCCTACTCATCTACAGCATTTAAACCAGTTCTTTGAACTCACAAAAGAACACGGAATAATGCTTTCACCCTCAAAAATGATCTTAGCACAAAAGGAGATTGATTTTCTTGGCATGCATTTTGCCAACCAAGCCTATCAGCCACAGCCACACCTTGCTAAGGAATTGCTTAACTTTCCAGATCATCACCTTTCTAGAAAGCAAGTCCAACAATTTCTTGGCATTGCAAATTATATCCGACATTTTGTTCCACATTTCAGCCACCTGTCAACACCTCTCACACAACTTTTGAGAAAGCATCCACCACCTTGGTCAGAAATCCACTCCCAATCAATCCAAAATCTTAAAGCAGTCACTCAGGCTTTGCCACCTCTTCATATTCCATCCACTGGAAAAAGATTTCTCCAGACTAATGCCAGCGATGAAAATTGGGGTGCAATGTTTTTGGAAGAAAAAGACAAAGTAAAACAGATATGTGGATATGCCAGTGGTCACTTTAAGGAGTCAGAATGCCACTACCACTCAACTTTTAAGGAAATCTTAGCTGTAAAGTATGGCATCAAAAGATTCGAATTCCACTTGATTGGCCACCAATTCACAGTCATCATGGATTGCTCCTCTTTTCCAAAGATTCTTTCCTTCAAAGGGAAGTCTGTGCCAAATCATCAACTTCTTCGATGGGCAGAATGGTTCAGTAAGTACAAATTCGATGTTATCCATATAAAAGGAGACCAGAACTTAGTTCCAGATTATCTCTCTCGACTCTCTAAACCAAAGCCTCCTATTCATCAACCATCTCTTCATTCTCTCATGGCATTTGAACATTTTAAACCTCATCCTTGTCTTAGGAAAAGTCAACCACCATGTTTAAACCTTCCTGCTACCAAGACAGATTCCATACCCCCTAACTGTCCTCGTACCTCTCCTGCAGCTATCAAAACCTTTGCAACCCGTCATATGTTTCACTACCTTCATCTGTTCACCCAAAAAAGAGATATACCCTCTCATGAAAACTATTTTGTCGCTGACCAACCTTGGTCCATTCTTTTTAAATGTTTTCATGACTCTCCTTATTTTGAGGAAGAACTCTGGTTTCTATGGTGCTTATCTACTTTATACACTCATGCTGTCTTATTCCCACTTATTGGTCTTTTTGAGATACTAACCAATCCTGATAAACAAGGTTCTTTTCATTGGCAATTCCTGCAATGGTATGCTCCTCTCTCTTGGTGGAGAAAGCAATTACTCAAAAAGATTCAAGATCTTAAAGTTTGGAACATGAAAGAATCCTTTGCCAGAGAACATGTCATTCTCTACTTCTTTCATAGACCTTATTTATGGAACCCTACTCAGGATACCATATGGGATCAACCTCAAGCTATATATTGGGAAACTTTTGATTCAAGCAAAGATCTAGAAATTCCTGCTATCACTAAAGCTTTACATGCTATGCTCTGCGAACTCAATAATATTGAATACTCTGCATTGCATCCTCCTGTGTTAGATACAGCAGAATCATCTCTCCGTCCCAATTATCTTGATGAACTTTTCCAAGACTCCCAAGATCCCTATGAAGATTTGGCCATCAAAGATCAAGATGAAGACAAACAGGATAAGGATAATCCAAGTACCAGTGCAAATCCCACTCGTGATTTCCTTTCCCATCTTGATAAAGGAAAAGAAAAGCTTGAAGATATCTATTGGATAGCTGAATATGATACAGACCCTGAAGACATGAATATGTCCCCTTCTCATGAACCTATCCAGCCTGGCAATAAAGACTAAAGTAGCTTTTTAAGATTCCAGCTTTATTAAAGTATCTTTTGTTTCTTTGTTTTCTTATGCTTTTGTAAAAGTAGCTTTTATAAAGGAGATTCCTCCTTATCTGTAATTAAGTGCTTGATTATGTAAACAGTGATGTAAGATAGGAGTCTTCCGACTCTATAAATATGTATCCTTGATTCTTTAGAGGATCAAGTGGTTTTTAGATAAATAAGAAATCCTTTTGTTCTATAATGAATTCTTAAGTTTCTCTCTTCTCTTTCATGAGAATACTCTTATTCTCTAGTCAGGGATCCTGCTATTAAAACATCTTGGTCCATGAAATGAACCTTATTGTTCTGTATTGATTCACCAAAGAGGACAGTCCACCAGTCAGGCCGGAAGAGCCGTTTATTTGGATAGTCATACCTGGTGTTTGAGAAGTTCAGTTCGATTTGTTTCATGGGTCTCGGTGTTCTGGGGACAAAAATTACATCCGGAGGTAAAAAATATTTTATTTGACCATCTCGGAGTCCAAGGTTAAAATGTGGAGAAAAAAATGAGCTCAAATAGATCTCGAAAAGTCATAAATAAATAAAAAAAGCCTGGCTCGTTTTAAAGGTTACCCGGTTTGACCAAGATTTAACTAGACCTCTAAAAATAGCAAATGACCTCTAAAAATTATTTTAATGGTATATATAGATTTAGATTAATATTTAGAAATTTTTGACATCGAAAAATTAATTTTTTGGTAACACTGAAAATTATCGAAATGGACTGATTTAAATAGACCAGATCGAGAAATGGACTCTGTTTGAGCTAAAATTTTGCAGGGAGACTAATTTATATATTTTAAGAATTATAAAATTAATTTTGGGAGAAATTGAGCTTAGAAAGTAAGTGAAATAATTTAGGATTACATAATTGGCTTAAAAATGGAAAAAGGGTCACTTGGTTTATGAATTATTGTGTTGTTGTGCCCCTGTGTGTGACTGTGGCTTGTTTGAATTGCAGGAAGAGTATGTTATATATATAGCCATTATACTGCCAAAATTTTTACCAAATGAATAGTAAATTGGACAGCTATAACTCAACCGATATCCCGATCCGTTTGAATCTCCACCGACCCATTTGGGCCAACATTTTTATAATAATCTTTTTAGTATCTAGTTATTATATCGATAATTATTTTTCATTAAAAAAATATCAAATGGGTCGACACAAACCCACTCAACCCATTTGGGTATTGACCCATTTATGACCCTTATATTTTTGACCCATTTATGACCCACCCATTTATGGCATTTATGACCCAACCCAAACCCGCCCAACCCGCCCATTTGCCACCTCTAGGTAAGATTGAGAAGTATCTAGAATAACTTATTCTTTTCCATACAATTTATAGGAACTTTAATTTTCTTTTGAGTTGGAGACATTAAGGTTAGAATTAAAAGGTGAAATATAATATTTCCATGCTCTTAAATTCAAAATCTTTGTGTTTTGGGGACTAGTTAAAACTAGTTTGGACACTTATATTGTGTTAAATGCCCATGAATTTAGGAAATTAGTCACTAGGATTTAAAAAAAAAATTGCAATAATTTTTACTCCGCTGTCCACTCAAAAAGTGGTTAAGAGTAGAGCTAGTAGCCGCTTGAAACTGTGTGGTCTTAGAAACCGGGTGTATGTAGGTCAGAACTAGGTACCCTTGCATAAAAAGGACCTCTACATTCCTTGTAAGCTTTTTAATTCCTTTCTTGGGCTAGTGTATGCAAGTTAGAACCAAGTATCCTCGTGACCACTACAGTCTAAGAAAGTGATAAAAAAGTGAAAAAAAAAATTCCTGGTTTCTTCTTTTCTTTATTCAACGAAGTGTGTAATTGAGGTGTTTGATCTAGTTTGATAAGTTACCTTTATGTAATAATTTAATTTTTGAAGTGGGAAACAAATTATTGCTTGATTGATGTACAAAACCTTATTGATTCTAACTTGTAAAGATAATTGAGGAATCCATGTTTTGAAATGAAATTAGAGTAAGTTGTTTTGGATATTTTCTCTAATTTGCCTTGCGTCTTGATTTGGTCAAACCTTATGGAATTGGGACCTGTTTTTGGGTGAAAAAACTTTTGGTAGGATTGATTTAAGGTTTGATTTATACTTGAGGACAAGCATGGGATAAGTGTGGGGGAATTTGACGAGTGATTAAATTTGCATGTTAATTATTGATTTTTGCTCACTTTTATGCACTTAATTTTAGTCTATTTTGGTGCTTTTTACTTTTTTTGTGATTTTGATAATTGTAAGACTAAAGTACTGAAAAATGAGCAAATTACAATTAATTGGAGTAGATTTAGAGCAGCCTTGAAGATTCAGAGAAGTTTGGAAGCAAAAGCTGAATTTGAAGTTTGCCTTACCCAAGGCTAAGAGGCAAGGGTAAGCAGTTGCCTTGCCCAAGGGAGTCGCGAGAGCAGAGCTTCAGCTTTACAATTTTAAGTTTAAAATTGCCCTAGCCACCAACTGTACTCCATCTGATTTTTAGGGATAATTAGGCCTTAATTTAGGAGATAATAGGCAATAATTTTAGCAGGATTAAATTACATTTAATATTTTTATTTTATTTTTTAAGTTTGGATAGGAATCAACTACATTCCTAATTTGTTTAGGTTTTCTCTTTTAAAGTAGCTAGGAAAAACATGAATAGGACCTATCATTTTATTTTCTTCTTCATCTGTGTCTTTTAAAGGCTGTTACAAGGAGTTTTAATTCTTAATTTTATTTTATTTTGTTTTTGACTTTGATCATGTGTGGCTAAATATGCTTATTCTGGTTAAAGGTTAATTCAAGGCCAAGGTTCTTCATTTACTGTGAAATTGTTCTTACTTTAATTTTTTTCTTTAATTCTCTTGCAATGTTCATGTTCTTTACTATGATTTAGGGAAACTCCAACTCAATTGTTATTTGTTTTATGTGCAAAAAGAGCTCATTATGCATTTAATTAAATAACATATAGCTAATTGAGATTATCAAATATGAAATTGTTTGGTAAAATCAAAAACTGTAATGGCTCGAATACCGGATTAGTAGTAATCAGTGAAATCTGTAAAGTTTATACTGTGAATTTCATACGAAAAAATTAATGATTGTGCCTTAAAAGACAATAGAGGAGAAAGGTTAACTGTGCTCAAGTCAGGGAAGCACCTGATGGGTGACCTCCCGGGAAGCCAGTAGTGAAAATTATTTTAGTGGACAATTCAAAAGTACAAGTTAAAAGGAGTTTGGTAGTATAATTTGGAGTGAAAATGAGGCCAAATAGGTCCCGAAAGTCAAACTAAAGTAAAGCCTCTGGTTCGGTTCAATAGTAACCAGGATTTGACCAAATTTTAACTCAAATTTTAAAAATAGTAAATGAGCTCTAAGTGGTGTATTGTGGGTTGTGCAAAGGCTTAAAGTAATTTTTAGGAATTTTTTATAGTAATAGATTAGTGAATTACAGCAAAACCAAACAATGTTGAATCGGACCGGTTTGAGTGAACCGGGCCTCAAACGAATTTCGATTGATCTGAAATTTTGCAAGGAGGATACTTTTAATATTTTAAGAATGATGGAAGTAACTAGGAGTGAAAATAAGTTAAGGAAATTATAGTAACCATTGGAAAGTGAAAAATGGCTTAAAAATCGAAAATTATTCAAACCTATTCGACCACCTTGGTTGGTGTAGACACCGGGTCCCGAGTCGGGTTTAATGTCAAAAAGTGATTTCGGGTCCTTAGTAATTCCCTCCAGAAAAAAAAATATATATATATATATAACATAGATTAGGTAGGTAAAATTAGAAATTAATTATTAATGTTGGGTTAATTTAATTTATTAATATTGTAAGTTTAATTAGATAATTAAAATGCATGAAAGATTAAAGATTAATTAGTTAATATGTAAAGGGTTTAATTAATTAGATAAATTATATGATATATTAAATAGATTAATTATTTTAAGATGTAAAATATGTAATGTAATTAATATGTAATGTTTAATTAATATGTAATGTTTAAATTAATTAATGTGTGTTATTTGAATTAAGTTAAATTAATTAAGAAATTAAAATGGAGGAAATTACCATGTGCACCTAATTAACCCTATAAAAAGAAAAGAATGAAGAATGAGAGAGGGGCTCGGCAGACCAAGAAAGAAACCAAGAAAATAAAAAGAAAAAGAAAAGAAAAGAGTGAGCAAGAACAGAGAAAGGGCAAGCCAAAAAAAGAAGAAAGAAAGAATAAAAGAAGGCAAATAGAAAAGGAAAATAAAAGGGAAATAGAAAGAAGAAGAGCAAAAGGGAGGAGCAGCCACGGGAACCGAAGACGCCGGAGAGAAGAAAAAGAAGAAAAGATAGAGGAAGGAGGCGAGGCCTCCGCCGGCCAGCCACTGCGCTGGACCGCCGCACGCGCCCCGCCAGAGTGAAGAGGAGACCCGGACGAAGCCGGTGGTGGTCGCCGATCAGTCGCAGTTGCCGGCGTGGAGGAGATCGGCGAGGGAAGAGAGGACGCTGCCGACGCGACTTCCGGCCAACTCCGGCGACCTTACGGCGCGTGACCGGCGGCGATGGACTCCCAGCGTTCCGATCTACCTTGCGGTGGTGGAGGTGTCGACCACCGACGGCCTCCGGCGGCTCCGGTGAGGAAAATCCGGTGAGTCCTATTTATATTTATTTATTTTAATATATTATTATTATTATTATTAATTAATATTAATATTATTATTATTTTATTTATTTATTATTAGTATTATTCTGTTTTTATTATTAATATTTTTATTATTATTATATATTTATTTTATGTTTATTGATATTATTATTATTATTATTATTATTATTATTATTATTATTATTATTATATTTATTTATTATTTATTATTGTGTTTATTATTATTATTACTATTATTATTATTCGATTTGTTTATTATTAATTGTATTATATTAATATTTTTGTTGTTGATATTATTTAATTTATGTTTGTTGTTATTATTATTGTGTTTATTATTATTACTATTATTATTATTCGACTTGTTTATTATTAATGTTATTGTATTATATTGATATTTTTGTTGTTGATATTATTTAATTTATGTTTGTTGTTATTATTATTGTGTTTATTATTATTATTGTACATTATTATTATTTTTAGTATTATTTATTTTATGCTCATTTCATCATATTATTATTATTATTATTATTATTATTATTATTATTATTATTATTATTATTATTATTATTATTATTATTATTATCGCATTTTATTATTATTATTATTATGGTGAGTATTATTCACTTTATGATTATTTTATGCTGTTATTATTATTGTTACTATCATTATTATTATTATCATCTTATTTATTTGGTTGTTTTTATTTAATCAATTCAATTGATCATTTATATTTAATTGATTCAATTGGTGAATTATGTTTAATTAGCTTAATTGATTGCCATCTGTGTTTTTACATTCATTAATTCTCTATTTGTTTAATTCAATTATTTATTTATTTATTTATTTATCACTTAATTTAATTTAATCCATTATTGACTTTTATTATTTTTCTCAATTTACTTTATTCAATTATTTATTTGTTTATTTATTTATTCATTATTAACCAATATTAATTTTATGTCATGATTGTAACCACGAGCGGAACATGGCTCGAGCACGGTCGAGGTGAGTAGATTAGGATTTATTTATTATTATGAAATATGTAATTATTATTTTATTATTTTGTTTTATTCGCTTGTGGTCTGTAATAATAAATGATTTTTCGACCGCGCTTAAAAAGAATCACCACACAAATGTTTTCTACTAAATTAAAACTTGTTAATAAAACTGGACCAATGTCCTCGTTTTCATCCCGAGTAAAAAGGTTTAACTTGATTTGAGAATTCTATACTTTTTTGTAAAATGAGTATTTGGGAACCAATGTTCCCGTCTTAATGAATATCCCGTTTTATGCATGTTTTGTACTTTATTTTGGGGGTTGTATTCCGCACTTAGTTTTATTGTAATTTATTTCCATATGCTTTATTCTAATGTTGTTTTATTTTTTGCCTTTACGTGAATGATTGCGCCTGTTAATTAATTGCATCGTGTGGAAAGAGGGTGAAATAATAAATTCAAAACTTACTTGTAAAATTAATCAAGGTATGAATAGATGAGAAGTCCCGAACCCAGCTCTGGTCTTTGGGCTCAATGAGGCGAGAGGTATTCAATCACTCATTGGAACCTCCAAGACACCTCTTGTGTCCCACCAAAAGACTCAATTAACAATTCTAGGCTCCAAGGGAGAGAGGTTCATCCTCCAAGACCACTTTTTGGTTGGCCCAAACTGGAAATATGCACCGTCTTAGGCTCACTGAGGCGAGATGAACTTTCCCAATGTTTTATTAGGTGGCGACTCCATGAAACCTTCTTGTTGCCCAAAATAGACGCATTTGCAATTCGTCACAAGTTGTCAACGAACCTCACTTGCCCGATCACCCTAAAGCGGGTGATCAAGGGGCGCCCACGGGGTTCGGCGTGCGTCACAGTGGCGACTCCGCTGGGGACACTTTTTTCGAGACTTTGATTCGAAAGTACTTTGATTAAAATTTATAGTTAAATTTTAGTTTATAAATTTCGCTTTCTCTCAAAAAGCTTCATTTACATCTCATTAGAGCCTTAGATCTATGCTAGATTGGTCCCCATATCGACCCCGGTGCGTTCCCGAAGTACGACCCTATGTTTACTCAATGTAGGGAAGTGTTAAGGATAATCACCAGTTCAAGCCTCGTGCCATCAAATGGTATATCAAATGATGACCTGACTGGTCGAGTTAGACCTGTTGTCAGGGATCATGCTTAGGTAGCCCTAAAACATCATCACCTTGGACCTAAGCTCATGTAATAGACATAGCTACTTTCACTATGGGGCATACGCCATAATACTTTGCTCGTGAAGTGGGTTTTTGTGTATTGAATAAATCCAAATAAATTTAGATGTTCACTCCTTAAAGGTTTTCATACCCGAGGGGTGTGTTTTGATTTATTCGGATTGTTTAAATACACGATAGCCGAAAATTCATCTCCATACGCTTTTAATAATGAGAGTTCGTGCTTCGCAGCACACTGTACGCGCTCATTGGGTTCCCCGCTAACCCATGGATCAAGCCTACCTAGGGAAAGAGCCCGTACGACCTCCTGTGTGATAGAAACAAGGTTGGGAGGAACTCTTTTCTTGTGTGTGTATTTGTGCTTGTACATTCTTTTATGAGTAATAATAGTAAATGGAGCACATGTATTTTGGCTCATGTATAATTCTTTTTCATATAATAATAGAACCTGTGAACTCTGTATATAAAATTGCCTGTACCATAATTTGTGAATATGAACATGACATGTATTTGTCCTGCATGTACATACATAGCAGCGCTTGTCATGACTCAATAACATTATGACATCCATAACATCCATCATGTACCATAGCCAGAACATACAGCATGCGTCCCTAAAGGTACGTATTGACATGCATCATAACACGCATAGACATGCTACCACCATGACACATAAAAAAATAAAAATAATAAAAAAATAATGTCAAATCAAAATAATGCATTCATAATGTG
This sequence comes from Excoecaria cochinchinensis, assembly GCA_947683425.1. Taxonomy (NCBI): domain Eukaryota; kingdom Viridiplantae; phylum Streptophyta; class Magnoliopsida; order Malpighiales; family Euphorbiaceae; genus Excoecaria; species Excoecaria cochinchinensis. The sequence goes on from CANTUQ010000063.1 coordinate 4,681,944, forward strand.
TCATAGCATGTACATATCCATATGCTCACATTACACATGTACATAAACATTGTGCGCTGGAACATACATATACTGCTGCATGTCATAGTGTGCACACATTAGCATACTTCATTAGACTAGACATTATACACATCATGACACTTTGCATCTCTCACATTGCGTGCCATATCATGAACATGCATTATCATGCATGAATTATGCCGTGTATATATGAATCCTGCATCGTCTATGTTAGTCGTTGTATATACCAATGTATGTCTGGCATTTGCATACCATGCAAGTATACATGCCTCATAAATGTCATTCGTTTCTTACAAACACTTTCATCTTATGTCTTGTGTCACACACGTATACCGCTCACTATACACAATCATTCTTATACTGTGTCCCATGCTATGTACATTATTTGTATATATATTTTACATTTTTATGTATGTGAGTTTTGCCATTCCTCGCAATTTATGTACACATTATCTTGGCCAATCGTTCTCATCTTACGTCATATATCCTTATCATGCCTAAATCATGCCATGTGCACATACACCATGTATCATGAACATCCATCTCCATGTTGTGCCATATTTTACACTCATGCCTTCATTATATGTTGTTCACATGTACACTGTAAATTCATGCATGCCCATTATTTATCATGCAGTGTTTACACACTCATAATTCCTTTTGGCAGATATTTTACGAACACACATCTTTGCGCATATTTTGTGTACATATTTTTATACAATATGTTTTTACACATGTTTTGCACATATAATTCTTCACACACATTGCTAATATGCATGACTATTGCATACATATTTCCATGTACATGGTTTTTAACACAGTTTGTACATATTAAGAAAAAAAAAAAGAAAGAGAGTTTTCTTTATTTGCCTAAACGATTTTTTGTGCGTATACATTTTGATGGAGTCAAAATTTTGTGCTAAGCTATACCCTAAAACGTTGACATGTTTGCACCTTATTAAGATACCTCTGATTTAAGGTTTGAATCTGCCTAGTTAGTTCTCAACTATGAATGGACTTGGTCTTGCTTCTAGAAATCTGAGTTTCATTCCACTTTGAATTAAGTAAGGGGTAGATATGTTTGATCTTTAAGAGCTAGATTACATGAAAATATTTGGCTATACCATGTCATTTCTAAGTTCATAGCACTTTTTGGCCCGTTTTGAAAATAAACTGAAAAACTAGTTGCAATTAAGGGATTGGATGAAAACTCACTAAGAGCACTAGAACCTTTCTGATTACCCGTCAAAGCGACTCCTGGATAAGGCTGAATCTAGAAAATGATTTTGGCACCATTTCTTTGTATAGCTCTCTAAATGACCATTTCCTACCCTCATTTCAAAATCGCTTGCTAGCCCGTTGAGCCTTTATTTTGGTATGCTAAATGTATACCGATTTTATTGTTACATACATTAAAACTACCTTTCTTCTAAAATAATTTTGGCTTCCCCTTAGAAGAATGGCCGTTCTAGTTAGGATGGATGTATATTACGATATCCGCTTGAGCTATCCAAAAATTGCCCTAGTGAAAGTGGGTTTACACTTCGGAAAGAGATTTTTAATCATTGATGATCTATGAGGCTTGACCATTGGTAATCCTTTGGGCCATAAAAAATTCACCCTAATAAGGATGGGTCTCAACTTCGAGATGAGAATTTCAATTATGGATAATTTCGTGAGCTACCCAAAAATTGCCCCGATAGGGATGAGCCTGTACTGCGGAAAAAGGGGTTTAGATCATCAATAAACTTTTTGTGTAATTAGAGACATAAGCTTGTGAGAAAAAAAAAACAAAAAGAAAAAAGGATCGAGAAAATGCCCAAAAAAAATCGAAATAGAAGGAAAAATAAATAAGAAAAAAAAAAGGAGAAAAAATGAAAAAATGAAAAAAAAAGAAGAAGAAGCAGAAAAAAAAAACAAAGAAAGAAAGAAAAGTAGAACTTAGGATAATACCCCGTGATGGATTTAGTAGCTATCTTTTTTAGCTTAATTTTTATGTTGAGCTTGATGAGATCAAGTATTACCAAATTCAAATTCGAGAATGTCTAGACAGTATGCAATTAGATTGAAAATGGTTCCTTCATCCGAATGAGCGTTGCGGCCATTTTTCTCTAGTGACCTGATCCTCCTTTGATAACCATCTACCTGAGCCTAACATTACAACCGAAGTAAGACCTCTTGATTCTTGGTTCGGCCTTATCTAATTAGCAGAGATGACCTCCTAATAAGGTTTGGTACGTAGGAAGAGGCATATGGTGTTTCTTGAGTTTCAAGCGAGAAGCCATAAGTGCATTTATGCATTTGAGTTGAGTCTTGTCCTCGACATTGCATCTAGAATTTGCTTTCAAATGAAAAATCTTGTTTTGGCCTTTTGCACATACACACAGAGATCGCATGGTACGCCTCGTATTTACATGCTGATTTAGTAAACATTAATACTTACGTGTTTACCTTCTTGCACTTCATTGGGAATGGCCCCCAAATTCTTTTGCTGAGATTGAATCGGTTGAGAATGTGGTTCATTCAATATGCTCACAGACAGATAGAAACTCGAATTTGAGGTACCTAATAGGTTGCACTCATTTTACAATCTTGGGATATTTCTTATCACAACTCATGAAAATGATACTTTGCATACACCCCAACAACATTCCTTATACATATGCTTTCTACAAATGTTTTTACGCATAACTGTAGCAAACATTCTTATAAAATAGTTTTACATATAGAATTCTTGGTGCATGTTTTTTTGGCATAAGAGCTTTAGCGAATATATTTCATAAGTGCTTTTGACACACATGGCTCTTTATGGGCATATCCTTTGCCCGTATCTCACATCCACAATTTTTGCATGCATTCAGTACATACATGTATATAATTTTTCTTACACGTGTTCTATATACATAGTTGTATGTGCACACATCGCACACACCCAATTCCTTACATAGCTTTCATATATATAACGTCTCCCACCTATCTTTGCATATGATTCTTTACATCTATACCGATGAATGCCTCTTTACCTTCGCCACATGCATGATCATTTGCATGCATGGTCATTTGCACATAGTTTGCATGCATAACCCCCTTGCAATATATTTATAATGCTTGAACCTTTACATGTTTTTCTTGTTCATGATCATTTGCAAACATGTTAGAATAACGATTCATAGCACATGTTCCATAATCTTCCACATGGATATAAGCCATTGGCATATATGACATACGCATAAGCATTTCAGGATCATAGTTCTTTGCATGTCATTTCATAAATGCATAGCCTTTCACATGCATACATGGTGTCCAACGCACAGTAGATAATATACATCAGTCTCACGTCGACGTGTAAACTCTCGAAGTCCTCTGAGGGGGCAAAATTTCTAAGTCCTCCGAGGGGGCAAGGAAAAATCTAAAAGTCCTTTGAGGAAGCAAAATCTCAAAATCCTCTGAGTGGGCAAAATTTCTAAGTCCTCTGAGGAAGCAAAGATCTTAAAGTCCTAAGGAGGCGAAATCTGAAAGTCCTCTGAGGAGGCGAAATCTGAAAGCCTTTTGAGTAGGAAGCAAGCCTATTCATGCATGCCATGCCGGGGGCAAGCAGGTAAGTTTTTCTATCATAAATTGTACGCTCACACACATCACACAAAGTGTACAAAATCCGAATTCAAATGTATATATACATTTTGCACACATGCTCCCATACACACACAATATTTTGTATATATTGCCATGTGCGTGACTCAGGGGAAAGGTCCGAATAGAACCCATGCTTAAAGGTGATCCAAATGATGGGTTCAGCTCAAAATTGTCAGACACTACCCAGAAAAGCAAGCCTGTCCACGCTATGCCGGGGGGCAATCAGTGAGCATCAAAGCCTCCCAATGAGTATCAAAGTCTCCTAGTGAGCATCAAAGTCTCTCAGTGAGCATTAAAGCCTCTCAGTGAGCATCCAAGTCTCCCAGTGAGCATCAACAGGTAGGTACTGCCACAGGTACGTATCTCTTTTATAATTTACCCTACAAATTTGCGTTTTCCTTTTTTTTACAGAAAAACAGAAAGTTCAAGATAAACACCAGATAGAGCAGATCGCAACCGGGACTGCAGTTAGAGAACACTGCATCTCACAATCGAGGTTGTAGTCAGAGAGCACTACACCTCACAAGGTGGGGCTGCAGTTAGAAAACACTGCATCTCACACTGAGATTGTAGTCAGAGAGTGCTACATCTCATAGTTCACGCAGTAGTCAGAGAGTACTATGCACCTTGTAGATCGGATGGGGGTTAGCAGGGGAATGATCGAATGGGGATTAGCAGGGGAACTTCACAAATCGAAGTTACAGTTAGAGAACACTGCTCTTCACACTGAGATTGTAGTCAGAGAGTGCTACATCTCACAGTTCACGCGGTAGTCAGAGAGTACTACGCACCTTGCAAATCGGATGGGGTTTAGCAAGGGAACTTCACAAATTGAAGTTACAGTTAGAGAACACTGCTCTTCACATCGAGATTGTAGCCAGAGAGTGCTACATCTCACAGTTCACGCGGCAGCCAGAGAGTGCTACGCACCTTGCAGATCGGATGGCGATTAGCAAGGGAACTTCACAAATCGAAGTTGTAGTTAGAGAACACTGCTCTTCACACCGGGATTGTAGCCAGAGAGTGCTACATCTCACAGTTCACTCGGCAGCCAAAGAGTGCTACGCACCTTGCAGATCGGATGGGGGTTAGCAAGGGAACTTCACAAATCGAAGTTGCAGTTAGAGAACACTGCTCTTCACACCGCTCTTCACACCGGGATTATAGCCAGAGAGTGCTACATCTCACAGTTCACGCAACAGCCAGAGAGTGCTACGCACCTTGCAGATCGGATGGGGGTTAGCAGGGGAACTTCACAATCGGAGTTGCAGTTAGAGAACACTGCTCTTCACAGCGAGGTGGTAGTCAGAGAGCACTACACCTCATACCATGCAGGCCGAGACGAGGCTAGCGGTATAGATCAGCCACCGTGCAGACCGAGACGAGATTGGCGGGGCGACAGCGATAGAACAGATCGCAAACAGAGGTTGGAGTTAGAGAGTACTACATCTCACACAATCCGTGCAGGCCGAGACGAGGCTAGCGGAACACTCGTGGTAGAACAGACCATAGATCGAGGTTGTAGTCAGAGAGTACTGCACCTCATAGCCACCATCCAGACCGAGACGAGGTTAGCAGAGGGATTAGAGATAGAACACATCTCAACGAGACTGCAGTAAGAGAATACCGCATCTCGCAATGGAGATTTGTAGTCAGAAAGTACTACATCTCATCAAAGTTGCGCGAGCCGAGATGAGGCCAGCAGAAACAGGTTGAGACGAGACCAGCAAGGGCACATGTACCAACACCAGCAAGGTAAGGTCCGGCATCCCCAGGTATATAATTCTCTCTCTTCCATCGTTGAATTTTGGTCTTTCTCCTTTGAATTTTGGCTCACCTAGGTGTCTACCACTAGTTTCTCAAAATTGGGGGCAACTGTAGACACCGGATCCCGAGTCGGGTT